>OX451736.1:1345067928-1345814991 GCA_948472305.1 Vicia faba
CTCACAAACAAACATGCAAAGATAAACATAAACTGAATTCAACACACATGCACATGCCACTCTTAGGGTACGCCTCACTGGTTACCTCGAACGTGGTCATCAAGTATAGGGTGTCTTAGAGGTCGTCCTCCTGTCTAAGATCCAGTTGCCTCGAAACGGTTGCCTCGGATAAAAGGATCTAGGACATTAGGGTTACTTCTAAGGTGTCCTACTATTGCTTCGGTGACCACACTGTCCCTACAATCGAATTGACCCGAACACCTCCAACGACGGTGCTACCTACCTCTCAATGGTGGGATAGCACTATCTAAAGGACTCTTACACAACCTAATTCCTTAGAGTAGGTAGATTCTCATGGGTACTTGCTCTTTCAAACAAACAAAAACAACTTTTTGCACCTACACTTTCAAAAGATTTTCAAACAAATTTTTCATACACTCTTGAGGACTGATACAAGAGTTACTTAGAAGTTTTCCAAACGAACTTTTTCAAAACCCACACACACTTGAAAAGCAAACAAATTTTTGAAAACATAAGAGCAAGTACCTAAGAGCCCGTGGATAACCACGGATAGAAAGGGTGCTAACACCTTCCCTTTTTATAAATCTACCTCCCGAACCGAGAAACATTCTCAAAGAAGGAATTTTGCTGTGCTTTTGTCCTTTCCATGCTGGAGAATATAAAAGACAGTGGCGACTCTTGCTTACCGCGACATTTCGCGAAACCAGCTAAAAAACAGTCAGTTCTATTTCCACCGATCACAGAACTGGCGACTCTGCTGGGGATTACTAATAAGTGAGGTGTACCTTAGGAATTAGACCACTCTTATGTTTTCAATTGCTTGTTTTGTTTGCTTTAAAATTGTGGGCCTGTCTTGGAGTTTCATAGATCCTAACCCGGATCTGGGGATACCTTTTAGAAAGTAGCAACAAACTGTGAGGGAACTGTGCGGGGTATACCGACGCGGTTGAAGCAGTTTGCTACGTTGATGTGGCACTTTGGTGAGTACCAGTAACCCTTGAGTCAAGTCAAGGAGAGTACGGGGCCGCCGCGTGGTGCCGTGAAGCATCAACTGACCTTAGGAACCTTACTTGACCATCCTGGCCTCTTTAGGGGTAGTGAGATGACCGACTTTGGTGCAGTCCGAAGTTGGTAGATACTCGATACTACACTCATTGAGGGTTGTTTTCTTGGAATATTTTGATCGCCAGTTCAGTGGCTAAATCAAAACAATGAACATAGAAAACAACCCAATGATATTGAGCTCCTTAGAACCCGATTACTTTTGATAGGACAGGTTTTAAGCCCACCAACTTCAAGAGGGTAGTACCTAGACCTCATGCTGGCCTAAACTCTAAGGGCTATTTTGTGTGACTTGTGTGCTTTCAAACTTGACTACTTGCATGTTCTTATTATCTGACACATGAGTTCCTTGTAGGGTTTGTTTACAGTCCTTAATCTGGGCTCATAACAGGGTTTACTTACATCACTCCATGCATAGCATAACATCATAACATCATACCATTGCATACATCCTGCATAAGGACTAACCCATTTCAAGGATCTCAAGGGTCTGTGATGCAGGTCATGATGAATCAAATGTCTAGCAAGGGGCAAAGGGGATTTATTTTCCTCTAGCCAAGGTTAATGACTTGAGTCAGGGGCTATGACCCTCTCGATATGGTGAGCCTTGACTCTTGAAGAAGGACTCTCATCAACATGAAGCTCCTTCCATCAAGCTACGAAATTCAAATCCTAACAACTTTTCTTGTTTACCCCACGAGATCCTTGAAAACATTGCATGCATACATACATATCATTACATTACAGGTACCCTTTGTACAAGTCACTTACCTTCTTCGCTGTTTATTTCAGCAATGGCTTCCCAACAAGACAACCGGGACCTTCATATTCAAGAGACTCAGTTCGGGGAAATCCTCCTAAATCTATCCAAGGGGCAGGAAGAGTTGAGAACACTCCTCACGGGGACTTTGGTCAAGAACAATCCAGAAGACGATAAGGACGAACGGCTGAAACGTCTACAAGCTGAGGTGGATACAATGAGAACCCAGATGCTAGGGAAAATGGCTCTCATTCAAGACTTAGCTCAAAGATAAGAAGAGCTCAGGGTTCTCGTCAACCAACTGCTTCGGGATAACCAACTAGGGCAAACATCTAAGGTTGAAGAGCCGGTCATCATTAAATTCCCTTTGAGACAAGAAGACAAGGGAAGAGCTCCTCAACTTGCTTCAAGGTCACAAATTCAGTATCAACCTCACCAGCTTCAGCAAGACAGTATGAAGCAAGTAGTCAGGGTTGGAGACCAAACCGGTAATCAGCCCTCAAGAAGTCAAAGGTTTGGTTCAATGAATAGACCTCTCCAAGTTGCTGCTACTTCACAGGTCTCACAACGACCTCGCCAAGGACAACGGGCTGATCAGAGCAAGCCAGACAAGCCTAGGAGGCAATTCACCCAGCTCAACATGTCATTGTCCCAAGCTTTACAACACCTGTTGAAGTTGAATCTGGTGACGTTGATAGGACCTCACCCTAATCCTAAGACTTCTTCACCCAACTATAATCCTGGGGCCAGGTGCGCATACCATTCTAACAGCCCGGGGCATGATACTGACGACTGTTGGAAGTTGAGGTACAAGATCCAGGACCTGATTGATGAATGAGCAGTGGAATTCACCCAAGATGTCAGGTCGAGTTCTTCTACTATCCCTGCGAGATTCACCATTTGAAGTGACAAGTCCTGAGACGAGAAAACTTTTGTTCATTCGAATATTCAAGTTGTATTTTTCTTTGATTGTTCAAACAATTATTGTCATAGCAAACTTTATTACTTTATCAATGCATCGCATATGTCTGTTTTGAATCAATATATTCGCATTCGCTATATTCAAACTACTTTCATTTTTGTGATGTTCAAACTAATAATTCTAAGCCTCTTGAGGGAGGATGACGAAAACGATACCACGTTCTTTACAGTATGCTTTTGAACAGGCCCCACTGATGAGGTACATGCATTGTTTCAATTCCTAAACACTGGAGTTATAAGGAAGATAATCCCTCGTCAACCCCTTTGAGCCAAAGAAGTCAGAGTTTTTCTTTTCGAAAATTAAAACCCTTAATCATAACCTGGGGCAGGGTAGTTCTCTCAGCTGATCCAGGTGCACAACGAATAGCATCAAAGGATTCCTTCCAAGACAAAAGACAGTGATGGTTCCGAATAATCATAAAGACAGACAGTCATCATTTCTCAAAATAAAAGCCCAACAAGTCAAAACCTATGAAGGAGACTTACAAAAACTGGGGCATCCCGCTGACTGTAATCATAAAAAGGAACAGTTCAGGCAAAAAACAGGGATAACAAAATTAAAAAAAGGAGGTCCTACAAACCCTCAACCAAAAAAGAAATGACTTCCTATTCAGAATAAACTGTCAATATCCGAACCATCACCAGAATATCGGAGCAAAGACTCAAACAAGGTCTAACGCACGATCAGCTGAGTTTAGGATCGAAGAACATCACGAAGAACGGGTGGGTGCAAATGAAATTTGAGCCTTTATCCTTTGTTTCTTAAACCATGAACCAGGCCACGCTACAACCCTTAAAAGTCCTAGCTGAAGCATGGGTTAGTTCGAAAGCATACTGTTACGAAAGGTATCCTGACTCCTTAAGGCTTGCGGTAAAATAACGAGTTGACATCACAGTTTACACAAAATTCACTTGTTTTTATGAAAAAAATGCATTTTCAAAAAAACTTCAAGACAGACATAAGCTTTGCATTCTTAAAATAACATTGTTTGCATATGACTTTTTGTTCGAACAACAGAGAAATTCGCACGACGAATATCTAAGTGAACAAAAGTACTTCCAAGCAAGGGGAAGACATGAGCATTGTCCATATTCTGGGGCAGTCAAGTCAAGATTCAGAGAATCTCTCAAATGCCAAATAGCCTGGGGCAAATCTCCGCCTGAGTCACTTGGGGCATTGGTCATAAATTCCAGCGACGAATATTGCATGATCAAACATCTTCTAGTAGTATGGCGATGCAACACTACTGACAGTGACAAGTCCCTACACTCTGAGAGCGTGGACATAGTCGAAAAAATACTACGCATAATCAAAGACCCGCTAGGTTGACACACCTAGGCAAAAATAAGGGCTTCCCGGCGAACCAAAAGGGTTCGGGCAAAAATAAGGGATAAAATGAAAAAAATGTGTACACCCGGTAAGTCGAAAACCTGAAAAGGCGGCTTGGGCAAAAATGGGTATCCCGGTGGACTGAAAACCCGAAAGGGCGGTCCAGGAAAAAGTTAGGGATCAAAAGCGTACGACTATGTCCCGTCATCTCGTCACTCGCCTACCAGAAGAAGATTTGTCGAATCGGCAGTTGTCTAACACCTCACAAGGTATCTTCTTCTCTCACATCAGAAACATGGGCAATAATGAGTTGTCCAAGCGATCTAGTTGCTCTGTCAACCAAAGTACCAAGGTAGGTTCGGCTGAAGAACATAACCAAGAGGCCTCCACTCCCCGGGAGTAAGACAAGGTTCAACAATACTCTCCCCCGAGCAGAGTTGGTCTCCCGTCAGCCCTAACAAGGCACATCATCTCCAGCAAGTCAACAACGCTCTCCCCAAGCAGAGTTAGTCTACTGTCAGCCTTAAGGAAGTTGGATATCCCCAGAAAATCTCAATATTCCCCAGCGGAGTATACAGATGTTCCTAAGCAAGTATCCCCGGCAGTCTTAATATAAGATTGTTCCTCGGCGGAATACAGACACCCCAGTGGAATTAATCTCCCCAGTACAGTCCAAAAGTTTCCCCAGGAGAGTTGAATCATCCTCCCCAGTAGACTCTGGAATCTTATCCCCAGTAGATTCTGGAAGCTTATCCCCCGCAGAGTGCGAACGCATCTCCCCGGCTTTATTCAAAGGTTATTCCCCACCAGAGCTTATAACTGGGTTATCCTCAGCTAATTACCACGAAAAGATCGTCCTCGGCGAAATTCTTCCTATCCCCGACGGAGTTCATCAATTCCCCAACATAACCTATCAATGGTATCCCCAGCGGAGTTATCACCAAACCTCAGCGAAGTATCTCTTCCCAAAGAGTATTCCCCGCAGAGTAATCTCTCCAACAAGTTTATTCCTCAACGGAGTCATCTTCTCCTAACCAGTTTATTCTTACAATCAACATCCCCAGCGGAAACGAAGAACTCTAATCTTCATCATCAGCCCAGGAGTTATCTTCTCGGCATTCGTCAAGGATTTATTTTCCTAGACGAAAATACATTCATAGACATTTCACATTATCATACACCATGATGCATGCATATACACATCATAAACACACAATCTAATTTATTCTTGAGAACATCATGACATCATGCATTTCATACATCATGACATTGCATACGACTGATGTTTTGCCTTTTCAGGAAAAAGTCAATCCAAAGATGATTACTATCAACTGTCGCAATTCCAGATTCGATTCCTGTATCTAGCCAGGGCATATCTGTGAGTAACTAAATGTGGATTCGACACCTGTATCTAGCCAGGGCATGTCTGCATGAAGAGTTTAGAGATTCGATTCCTGTATCCAGCCAGGGCATATCTGCATGAAGAGTTTAGAGATTCGATTCCTGTATCCAGCCAGGGCATATCTGTAGACAACTAATTCCAGATTCGATTCCTGTATCCAGCCAGGGCATATCTGTGAGTAGATTCGATTCCTGTATCCAGACAGGGCATATCTGCATGAAGAGTTTAGAGATTCGATTCCTGTATCTAGCCAGGGAATATCTGTAGATGACTAATTCCAGATTCGATTCCTGTATCCAGCCAGGGCATATCTGTGAGTAGATTCGATTCCTATATCTAGCCAGGGCATATCTGCATGAAGAGTTTAGAGATTCGATACCTGTATCCAGCCAGGGCATATCTGTAGACGACCAATTCCAGATTCGATTCCTGTATCCAGCCAGGGCATATCTGTGAGTAGATTCGATTCCTGTATCCAGCCAGGGCATATCTGCATGAAGAGTTTAGAGATTTGATTCCTGTATCCAGCCAGGGCATATCTGTAGACGACAAATTCCAGATTCGATTCCTGTATCCAGCCAGGGCATATCTGTGAGTAGATTCGATTCCTGTATCTAGCCAGGGCATATCTGTGAGTAACTGACTGTAGATTCGACACTTGTATCTAGCCAGGGCATGTCTGCATGAAAAGTTTAGAGATTCGATTCCTGTATCCAGCCAGGGCATATCTGTGAGTAGATTCGATTCCTGTATCCAGCCAGGGCATATCTGCATGAAGAGTTTAGAGATTCGATTCCTGTATCTAGCCAGGGCATATCTGTAGACGACTAATTCCAGATTCGATTCCTGAATCCAGCCAGGGCATATCTGTGAGTAGATTCGATTCCTGTATTCAGCCAGGGCATATCTGCATGAAGAGTTTAGGGATTCGATACCTGTATCCAGCCAGGGCATATCTATAGACGACCAATTCCAGATTCGATTCCTGTATCCAGCCAAGGCATATCTGTGAGTATATTCGATTCCTGTATCCAGCCAGGGCATATCTGCATGAAGAGTTTAGAGATTCGATTCCTGTATCCAGCCAAGGCATATCTGTAGACGACAAATTCCAGATTCGATTCCTATATCCATCCAGGGCATATCTGTGAGTAGATTCGATTCATGTATCTAGCCAGGGCATATCTGTGAGTAACTGATTGTAGATTCGACACCTGTATCTAGCCAGGGCATGTCTGCATGAAGAGTTTAGAGATTCGATTCCTGTATCCATCCAGGGCATATCTGTAGACGACTAATTCCAGATTCGATACCTGTATCCAGCCAGGGTATATCTGCACGAAGAGTTTGAAGATCAACCCCTGTAACAGGCCAGGAAATTATCTTTCTTTCTCAGGTACGCAAGTTCTCGCTAAGGAATCCCTTACGCGATCGACCCCACGATGGCATCTTTAAGCCCATCTCCACAACTATCCATTACAGTTCCAAATGGCATCTATAAGCCCATTCCCGACAAGGTTCTGTCACACTTCCAGATGGCATCTATAAGCCCATCCTCCTACCCATCACAATTCCAAATGGCATCTATAAGCCCATTCCCGACAAGGTTCTGTCACATCTCCAGATGGCATCTATAAGCCCATCCTCCTATCCACCATCTCTCCAAATGGCATATGTAAGCCCATTCCCGCTATCACACTGCTGATACTCCACTATGTGAGTGCAAATTTCTGGGCACTCTAGTGTTCAATCATCTTCCACCCTCGGATCACGAAAGACACACACGCCAATCTACATCCTCAGGTCTAAGAAGATTGAACAGGGGCAACTGTTGTACCCCAAAATTTTCCCTCCCATATTCTTCAAAGTTTTGACAAGCATCATCTCAATTTGCTCAAGTCTACTCAAGGGTTGCACAGTCAACCACCCTCCTAAGCCAGTCAAATTAGGGTTTTGGTTCTTGCAAGGAAGTTGAGGTTTTCAAGGGCTCAATCAAGTCACATATGCCTATATACATTGTCAAACATCTACATGCCGAGTTTCAAGGCTCACAACATCAAGTTGCACAGTCAAAAGCCCTAATTGCTTCACAATCAACTGTAGGGGTAAAATGGTCATTTGGCAGTCAAAAGTCAAAATTTTTGGTCAACATATTATTTTGAAGCCACAATCATCATTTGATTAAGTCTTGATCATGATTCCACAAAAATGGCTCAAAAATCATCAAGATGCAAAAGTTTCCATTTTTGGACAACTGAAAAGTCAACTGTAACTTGACCAAGGCATAACTTTTTCATGGTTCATCAGAAAAATCCCATCCAATGCTCATTTTGAAGGGGATGACATTTCCTACAACTCATCTTCACATCCCAAGTCCAAGAAATGCTCTCACAAAAAGTTATCAATTTCAGCATTATAGGTCATTTTCAAAAGTCAACAAAAAGGCATTTTAAGTCAAAGACCATAACTTGAGATTGGTAAATCCAAATGACATGGGACCAAAGGCATTGGTTAGAGGACTTCAAGACCTTTCCAAAATGTCCAAGAACATGTTCATGTGATCAAAGTTGAGCAAGATATGCATTGGAGAAGTTGGGAAATTTTTGTGAAATGGCAAAAGTCAACTATCCTTGAAACTTCAATTTTTGACAAAAGGGCCCACTTTCTTCCACTTGATTCAGCCTTGGCATGCCATACACGTGTCCCATGATTAATTTCAAGATCAAACATTCATTTTTCCATTTTATTTAATTTTTATTGATTTAATTCATTTTAAATCCATAAAAATTCAAATAAAATCAAAAAATTAATTAAATGGCATCTTTGTGGTTTGAATGGCTTTCATACAGCATATGCCAACTACCAAAATCGTGCTAGGCTATTTTGAGCACAAAATCATGGTTTTGCTTCAAACTTGGAAAGTCCTTTAATGGTGGTTAAGAAGAATCCCAAACATCAATGCAATGGATCCCAAGCCTAGCTGCTGACCTAATTCCCTTCATACATACATATGCAAGCAAGCCATACCTCATTCACGACCTGAACATTGCACAAACGGCCATAACCAAAATCCAAAAAATCAAGAAAAAGTTGAAAACTGAAATCAACCTTCCAGCACAATTAGAAGCCTTTTCTTGATTCAAACACGTTGCTAGCACACTCAAACAATTTGCAATCGAAACCAAGTGTTTTACCTCAAGGAAACGCCCAGAACAAGTCACACGGTTTGGTTTCTTTGCTATAATCGAAACTCAAGTTTTATACATCATTAACATGTTTTGATTATTGCTTTGTATTGCTAACATCATTCTGAAGCTTTTGGTATTGATTAATTGCCTTATGGTGCCCTGAAACGCAAAACACCATTAATGAAATCTAGGGTTTCAGAGCTCTCAGATTGGGGCTTTACAGCATAAGTAAAATTGGAACCTCCCATGCCCATGGTTGAAATCGTATGAACGGGACGAACACAATAGACACCTCGCGCCATATTTATGTAGCCTGGATTCCTATTCGCTATTATTGGCAGTTTTGCTTTGTGGGGGTTAAAAACCCCCGCTAATTGTTTATCTTTTTCAGGGAAACAAGGAAGAAGACAATAGGTGTACACACGTGATTGGTTGGATTCAAAGTGAAGCGCACGTTTTTATTTTTATTTCCAGGATATTGCCTTTATTCCATATAATATTATTTTCTCATTGTTATATCAATTGAGGTAGTTGGTGTAGTGGCAGAGCACACAAACATTGAGCGTTGGGACCTGGGTTCGATTCCCAGGTCCCTCAAAATTTCCATATATTTTTTCTTTACATGCTTGCGTGCAGATTCCAAAAGAAGGTCCATCATGCACCTTGCCCATCCAGCGCGCCAAGTGTCTTCAACAGCCATCCAAAGGCCATGAGAGTGAGGAACATCATAGTCCCAGTCAAACAGGTGCCTAGGCAATTCCCAGAGTCAACGTGGCTTGGCAACAAATGGGCCTGGAATCTGCTTGTTCACCTCCCAAGCTGGCCCAAACCCCCCCTGGGTTTGCATTTCATTTTTACTTTATTTTCTTTCATTCAATTGTTTTATTTATTTTTATTGTTTTTTATTTTAATTAATTATTAACCAGTAAATTAATTAATATTTTCCATAAAAATTCAAAAAAACTAAAAAATGTAAATATTTTATTTTTATTAATTTCACTTAGGTAATTATTTTGTAAATAAAATACTAACAAACTAATTAGTTTAGTTAGTTTAATTTTAACCTTTTTTACAATAAATAAAAACAATTTAGACTTAGGCTTTTCTTTTGACATTTTTAATTCCTTTTTATTTTATTTCATTAAAACATAAAAATACAAAAAACATTTTTTTCTTTTATTAAATAATTAATTAATTAGTAATTAGGCTTAATTTTTTAATTGCAAAAAAGGGACAAAAATTCAATTCTTTCTCAAAAAGGGTCAAAACCCTCAGGACGTCCCGATTCATTCTTTCGCGTGCATTTTAGTTTCAATTCGTTATTTTGATTATTTATGTAACTGCTTCCAGAAATGTAATAGTTAATTAGGACCTCCTTTATCGCTTTATTTATTTTCTCGCAGTTTATTTTCCAAACGGGTTTGTTTTTTTGGCAATGTATATACCCGCGCCTTGTAATAGCTAGATTTACATTTCTGCAATTTATTTTCCGCACTCCTAACTGTTAAAAAATGCATGAAAGAATGTATGAAAAATAAAACCAATCCGTAGCTCACAAACAAACATGCAAAGATAAACATAAACTGAATTCAACACACATGCACATGCCACTCTTAGGGTACGCCTCACTGGTTACCTCGAACGTGGTCATCAAGTATAGGGTGTCTTAGAGGTCGTCCTCCTGTCTAAGATCCAGTTGCCTCGAAACGGTTGCCTCGGATAAAAGGATCTAGGACATTAGGGTTACTTCTAAGGTGTCCTACTATTGCTTCGGTGACCACACTGTCCCTACAATCGAATTGACCCGAACACCTCCAACGACGGTGCTACCTACCTCTCAATGGTGGGATAGCACTATCTAAAGGACTCTTACACAGCCTAATTCCTTAGAGTAGGTAGATTCTCATGGGTACTTTCTCTTTCAAACAAACAAAAACAACTTTTTGCACCTACACTTTCAAAAGGTTTTCAAACAAATTTTTCATACACTCTTGAGGACTGATACAAGAGTTACTTAGAAGTTTTCCAAACGAACTTTTTCAAAACCCACACACACTTGAAAAGCAAACAAATTTTTGAAAACATAAGAGCAAGTACCTAAGAGCCCGTGGATAACCACGGATAGAAAGGGTGCTAACACCTTCCCTTTCTATAAATCTACCTCCCGAACCGAGAAACATTCTCAAAGAAGGAATTTTGCTGTGCTTTTGTCCTTTCCATGCTGGAGAATATAAAAGACGGTGGCGACTCTTGCTTACCGCGACATTTCGCGAAACCAGCTAAAAAACAGTCAGTTCTATTTCCACCGATCATAGTATGCATGCTAGGTATCTTGGCAAAACAAAAACAAAACAAAAGATCATAGTCCCTCGATGACGCTATCTTGGTTGCCTATACAAAAATGATCTAGTCCCTCAAAAAGCTTTCTAAGATACTTAGCACAATTTCTATCATGGTCATACGATGACCCACGCCCGTCCCGTTTAACATCCAAACACAAGGTTGTTTACTAAATACAATGGTAAAACAATAATGTCAAAGGGTTAAAAATGTGTAGGAAAGACTTTTGAGTAGGTAGGGTAGACAACTCCTAGTTACTTGATCAAATTGCAAACATCCTTGCTATTTTCAAACAAACACTCACACAATTTCAAAACTTTTCCCAAAACAAACTTTCAAACAATTGAAACATTTTTCAAAAGACAAACACCTTTGTATACATTCAAACAAGAATAATTACAAAGGTTGCCTAGACAAATGCCTCTTTTCAAAATACTTTCAAAACCACATACAAAAGCACCATTTTAAACAATTGAAAAGCAAAAGCAAGTGATCTAAAACAAGTAACTAAGAGCCCATGGAAAACCATGGATGAAAAGGGTGCTAGCACCTTCCCTTTTCATAATCTACCACCCGAACCCAAAAACAATCTCAAAGGTCTTTCCTGTGCTTTTTGACCTTTCCTTTGGATAAAATAAAAAGTCGGTGGTGACTCTTACTAAACCGAAACATTTGCGAATACAAACGTAAAACCTCAAGTCAGTTCTCCCACCGTATCACAACTATTCTTGAAAAGCAAACTTTTTGGTACAAATTTGTCTTTAGCCCATACTTTGTTTGCTTCTGATTTTACTCCACCATAAATCATGGAAAGTAACCCCCTTAAACCAGCAACTTTGGTACTTTAACTTAGGACCATGACATAACTTAATATTTGCAATCCAACCTAGCCATAACTCCATAGTTTGTAAACTAAATCAACTTGTTCACAAACCTATTGCCTATAAATAGGAGAAGCATTTGCAAGAGAAAGAAGTCAGGAAGAAATAGATAAAAAAATACAGGAGTTTTTGTTGTATAGACAAGCCCTCAAAATCTCACACTTTCAAAAAGCCATAATTGTCCACAAAACCTCTATTTTTGAGCTTTAAAATCCAAATCTTTGGAACTCTCACACCTTGCATGCTCTGTCCAAACAAACTATTCAAACACTCCACATACATCATATAAAAGTTGTTCAAACTCAAGAACAACTTCTGTAATATCTCTGTTCTTTTTCCAGCTCAAGAATAGTCAAGATAGAAACTCAAACTCAAAGCACAAATTTCAGCTTCAAGGTTAGTCTTCTTGACTTTAAACCTTTCATTAATGATTCATCTTTGAAGATAAAATGTAGTAACCATTGCCCTTGAAGCTAACCTTTTGTTTGTATTCCATTCTTGTCAATTTTATGTTAAGAACTGTCTTGTACAGACCATAACAATGTTGGAGTGAAAAAATTGCAGCATGAGTCAACACAAAGCCTTATGCATCGACACATACTGCTATACAAGCCCAAAATAAAAGGAAAAAAGGGTGTATGAGTCGACACAAAGCACAAATGTGTCGACACATGCAACGTATGAGTCGACACATACCATTATGCATCGACTCATACTGAGTTGATTTGGTATTACAAGGGCAAGGGAAGGTTATGTATCGATGCATATAAGCATGTACCGACACATAATGTTAAAAAATTGATTTTTCCTCTCTTTTACACTGTTTTTACATATTTCACATATTTTCTTCATAGTTATTCAATATGGTTGTAATATTTAAGCTCATATTTTATCTCCATTTGTAAATTGTACCCCATCCCCTAAATGATGTAATAGCGTAGGATTTTAATTTTCGTAAATTTATCGTTTTAATATAATTGTTAGTAATTAGGGTGTGTATGGTAAGATAAAATCAATCTTAGACAACCCTAATCCAAGACAAAACAATGCATGAAAAATAAACATTTGACACTTTTCACCTCTAGGGTTAACTCCACTTGTTGCCGTGAGAATAAATGGTTATGTTATGCATGTGAGACGCCTTAGCAAAAACAATCAAAAGTACAAGATCATAGTGCCTCGATGATGCTTCGAATGTTGCCTCATAAATGATCTTAGACCCTTAAGAAAAATGCTAAGGTATCTCAGACCATTGCATTTTATGACTATACGACGACCCGTGCTTGTTCCTTTACATCCAAAGAATGGGTTTCTTACCAATCAATGGTAAGATAGTAATATCTAAAGGAAGAGGAAATGAACAAAGAGTTTTTGAGTAGGTAGAACGCTCGTAGTTGCTTGCTCACAAACATTTCAAACCAAACATCTTTCAAAATATACCAAACACTTCCAAAACATGAAATATTTTCAAAAAGTCCAACACTTTGTATGCATTCTTATAGAGACGAGAATCATTACAAAGTTTTCCTAAATGAAGGCGTTTTTCAAAAATACTTTCAAAATCCACCATAAACACATTTTAAACAAAGCAATTTCAAAAGTGATCTGGCAAGCAACTAAGAGCCCATAGATAACTATGGATGAAAAGGGTGATAACACTTTCCCTTTCCATAACCTACCCCCCTAAAATCAAGAAAATATCTCAAAGGTATTTCCTGTTCTTTTCACCCTTTCCTTATTGGATAAAAGAAAAGTCAGTATCGACTCTTACTATCCGTAACAATTGCGATAAAACGCAAAACACCCAAGTCAGTTCTCCCACCGTATCACAGTGGGCAACCTTGCTTTCCCTTCTATTGGACCCAAGACCCTTCTCCTATATCCAGATTTACGTTTGAGAAGTTGAGCTACTTGGAAGTCTAAGCTCTGAATATACTTGATTCTTTCTGTATGATGAAGGTCAAAGATCAGTTATTCTTAACTGTTGAACAGATTCCGGATTTCCTTGGTAATATATTTTATTTTTGGTTTAGCCATCACATACTCTTATATAATACTCACATTGTCTTTTCCTTCTTTACATATAAGATGATAGATCTTTTTGTAGCCGAACATAAGAAGTTGATGATGGAGGCAATGGCTGCCTGGAGGGGTGCCGGCGGAGCCTCCACAATCAAGTCAGATCCATCCGAGTTGGAGATCCAGGATTTGAAGAATCACAAAGGGGTAGGCTCTAAGGCTACTTCCAGCATGGTTGAGCCCCAAGTTTCTGCTCTAACCATCCAGGAGGAGGTCTAACAAGGTACTCCCAAAAGGCTAAAGACCCTAATGAGCGATGAGGTTTGTCGAGCTGACGTGGAAATTACCTCTCTGATGGGAGAACCCGGGGATAGTCGTGCTTCTGGGGATTAAAACAAAAAAGGAAACACAAAACTCAATATCCCATTTATATATTCTTGTGAGTAGGCATATTAAAGTAGGTAACTTTTCATTATTTTCGATGTTGCTTATATCGCTATTTCTAATTTTCAAGTGTTAAAAATTGATGATATTAAAACTTTTTAAAACACAATAAAATATTGTGTATATCCTCTTTATTCTTGAAAATAATGTGTGTGGGTTAGAAACTTTAAGAAATAAAGTGTGAAAAAGTCTCACATTAATTATAAAAGTGGAGATTTGATCATTTATAAGTGAGAGAGTTCATACACTTATTACCGTAAAGTTTTTATTGAATATGTGATGTGTCTCTCACAAATGTGTGTTGCTCATAAAGAGAAAAAGTCCTAATATAAATGCTCTCTCGTATTGACCCCCAAATTTGATAGCCCCAACAGTCTATCCTGAGTCGTTAGTTTAAGTGAAGGACCAACTCACTTGTATCAAAAGTACTTTTCATATGGTGGTAGGTAGGAGGTGTCCCGTTGAAAAGTGTCAACGATAATACCTAAAGTACGGGGGAAGTTCCATATTGATTAGAAAAGCCAAGACTTGACCATTTATAAATGAGAGAATCACACACTTATTACCTTAAATTTTTTGGTGAGTATGTGGTGTGTTTCTCAAAAAGATATGTTACTCATAAAGAGAAAAAACTCCAATGTAAATGCTCCCTCGTCTTGACCCCTCGAATTTAATAGTCCCAAAGTTTATATAATTATTTTAAAATAAAATATATTTTTTGAATTTTTGAATTTACAAATAAATTATAAACAAGTATACAAAAATACAATACAAACGAATAATAAATTACACCACTTTCCATTTTAATGTGTAATAAAGAAAAACAAAATAGTAAATATAATTTTTTTATAAAAAGAGTAATAGTTTTTAACCAATTATCAACTATGTCACGATTGAAAGTCACATATGTTATAGTTTATAAGTAAATTGTTCAGGACAGGTCCAATGACTAAGATTGCCTCAATCTGCTTCTACCTTTGGCATGGCCCAACAACATTGGTCCACTAACTCTGGTCTCAGGTCGAGCATATTTGGACGACCACACCACGAGAATATCAAGGATAACGATGCCCTGACCACACGTCTATCCACATCTGCATCCGTGTCCATGTCTGCTCGTTACACGTTGAGCAGACAACTAATTATTTCATATTTTATTTGAATTTTTACACCAAATTGGTGACAACTCCATGGTCCACACCAGTACTTGTGTGAACGCACGGATAACCAGGCTAAAATCTATGTAAATGTACGGGTAACCAGGCCAAAATCAGCGTGAATGCGTTGATAACCAGATCAAAATCAATGTGAATGCATGGGTAATACACCAATACTGTGTGAATGCACGGGTAACCATGCCAAAATTTGTGTGAATGCACGGGTAACACACCAGTACCGTATGAACAAACGGGTAATCAGGCTAAAATTCATGACAATGCACGATTTATTACATTTTTTATACAATGAAAGAAAATAAAAATAAAAATATTTAAATTCAAACACGAGAAAAATGTGTTGTTTTTTTAATGATTTATGTATCTAATATTTTTATTTTTAAATTATTTTTAATTTAAAATACAATAATGTTTAACATAATATATGAATAATTAAAACATATATTATTGATGTCTTTCTTTTAAAATTTGGAAAATTGATATAATTTTGTTTTTATTTTAAAAATATGTCTTTCATTTAAATATTTATCTTTGACTAATTTTTATTTATTTATTTTTTTACAATTAAATTTAAATAATTTTTATTTTATTTGAATTTTAAAACCAAACTGGTGACATATCCGCAATCCACAGCAGAACCTTAGGTGGAGACGCACGGGTTTCCCACTAGTTGAATTGGAAAATATAAAAACCTTAAAGTTTGGTGGAGACACGATTACAACAAATCAACCTTAGGTGGTTAGTTCTCCATAGAATTTGTACGATCTCTTCTAGCTTCACAAAAATTTAATTATGAATCCTAATTCTGAATTTGTTTAAATAGACTAAGAGAAATTAGGGCCTAATAGTAATCGACGCATAAAACATAAAAACACGCTAAAAACTAATTATTTTCTTTAGTCTTAAATGAAAATGAATTATTTGACTTTCTTCACTCTGAATTTGTTTCTTACTTCAACATTAAACTTGTAGTTTATACTTTTATGTTTCTAACTCATATTAGAACGCGTCAAATGACATCTCATAGCTCAAGTTATGATTTACAGAGTGAGAGAGTGTTAAATTACTATTTATTCAGAAAATAAAGAACATAAATAAAATAAAGGTCAGATTAAACTAAACTTAGAAAACATACTAAAAACAATTAGAAAAAGAGAAAATATATAATTCTCATAGTACAATAGTGGAAGAGTATGCATAAAAAAACACTAATCATAGGCATCCATTGGCCCAAACATTCCGAGAGGCACAACATCTTGAATCACCTTTCTATCATCATCATTTCTGTTAGACAGAAAAACCCTAAATTTCTACGGGGGGGGGGGGGGGGGGGGGGGGGGGGGGGGGGGTTCTTTTAGTAATTAAGTTTATAAGATTTACTTAATAAAATAAATAAAGTATAAAAATATTTTTTTTGTGGAAAAATAAAATAAAATAAGTCAAAATATAAATATATCATTTTTTTTATTTTATGATTTTTAGTGTTTAAAAAAATATATTTAAGAAAAGAAAAATGAAATATATAAATAATAAAACTTGGGTCAGGGGGTGCCAAGAGGAAACAGGGAGGTCGGTCAGCAAAAAATAATTAAAAATAAATAAATAAGCCATACTCAAAGAGGCCCAGTGCCCTGCAAACAAAAAAGTCAGAATTGTAAAAATATGAAAAATGAAAAGGGTACCACTGGGGCTCGAACCCAGGTCTCAAAGGTTACCAGCGCGTGCTTCTATTACTGGGGTGGCTAAACATCTGTTAATACAAATGAAACAATAAATATGTAAGGTAAAATGTGTTCTGAAGACTTCATCTTCAACTTCCAGCCAGACCAACTGTAAATTGCTTATTTCTCATCAAAAATGAAAATTGTAAATACGAAACTTGTAGAAAATTTTCTCACGATTCCAGAAATGTAAAGTATTAAAACTATAGATCAAAGATAAGAACGAATTTTAATGGCCCTAAATTTCTACAAGGGGGGGGGGGGGGGGGAGGGGGGTTCTTTTAGTAATTAAGTTTATAAGATTTACTTAATAAAATAAATAAAGTATAAAAATATTTTTTTTGTGGAAAAATAAAATAAAATAAGTCAAAATATAAATATATCATTTTTTGTATTTTATGATTTTTAGTGTTTAAAAAAATATATTTAAGAAAAGAAAAATGAAATATATAAATAATAAAACTTGGGTCAGGGGGTGCCAAGAGGAAACAGGGAGGTCGGTCAGCAAAAAATAATTAAAAATAAATAAATAAGCCATACTCAAAGAGGCCCAGTGCCCTGCAAACAAAAAAGTCAGAATTGTAAAAATATGAAAAATGAAAAGGGTACCACTGGGGCTCGAACCCAGGTCTCAAAGGTTACCGGCGCGTGCTTCTATTACTGGGGTGGCTAAACATCTGTTAATACAAATGAAACAATAAATATGTAAGGTAAAATGTGTTCTGAAGACTTCATCTTCAACCTCCAGCCAGACCAACTGTAACTTGCTTATTTATCATCAAAAATGAAAATTGTAAATACGAAACTTGTAGAAAATTTTCTCACGATTCCAGAAATGTAAAGTATTAAAACTATAGATCAAAGATAAGAAAGAATTTTAATGGCCCTAATCTGAACCCTAAAAATTTCATAAATTTCAGTTTCAAAATTCTCTAAGCTCAAGCAAAATTAATGGAAACTATGGACATGGTTAGCTTCAGGGCATTGATATCTACATGTTTTATTCACAAATAAACTATTGATAATGTCTGTATGAAGAGTTTCAAGTTGAGAAAACTTACCTCAAAACTGGAAATCATGTTTTGAGTTTGAGCTTATTTCAAGTGATGGTAATGATCGGGTTAGCTTCCTTGAGGTCCTAGGAAGCTAATGCAATGGTTTGCTCAAGTTGAGAGTGGCTGAAATGACTTGGAGAAGTCACATTGCAGACTCTGTTTTTTGGTTATGGAAGTTATGGTAAATGGTGTTACAGTTCTGGAATAAGGATAGGGATGAGTTGTATTTGATGTAAGGAAGCTTTAGAAACTAAAAGGCAAAGAAACGCACGACGGAAATGGGAGTTTAATGTTCAAGGTCAGAAATTGTGTAATAATGGAGTTTTTGGGCAATTTCTGATTTGAGAGAGTTTTTGTGTATTTCAGGATGCTCAAGCTCGTTTTCTAGCTCACAAATAGTGACTCTATTTATAAGCAACAAGTTTGGAGTGTTCTAGTTGATCAGAATTCAAATTTACATGTTTAAGTTAAACATGTGATTTTTTGAAGTTTCCATGCCTTGTGTACTTGCTAAGATAGAGTGGTTATGCTTTAAACAAACTTGCTTCTGACTTTATGGATGGAGTGTGATCAGAGGGAACAAGTTAGAGGCTCAATGTGAACTTTATGCAAAAAGCTTGCTTTACAAGAATGGCATTGTTAACTTTGTGCCATAAATGGAAATACAACTTGGACAATAGCTCAATTGCTTGGATCAAAGCCCTAACAACTGTGTAAATATTTAATTATGGAGTGACAAACAAGTTTGAGGCCTGCAAAGCAAAGATTATGCAGCCTAGCATGGATTTGGTTCATGTGTTCATAAAAAAATGACTTGTAATTCAAGTGACAAAACCCTAACTTCATCTCTTCGATTCTCCCTCCTCAAGAATGATCTCAAGGAGTTCTTGGACATTTTGGAAAGCTTGCAATGTGATATACAACCCATATTTGAATTTATTTTGAAGATTCCCCTTGGAACTATATGAAAAAGTGCCATGAAGTTAGGTCAAAATCCTGACCAAATTAGGGCAAAATTTCACTAAGTGTTTAGTTTCATGACCACATGTTCATAAAATTATAGCTTGAGATCCAAGAATTTTTGGAAGGAGTTGTGTAAATCAAAGTTGTAGATTTCATGGAGATCTACAACTTTCATGTTGTAAGTTTCTCTTGAATCATCTTGCATCATGGTGAAAATATTGTCCAAAGTTATGAAAAAACATGAAATTTCCAACACTAAGAAAAATTTCTAAGTTTAGAAATTTTGACTTTTTCAAAATGAAATCTTGACTTTTTGATTTCTTGATGAATAATTTTCATATTTTGACATGTTTTGATGAATTATGATCTTTGGCACTTGAATTTGACCAAAAAGTCAATGTTTGACTTTTCAGTGTACAATTGACTTTTGATCAGTTGACTGCAAAATTCATCTGTCAATCTAATGGACTTGCAATGTTTTGAACCATGCCATTAGGTAAAAATGATGCAATTGGACTCTTTATATCATTCCTTAAACTAATTGACCATTTGCTAGGTCAAAAATCAGAAATTGCCCTTTCCAAGTCAAAACCCTAATTTTGACCATTTTGCCCTTTTGATGATTTGATTAAATTTCTTGGGGAATTATGGTCAAAACTTGATAAAATGATACATATGAGTTTATAATGTTTATATGGATAAAAAATTATGAATTTTGACTGTAAATTGGCCACAGTTGACTTTTTCCCCAATACAACTGATTTTTACGTCAACTGCTCAATTGACTGAGCAAAAATGTGATTCAAGGCTTGAAACTTGGCATGATTAATCTTGGGGGTCCATGATGATCCATTAAAGTCACATGGGAAATTGTAAGTTCAAAAATCCTTGTGCAAACTCAAACCCTAATTTTGGTCATCAGTGTTTAAGGAGGTGTCTTGAGCTGATCAAACCCTAGTGCAGTCTTGAGCCCAAGAAGATCTTGTGAGCAAATTCTTGATAAGTGAGAGGGAAAATTTTGGGGTACAACAGCTGCCTCTGTTCAATCTTCTTAAACCTGGAGAGTTAGATTGGCTAGTTTTTCCATTCGTGACTCGAAGGTGAAAGATGATTGGACACTAGAGTGCCTAGAAATTTGCACTCGGTAATGCGATGGTAGAGGGAATGGGCTTAAAGATGCCATTTGGAGAAGTGTTAGAAAGTTGTTGGACATGGTCTTGTAGATGCCATCTAAAAATGATTGTTGAACTGTAATTTGTGAGGTGAAAGAATGAGTATCAGAATGGCGTCCGTGTCTGGGACATATCTATACTGTATATAAGAGTTGAATATGAATGAATGTCAAGATGACATCCGTATATGGAGCATATCTGAACTGTATCTGAAAGTTGGATCTGAATGAGTATCAGAATGGCATCCATGTCTGGAGCGTATTTGAACTGTATCTGAGAAGTTGAATCTGAATGAGTATCAGAATGGCATCCGTGTCTGGAGCGTATTTGAATTGTATTTAAGAAGTTGAATCTGAATGAGTATCAGAATGGAATTCGTGTCTAGAGTGCATCTGAACTATATCTAAAAGTTGGATCTGAATGAGTATCAGAATGGCATCCGTGTCTGGAGCGTATCTGAACTGTATTTGGAAGTTGAAATCTGAACGAGTATCAGAATGGCATCCGTGTCTGGAGCGTATCTGAACTGTATCTGGAAGTTGAAATCTGAACGAGTATCAGAATGACATCCGTGTCTGGAGCGTATTTGAACTGTATCTGAAAGTTGGATCTGATTGAGTATCAGAATGGCATCCGTGTCTTGGAGCGTATACGAACTGTATCTGAAAACTTTGAACAATGTCAATGGTAGTTGTTAACCTTATCCTGAAAAGGGTAAAATGTTAGAAGAAATGCAAAGTCATGTTGTATTAAATGCATGGTATAATTCATTTGTGTTATCAATGTTTATGATATATGTGTGATACAGTGGCCAGAACCGGGACTGTTTTTTAGGAATTGCTGGTTTGCGTTTATGTTTGCAAAATGTCGTGGTAAGCAAGAGTCACCACCGACTTTTATTTTATCCAACAGGAAAGGAAAAAAGCACCGAAAAATTCCCTTTTTCGAGATTTTGAGTACGGGGGATAGATTATAGAAAGGGGAGGTATTAGCACCCTTTCTATCCATGGTTTTCCATGGGCTCTTAGGTACTTGCTCATCATTTTCAAAATCGCTTGTGTGTGTTTGATTTGAAAAAGGTTTTTGACTTCGATTTAACTCTTGCTTCTGTCTTCAAGAGTGTTAAGAAGTGTTTTTGAAAGCTTTGTTTAAAAGAGTGTAAGTGTGAAAAGTTTGTTTTGGATTGAGCAAGTACTTAAGATTCTACCTACTCGAAAAAAAGAATTGTTCTATGTTCGTTTCCTTTAGACAGTGTTATCACACTATTAGTGAGTAGGTAGCACCATTGTTGGAGTTTGAGGGTCAATTCGAAAGGGACGTACGGTCACTAAGGCAATGTTAGGACGTCTTAGTAGTAACCCTAATATCTTAGACCAATCATTCGAGGCAACGATATCCGAGGCAACTTTTTCGAGGCAACTTTTCCGAACGGGACTTTGATCTTTGTTTAGACAAGAGAGCGACCACTAAAATATCATATACTTAATGACCGTTTACCGAAGGTAACCAAGTGGGAGTGTACCCTAGGAGTGCGCATATGCGAGTGATTCAGTTTCAAATTATTTATCTTTGCATATTTAGGATTTTCTAACTGTTTTAAAGTTTACATACATTCTTGTCATGCAACCCTAATTATTCATACATTTAACAGTTTAATATTTTGCAGAAATTAAAGTGCAGAAATTAAACTACGCTATTACAAGGCTTCAGGTATTTACATAGCCAAAAACAAACCCTTTTAAAAAGAAACAATAAATGAAAAAATAAAAGTCCTAATTAAACTATTACAACTTGTGGGCAGTTACATCAATATGGTAAAAATAATAATAAAGCGCGCGATGAAATTAAGATCGGGAAGGAACTAGGGTTTTGACCCTTCTAACCTAATTAAAAGAAAAAATGTTTTTTGTTTATTTTTTTAAGAAAAGAATTAGGTTTTAAATTAAATACTAAATTAATTAGCTAATTAAATTAATTAATGAAAATAAATATTTAACCTAATCTTGTGTTTTTGTTATTTTGAGAAAAAAAGTAGAATTAAATTATAAACAAAACCCTAATTGTTCTAATTATTTTTAAATTTATTTACAAAATAATCAAAGTTATCTAAGATCAAATAACCTAATTAATTAATTAATTTTGACGAAAAATAAACTTAAACCTAATTGGATGAAAAATATTATTTTTTATGATTTTTGATAAAAGAAATAATTAATTTTGTGTTAGTAAAAGAATTAATTAAATTAATTAAAAAAAGATAAAAAAAGATATAGAAAGAGATATGGGCCTGAAAGTAATATGGGGGTGCATTGCTAGCAATCTGGGCCCAAGAAACAAAGGTCCATGTTGACCTTCTGAGATCCCATGCATTTGCTTTGACAATGCTTCTGGTACTCCTTTATTGATGGCCTTTGGATCTGGCCATCTGACCACTTGGCAGGCTGGATGATGAGGTCACATGATAGACCTTGGCCTTGTATACGCATGTAATTCCTGAAAGAAAAATAATGTGAAGAAATTGGGGGACCTGGGATTCGAACCCAGGCCCTGAAACACTATCCAACGCTCCACTTACCAACTGTGCTAGCTGCTTGGTTTGTTCATAAAATAAGCAATAATTATAATATATAAAAGCAATAAACATTAAGTCTAAAACGCACGAATTTTTAAATAGGCGAATGGTTGTTCGCCACGTCTTCATCTTCTCTAAGGATCTGTTGTTTTAGACAACAGACCTTTACCAACGGACACTCACCGTAGCTAAAAACCTGGGCATATAAAAAATCATGTACAAGCACAATAAATCAATGGTGATGGTACCAATCCATTCGTCTCAGTCTCACGAACTTCATGGTACCCTAATCGTGGCCCAATTTAACTTGTACACCAAGATCCCAATTTGAACCAAAAAACCCTAACAATGGTGAAATCTCATACAATTCATGAAAACGAAATTAAATGTTACAGAAAGCTTGCAAATGTGATGGTGAACAAGAATATATAACTATTTCATGCTAAAGATGCCAAGATTGTGAAATTCAAATTCAAGAAAGAGCCCTTGTCGTGGCTGACTTACAATGCGTTATAGGGCCTAATATTTCTTGTTCTGGATTGGTTTTGCTTGCATACACTCCCAGGAAGCGATTGGAATGGTCAGGAGGCTTTGAGGATGCCTGGAAATATGAATTCAAATTACCACTTTTTTCTATTTTTTGCAAGTTTGTTTTGATCTTATGCGCCTCTCTCTAGCCTCCTTTTGGGTCTACAAATACTCCTTATGTACTGAGGAATGAATTAGGGTTGCCAATATGATCACAATCTTCCTCCATCAATGTCTTTTGATTTTGATTTGATACACTTGAAAACCATTCCAAAAATATCCTAAAACCAATCTTTTTGTGCACTCCAGGCCTTTACACGAATTCAATCTTATGCTAGATGGAATTTAAGACCTGAAACATGTACCAAATCTTGAGATTTCAATATTTTGGATTTTCTATGATTTGTTTTGATTTGAAATGATTTAATTCAAATAAAAATCAAAATAAATAATAAAAATAAGATAATGACAAGTGGCAAGGGCTAGGGCTCGTGGACCATGTTGCCAACTCAAAACAAGTGCAAAATATTGGGCCCATTTGGCAAAAATTGCAATTTTAGGCATAGTTGACTTTTGACAATTTTGCAAAAAAGGTCAACTTCGACAATGCACAACTTCCTCAATTTTGACTATTTGAAGGTGTTATTGGACTTTCTAGAAAGCTTGAGATGTCCTATAATCAACCCTTTTGGTCCCATCTCAATTTGATATTCCATGCTCATGTATGAAGCTTTGACAAAAAAGGTGTTTTTGTTGACTTTTCAAAATGACCTATAATGTCCAAATTCATAACTTCTTGTGAGTGCATATTTTGAACTTGGAAGATAAAGATGGATTGTAGAGCATTGCATCCTATTCAAAATTAGCTTTATATTGGTCATTTATCATAAAGTATGAGAAAGTTATGCTTGGTCAAAGTTGAGTTGACTTTTCCTACAAAACCCTAATTTAACAACTTTTGAGTCTTGATGAATTATGAGCAATCCTTGATGAATCATGATCAACCCTTGATCAAATGATGAAATATACTTCAAAATGATGATGTTTACCAAAAATATTGAAGTTTGACTGTATGTGGGCCACAATTGACTTTTGCCCTAACACAATCGGTTTTCAGCCCTTTGAGCAATTGACTGAGCAAACTTCCTCTGCATGGCTTGAAACTTGACATGGATGATATTGAGAACATATTAGGACAATGGTGAGCATTTGGGATTCCTTGGACTCAAGTATCTTGATGCAACATGAAACCCTAATTTGAGATAGACTGTCTTAGGAGAGAGCTTGTCTGGTAAACCCTTGGACTTCCTTGAGCAACTTGAGGATCTTTCTTGAAATGTTTTGAGAAATATGGGAGGGAAAATTTTGGGGTACAATAATATGGATGCAATGTATGCGTATGCAAGCTAATCTGCCACACTTTTGTTGGATTGGGGAAAATAAATCCCTGACTGCTGCTGAAGATATGAAGTATAAGTCTTCATGTTGTGAAGTCTAAGTGTTGATGAATTTCTGCTTGGAGAAATAAACTGTTGTAAGGGAGATGCCGTGTACTGCTTGTAAAATCCTATTGGGGAATCCTGAGAAATTTGATGACTTCTACTGGGGATTGATAACCGGAAGCTCTGTCCTGTTGGGGGTTAAACTGCACACTGCAGGGGATTATGGAAATAACATAGAGATATTTCCCTACCACTTAAAGCCATAAGTGATTGTATTTCTATTTTGTTTATTTATAAACAGTAGTTATGTTCAAATTCATATGTTTAAAAATGAATCATTGGACGTTTTTGTAAACAAAACACAAGAGTAAAGAGATAAAAAAAAGATAGTTTTGCACTTTCAAAGGGATATCTTTGTATTGACTTTGAGTAAGTATTTTTTGTACAATGAGACAAATATTCTAGTAAGAGAATACTATCGTAAAAAATAAATTTTTTTATACAAATAAAAGATAGCTATGTGCAATAATCCCATGAGGGTCCCATTCTTCTATAGCCTTTTTATCTCCGAGCATCTTGTCTATTTGTTGCCTCGTCCGGAGATGATTGAATTGATCAGAACCTCTGAGTTTGCAGGTTGTCCGTAAGGTGATCCAACAGGACATAATCATACGCTTTAATTCCCTAAATTTTTCTTGGACCGCCCTTTCGGGTTTTCACTCCACCGGGAAACCCTTTTTTGCCTAAGTCGCCCTTTCGGGTTTTCAACTTGCCGGGTGTACAAATTTTTTTGTTTTATCCCTAATTTTTGTCCGAACCTTTTTGGTTCGTCGGGATGCCCTTGTTTTGCCTAGGTGTGTCAACCTAGCGGGTCCCTTATACGTAGTATCTTTTGACTATGTCTGCGTTCGCAGGGTGCGGCAGGTCATCACCATCCATGGTGGTCAAGATCATTATGCCACCAGAGAATATGTTTTTGATTACAAATGGTCCTTCGTATGTAGGAGTCCATTTTCCCCTGGGATCACCTTGCGGCAGTATGATGCGCTTGATCACAAGATCTCCAACTTGATATACTTGTCGTCTGACCTTTTTGTTGAAAGCCTTGATCATCCGTTTTTTATACATTTGACCATGACAGGCAGCAATAAGTCTTTTCTCATCAATTAAGTTCAGTTGATCAAGTTGAGTATGGATCCAATCATCTTTATTCAACCTGCATCCTTCATGATTCTCAGAGAGGGGATCTGGACCTCAATAGGCAATACATCTTCCATGCCATAAACCAGAGAATAGGGTGTTGCCCCGGTTGATGTGTGAGCTGTGGTATGATACCCGTGGAGAGTGAATGGTAGCATCTCATGCCAGTCTTTGTATGTGACTATCATTTTCTGTATGATCTTTTTAATATTCTTATTTGCGGCTTCGACAACACCATTCATCTTTGGCCGGTAAGGGGAAGAATTGTGATGTTGGATCTTGAATTTCTCACATAAGGTGGTGATCATAGTATTGTTTATATTTGTACCATTGTCTGTAATGATCCTCTCTGGGATACCGTAACGACATATGAGGTTCTGCTTGATGAACCGGGCGACAACATTCTTTGTGGCAGAAGAGAAAGAGGTTGCCTCAACCCACTTTGTAAAATAGTCAATGGCCACTAAGATGAAACGGTTTCCATTAGAGGTTGTTGGCTTGATTTCCCCAATCATATCAATTCCCCACATAGCAAAGGGCCAAGGAGCCGTCAAGACATTCAGAGGAACCGGATGTACGCGCACCTTGTCAGCATTGATCTGACACTTGTGACAGGTTCGAGAATGTTGATAGCAATATGCTTCCATGGTAGACCAGTAATTGCCTGCCTGTAGGATCTTCTTTGCCATCGTATGCCCACTGGAATGGGTGCCAAAAGTGCCTTCATACAACTCAACCATGATCCTTTCAGCTTCAACCTTGTCCACACACGGAAGTAACATAAAGTCATGGTTGCATTTGTAAAGAATGCCATTACTAAGGAAGAACTTAGAAGATAATCTCCTTAAGAATTTCTTATCGTTTACTGAAGCTCCTTCTGGATATTCTTGGGTTTCGAGACACTTCTTGACTTCATGGAACCAAGGCTGGTCCACTACTTCTTCAATATTAATCTCGTGACAATGTGCTGGTTTATCCCTTCGTTTAATGGTGATCTGGGGAGCCTTGTTATCCCATTTAAGTTTAAACATAGATGACATTGTGGCTATTGCGTCTGCTAGCTGATTTTCTTCTCACGGGAAATGCTCGAAGGTAATCTTCTCAAAATGTGGGAGTAATGTCAAAACATGTTCTTTGTAAGGGATAAGGTTAGGGTGTTTGGTGTCTTATTCCAATTTGATCTGGCTGATAACCAAAGCTGAATCTCTGAATACATTCAACGATTTGATCCCCAAGTCCATGGCAGCTTTGAGACCAAAGATGCATGCTTCGTATTCCTCCATGTTATTTGTACAATTGAAGCAGAGTCTTGCAGTAAATGGAGTATGATACCCTTCAGAAGATATGGTTACTACACCAATACCATTACCGAGTGCGTTAGATGCCCCATCAAAAACTAGGGTCCATCGGGATCCTTGTTCAGGTTTGTCATATAGCCTGAATTCTTCACAGTTGTTTACCATCATGATGTCTTCATCCAGGAATTCGAACTTCATGGACTGGTAGTCTTCCACAACTTGGTGAGCAAGGTGATTAACTAGTATACTGCCCTTTATATCTTTCTGGGTAGTATATTGTATGTCATATTCTGTTAGAATCATCTGTCATCTCGTTATTCTTCCAGAGAGAGCAGGTTTCTCGAAGATGTATTTTATTGGATCCATTTTAGATATCAACAAGGTAGTATGGGTCATCATATACTGTCTTAACCGGCGAGCAGCCCATGCCAGAGCGCAGCAAGTTTTCTCGAGCAGTAAATATCTTATTTCACAGTCGGTAAACTTTTTGCTCAGGTAATAAATAACGTGCTCTTTTCAGCCAGACTCGTCATGTTGCCCCAACACACACCCCATTGAATTTTCCAAAACAGTCAGATACAAGATCAATGGCCTTCCCTCGACTGGTGGCATCAACACAAGAGGCTCTTGTAGGTACTATTTGATCTTGTCAAAAGCAGTTTGGCATTCATCATTCCATTTGACTACTTGATCTTTCTTCAGTAGTTTGAAGATTGGTTCACAAGTAGCTGTCAGGTGAGAAATGAATCTGGTAATGTAGTTCAAACGCCCCAAGAATCCTTTGACTTCCTTCTCAGTACAAGGAGCAGGCATCTCTTGTATCGCTTTCACTCTGGCAGGATCTACTTTAATACCCTTATTGCTGACGACAAAACCTAGGAGCTTACCAGACCTTACTACAAACATGCATTTATTTGGGTTAAACCTCAGCTTGTACTTCTTTAGTCTCTCAAACAGTTTTTGTAAATGATCAAAATGCTCTTCTTCTGTTTGAGATCTAGATATCCTGTCGTCCATATAGACCTCTATTTCTTAATGTATCATGTCGTGAAATAGAGCTACCATGGCACGCTGATAGGTTGCCCCAGCATTCTTCAATCTGAATGGCATAAACTTGTAACAGAATGTACCCCATTGTGTGACAAAGGTTGTCTTCTCCATGTCCTCAGGCGCCATTTTGATTTGGTTGTATCCTGAGAAACCGTCCATGAAGGAAAACACTTTGTGTTGTGCCATATTGTCAAATAGAATATCAATGTGGGGAAGTGGGAAATCATCCTTAGGGCTTTCTTTATTCAAATCTCTGTAGTCCACGCACATTCGTACCTTGTCGTCCTTTTTGGGCACGAGAACAACATTAGCAACCCATTGCGGATAGAAGGTGACGGCCAAGAATCTAGCGTTGAATTGTTTCATGACTTCTGCTTTAATCTTCTTGGACATGTCTGGTCGCATGCGACAAACCTTTTGTTTTACTGGTGGGTGTTATCGGTGGGAATGAGAACTGACTGTTTTGGAATGCTGGTTCGCGTTTCCGTTTGTTTTTGCAAAATGTCACGGTAAGCAAGAGTCGCCACCGTCTTTTATTTTATCCAACAAGGAAAGGAAAAAAGCACAGAAAAATTCCTTTTCGAGATGTTTCTCGGGTTCGGGAGGTAGATTATAGAAAGGGAAGGTGTTAGCACCCTTTCTATCCGTGGTTATCCACGGGCTCTTAGGTACTTGCTCACTATGTTTTCAAAAGTTTGCTTTTCTTTGTGTTTGTGGGTTTTGAGAAGAGTTTTTGTTTGAAAGAGAATGTAAGTGCGAAAAGTTTTGTTTTGTTTTTAAAAGGAGCAAGTACTTAAGAACATCTACCTACTCAAAAGGAACTAAATTGTGCTAACATCCTTTAGACAATGCTATCCCACTATTGAGGAGTAGGTAGCATCGTCGTTGGAGTTTTCGGGTCAATTCGATTTAAGGGACGTGTGGTCACTAAAGCAACGTTAGGACGCCTTAGCGGTAATCCTAATGTCTTAGATCATTTTTCCGAGGCAACCGTTTCGAGGCAACTTATGATCTTTGGACAAAAGGACGACCTCTAACACATCCTATACTCAATGACCATGTTCGAGGCAACCAAGTGAGGCGTACCCTAAGAGTGGCATGTGCGAGTGTGTCAATTTTCAGTTTATATTATCTTTGCATGTCATGGTGAGCTACAGTTGATTTTAAGTTAAGAGTTAATCTTGTCATGCATAGCCTAGTTAGCATATATCTAAACAGTTAATATATGTATAGGAATTTAAAGTGCGGGAATTGTAAATCCTACGCTATTACAAGGCTTCGGGGAGGGGAATTATTTACATGTCCAAAAATTGGGGAAATAAAAGCAGTAAAGTAAAAGTCTTAGTTAAGCTATTACATCCCAGTAGGCAATTACAATAAAATAAACGCGCACGAATCTGAACAAAACCTCTAAAAATCCTAAGAATAAAATCTTTTTGTTGTTTTATTTTATTTTGGGAAATGCTAAATGTTCAATTAAGTAAAATTTAATTAATTTAAAAATACTGATTAAAATTAACTCTAAAACATACCTAATATTTTTTTGCATTTTTTTGTTTATGAAAAGGATTGAATTCAAATAAATCCTAAGTCTACTGATTTTAAAATTGAAGAAAATAAGTTAAAATAATTAAATAAATTAAATCTTTAAAAAATAAAACCTAATTCTAAGTTACTTATATTTTTTATGATTTTTATGTTGATTAAAAAAAACAAACTAAAAGAAATAAACAAAAACAAAGTAAACAAGTATAAATGGGCCAGGTAGGAAAAGTAAACAGGGGGTGAAGCGCAGGCATGGATCAAAAAGAGGCCCAGGTTTCGATCCAATTAAGGAGTCCTTCGAAGGTTCATGGTGAGGCATACGTTTGAAGCCTTCAGATCTGGATCAGATGGGGATCCATTAGTTATGATCATGCGGTGTATGGTGTACGCGTGGAATCTGCAAGCATTTGATCTGCAAGACAATTGTTAGAAAAATGAAGTGCACGACCTGGACATTGAACCCAGGCCTCTTCCCCTTGATTCTAACCCCCTTAATTCGAGCTCCCTGAGTCCGAATTTGGGTTGTTTTGGCCTGAAATGGCCTATATTACGAGTTTCGAAAGTAATAAGCTTCGAAGGCCATAACAATGGTATCATGTCATTTGGACACTGCAAATTACATGTATCACATTAAATCATTCACAAACAACAATAATAACTTGAATATGCAATCAAAATGAATTTAAATCAGAGATCGAATGAGTTTGAGATTAGATTTTTTTTACCAAACAGAGGTGCTTTGATCTGTAGTTCTGAGTGTGGAATGGCTTGTGCAAGGATTGGGTATGGCTTCCTGGAAGCCTCAGGAGAACCAATCTGGTATTCGTTTGTACTGAGGGAGCTTGCAAAGCTGGTTTTGTATTTAGATAACTTATAAGATTTTTCAGAGTTTTTGAGATGGTTTTCTGAGGAAGTGTATGCGTGTGGCTCTTTGAGGCAATTTTGTGTGTGTGTTTTTTTCCCGTTTGTAATGTGTCACTGGCCTCCTATTTATAGGGGCGTGAGGGTGCACGGAAATGGAAAGGGACAGCCATTTAAACAGGCCTTTAAAGCCATGAGACAAGAATCAGACACATTAACTTATTTCCTTTTTTGAAATATTCATGTCTCTTTGGAATCTGGAATGAACCTGGACACTTTTGATTTTTGAATGCCTCCAGGCCATGCTCTTAGATTGGTCTTGAGTTGCCTCCTTCGAATGGACTTCTTATGTACCCTTCGAATGGGCCTTCTGAATGCTTCTTCGAATGGTCTTGAGTTGCCTCCTTCGAATGGACTTCTTATGTACCCTTCGAATGGGCCTTCTGAATGCTTCTTCGAATGGTCTTGAGTTGCCTCCTTCAAATGGACTTCTTATGTACCCTTCGAATGGGCCTTCTGAATGCTTCTTCGAATGGTCTTGAGTTGCCTCCTTCGAATGGACTTCTTATGTACCCTTCGAATGGGCCTTCTGAATGCTTCTTCGAATGGTCTTGAGTTGCCTCCTTCGAATGGACTTCTTATGTACCCTTCGAATGGGCCTTCTGAATGCTTCTTCGAATGGTCTTGAGTTGCCTCCTTCGAATGGACTTCTTATGTACCCTTCGAATGGGCCTTCTGAATGCTTCTTCGAATGGTCTTGAGTTGCCTCCTTCGAATGGACTTCTTATGTACCCTTCGAATGTGCCTTCTTAAAATTCCAATCGAAAGGCTTTGTTAACAGGCCAATCGAAAGGTGTTGTTCATGCTAATCGAAGGATCCCTTGGCATGCCAATTGAAGTGCTTGTCCGTAATGCCAATTGAAAGGCTCCTTCAGAATACCAATCGAAGGGTCTTTTAGAATGCCAATCGAAATGTACTTAAAGCACCACTCAAAAATTTTCTTTCTCCTTAGGCAAGAGTTTATGATCAACCATGCAGGGGAAGACTTTGGAAAACATGAGAGGGCAAATTTTGGGGTACAACAGTGGGCAATCCTCTTTTGTAGGCAGACGATGTACCACAATATCTGCATCAAGTCCTGGTATGTCTTCATACGACCATGCAAAGACCTCAACATATTCGTGTAGAAACTGAATCATACACTCCTTGACACTGGGTTCCAGATTGGAACCCACCCTGACTTCTCTTTTGTCTTCCTCGGTACCTAGGTTGATTGTATCCACGGGTTCCTCGTGAGGCTGAATGGTTTTCTCTTCTTGTAGTAGTAATCTGGCAAGTTCCCTGGTACTTCACAATCTTCCTCACCTTCGTCTTCAGCTTGGTAGATTAGATTTTCAGAGTCACAGAAGGTCATAGCAGAATCGTTACCCATGGGATCCCGAATGGATGTAGACCTGCATTATGAGTGTGAGTGTGTGTAAGGGTATAGCTATCTTCGAAAGAAATGTAAAAGAGAAAAAAATGAGCATAAAATTTGTATGCAAAACGTCCATGATTCATTGATGTCATATGGAAATGAGATAATAATCCTTACAAATGGACCATTGTGCCTCGGGTAAGACACAAGGTTCTAATAGTTTGAATTTTTTTAATATTACACATCCAACAAAATGTAAAGACAAATTACTGTGGGATAAAAGTGATCGGGACAAAATATCTAGCCTCCCAGTTGCTGAGCCCTCCACTGACAGTTGGGAAGATCCAATCCTCCAGGTTGCAACCCTCTTCATCATCCTCTACCGTATTGACTTCAAAATTGCTTATCTTCAGGGGTGGTCCTCCGGCACGAGCGCCGCGTACAATCTTCTGAGCACCTGAAGTGAAACCTTGGCCAAACTTGTCAGACTTGTATGGGATATCTGGGAGTTGTCCCTAAATAGTGCACCCACCTTCTTTTATTACTTCTTTCGTATCCTTCAAAGATGACATCTTGAGTGGAGGCCTTGTGATCTTGGGAACAACCCTGGTTACTGCCATATTTTGCGGAACTTCCTCAAAGTGTTGGAATGGGGTTTCAATAAATTCACCATCTAACTCCACATATCTGAAGGAATTGAGATGGATGATCATATACTCTTCTTCTCTATGAACGGTGATAATATTCCCTTGAATCAGATACTTAAGCATTTGGTGTAACGTGGAAGTAACAGCGCCAACATTGTGAATCCATGGTCGTCCTAGCAAGCAGGAGTATGAAGGGCGAATATCCATTACATAAAAAAGTTGAGTCAAATGTTTGGGTTCCAACTTTTATGGGGATATCCACTTCCACATGCACCATTCTTTTCGAGCCGTCAAAAGCCCTTACTACTATATTGCTTGGTTTCAATGTTAATCCCTCGCACTCAAGCCTATCAATAGCCTTTTTAGGAAATACATTCAGAGATGACCTGGTGTCCACCAAAACATAAGCCAAGGTTGTACCCCTACATTCTACTGAGACATGCAATGCCTCATTATGCTTCCTTCCTCTTGGCGTTAAATCAGCATCCGAAAAACCTAGACCATTATCTGCAGTCAAGCTGGCTACACAGTCTTGGAACTGGTCGGCAGATGTTTCTTGGGGTACATGAGCAGTCTTCAGGAATTTTACCAAGGCCTTTGCATGCGCCTCGGAACATAGTAGTAAAGCCAACATGGAAATTTTGGATGGAGTTTGCCTCAGTTGTTCAACTACATCATAGTCACTTCTTTTTATGATCTTTAGAATTTCCTCCATCTCTTCCCGGGAGGTCTCAGGGATAGCCAATGATTGTGCCTTCGTCCGGACAAGCTTAATCAGAATACTTTTACCTCGAGTCTCAGTGAACTCGGCAGCAGGAATATCAGTAGGAGTGATAGCAGGGATTATAACAGCTTTGTCAGTTGGAGCATTGGTGGAGATGATTGTGGGACTGGGAATAGCCTTCGGAGGAGCAACAACAACATGAATGATTACGGGTCCAGAAACTACTTTTGGGGGAGCAATTTCTGGAGAGAATATCCTTCCGCTTCGGGTAATCTTGCTAGTCCCGACAATGTTACTGATATTGGAGTCATCCTAATCAAAACTTGAATCTTCGGCAGCTGGCCAATCTTGCTTGATACCGTGGTAGTAGACACCCCCTCCATAATTCCATGGTACGGTTTTGTCTGACAAATACGGGACTGGTCCAAGCATTGTAATTATCAAAGGAGCTACTTTTGGAACTGATGTAATTCTAACGGGTCCTTTGGTGGAGACCCTGGAAGAGTTGTCAGAAATGGTCACAATGGAAACATCATTATAAGAAACAGGTGGAACAAAATCCTTTTTGTTGTACCCCAAAATTTGCCCTCCCATATTTCTCAAGACATGTCAAGAATAATCTCCAAGTGGCTCAAGATTGTTCAAGAATTGGACAGTCAAGTCATCTCCTAAGGCAGACAATCTCAAATTAGGGTTTTGTGTTACATCAAGGTCATTACATCCAAATTACCTCAAGTGATCCCCAATGTCCTAATATGTCCTTAAGGTCATCCATGTCAAATTTCAAGCCTTGCAGAAGAAGTTTGGCCAGTCAATTGCTCAAAGGGTCCAAAAATCGACTGTGCTAGGGCAAAAGTCAACTGTGACCTACAAACAGTCAAACCTCAAGATTTTTTGTCAACATTATCATTTTGAAGGATAATTCATCATTTTATCAAGGGCTGATCATGATTCATCAAGGATTGATCAAAATTCATCAAGATTCAAAAGTTGCTAAATTAGGGTTTTACAGGAAAAGTCAACTCAACTTTGACCAAGCATAACTTTCTCATGCTTTATAAGAAATGAACCATACAAAGCTCATTTTGAAGAGGATGAAATTTCCTACAATCCATCTTCACACCCAAAGATCAATAAATGCACTCACAAGAAGTTACAAATTTGGACATTATAGGTCATTTTTGAAAGTCAACAAAAACACCTTTTTTCCAAAGCTTATAACTTGATAATGGAATATCAAAATGATATGAGACAAAAAGGGTTGGTTAGAGGACATATCAAGGTTTCTAAAAAGTCCAAGAACACCTCTAAAAGTTAAAAATTGAAGAAGTTATGCATTGTTGAAGTTGGGCATTTTTCCAAAATTGCCAAAAGTCAACTATCCCCAAAACTTCAAATTTTGTCAAATGGGCCCACTTTTTTCCACTTGATTTGATCTTGTCAAACTACACACGTGCTCTATCTTTAGTCTTGGGTCCATTTATTAATTTTTCTATTTGATTTGATTTTTATTGAATTAATTCATTTTAAATCAATTTAAATCCAAATAAAATCCAAATCTTAATCACTTGGTATCTTTGTGATTGATACAGGTCTTAAATATCATCATGTGCACAATCAAACTCGTATAAAGCTATATCATGCACAAAATATTGAAATTTGGACATTTTTGGAAGCTTTGTAATGGAGGATCATATCATATCTCCAAGCATTGATTGGCAAGGATTCAAAGCCCAATATTTGACCTAATACAATGCATTATACTTATACAACACAAGGCATACGAGTTCAGGACCAAGAGGTTGCACAATCTGGAAAACAAAACTTGAAAAAAACTTGAAAAAGTGTGGAACTGAAATCTTGGTTAGAGGCAGATTCAAGGTCAAATCTCAACGTAGACCTCTTGCTGGACATCCACTGAGTCCATTGCAATCAAAATCAAGCTCTGAAACATCCCCAATCACGCTGTAAGTCTCCTTAAACACGACCCTGCATTTGAAATCGTAACCTTGGATTCTTGCATTTTTTTTGATAAATCATGGACATATTCTTGATCCTTGTTTGATTTCTAAGCTTTCTACATTATTCAATTGAGTTTTCATGGCCTGTAATGCCCTACCCAAAACTAGGGTTCGTGCTTCTTGTTTTTAGGCGTTTGAGTTTCAGGAAAAATTGAGGCAAATCATGGACATGGATGAATTCAGGAGGAAGAGACGAAGCGAACCATGGTCTTAGGATCAATTTATATGGCCTACAGTTGATTTTAGGAATGAGCCATGAATTTAGTTGGGATAAAATCTGCAGGTAAATAACCAGTTTACAACGAAGAAGACGATGATGCGTCCTCTTCCCATTGGTTGTTTCATAATTTCGCACTTTTTATTTTTTCAATTCTGGCATTTTAATTGTTTCCCTTATAATAATCATCACCTAATCCACTAACAATATAAACGCGTTGGCTCAGTGGCTAAGGCATATGTTCAAAGTCTAACAGGACCTGGGTTCGAATCCCAGGTCCACTAATTTGCTTTGTATTATTTTTCCATAGACGTTCCAGTACAAACTCAAGCATGTGGACTACCATGGACCTCAAATCTCCAGGCGCCAGATGGCCTTCAGGTCAAATCTGATGGTCTAGATGGGAGGCTCACCATACTACCAAGTCAAAGGCGCACACTGGATCTGAGGGTCAACCAGGCTTGCAGCGAATTTGGGCCTGGAAAATTGCAAATCTCACCCTCCAAATGGGCCCAAACCCCCTTGAGTATCTCTAATTCTTTATTTTCTTTTATTTTATTATATTGTTTATTTAATTATTTTCATTATTAATTTTAACTAACAAATCATTTTTTCCTCATAAATAAAAAATACAAAAAAAAAAACTTATTTTATTAAAATTAAATTCAACTTTTTTTTGTAAATAAATTAATTCAATTAACTTAGTTTTAATTAGGTATAATTTTTAACATCTTTTGCAAATAATTAAAATTAATGTAGAAAAATTAGGTTTTTATTAACTTTGACCAAATTTATTTTATTTCTTTAAATACTCAAAAATCCAAAAATATTTTAATTAATTAATTAATTTAATTGTTAATTTAGATTTAATTCTTTTTAATTCCAAAAATAACAAAAAAAATGCTTTCTTTTAAAAAAGGGTCAAAACCCTAAAAAATGCGTCCGATTTAATTTTCTCGCACGCGATCCATATTTTCATACTATTGTACTTGCTTCTGGAATGTAATAGCTTTAAATAGGACTTTAATTATTTTATCGCTTTATTTTACTTTCCGCATTTTAATTTCAAGGGTTTGTTTTTGGCGATGTAAATACTCGACGCCTTGTAATAGTTTAGATTTAATTTCCGCTAATTATTAACTGTTAGATGTTTGATAATAGGGAATGCATGACAAGATCAAATGTATGAACTTAAAATCAACATAGCTCACCCATGACATGTACAAAGATATAATAACTGAAAACAACACACCCGCACATGTGCACTCTTAGGGTACACCTCACTTGGTTTCCTTCGAACGTGGTCATTGAGTATAGGAAGTTTTAGAGGTCGCCCTCTTGTCCAAAGATCATAGTTTCCTCGAAACGGTTGCCTCGGAAAAATGATCTAAGACATTAGGGTTACCGCTAAGGCATCCTAACATTGCTTTAGTGACCACACGTCCCTTAATTGAATTGACCCTTAAACTCCAATGACGATGCTACCTACTCATCAATAGTGGGCTAGCATTGTCTAAAGGATATTTGTACAGATTAATTTCTTTTTCGAGTAGGTAGTAGGTTCTTAAGTACTTGCTCCTTTGAAAACAAAACAAAACTTTTCGCACTTACACTCCTTCTCAAACAAAAAACTCTTTTCAAACCCACAAACACAAAGAAAAGCAAACTTTTGAAAACACTTTGAGCAAGTACCTAAGAGCCCGTGGATAACCACGAATAGAAAGGGTGTTAACACCTTCTCTTTCTATAATCTACCCCCCGGACCCGAGAAACATCTCGAAAAAGGAATTTTTCTGTGCTTTTTTCCTTTCCTTGTTGGATAAAATAAAAGACGGTGGAGACTCTTGCTTACTGCAACATTTTGTGAAAACAAACGCAAACGCGAACCAGCATTCCAGAAAAATAGACAGTTCTCTCCCACCGTATCACAGAACCGGCGACTCTGCTGGGGATGGATTATAAGTGGGGTGTACCTTAGGATTAGATCATTGTGTTTTCAATTGCTTGCTTTGTATGATTTATATTTGTGGGCTTGTATCAGAGTTCTATAGATACTAACCCAGATCTGGGGGTACCCTTTAGGTAAGTAGCAATAAACTGTGAGGGAACTGTACGGAGTAGACCGATACGGTTGAAGCAGTAGCTACATTGGTGTGGCACTTTAGTTTGTACCGATATCCCTTGTGTTGGAACGAGGAGAATATGGGTCATCTAAGGGGTCATTAAGCACCAACTGACCTTAGAACCTTTAAATTGACCAACTTGGCCATAGAATAGTAGCAGTATGCTACACTCATTGAGACTAAACTCTCGTGATGATTCCGGCCGCAAGAAAAGGTTGCTAAACTGGAATTATGATCGATTGAGGGTAGTCAGTGATATTGAGATTCTCTAGAACCCAGTTACTATTTTTAGGACAAGTTTAAACCAACTGAACTGAAAGAGGGTAGTACCTAATCTCCTTGCCAGCCTGAAATCTAAGGGCTCTCTATGTGACTTGTGTGCCTTTACCATGTTTGCTATTTGTGGATACTTGTGGTGTGCCTTTATCATGACATCATGACATCATAACATTGCACACATCTTGCATTAGACTAACCTATTTCAAAGACAGAAGGGATTCATCTTTGTTCTGTTTTGTAGCTCATCATGATGCCCATGCGTAGGAATACCATCCAAATCAACTTTGTCCAGGTTCCCACCTTGCTCAAAGATTTGATTGCAAAGATGCCTGATACTACTTCCTTCCTCAGGAGACATGGTTATCTTCTCAGTTTGGTCACCTCCAAATTGGATGAACAGATGATGAGTGTTCTGGTCCAATTCTATTATCCATTGTAGCATTGTTTTACTTTCCAGGACTACCAGCTATCTTAAAAGAATTCTTTGATCTGCTCGGTATCTCCATTCTGGAGCAGACCCTGTTCACTGGTTGGGAGAAGGTTCTTAGGCCCGAAGAGATTGTTGCAGCCCTTCATTTGACCAAAGATGAGGTAATGGCTAATTGGGAGACTAGAAGTGGAGCAAAGGGCTTTCTGACTAAGTTTTTGGTTGGTAAAGCTAACTATTTCTGGGATAGTCTAGACTTCAAGGCATTCGAGGATATTCTGGCTCTTCTGATATATGGCTTGGTATTGTTTCCGAACTCTGACTCCTTTGTTGATGTCAATGCGGTAAAGATCTTCATCTCTCGCAATCCTGTACCCACTCTCTTGGGTGACATCCTTCATCAGCTTTATGCTCGTACTGCCCGAAAGCGGGGAACCTTGATATGTTATGCTCCATTATTGGCAAGGTGGTTTATTTCGCACCTTCCCAAGTTAGTGCTGAAGAATAAAGAAGGCATGGGCTGGGCTTATATGGTTATGTCTCTTTCTCATAATGACATTATCTGGACTCTCAAGGGTATGGATGAGGAGGCTATCATTGATCGCTGTGGGGAGTACCCCAATGTTCCACTGTTAGAAACCCATGGAGGAATTTCTTACAACCCATGCTTAGCTCTACGTCAGTTTGGAAGACTTCTCTCCCAATAGAGCCATATCTCAGATGGGTCCGCATCCGTGCCCAAAAGCTGGGTATGCCATATGAAGCCGTCCGGCCTGTCATTCTTGAAGTTGCTAATGCAGAAGGAGTTCTTCCAACCATCCTCCATCCTTATATGCCCACTGACATTGGGGCACTGAAGAGATCTTGGATGCAACTGAGGGAAGAACGGGATTCTTACCGAGAGAGGTTCAACGAGGAAGAGCAGAAGATCCAGAGGTTGACTAGGCAGCTGGAGAATGAGCGGATTCTAAATGACTATGTCTGCACTGATAAGAAGAGATCACGGGAGCATTGATTGACCTTTGGTGATTTCCTTTCGAGTTTTTATTTACTTTTCAGTATTTCCTTTCATGTAACACCTTAAGGGCATCGATTGAACAATTTAAAATTTGAAGTCTATCTAATAAAGTGTGTTTCATTTCTTGTTTACAAATTTGAATCTCCCGATTGTCTTTGAAATCATAAATCATACGCATTTCATCCCATGCACTTCATAACAGGTACTCATTACAGGTCTCTTATCTTCTTTGCTGTTTATTTCAGCACTCATCATGTCTGCTGAACCTTCAACTAAGCAAGCCATCAAGGCCCTCCAGGCCCAGAATGCCCAATTTCAAGAGATGTTCATGAATCTAGCTAAGGGTCGGCAAGACCTGAAGACTCTAATTCTGAAAGAGAAGAAGAAGAAGAAGAAGAGGACAATCCTGTTTAACACAGGGCACATGTTTGGAAACAGGCTACAAAATAATGTTGATCTGACTACCTCATCTGGAGGGAAAGATAGTCAAGAAGAAAGAAGGGCTCCTAGCCCTGTGGTCTCCGACAACGAGACGGACTACGATGAAGAACAGTATCCTACTGCCGAGGATAAATACAAGCAACTGGAAGACCGATTGAATGCTATGGAAGTTCAGAAAGTGCCTGGTCTGGACTTTGGTGATCTAGGTCTATCATCTGGGGTGGTAATTCCCCACAAATTCAAGGCACCAGCCTTTGCTAAGTATGACGGAGTTTCTTGTCTGAAGCTGCACCTCCGGTCATATGTGAGGAAGATTCAGTCGTACACCGCTGATAAAAACTTATGGATCCATTTCTTTCAAGACAGTCTCTCAGGGACTCAGCTTGAGTGGTTTTATCAGTTGGATGGAGCCAGTATACGTAGTTGGGAAGATTTGGCTACTGCTTTCTACAGGCAGTACCAGTACAACTCAGACCTCGCTCCCACGCGTACCCAACTCCAGGGTATGTCAATGGGAACGGGTGAAGGATTTAAAGATTATGCTCGGAAGTGGAGGGACCTCGCTGGAAGGGTACAACCACCCTTGGCAGATCGAGAGCTTGTGGACATGTTTCTAGGGACCTTGTCTGGTCCATTCTTCAACCATCTGATTGGAAGCTCTTCGTCTGGGTTTATGGAGCTTATTTTGACCGGTGAGAGGATTGAGGCTAGTATTAAGGCTGGTAAGATACAGAAGGGTGCCTTATTGAGCACCGAGAAGAAGCCATTTAAGAAAGAATCCAGTGTTGTCTACAGTTCGAGAAGACAGAATAGACCTGAACACCACCAAGCTGTCAATGCAGTTGTTATTTCAAAACATGCTGGTGCTCCGCAGCACAATAATCAACAGAAGGATGAGAGACCTTGAAGGCAATTCACCCGTCTCAACATGACCTTATCTCATATTCTGCCACAGTTGCTGAAGACTAATCTGTTAATTCTAAAGGAATCCCCAAAGAATTCAAATACAACATCACCGAGGTATAACCCTAATGCCCGCTGTGCTTATCACTCTGATAGCCCGAGGCATAATACAAATGATTGTTGGACTTTGAAGAATAAGATACAAGACTTAATTGATGCGAAGGAGATTGAGTTTGAGGCGCCCGAGAGGCCTAACATTGTGACTGCTCCTATGCCCAAGCATGGAGTAAATGCTATAGAAGAAGATTCGTTTGTGGCTTCTGTGAATGATATTGCTACCCCTTTGATGACTGTAAAGAAGAACCTTTTGCTAGCCGGTTTATTTCCGGGTTGTGACGAAGGTTGACGTATGTGTGCTGTTCTGTCTACTGGTTGCCATCTTTTGAAATCATGTATCCAGCGCCTGATGGATAGTAAAGAGATCCTGTTTGAAAAGACTGTTGTTCCCTTATTTCCTTCTGAAGAAGTTGCCATCATTACCATTTTCGACAATTCTTCCAAGGCTCCTCGAGGAAGCCTGTTAGAATTACATCTGTTCCAAGAATCGCACCTGTGCTGATCACTGTTCCGGGGCCCATCCTGTTGTACCCAAAAATTTTCCCTCTCATTTCATCAATATTTTCTCACCACAAGACCCTTGGAGCTCAAGATCAAGTTAGGGTTTGCTCTGCTCAAGACTCCTCCTTGCACTATTGACCCAAATTAGGGTTTGAGTTTGCACAAAGATGTTTTGACCTAAAATGCCCAAAGTGACTTTCATGCTTCATGTTGGACTCACAAGTTTATCCATACCAAGTTTTAAGCCTTGATTCCAATCTTTGCCCAGTCAATTGGACAGTTGACCTAGAAATCAGCTGTATTGGGGAAAAAGTCAACTGTGGCCAATTGACAGTCAAACTACATGAAATTTGACCCACATCAACATAATGAACTCATATGGACCATTTGATCAAGTTTGTATCACAATTCCACAAGAAATTTGATCAGATCACCAAAAGGGCAAAATGGTCATTTTTAGGGTTTTGACTGCACAAAGGCAAATTTTGACTGTTTGACCTAACCAATGGCAAACCAAGCTCACATATGGACTCAAGGACTCAATGGCATGGTCTTGACACATTCAACAAGTTCAAAAGATCCCAAATGCACAGGATTGACAGATGAATTTTCCAGTCAACTGATCAAAATTTGACTGTATACTGAAAAGTCAAACTTTGACTTTTTGGTCAAAATCAAGTGCCAAGATTCATTTTTCATCAAGACATGTCAAATTATGAAACTTGTTCATCAAGAAACCCAAAATTGCAAATTAGGGTTTAGAATGAGAAAATTTCATAACTTAGAATTTTTCTAAGTTATGAAACTTCCTTATTTTCCCCAACTTTGTCCCATTTTTTCATCAAGATACAATTGGATTCAAGAAAAACTCAAAACATGAAAGTTATAGTCCATTGCAAAATCTATAACTTTGATTCACAAAGTTTCCTCAAAAGAAGCTTGTAGCTCAAGTTATGATTTTTGGAACAAGGGTGCAAAACATTCTTAACTTAGAAATTTTTTGACCTATTTTAAGCAGGATTTTTGTCCAACTTCATGGCCACCTTTCACATAGTTCCACTTGGAATTTCAATTTTCATTACAAAGATGGATTGTAGTACACATTCCAAGCTTTCCAAATTATCCAAGAACTTCTCAAACACCCTTGTGGTTAGGGAGAATCGAATTTGCAAAGTTGGGCAAAAGTCACTTTTGTTCATAGCCAAATACATGTTCATAACATTGGCATTTTCAAGTCAGCAGGGTTTGTGATGGTTTACAGGCCTCTAATCCTCTTCACACTCAATAATTAAATTCCAAACCATTGTGCCAAGATGTTATTTTGTTCATTTGGTCATTACATGCAAGATTAATCCATATTTAGAAAAAACAATTTTGCCATTCTTGTAAAGATGCACTTTATGTCAAATAACAAATCCAAGAGGCATGGACCAGATCTTTGAAGCTAGCATTTGTACACAAATCACTCTGATCAAGAACAAGAGGTGCAACATAGTTTAGGGCATTGGACAGGCTTGTTTTGAAACTTGCATTTCCTTGCTTACATTAGAAGAAAAGTGGCAAACTCATACTATTCTCTCATTCTTGTAAGAACCAGCTAAAGCAAACTTTGCAAACACTTTTCACATGACCTAACTGACCTAAAACACGAATCAAACACAACTCAAACCTTCTCATTCATCAAAACACCATTTTTCTGCAAGAAACAGGGCATTCCTGCAGTTTGACTTGGCCAGCATCATTCACTCGTGCGTTTTTGCCCAAACAAGTTCCAACTTACACCCCCTTAGCCCATTGTGTGATATTTTGATCATTTTTGACTTTTTCTTTTTTCTTCTAACTTGATATTTTTTGTCAAAACATAAAATATATTAAAAATATTTTTTCACCCATTTTTGCATTTATTTGACATTTATTTGTTTTATTTAGCTTATACATGTAAATAAATATATACACTTTTATTTAAAACCCTAGAAAATAATACAAAAATATATTTTTTTAGTTATTATTTTTTATTTACATTTTGGAAACATTTTCTAAAAATATACTTTTTTTTGTAAATAATTAATAATTCATTATGTATATATTTAGTATATTTAATATGTAATATAAATACTTATACATATTTTATTAAATATTTAGGACAACAAAAAATATAAAAATAATACATTTTTATTTTTATTAATATTTGACATCAAAAATACTTTTTACAATATACTTCTCTTTTTATTTATTTTTTGCATAAATAAATATATAAATATTGTATATAATTAGTAAATAATTACTATTTATTAAAAATTAGGGTTTTGCCCTAAAACCACAAAAATATCAAAAATTAACCTTTTTATTTTTGTTTATATTTTACATTGAAAAATAATTTTACATACATAAAAAACCATTTTTGTGCATAATACATTGCATTTTGATATTTATTTACATTGTAAATATTGTACAATTTATTATTTGTCTATTCAATATGGATGTAATAGTTTAGATTTAAATTTCTTGCTAAATATCCCCCATTCAAACATTTGTACCCCCATCCCCATAATCATGTTGTAATAATCTAGAACTTTAAAATTCTGCATTTAAAAGCTTTCTAATTATGCCATGATAGACCTAGGGTTTGTATGCAAAAATCAAATAACAAATAGCTTGACCTAATTCAAAGACAAAAAGCATGAAAATGGGCAACACCAATCACACTTGCACCCTTAGAGTTACTCTACTTGTTGCCTTCAAAAATGGGCCATGCTTGCATGTTGAGTTTCTTTGGCAAAACAAAAACAAATCAAATGATCATAGTCCCTCGATGACGCTTTCTGAAGTTGCCTAAAAATGATCAAGTCCCTTAAAGGAAAAATTGCCAAAGACACTTGGCACTATTGCATTCATTGCCTAAACGATGACCCGCGCCCGTCCCGTTAACATCCTAACACAAGATTGTCCACCAAACACAATGGTGGAACAATACTGTTAAAAGGGTTAAAACATAGGAAAAATATTTGAGTAAATTTAGGGGTAGACAACTCTTAGTTACTTGATCAAACTTGCAAAACAAAACCTTGCCTACTTTCAAAACACACATCACAACACAATTTCAAAACAAACTTTCAAAACATTGAAAACTTTTCAAAAGACAAATACACCTTTGTATACATTCAAACATGGATCATTACAAAGGTTGCCACAACAAATGGCCTCTTTTCAAAATCTCTTTCAAAATCACACACAAAGCACCATTTCAAACAATTGAAAGCACCATTTCAAACAATTGAAAATGCAAGGCAAGTGATCTAAGCAAGTAACTAAGAGCCCATGGATAACCATGGATAGAAAGGGTGCTAATACCTTCCCTTTCTATAATCTATTCCCCGAACCCAAGAAAACATCTCAAAGGTTTTTTCCTGTGCTTTTTAACCTTTCCTTAGGATAAAATAAAAAGTCGGTGGCGACTCTTGCTAAACCGAAACATTTGCGAAAACAAACGCAAAACCTCAAGTCAGTTCTCCCATATTACATCCAAATTGAATATACAAGCTATTTTAATTATACAATAATTGAAGAAATACAAACAAAAAATGTAAAATGTATTATGCACAAAAAATGTTTTTATGTGTATGTAGAAGTATTTTTCATGTGACCTATAAAAAATAAAAAAAAGTTAATTTTGGATATTTTCATATTTTAGGGCAAAACCCTAATTTTCTAAATAAATAGTATTTATTATTTATTATATACAATATTTATTAATTATACACAAAAATAAATAAAAGAGAAGTATATTTGTAAAAAAGTAATTTTTGAGGTCAAATATTAATAAAAGAAAAAATGTATTTTTTTAAAATATTTTTATCCTAAATATTCTAATAAATATATAAGTATTTATATTATGTATTAAATATATTAAATATGCACAAAAATAAAAATATTAATTATTTACAAAAAAAAAAGTATATTTTTTAGAAAATGTTTTCAGAAAATGAAAATAAAAATAATAACTAAAAGTATATATTTTCACATTATTTTTAAGGTTTTAAATAAAAGTATTATATTTATTTATATGCACAAGTGTAAACAAAGCAAATAAATTCAAAATAAATGCAAAAATGTATGGAAAAATATTTTTAATATTTTTTATATTTTGACAAAAAATAATAAGTCAGGAGAAAAAATAAAAAGTAAAAAATGATTAAAAAATCACACAATGGGCCAAGGGGGTGTGAGTGTAAAAAGGTGGTGTAAACAGAAAAACAAATCAGGCCCAGCCCAAAGAGGCTTGTCTTCAACCTCTAGCCAGTTTCAAACACAAAAAACGCGCGTTTTCTTCCATCCCTGCTATCTCTTGATCCTTTGACTTTTAACAAAGACTTATAACATAAAAAATGTAGAGCATCAAACCACGAATTCATACATATAAAGAACTTGATCTAACTCTCAGAAATGAGAGAGAATTTCTTCTCCCCCAATTCCTGACCTAACTTTTTTTTAATGTTCAGGTTCAAAATTCTCTCAGTACACACAACATAAATGAAAAGTAAGGATATGGGTAGTTTCAGGGCCATGAGTATGACATACTTTCTTCACAAACCTAAGCCTAGATATGCTTGGATAGAGAGATAGAAGTTCAAACTTTTACCTGTTCAGCTTGAGTCATGTACAACAATGGAGGTACTTTCAAGGAAGTTTGAGGATTTGTACAGCTTGCCTGAGGTCCAAGGATGCTTCCTCTATGCTTGGCTTGCTTTGAATCTTGCTGAATCGAGCTATGGAAGTCAACCTGCACAGATGAAAAATGAAAATGGCAACCTTGGCTATGGCTGTTACAACTTGTATCTAAGGCTTGGGACAACTTCAATGGATGGTAGGGAATGTATTTGAACTGGTTTGGATGAAAACGCACGATGGAATGATGCTGGCCAAACTAAAATGCAGAATGCCATGTTTCTTGCAGAAAAATGGTGATTTTCTGTATGAGGAGGGATCAAGGGTATTTTGGTCGTGCTTTAGGTCTGTTAGGGAGTATGAAGTGTGTTCACAAAGATGGCTTGAGTTGGTTCTTGCAGGAATGTGAGTTGTTGTTCAAAATGCAAGTTTTCTTCCTTCTTAAGCAAAAGTTGTCAAGTTAGGTTACAGGCTCATACAGGCCCCTCAAACATGCTGCAAAGTTTATTCTTGATCAGTGGGATATGTCCACACATTTGTGCCTCAGAGATTTCCTTGTACTTCAAAGATATGGACTTTGACATAAAGTGGATCTTTTCAAAAATGGCTAAAATGCTTTTTCCATTTTAAGACTAATCCTTTGTGTAATGACTTAATGAACAAGATAATGCTAGGACACAAAGGTTTTGCATTAAATTATTGAGTGTGAATGAGATTAAAGGCCTGTAATCTAGCTTGGATCATGCTGAGTTCAAAATGCCAATGTTATGTACATGAATTTGGCCATGAACAAAGTGACTTTTGCCCAACTTTGCCAATTCGATTCTCCCTAACCACAAGGGTGTTTGAGAAGTTCTTGGACAATTTGGAAAGCTTGGAATGTTTACTACAATCCATCTTTGTAATGCAAGTTGAAATTCCAAGTGGAAGCATGTGAAAAATGGCCATGAAGTTGGGCAAAAATCCTGCCTAAAATAGGTCAAAAAATTTCTAAGTTAAGAATGTTTTGCACCCCTATTCCAAAAATAATAACTTGAGCCACAAGCTTCTTTTGAGAAAACTTTGTGAATCAAAGTTTTAGATTTTGAAATAGACTACAACTTTCATGTTTTGAGTTTTGTTTGAATCCAAATATATCTTGATGAAAAAATGGGACAAAGTTAGGAAAAAATTAGGAAATTTCATAACTTAGAAAATTTCGAAGTTATGAAATTTCTTCATTTCAAACCCTAATTTGTAATTTTTGGTTTCTTGATGAATAAGTTTCATAATTTGACATGTTTTGATGAAAAATGAATCTTGACACTTGATTTTGACCAAAAAGTCAAAGTTTGACTTTTCAGTATACAGTCAAATTTGGGTCAGTTGACTGGAAAATTCATCTGTCAATCCTGTGCATTTGGGACCTTTTGAACTTGTTGAATGTGTTAAGACCATGCCATTGAGTCCTTGAGTCCATATGTGAGCTTGGTTTGCCATTGGTTAGGTCAAACAGTCAAAAATTGCCTTTGTGCAGCAAAACCCTAAAAATGACCATTTTGCCCTTTTGGTGATCTGATCCAATTTCTTGTGGAATTGTGATCCAGACTTGTCCAAATGGTTCATATGAGTTCATAATGTTGATGTGGGTCAAAAATCACGAGGTTTGACTGTCAATTGACCACAGTTGACTTTTTTCCCAATACAGCTGATTTTTAGGTCAGCTGTCCAATTGACTGGGCAAAGATTGGAATCAAGGCTTGAAATTTGGTATGGATAAACTTGTGAGTCCAACATGAAGCATGAAATTCACTTTGGGAATTTTAGGTCAAAACATTTCTGTGCAAACTCAAACCCTAATTTGGGTCAACAGTGCAAGGAGGGGTCTTGAGCAGAGTAAACCCTAACTTGATCTTGAGCTCCCAGGGTCTTGTGGTGAGAAAATATTGGTGAAATGAGAGGGCAAATTTTGGGGTACAACAGTTGCCCCTGTTCAATCTTCTTGCACCTGAAGAGTTAGATTGGCAGGTTTGCCTTTCGCGTCTCGAAGGTAAAGGGAGATTGGACACTAGAGTGCCCTTAAATTTGCACTCGTCAGAACAAAGGATCCGGGAATGGGCTTAGAGATGCCATTTGGAGATGGGCTTAAAGATGCCATCTAGAGGGGTGATAGAATCTTGTCAGGGATGGACTTAAAGATGCCATCTGGGATGAGTATCAGAAAGGTGTCCATGTCTTGGAACATCTCTGAACTAGGGGCCTTGAATAAGCAATGGATTGATATCCGTGTTCGGAGAATCTGTAAACTGTTTTCAGAGGTGGAAGAATCTGAACAAGTGATAGGTTAACATCCGTGTCTGGAGAACCCGTAAACTGTTTTCAGAAGTCTTGAAGTTGAATAAGCAATAGAGCAGCATCCGTTGTTGGGAAGTGTCCGTAAACTGTTTTCAAAAGTTGCAAAGAAACTGAACAAGCGATAGGTTAACATCCGTTACTGGAGAACCCGTAAACTGTTTTCAGAAGTCTTGAAGTTGAATAAGCAATAGAGCAGCATCCGTTGTTGGGAAGCGTCCGTAAACTATTTTCAAAAGTTGCAAAGAAACTGAACAAGCGATAGGTTAACATCCGTTACTGGAGAACCCGTAAACTGTTTTCAGAAGTCTTGAAGTTGAATAAGCAATAGAGCAGCATCCGTTGTTGGGAAGCGTCCGTAAACTGTTTTCAAAAGTTGCAAAGAAACTGAACAAGCGATAGGTTAACATCCGTTACTGGAGAACCCGTAAACTATTTTCAGAAGTCTTGAAGTTGAATAAGCAATAGAGCAACATCCGTTGTTGGGAAGCGTCCGTAAACTGTTTTCAAAAGTTGAGAAGGAACCGGTGTAGGGTTTCCTGATGATGAGTCCGTGTAAAACTGCATCTTGAATAATTGTTAATGATAGCCTTTTGTTCTTATCCTGAAAAGGACAATAGGTTAGCTAAACACAAAATTATGTTGCATGAAATGTATGATGCAATATATGTGTTAGATCAATATTTATGATATGAATGTAAATGAATGCGCATGTAAGCTGATGAGCTGTCTTGCTGGGTGTGATCGGTGGATCTGGAACTGACTGTTTAACGCTGGTTCGCGAAATGTCGCGGAAGCAAGATTCGCCACCGTCTTTTATTTTCTCCAAATGGAAAGGACAAAAGCACATAAAAATTCCTTAAAGAGATTGCTCTCGGTTCGGGAGGTAGATTATAGAAAGGGAAGGTGTTAGCACCCTTTCTATCCATGGTTATCCATGGGCTCTTAGATACTTACTCATTTGTGTTTTCAAAAATGGTTTGTTTTCTTTTCAATTGTGGGTTTTAAAAAAGTTTCTTTGAAAATTCCAGTTCGACTCTTGTATCAGTCCTCAAGAGTGTTTGAAAAATTGCTTTCGAAAGCTTTTTGAAAAGGTGTCGGTGTGAAAAGTATTTTTTTGATTTGTTTGAAATTTAGAGCAAGTATCTAGAATCGTCTACCTACCCTAAGGAATTCGTCTGTGTAAATGTCCTTTAAAGTAGTGCCATCCCACCATTGAGAGGTAGGTAGCATCACCGTTGGAGGTGTTCGGGTCAATTCGAGGTTCGGGACATGGTGATCACCAGAGCAATGGGAAGACACCTTAGAAGCTACCCTCATGCCAGGTTCCCAGATCATGAGGACTTACTAAGACATCCTCTACTCGACGATCACCTTTCGAGGCAAGGCAACAGTGAGGCGTACCCTAGGGGTGGTGTGTGATTTTGTGTGTCGTTTTCATTTATTTTTGTCTTTTGTCATGTCATGGGTGATCTACACGTTTATTTTTATTTTATGTCATTCATTCTTGCATGCACTTATTAACAGTTAAAAAGATGCGGAAATTAAAAGTTCTAAACTATTACAAAGGCGCGGGTCCACATCGCCAAATTAAATCCAGGATCCAATTTGACATAAAATAAAGGAAGATGCGAAAGATAAATATTTAATTTACATGGCTTTGGGAGAGTTACATCAATATTATAAGAAATAAAATGCGCGAATTGAATTGAAATTGAAAGCGAGGGCGTTGGGCCCTTTTTAATGAAATAAATTATTATTATTAAATTAATGAAGTTAAAATGAAAAAAGAAATTATTTTTGAGATTTTGGTATTTATGATTTTTAATGCGAATTAAATGGAATTGAAATATTAATTAACCCTAATTCTACAACTTTTATTTATTAAGAAAAACATGTTAAAATTAAACCTAAAATTAAATTAATTAATTAATGGCAATTTGATTTATAAAAATAAATAATTAATTATTAGTGAAAAGAAAAGAAAAAGGATGAAAATTGATTAAAACCCTAATTCTACAAATTTTTAATTTATTAAGAAAAATGTTTGAATTAAACCTAATTTTACAAAGCTAAATTAATTAATGATATTTACTTAAAAAATACTAAAATAAAATATATTTTTCATTTTGTCTTTTCTGATTTTTATGTTATTTTTATATTTGATGAAAATAAACTAATTGAAGAATTTAAAGGAAATTAATTAAATCAAATAAAAATAAAAAATATAAAAGAATAGCAAACCTTGGGGGGTTCTGTCCCCAATTTGGAGGTGTAGCCTTAGCAATTCTGGCCCAATTATATCAAGGCCTTTTGACTTGTTCAGGATGCCTATGACTTCGTTGACTAACGCCTAGGGTGTTCTCCACATCTGGGCCTTTAGATTGGTATCACTAAGCGCGTGGCACGCCTGGAGGAGGGACGTATGGTGCACCCAGGAATTGAATCTGCATGGGATCAAGTTAGGAAAAATATTATTGAAAGGGAGGGGGACCTGGGATTCGAACCCAGGTCCCAGGGATTACCAACCAAATGCCTTGCCAGTGGAACCAAACGCGCGCTTTGTTTATAATGTAACCAACAAATAATATCAATCAAAACGTGCGTTAGTGGACTTTTTTAGCGCGAAATTTAAATAACCCAACCACGCCTTGACACTTCATCATCTTCTCCATGGCTTTTGTTTTTCCTGAAATATACAAAGGGTTAGCGGGGGTTTTAAACCCCCCCAAAATGTGCAGTTTTCAATAATAGCGAATAGGCCATATGGCCACATAAATTAGGCGCGATGGGTGCTTTCAAATCGTCCCAGCTCCCTGATTTCAACCATGGCATTGAGGTTCTCTAATTTTACAGTATTTAGAAACGCCTAATTTAAAACTTGAAGAACCCTAACGTCCTTTAATGGTGGTTCTTCATATAGCGCGTGAAAACTCAATTAAAGCACACAGTTAGCTTCAGAATGATGAGAGTAACACAAAACAAGTATTAAAATTCAGAAACATGACATGAATGATGAAATACGATTTATGCAAAAAAGTGAAAAAGTTTGAGTTCCATTCACCAATTCTGGGCGTGTAAGGGTTGGAAAACTATTCAGTTAGCTTCAGTAACACTTTTGCAAGCTATTGGGATTAATCTTGGCCTCTGAATCGTCCTCTAAGGCCACTTTCAGTTTTCAAATTTTTGACAAAAAAACTCAACTTTGGTTCTTGATGTATGGCGCAGTCTCCAGGTTCTGATCACTAGGGTTAGCATGTATATATATGTATGAGTGATTAGGGTTGAGAAATTGATCCAAAGAACCTTTGTATTGATGAAGAGATATTTGATTTTTATGGCATATATTTTCCAATCTTTTTCATGCAAATTTGCTTCAAATCATGTCCAATCACCAAGATTCTTTCCAAATCTGATCATGCACGAAATATTGAGTGTATTCCATGCATAAAAAGATTTAAAAACTTAGGTTTAGTATTTTCCACCTATTTATTTTAATTAAATGAATTATTAGTCATTAAAAATCCAAATAAATAAATAAAAATGATGAAAAACTTCCCTTTGGGCCAAATGGTCGTGCACATGTTTTGGATGATGGATTTTGGAAGAAAAAGAGGCCCATTAGCATTTTTAAGACTTTTGAAGCAATGTTGACTTTTCAAAATACCTAAAAATTTCCCAACTTACACAAGGCATAACTTGCTCAATTTTTAAGCTTTGCTCATGTTCTTGGACATTTTGGAAAGGTCTTTGAGTCCTCTAACCAATGCCTTTGGTCCCATACCATTTTTATTTACCAATCTCAAGTTATGGCCTTTGACTTAAAGTCCCTTTTTGTTGACTTTTGAAAATGACCTATAATGTTGAAATTGATAACTTTTTGTGAGAGCATTTCTTGGACTTGAAGTGTGAAGAGGAGTTGTAGGAAATGTCTTTCTCTTCAAAATGAGCTTTGGATGGAATTTTTCTGATAATCCATGTGGAAGTTATGCCTTGGTCAAGTTATAGTTGACTTTTTCAACTATCCAAATAAGGAAACTTTTGCATCTTGAGACTTTTTGAGCCAAGCTTTGAGAATCATGATCAAGCATTGATCAAATGATGTTTCTGGCTTCAAAATGAGATGTTGACCAAAAATTTGAACTTTTGACTGTCAAATGACCATTTTGCCCCTACAGTTGACTGTAGTGCAATTAGGGTTTTTGACTGTGCAATTTTGTGCTGTAGGTCTTGAAACTTGGTATGAGGATGTTTGACCATGTTTGTAGGCATGTGGGACTTGTTTGGACCCTTGGAAACTTCATTTTCTTTTTCAGAACCAAAACCCTAGTTTTTGACTGTTAGGAGACCCTTGAACTGTGCAACCCTTGGGGAGATTTTGAAGCTTTGACTTGGCAAATTTTGAAGAATATGGGAGGGCAAATTTTGGGGTACAACAGTTGCCCCTGTTCAATCTTCTTAGACCTGAGGATGTAGATTGGCTGGCGTGCCTTTCGTAATCCGAAGGTGGAAGATGATTGAACACTAGAGTGCCCAGAAATTTGCGCTCACATAGTAGTGTGATGGTGGGAAATGGACTTATAAATGCCATTTGGAGATTGATGAATAGGATGATGGGCTTATAGATGCCATGCTAAGAGGTGATGGATAGGTGGATGGGCTTATAGATGCCATCTGGATGTCAATCACATAAGAGATTCCTTAGCGAGAACTTGCGTACCTGCAAAAGAAAAATGATTACCTGACCTGTTACAGGAGTGGTCTTCAAACTCTTGTGTAGATGTGTCCTGACTGGTTACAGGAGCTGGATCTGGATCTTCAAAAGGTGATGAATGAACCAGGGATAGTTACTACCTCAACAGGAACGCTGAGATAACCTTGGACGATTACTACCTCAACAGTAACGTTGAGAGAACCTTGGGCGACTTCAACCTCAACAGTAACGCTGAGAGAATCTGGGGACGATTACTACCTCCGCAGTATCGGGGAGAGAACCATAGGCGACTTCAACTTCAACAGTAATCATTGAGAGAATCTTGGACGACTTCAACCTCAACAGTAACGCTGAGAGAATCTGGGGATGATTACTACCTCCGCAGTAACGGGGAGAGAACCATAGGCGACTTCAACCTCAACAGTAATCATTGAGAGAATCTTGGACGACTTCAACCTCAACAGTAACGCCGAGAGAATCTGGGGACAATTATCAGAAGGTAGCCATATCCGGGTCACATCTGAACCATATCTAGAAGGAAATCTGGAAGAAGTATCAGAACGTTGCCATATCTGGTTCACATCTGAACTATATCTAGAAGGAAATCTGGAAGAAGTATCAGAACGTTGCCATATCCGGTTCACATCTGAACTATATCTAGAAGGAAATCTGGAAGAAGTATCAGAACATCGCCATATCTGGTTCACATCTGAACTATATCTAGAAGGAAATCTGGAAGAAGTATCAGAACGTCGCCATATCTGGTTCACATCTGAACTATATCTAGAAGGAAATCTGGAAGAAGTATCAGAACGTTGCCATATCTGGTTCACATCTGAACTATTTCTAGAAGGAGTTGCGATAGTTGATAGTAATCATCTTTGTATTGACCTTTCTTGAAAAGGTAAAGCATCAGTTGTATGCAAGATCATGATGCATGAACTGCATGATTTCAAGATGTCCTCAAAATTGATGAGATTTGTGTTGTATGATGCATATGCATGCTATAGTGTATGAAGATGTGGTGTTCATGAATGTATTTTTGTCTAAGAAAATAAATCCTTGACGGGTGCCAGGAAGTTAACTCCTGGGCTGGTGTTGAAGAGAGAATTCTTCGCTTTGCAAGAATGAACCGATAGGAGAAGATGACTCCGTTGGGGAATATGTTTGGAGATTACTCTGCGGGGGAGATTACTATAGCGATCTTGCTGGGGAGAACACTCTGTGGGAAGAGGGATACTTTGCTGAAATGTTGATGGTAACTTCACTGGGGATACCATTGTTGTGTTGGAAGTGCTAATAGACTTCGCTGGGGATAAGAAGACTTCGCCGAGGACGATCTCTCCGTGGGTTTTGGCTGAGGATAACCCAGTTATATCCTGGTGAGGAAATAACTCTTTGAATAAAACCGGGAGACGCGTGCGTGCTCTGCGAGGATAAGCTTCCAGAATCTACTGGGGATAAGCTTACTGCTTGGAGAGATGAATTCCAACTTTCTTGGGGAAACTGGATTAGACTCTCTTGGGGAAGTATTGAACTGTATTGGTTATGTTCTTCAATGGAACCTACCTTGATACCTTGGAGGACAGAAAAATCAGATTTCTTAGACCACCCATCATTGCCCCTGTTTCTATGGGGGAGGCACCTGTGGGATGCTGATAATTGTTGAGGGTCAAACCTTCTTCAGGTAGGCAGGTGACAAGATGACAGGACATAGTCGTACGCTTTGATCCCTAACTTTTGCCTGGACCGCCCTTTCGGGTTTTCAGTCCACCGGGATACCCATTTTTGCCCAAGCCGCCTTTTCAGGTTTTCGACTTGCCGGGTGTACAAATCTTTTTTTGCATTTCATCCCTTATTTTGCCTAGGTATGTCAACCTAGCGGGTCCTTGACTATGCGTATTTTTTTTCGACTATGTCCGTGCTTTCAGAATGTAGGGAGTTGCCCCTGTTAGAAGTGTTTTGCCACGCTACCAGAAGATGTTTGGTCATGCAAGATTTGTTGTTGGGAATTCATGTCCAATGCCCCAAGTGGCTCAGGCGGAGGTTTGCCCCTAGATGTTTGGCATCTTGAGAGATTCCTTGAATCCTGACTGGACTGCCCCAGATGATGGACAATGATTATATCATGCCCCTTGATTGGAAGTGCTTCTGTTCACTAGGCATTCGTCGTGCGAATTTCCCTGTTGTTCAAATAAATAGTCATATGCAAACAATGTTATATCAAAAATGCAAAGCTTATGTCTGTCTTGAAGATTTTGAAAATGCATTTTTCAGTATAAAACAAGTGAATATTTGTAAAACGTGATGTCAACTCCGTATTTTACCGTAGGCCTTAAGGAGTCAGGATACCTTTCGTAACAATATGCTTTCGAACTAACCCATGCTTCAGCTAGGACTTTTGAGGGTTATAACGTGGCCTGGTTCACGGTTTAAGAAACAAAGGATAGAGGCTCAAAATTTATTTGTACCCACCCGCTCTTCGTGATGTTCTCCAAACCTAAACTCAGTTGATCCTACGTTAGACCTTGTTTGAGTCCTTGCTCTGATTTTCCGGTGATGATTCGGATGTTGATGATTTATTTTGAATAGGCAGTCATTTCCTTTTTTGTTGAGGGTTTGTAAGACCTCTTTCTTTTTCTTTCATTATCCCTGTTTTTTGCCTGAACTGTTTCTTTTTGGAATTACAGTCAGCGGGATGCCCCAGTTTTGTAAGTCTCCTTCATAGGTTTTGACTTAATGGGTTTTTTATTTTTGAGATAATGACTGCCTTTCTTTATTGATTGTTCGGAACCATCACTGTCTTTCCTTTTGTAAGGACCTCTTTGGTGCCATTCGTTATGCACTTGGATCAACTGAGAGACTACCCTGCCCCAGGTTATGATTAAGGGTTTTAAATTTCGAAAAGAAAACTCCTACTTATTTGGCTCAGAGGGGTTGACGAGGGATTATCTTCCTTATAACTCCAGTGTTTAGGAATTGAAATAATGCCTGTACCTCATCAGCGGGGTCTGTTCAAAAGCATACTGTAGATTATGGTATCGTTTTCGTCATCCTCCCTCAAGAGGCTTAGAATTATTAACCGAGAGTTGATCATCACAGGAAAATGAAAACAATTTTGAATATAATGAAAACTATTGTATTAATTCCCAAAACAGACATATGCGATGCTTTAATAGAATAAAAGAGTTTGCTATGACATTAATTGTTTGTATGAGCAAAGAAAAATACAACTCGGAAATTCAAATAAACAAAAGGTCTTCAATGATTGGGCAACGGAGCAGTGATTATGTTCGGAGTCTCAGGTACTTCAAATTGAATCTCTCCGGCGTCGATCATGTCTTGAATCTTGTTTTTGAGAGGCCAGCAGTTGTCCGTGGTATGCCCCGGGCTATCAGAATGATATGCGCACCTATCGTTGGGATGGTAGTTCGGAGCAGAAGTGTTCGGATTCCGAAGAGGAGCCCTTAAGGTGATCAGCCCTGCCTTCAACATTTGTTGTAGTGCTTGATCCAGCGACATGTTGATCTTGGTGAACTGTCGTTTGGGTGCGACCTCCTTGCGCTGCTGCCCCTGTCCTTGTTGAGCAGGTCTAGGATTAGAGATCTGGGTTGCCCCTACCTCATGACGGCTCTTTTTACCGTGCACAGCATTGGACTCTTTCTTTCCATGATGAGGCTTTTTATCAGAAGGTGCAGCCTCTTGAATCTTCCCAGACCTGATGCCAGCTTCTATTCGCTCTCCAGTCAAGATAAGATCTGTGAATCCAGCAGACGAATTCCCAATCAGGTGGTTGTAGAATGGACCAGACAGGGTCCCTAAGAACATGTCCACAAGTTCACGGTCAGTCAGCGGTGGTTGTACCCTACCGGCCAGGTCCCTCCATTTCTGCGCATACTCTTTAAAACCTTCTCCCAACCCTAGCGACATACCCTGGAGTTGGGTACGCGTAGGAGCGAGGTCGGCATTGTACTGATACTGCTTGTGAAAAGCAGTAGCCAACTCCTCCCAGTTACGAACCTTGGTTCCATCCAACTGATAGAACCATTCGAGATGAGTCACTGAAAGACTTTCCTGGAAGAAGTGGATCCACAAGTTCTTGTCCCCAGTATACGGTTGAATCTTCCGCACATAAGACCTGAGATGCAGCCTGGGACAGGATGCCCCATCGTACTTAGCAAAAGAGGGTGCTTTGAATTTTTGTGGGATCACCACACCAGAAGTTAGACCCAAATCTCTGAAATCCAAACCAGGTACTTGTTGAATTTCCATTGCATTTAGCCTGTCTTCCAACTGCTTGTACTTGTCTTCAGCAGGAGGGTATTGTTCGTCGTTGAAATCTGTCTCGTTGTCGGAGACCACTGGGCTGGGAACCCTTTCCTCTTGATGACTTCCTTCCCTAACAGATGGGGTAGTCCTCTCAGCTTCATTTTGTGTGCCATTCCCAGGTTTGCGTCTAGGGTTGAACCACACAGTCCTCTTCTTCTTCTTTTTCAAGAGCAGGGTCTTCAAATCCTGTTGCCCCTGGGCCAAATTCATGATCAGCTCTTGGAACTGGGCATTCTGAGCCTGGAGGGCCTTGATGGACTGTTCAGTAGACGATTCAGGATTCATGACGATCGGCTGAAATAAACAGCGAAGAAGGTAAGCAACCTGTCAAAAGGGTACCTGCAATGCAATGATATGTATGATATGCATGCGATGTTTTCAAGGATCCCGCGGGGTAAACAAGAAAACCGTTAGAATTTGAATTTGGTGGCTTGATTGAAGTAACTTCCTGTTGTTGAGAGTCCTTCTTCAAGAGTCAAGGCTCACCATATCGAGTGGGTCATAGCCCCTGACAATCATGGCTAGAGGAAAATAAATCCCCTTTGCCCCTTGTCGGGATAATTGATTCACCATGACCTGCATCACAAGCCCTTGAGATCCTTGAAATGGGTTAGGATGTATGCAATGGTATGATGTTATGGTATGCATGGGGTAATGTGAGTAAACCCTGTTATGAGTCCCCATCAAGGACTATAAACAAAACCTGCAAGAAACTAGTCTGCAAGAAACTCAGTACACTCTGTTATGAGCCCTAATTAAGGACTATAAACAAAACCTGCAAGAAACTTAGTAAGCCCTGTCATGGGTCCCAATTAAGGACTAAAACAAAACCTGCAAGTAGTTCATGTGTCAGATAAAGCATGCAAGTAGTCAAGTACGAAGGCACACAAGTCACACAAGAGAAATCCCTTAGAGTTTTAGGCCAGCATGGGGTCTGGGTATTACCCTCTTGAAGTTGGTGGGCTCAACCTGTCCTATTAGAAGTAACCGGGTTCTAAGGGTCCCAATATCACGGGATTGCTTTCATTGTTCATCGTTTCGATTTAGCCACTGAACTGGCGACCGAAATATTCCAGGAAAGCAACCCTCAATTGAGTGTAGTATCGAGTATCAACCAACCTCGGACTGCACCAAAGTCAGTTATCTCACTACCCTAAAGAGGCCAAGATAGTTCAATTAAGGTTCCTAAGGTCTATTGATGCTTCACGACACCATGCAGAGGCCCCGTACTCTCCTTGACTGAACTCAAGGGTTACCGGTACACACCAAAGTGTCACATCAACGTAGCAGACTGTTTCAACCATGTCGGTATACCCCGCACAGTTCCCTCACAGTCTTGTTGCTACTTTCTAAGAAGGTATCCCCCAGATCCGGGTTAGGATCTATAGAACTCCCAAGAAAGTCCCACAATTTAAAGCAAGCAAAGAAAGCAATTGAAAACACAATTATGAACTATCCCTAAGGTACACCTCACTTTAAAAAGATTCCCCAGCAGAGTCGCCAGTTCTGTGATCGGTGGATCTGGAGCTGACTGTTTAACGCTGGTTCGCGAAATGTCGCGGAAGCAAGAGTCGCCACCGTCTTTTATTTTCTCCAAATGGAAAGGACAAAAGCACAGAAAAATTCCTTAAAGAGATTGCTCTCGATTCGAGAGGTAGATTATAGAAAGGGAAGGTGTTAGCACCCTTTCTATCCATGGTTATCCATGGGCTCTTAGATACTCATTTGTGTTTTCAAAAATGGGTTGTTTGCTTTTCAATTGTGGGTTTTAAAAAAGTTTCTTTGAAAATTCCAGTTCGACTCTTGTATCAGTCCTCAAGAGTGTTTGAAAAATTGCTTTCGAAAGCTTTTTGAAAAGGTGTCGGTGTGAAAAGTATTTTTTTGATTTGTTTGAAATTTAGAGCAAGTATCTAGAATCGTCTACCTACCCTAAGGAATTCGTCTGTGTAAATGTCCTTTAAAGTAGTGCCATCCCACCATTGAGAGGTAGGTAGCATCACCGTTGGAGGTGTTCGGGTCAATTCGAGGTTCGGGACATGGTGATCACCAGAGCAATGGGAAGACACCTTAGAAGCTACCCTCATGCCAGGTTCCCGGATCATGAGGACTTACTAAGACATCCTCTACTCGACGATCACCTTTCGAGGCAAGGCAACAGTGAGGCGTACCCTAGGGGTGGTGTGTGATTTTGTGTGTCGTTTTCATTTATTTTTGTCTTTTGTCATGTCATGGGTGATCTACGTGTTTATTTTTATTTTATGTCATTCATTCTTGCATGCACTTATTAACAGTTAAAAAGATGCGGAAATTAAAAGTTCTAAACTATTATAAAGGCGTGGGTCCACATCGCCAAATTAAATCCAGGACCCAATTTGACATAAAATAAAGGAAGGTGCGAAAGATAAATATTTAATTTACATGCCTTTGGGAGAGTTACATCAATATTATAAGAAATAAAATGCGCGAATTGAATTGAAATTGAAAGCGAGGGCGTTGGGCCCTTTTTAATGAAATAAATTATTATTATTAAATTAATGAAGTTAAAATGAAAAAAGAAATTATTTTTGAGATTTTGGTATTTATGATTTTTAATGCGAATTAAATGGAATTGAAATATTAATTAACCCTAATTCTACAACTTTTATTTATTAAGAAAAACATGTTAAAATTAAACCTAAAATTAAATTAATTAATTAATGGCAATTTGATTTATAAAAATAAATAATTAATTATTAGTGAAAAGAAAAGAAAAAGGATGAAAATTGATTAAAACCCTAATTCTACAAATTTTTAATTTATTAAGAAAAATGTTTGAATTAAACCTAATTTTACAAAGCTAAATTAATTAATGATATTTACTTAAAAAATATTAAAATAAAATATATTTTTCATTTTGTCTTTTCTGATTTTTATGTTATTTTTATATTTGATGAAAATAAACTAATTGAAGAATTTAAAGGAAATTAATTAAATCAAATAAAAATAAAAAATATAAAAGAATAGCAAACCTTGGGGGGTTCTGTCCCCAATTTGGAGGTGTAGCCTTAGCAATTCTGGCCCAATTATGTCAAGGCCTTTTGACTTGTTCAGGATGCCTATGACTTCGTTGACTAACGCCTAGGGTGTTCTCCACATCTGGGCCTTTAGATTGGTATCACTAAGCGCGTGGCACGCCTGGAGGAGGGACGTATGGTGCACCCAGGAATTGAATCTGCATGGGATCAAGTTAGGAAAAATATTATTGAAAGGGAGGGGGACCTGGGATTCGAACCCAGGTCCCAGGGATTACCAACCAAATGCCTTGCCAGTGGAACCAAACGCGTGCTTTGTTTATAATGTAACCAACAAATAATATCAATCAAAACGTGCGTTAGTGGACTTTTTTAGCGCGAAATTTAAATAACCCAACCACGCCTTGACACTTCATCATCTTCTCCATGGCTTTTGTTTTTCCTGAAATATACAAAGGGTTAGCGGGGGTTTTAAACCCCCCCAAAATGTGCAGTTTTCAATAATAGCGAATAGGCCATATGGCCACATAAATTAGGCGCGATGGGTGCTTTCAAATCGTCCCAGCTCCCTGATTTCAACCATGGCATTGAGGTTCTCTAATTTTACAGTATTTAGAAACGCCTAATTTAAAACTTGAAGAACCCTAACGTCCTTTAATGGTGGTTCTTCATATAGCGCGTGAAAACTCAATTAAAGCACACAGTTAGCTTCAGAATGATGAGAGTAACACAAAACAAGTATTAAAATTCAGAAACATGACATGAATGATGAAATACGATTTATGCAAAAAAGTGAAAAAGTTTGAGTTCCATTCACCAATTCTGGGCGTGTAAGGGTTGGAAAACTATTCAGTTAGCTTCAGTAACACTTTTGCAAGCTATTGGGATTAATCTTGGCCTCTGAATCGTCCTCTAAGGCCACTTTCAGTTTTCAAATTTTTGACAAAAAAACTCAACTTTGGTTCTTGATGTATGGCGCAGTCTCCAGGTTCTGATCACTAGGGTTAGCATGTATATATATGTATGAGTGATTAGGGTTGAGAAATTGATCCAAAGAACCTTTGTATTGATGAAGAGATATTTGATTTTTATGGCATATATTTTCCAATCTTTTTCATGCAAATTTGCTTCAAATCATGTCCAATCACCAAGATTCTTTCCAAATCTGATCATGCACGAAATATTGAGTGTATTCCATGCATAAAAAGATTTAAAAACTTAGGTTTAGTATTTTCCACCTATTTATTTTAATTAAATGAATTATTAGTCATTAAAAATCCAAATAAATAAATAAAAATGATGAAAAACTTCCCTTTGGGCCAAATGGTCGTGCACATGTTTTGGATGATGGATTTTGGAAGAAAAAGAGGCCCATTAGCATTTTTAAGACTTTTGAAGCAATGTTGACTTTTCAAAATACCTAAAAATTTCCCAACTTACACAAGGCATAACTTGCTCAATTTTTAAGCTTTGCTCATGTTCTTGGACATTTTGGAAAGGTCTTTGAGTCCTCTAACCAATGCCTTTGGTCCCATACCATTTTTATTTACCAATCTCAAGTTATGGCCTTTGACTTAAAGTCCCTTTTTGTTGACTTTTGAAAATGACCTATAATGTTGAAATTGATAACTTTTTGTGAGAGCATTTCTTGGACTTGAAGTGTGAAGAGGAGTTGTAGGAAATGTCTTTCTCTTCAAAATGAGCTTTGGATGGAATTTTTCTGATAATCCATGTGGAAGTTATGCCTTGGTCAAGTTACAGTTGACTTTTTCAACTATCCAAATAAGGAAACTTTTGCATCTTGAGACTTTTTGAGCCAAGCTTTGAGAATCATGATCAAGCATTGATCAAATGATGTTTCTGGCTTCAAAATGAGATGTTGACCAAAAATTTGAACTTTTGACTGTCAAATGACCATTTTGCCCCTACAGTTGACTGTAGTGCAATTAGGGTTTTTGACTGTGCAATTTTGTGCTGTAGGTCTTGAAACTTGGTATGAGGATGTTTGACCATGTTTGTAGGCATGTGGGACTTGTTTGGACCCTTGGAAACTTCATTTTCTTTTTCAGAACCAAAACCCTAGTTTTTGACTGTTAGGAGGCCCTTGAACTGTGCAACCCTTGGGGAGATTTTGAAGCTTTGACTTGGCAAATTTTGAAGAATATGGGAGGGCAAATTTTGGGGTACAACACTGGGGATAGATGAATCCTGGATGGCTGGAGATAAAAAGAATCTTGGCTGCTGCCAGGGAAAATGAGTCCTTGACTGCTGCAGGGGATTGCAAGAATTTGGATTGTTGAAGATGAGACATCCTTGTTGACTACTGCTGGAGAATCAGGAGCTTGGGTTGTATGCCAATCTACTGGGGATTCCTGTCTTGTGTAGAACTTCCATGGGCAGGACAGCTTCCATGCTATATACCAAAGAAAATGGGGTTGCCCCGGTTGAAGTACGTGCCATCGTACGATATCCATGTAGAGCAAATGGTAGCATCTCATGCCAGTCTTTGTAAGTGACTGTCATTTTCTGAATGATCTTCTTGATGTTTTTGTTCGCAGCTTCAACAGCACCGTTCATCTTCGGCGAAATAGGGAGATGAATTGTGATGATAAATCTTGAACTGTTCGCACAATGCGGTGATCATAGTATTATTCAGATTTGTACCGTTGTCTGTGATGATCCTGTCGGGAACACCATACCGGCATATGAGGTTTTGCTTGATGAAGCGGGCAACCACATTTTTAGTAACAGAGGCGAAGGAAGCTGCTTCGACCCATTTGGTGAAGTAGTCAATAGCAACCAGGATGAAGCGATGTCCGTTGGATGCCGTGGGCTTGATCTCTCCAATCATGTCAATGCCCCATATTGCAAATGGCCAAGGAGCTGTTAGAACGTTGAGAGGAACATGAGGAATATGAATCTTGTCAGCGTAGACTTGACATTTGTGGCAAGTACGGGAATGTTGATGGCAGTCAGCTTCCATGGTAGACCAGTAATAACCTGCCCTTAGGATCTTCTTAGCCATCGTATGCCCGCTCAAGTGAGTGCCAAATGTGCCGCTGTGTATCTCGGTCATGATTAACTCTGCTTCAGCTTTGTCTACACATCGGAGTAAAACACAATCATGGTTTCGTTTGTAGAGGATGCCGTTGCTCAAGAAGAACTTGGCAGCAAACTTCCTTAGAAACTTCTTATCATTTACGGAAGCTCCTTCGGGATATTCTCTATTCTGGAGATACCTTTTGATTTCATGGAACCAGGGTTGTTCCACTACTTCTTCGGTATTAATCTCGTGACAATGCACAGGTTCATCCATTCGCTCGATGGTGATTTGGGGAGCCTCGTTATCCCAGTTGAGTTTAAACATGGAAGACATGGTAGCCAGAGCATCTGCTAGCTGATTCTCTTCTCGCGGGAAATGCTTGAAGGTAATTTGCTCGAAATGAGGCAACAACGTCAGGACATGTTCTTTGTATGGGATAAGATTAGGATGCTTGGTATCCCACTCTCCTTTGATTTGACTAATAACCAAAGCCGAATCCACAAATACGATCAAAGATTTGATCCCCAAGTCTATAGCCGCCTTGAGACCAAATATGCAAGCTTCATATTCAGCCATGTTGTTTGTGCAGCTGAAGCAAAGTCGGGCCGTGAAAGGTGTGTGACAACCTTCCGGGGAAATGAGTACCGCACCGATACTGTTTCGAAGTGAATTTGAAGCACCATCAAAGTACAAGGTCCATCGGGATCCTTTTTCAGGTCCGTCATATGGTCCGTTATCTTCAATGTTGTCCAAATTCATGATGTCCTCGTCTGGGAAGTCGAATCTCATGGGTTGATAATCTTCGATAGCTTGATGAGCTAGATGGTCAGCTAGTAAACTCCCTTTTATAGCTTTTTGGGTGGTGTACTGGATGTCATACTCAGTCAGGATCATTTTGCATCTAGCTATTCTTCCAGATAAAGCAGGCTTCTCGAAGATATACTTGATAGGATCCATTTTGGAAATCAGTAAGGTGGTATGAGTCAGCATATACTGCCTTAGTCGGCGAGCAGCCCATACCAAAGCGCAGCAAGTTTTCTCGAGCAGTGAGTAGCGAGTCTCACAGTCGGTAACCTTTTTGCTAAGGTAATAAATAGCATGCTCTTTTCGACCAGACTCGTCATGCTGGCCCAAAACACACCCCATTGAGTTATCCAACACGGTCAGATACATGATCAACGGTCTTCCTTCGACGGGAGGCATCAGAATAGGAGGTTCTAGCAAATAATCCTTGATCTTATCAAAAGCAGCTTGGCAATCGTCGTTCCATTTGACTACCTGATCTTTCTTCAATAGTTTGAAAATTGGCTCACAGGTAGAAGTCAGATGAGAGATGAATCTGGCAATATAGTTTAAGCGCCCCAAGAACCCTCTATCTCTCATTCAGATTCACTTATCCACCTCAAGGTTCAATGCATTCCAAACACGGATACCATTCTGACCCTTGCAACAGTAGTTTGATTCTCCCCAGTGCGTTCGCCACGGAAGTCATTTTGTCATTTATTTAGATCCCAGTTACAATTTCAGATACACTTCAGATACGGAAGTCATTCTGTTGCTCATACGGATCTCAATCCCAGTTACAGTTTCAGATACACTCCAGACACGGAAGTCATTCTGCTACTCATACAAATCTCAACTTCAGATACAGTCCAGATACGCTCCAGACACAGTTTCCATTCTGTCACTCATTCAGAATTTGTCCCCAGCACGCAGTTGCTCCATACAGATATTTCTCTGTTACCCGGATACAATACAGATACACTCCAGACACGGCAGTCATTCTGATATTCATTCTACCTTCAAACGCAGTTACAACTCAGATACGCCCCAGACACAGAGGCCATTCTTTTGCTCATACAAACTCAGTCTCCAGATACAGTTCAAAAGCATTCCAGACACGGATACCATTATAATCCTCATTCTTCTGACCTATCACATTGCAGTTCAACAAACATTCCAGATGGCATCTTTAAGCCCATCCCCGACAAGATTCTGTCACCCCTCCAGATGGAATATTTAAGCCCATCTCCAAATGGCATCTCTAAGCCCATTCCCGCATCCATTGTTCTGACGAGTGCAAATTTAAGGGCACTATAGTGTCCAATCTCCTTTTACCTTCGAGACGCGAAAGGCAAACTTGCCAATATAACTCTTCAGGTGCAAGAAGATTGAACAGGGGAAACTGTTGTACCCCAAAATTTTCCCTCTCATTTCATCAATATTTTCTCACCACAAGACCCTTGGAGCTCAAGATCAAGTTAGGGTTTGCACTGCTCAAGACTCCTTCTTGCACTGTTGACCCAAATTAGGGTTTGAGTTTGCACAAAGATGTTTTGACCTAAAATGCCCAAAGTGACTTTCATGCTTCATGTTGGACTCACAAGTTTATCCATACCAAGTTTCAAGCCTTGGTTCCAATCTTTGCCCAGTCAATTGGACAGTTGACCTAGAAATCAACTGTATTGGGGAAAAAGTCAACTGTGGCCAATTGACAGTCAAACTACATGAAATTTGACCCACATCAACATAATGAACTCATATGGACAATTTGATCAAGTTTGGATCATAATTCCACAAGAAATTTGATCAGATCACCAAAAGGGCAAAATGGTCATTTTTAGGGTTTTGACTGCACAAAGGCAATTTTTGACTGTTTGACCTAACCAATGGCAAACCAAGCTCACATATGGACTCAAGGACTCAATGGCATGGTCTTGACACATTCAACAAGTTCAAAAGATCCCAAATGCACAAGATTGACAGATGAATTTTCCAGTCAATTGATCAAAATTTGACTGTATACTGAAAAGTCAAACTTTGAATTTTTGGTCAAAATCAAGTGCCAAGATTCATTTTTCATCAAGACATGTCAAATTATGAAACTTGTTCATCAAGAAATCCAAAATTGCAAATTAGGGTTTAGAATGAGAAAATTTCATAACTTAGAATTTTTCTAAGTTACGAAACTTCCTTATTTTTTCCCAACTTTGTCCCATTTTTTCATCAAGATACAATTGGATTCAAGCAAAACTCAAAACATGAAAGTTATAGTCCATTGCAAAATATACAACTTTGATTCAAAAAGTTTCCTCAAAAGAAGCTTGTAGCACAAGTTATGATTTTTGGAACAAGGGTGCAAAACATTCTTAACTTAGAAAAATTTTGACCTATTTTAAGCAGGATTTTTGTCCAACTTCATGGCCACCTTTCACATAGTTCCACTTAGAATTTCAATTTGCATTACAAAGATGGATTGTAGTACATATTCCAAGCTTTCCAAATTGTCCAAGAACTTCTCAAACACCCTTGTGGTTAGGGAGAATCGAATTTGCAAAGTTGGGCAAAAGTCACTTTTGTTCATAGCCAAATACATGTTCATAACATTGGCATTTTCAAGTCAGCAGGGTTTGTGATGGTTTACAGGCCCCTAATCCTCTTCACACTCAATAATTAAATGCCAAACCATTGTGCCAAGATGTTATTTTGTTCATTTGGTCATTACATGCAAGATTAATCCATATTTAGAAAAAACAATTTTGCCATTCTTGTAAAGATGCACTTTATGTCAAATAACAAATCCAAGAGGCATGGGCCAGATCTTTGAAGCTAGCATTTGTACACAAATCACTCTGATCAAGAACAAGAGGTGCATCATAGTTTAGGGAATTGGACAGGCTTGTTTTGAAACTTGCATTTCCTTGCTTACATTAGAAGAAAAGTGGCAAACTCATACCATTCTCTCATTCTTGTAAGAACCAGCTAAAGCAAACTTTGCAAACACTTTTCACATGACCTAACTGACCTAAAACACGAATCAACCACAGCTCAAACCTTCTCATTCATCAAAACACCATTTTTCTGCAAGAAACAGGGCATTCCTGCAGTTTGACTTGGCCAGCATCATTCACTCGTGCGTTTTTGCCCAAACAAGTTCCAACTTACACCCCCTTGGCCCATTGTGTGATATTTTGATTATTTTTGACTTTTTCTTTTTTCTTCTAACTTGATATTTTTTGTCAAAACATAAAAAATATTAAAAATATTTTTTCACCCATTTTTGCATTTATTTGACATTTATTTGTTTTATTTAGCTTATACATGTAAATAAATATATACACTTTTATTTAAAACCCTAGAAAATAATACAAAAATATATATTTTTAGTTATTATTTTTTATTTACATTTTGGAAACATTTTCTAAAAATATAATTTTTTTGTAAATAATTTATATTTCATTCTGTATATATTTAGTATATTTAATATGTAATATAAATACTTATACATATTTTATTAAATATTTAGGACAACAAAAAATATAGAAATAATACATTTTTATTTTTATTAATATTTGACATCCAAAATACTTTTTACAATATACTTCTCTTTTTATTTATTTTTTGCATAAATAAATATATAAATATTGTATATAATTAGTAAATAATTACTATTTATTAAAAATTAGGGTTTTGCCCTAAAACCACAAAAATATCAAAAATTAACCTTTTTATTTTTGTTTATATTTTACATTGAAAAATACTTTTACATACATAAAAAACCATTTTTTTGCATAATACATTGCATTTTGATATTTATTTACATTGTAAATATTGTACAATTTATTATTTGTCTATTCAATATGGATGTAATAGTTTAGATTTAAATTTCTTGCTAAATATCCCCCATTCAAACATTTGTACCCCCATCCCCATAATCATGTTGTAATAATCTAGAACTTTAAAATTCTGCATTTAAAAGCTTTCTAATTATGCCATGATAGACCTAGGGTTTGTATGCAAAAATCAAATAACAAATAGCTTGACCTAATTCAAAGACAAAAAGCATGAAAATGGGCAACACCAATCACACTGCACCCTTAGGGTTACTCCACTTGTTGTCTTCAAAAATGGGCCATGCTTGCATGTTGAGTTTCTTTGGCAAAACAAAAACAAATCAAATGATCATAATCCTTCGATGACGCTTTCTCAAGTTGCCTAAAAATGATCAAGTCCCTTAAAGGAAAAATTGCCAAAGACACTTGGCACTATTGCATTCATGGCCTAAACGATGACCCGCGCCCGTCCCGTTAACATCCTAACACAAGATTATCCACCAAACACAATGGTGGAACAATACTGTTAAAAGGGTTAAAACATAGGAAAAATATTTGAGTAAATTTAGGGGTATACAACTCTTAGTTACTTGATCAAACTTGCAAAACAAAACCTTGCCTACTTTCAAAACACACATCACAACACAATTTCAAAACAAACTTTCAAAACATTGAAAACTTTTCAAAAGACAAATACACCTTTGTATACATTCAAACATGGATCATTACAAAGGTTGCCACAACAAATGGCCTCTTTTCAAAATCTCTTTCAAAATCACACACAAAGCACCATTTCAAACAATTGAAAGCACCATTTCAAACAATTGAAAATGCAAGGCAAGTGATCTAAGCAAGTAACTAAAAGCCCATGGATAACCATGGATAGAAAGGGTGCTAATACCTTCCCTTTCTATAATCTATTCCCCGAACCCAAGAAAACATCTCAAAGGTTTTTTCCTTAGGATAAAATAAAAAGTCGGTGGCGACTCTTGCTAAACCGAAACATTTGCGAAAACAAACGCAAAACCTCAAGTCAGTTCTCCCATATTACATCCAAATTGAATATACAAGCTATTTTAATTATACAATAATTGAAGAAATACAAACAAAAAATGTAAAATGTATTATGCACAAAAAATGTTTTTATGTGTATGTAGAAGTATTTTTCATGTGACCTATAAAAAATAAAAAAAAGTTAATTTTGGATATTTTCATATTTTAGGGCAAAACCCTAATTTTCTAAATAAATAGTATTTATTATTTATTATATACAATATTTATTAATTATACACAAAAATAAATAAAAGAGATGTATATTTGTAAAAAAGTAATTTTTGAGGTCAAATATTAATAAAAGAAAAAATGTATTTTTTTTATATATTTTTATCCTAAATATTCTAATAAATATATAAGTATTTATATTATGTATTAAATATATTAAATATGCACAAAAATAAAAATATTAATTATTTACAAAAAAAAAAGTATATTTTTTAGAAAATGTTTTCAGAAAATGAAAATAAAAATAATAACTAAAAGTATATATTTTCACATTATTTTTAAGGTTTTAAATAAAAGTATTATATTTATTTATATGCACAAGTGTAAACAAAGCAAATAAATTCAAAATAAATGCAAAAATGTATGGAAAAATATTTTTTATATTTTTTATATTTTGACAAAAAATAATAAGTCAGGAGAAAAAATAAAAAGTAAAAAATGATTAAAAAATCACACAATGGGCCAAGGGGGTGTGAGTGTAAAAAGGTGGTGTAAACAGAAAAACAAATCAGGCCCAGCCCAAAGAGGCTTGTCTTCAACCTCTAGCCAGTTTCAAACACAAAAAACGCGCGTTTTCTTCCATCCCTGCTATCTCTTGATCCTTTGACTTTTAACAAAGACTTATAACATAAAAAATATAGAGCATCAAACCACGAATTCATACATATAAAGAACTTGATCTAACTCTCAGAAATGAGAGAGAATTTCTTCTCCCCCAATTCCTGACCTAACTTTTTTTCAATGTTCAGGTTCAAAATTCTCTCAGTACACACAACATAAATGAAAAGTAAGGATATGGGTAGTTTCAGGGCCATGAGTATGACATACTTTCTTCACAAACCTAAGCCTAGATATGCTTGGATAGAGAGATAGAAGTTTAAACTTTTACCTGTTCAGCTTGAGTCATGTACAACAATGGAGGTACTTTCAAGGAAGTTTGAGGATTTGTACAGCTTGCTTGAGGTCCAAGGATGCTTCCTCTATGCTTGGCTTGCTTTGAATCTTGCTGAATCGAGCTATGGAAGTCAACCTGCACAGATGAAAAATGAAAATGGCAACCTTGGCTATGGCTGTTACAGCTTGTATCTAAGGCTTGGGACAACTTCAATGGATGGTAGGGAATGTATTTGAACTGGTTTGGATGAAAACGCACGATGGAATGATGCTGGCCAAACTAAAATGCAGAATGCCATATTTCTTGCAGAAAAATGGTGATTTTCTGTATGAGGAGGGATCAAGGGTATTTTGGTCGTGCTTTAGGTCTGTTAGGGAGTATGAAGTGTGTTCACAAAGTTGGCTTGAGTTGGTTCTTGCAGGAATGTGAGTTGTTGTTCAAAATGCAAGTTTTCTTCCTTCTTAAGCAAAAGTTGTCAAGTTAGGTTACAGGCTCATACAGGCCCCTCAAACATGCTGCAAAGTTTATTCTTGATCAGTGGGATATGTCCATACATTTGTGCCTCATAGATTTCCTTGTACTTCAAAGATATGGACTTTGACATAAAGTGGATCTTTTCAAAAATGGCTAAAATGCTTTTTCCATTTTAAGACTAATCCTTTGTGTAATGACTTAATGAACAAGATAATGCTAGGACACAAAGGTTTTGCATTAAATTATTGAGTGTGAGATTAAAGGCCTGTAATCTAGCTTGGATCATGCTGAGTTCAAAATGCCAATGTTATGTACATGAATTTGGCCATGAACAAAGTGACTTTTGCCCAACTTTGCCAATTCGATTCTCCCTAACCACAAGGGTGTTTGAGAAGTTCTTGGACAATTTGGAAAGCTTGGAATGTTTACTACAATCCATCTTTGTAATGCAAGTTGAAATTCCAAGTGGAAGCATGTGAAAAATGGCCATGAAGTTGGGCAAAAATCCTGCCTAAAATAGGTCAAAAAATTTCTAAGTTAAGAATGTTTTGCACCCCTATTCCAAAAATAATAACTTGAGCCACAAGATTCTTTTGAGAAAACTTTGTGAATCAAAGTTGTAGATTTTGCAATAGACTAAAACTTTCATGTTTTGAGTTTTGTTTGAATCCAAATATATCTTGATGAAAAAATGGGACAAAGTTAGGAAAAAATTAGGAAATTTCATAACTTAGAAAATTTCTAAGTTATGAAATTTCTTCATTTCAAACCCTAATTTGTAATTTTTGGTTTCTTGATGAATAAGTTTCATAATTTGACATGTTTTGATGAAAAATGAATCTTGACACTTGATTTTGACCAAAAAGTCAAAGTTTGACTTTTCAGTATACAGTCAAATTTGGGTCAGTTGACTGGAAAATTCATCTGTCAATCTTGTGTATTTGGGACCTTTTGAACTTGTTGAATGTGTCAAGACCATGCCATTGAGTCCTTTAGTCCATATGTGAGCTTGGTTTGCCATTGGTTAGGTCAAACAGTCAAAAATTGCCTTTGTGCAGTCAAAACCCTAAAAATGACCATTTTGCCCTTTTGGTGATCTGATCCAATTTCTTGTGGAATTGTGATCCAGACTTGTCCAAATGGTTCATATGAGTTCATAATGTTGATGTGGGTCAAAAATCACGAGGTTTGACTGTCAATTGACCACAATTGACTTTTTTCCTAATACAGCTGATTTTTAGGTCAGCTGTCCAATTGACTGGGCAAAGATTGGAATCAAGGCTTGAAATTTGGTATGGATAAACTTGTGAGTCCAACATGAAGCATGAAATTCACTTTGGGAATTTTAGGTCAAAACATTTCTGTGCAAACTCAAACCCTAATTTGGGTCAACAGTGCAAGGAGGGGTCTTGAGCAGAGTAAACCCTAACTTGATCTTGAGCTCCCAGGGTCTTGTGGTGAGAAAATATTGGTGAAATGAGAGGGAAAATTTTGGGGTACAACAGTTGCCCCTGTTCAATCTTCTTGCACCTGAAGAGTTAGATTGGCAGGTTTGCCTTTCGCGTCTCGAAGGTAAAGGGAGATTGGACACTAGAGTGCCCTTAAATTTGCACTCGTCAGAACAAAGGATGCGGGAATGGGCTTAGAGATGCCATTTGGAGATGGGCTTAAAGATGCCATCTAGAGGGGTGATAGAATCTTGTCAGGGATGGACTTAAAGATGCCATCTGGGATGAGTATCAGAAAGGTGTCCATGTCTTGGAACATCTCTGAACTAGGGGCCTTGAATAAGCAATGGATTGATATCCGTGTTCGGAGAATCCGTAAACTGTTTTCAGAGGTGGAAGAATCTGAACAAGTGATAGGTTAACATCCGTGTCTGGAGAACCCGTAAACTGTTTTCAGAAGTCTTGAAGTTGAATAAGCAATAGAGCAGCATCCGTTGTTGGGAAGTGTCCGTAAACTGTTTTCAAAAGTTGCAAAGAAACTGAACAAGCGATAGGTTAACATCCGTTACTGGAGAACCCGTAAACTGTTTTCAGAAGTCTTGAAGTTGAATAAGCAATAGAGCAGCATCCGTTGTTGGGAAGCGTCCGTAAACTATTTTAAAAAGTTGCAAAGAAACTGAACAAGCGATAGGTTAACATCCGTTACTGGAGAACCCGTAAACTGTTTTCAGAAGTCTTGAAGTTGAATAAGCAATAGAGCAGCATCCGTTGTTGGGAAGCGTCCGTAAATTGTTTTCAAAAGTTGTAAAGAAACTGAACAAGCGATAGGTTAACATCCGTTACTGGAGAACCCGTAAACTATTTTCAGAAGTCTTGAAGTTGAATAAGCAATAGAGCAGCATCCGTTGTTGGGAAGCGTTCGTAAACTGTTTTCAAAAGTTGAGAAGGAACCGGTGTAGGGTTTCCTGATGATGAGTCCGTGTAAAACTGCAACTTGAATAATTGTTAATGATAGCCTTTTGTTCTTATCCTGAAAAGGACAATAGGTTAGCTAAACACAAAATTATGTTGCATGAAATGTATGATGCAATATATGTGTTAGATCAATATTTATGATATGAATGTAAATGAATGCGCATGTAAGCTGATGAGCTGTCTTGCTGGGTGTGATCGGTGGATCTGGAACTGACTGTTTAACGCTGGTTCGCGAAATGTCGCGGAAGCAAGAGTCGCCACCGTCTTTTATTTTCTCCAAATGGAAAGGACAAAAGCACAGAAAAATTCCTTAAAGAGATTGCTCTCGGTTCGGGAGGTAGATTATAGAAAGGGAAGGTGTTAGCACCCTTTCTATCCATGGTTATCCATGGGCTCTTATATACTTGCTCATTTGTGTTTTCAAAAATGGTTTGTTTGCTTTTCAATTGTGGGTTTTAAAAAAGTTTCTTTGAAAATTCCAGTTCGACTCTTGTATCAGTCCTCAAGAGTGTTTGAAAAATTGCTTTCGAAAGCTTTTTGAAAAGGTGTCGGTGTGAAAAGTATTTTTTTGATTTGTTTGAAATTTAGAGCAAGTATCTAGAATCGTCTACCTACCCTAAGGAATTTGTCTGTGTAAATGTCCTTTAAAGTAGTGCCATCCCACCATTGAGAGGTAGGTAGCATCACCGTTAGAGGTGTTCGGGTCAATTCGAGGTTCGGGACATGGTGATCACCTGAGCAATGGGAAGACACCTTAGAAGCTACCCTCATGCCAGGTTCCCGGATCATGAGGACTTACTAAGACATCCTCTACTCGACGATCACCTTTCGAGGCAAGGCAACAGTGAGGCGTACCTTAGGGGTGGTGTGTGATTTTGTGTGTCGTTTTCATTTATTTTTGTCTTTTGTCATGTCATGGGTGATCTACGCGTTTATTTTTATTTTATGTCATTCATTCTTGCATGCACTTATTAACAATTAAAAAGATGCGGAAATTAAAAGTTCTAAACTATTACAAAGGCGCGGGTCCACATCGCCAAATTAAATCCAGGACCCAATTTGACATAAAATAAAGGAAGGTGCGAAAGATAAATATTTAATTTACATGGCTTTGGGAGAGTTACATCAATATTATAAGAAATAAAATGCGCGAATTGAATTGAAATTGAAAGCGAGGGCGTTGGGCCCTTTTTAATGAAATAAATTATTATTATTAAATTAATGAAGTTAAAATGAAAAAAGAAATTATTTTTGAGATTTTGGTATTTATGATTTTTAATGCGAATTAAATGGAATTGAAATATTAATTAACCCTAATTCTACAACTTTTATTTATTAAGAAAAACATGTTAAAATTAAACCTAAAATTAAATTAATTAATTAATGGCAATTTGATTTATAAAAATAAATAATTAATTATTAGTGAAAAGAAAAGAAAAAGGATGAAAATTGATTAAAACCCTAATTCTACAAATTTTTAATTTATTAAGAAAAATGTTTGAATTAAACCTAATTTTACAAAGCTAAATTAATTAATGATATTTACTTAAAAAATATTAAAATAAAATATATTTTTCATTTTGTCTTTTCTGATTTTTATGTTATTTTTATATTTGATGAAAATAAACTAATTGAAGAATTTAAAGGAAATTAATTAAATCAAATAAAAATAAAAAATATAAAAGAATAGCAAACCTTGGGGGGTTCTGTCCCCAATTTGGAGGTGTAGCCTTAGCAATTCTGGCCCAATTATGTCAAGGCCTTTTGACTTGTTCAGGATGCCTATGACTTCGTTGACTAACGCCTAGGGTGTTCTCCACATCTGGGCCTTTAGATTGGTATCACTAAGCGCGTGGCACGCCTGGAGGAGGGACGTATGGTGCACCCAGGAATTGAATCTGCATGGGATCAAGTTAGGAAAAATATTATTGAAAGGGAGGGGGACCTGGGATTCGAACCCAGGCCCCAGGGATTACCAACCAAATGCCTTGCCAGTGGAACCAAACGCGCGCTTTGTTTATAATGTAACCAACAAATAATATCAATCAAAACGTGCGTTAGTGGACTTTTTTAGCGCGAAATTTAAATAACCCAACCACGCCTTGACACTTCATCATCTTCTCCATGGCTTTTGTTTTTCCTGAAATATACAAAGGGTTAGCGGGGGTTTTAAACCCCCCCAAAATGTGCAGTTTTCAATAATAGCGAATAGGCCATATGGCCACATAAATTAGGCGCGATGGGTGCTTTCAAATCGTCCCAGCTCCCTGATTTCAACCATGGCATTGAGGTTCTCTAATTTTACAGTATTTAGAAATGCCTAATTTAAAACTTGAAGAACCCTAACGTCCTTTAATGGTGGTTCTTCATATAGCGCGTGAAAACTCAATTAAAGCACACAGTTAGCTTCAGAATGATGAGAGTAACATAAAACAAGTATTAAAATTCAGAAACATGACATGAATGATGAAATACGATTTATGCAAAAAAGTGAAAAAGTTTGAGTTCCATTCACCAATTCTGGGCGTGTAAGGGTTGGAAAACTATTCAGTTAGCTTCAGTAACACTTTTGCAAGCTATTGGGATTAATCTTGGCCTCTGAATCGTCCTCTAAGGCCACTTTCAGTTTTCAAATTTTTGACAAAAAAACTCAACTTTGGTTCTTGATGTATGGCGCAGTCTCCAGGTTCTGATCACTAGGGTTAGCATGTATATATATGTATGAGTGATTAGGGTTGAGAAATTGATCCAAAGAACCTTTGTATTGATGAAGAGATATTTGATTTTTATGGCATATATTTTCCAATCTTTTTCATGCAAATTTGCTTCAAATCAAGTCCAATCACCAAGATTCTTTCCAAATCTGATCATGCACGAAATATTGAGTGTATTCCATGCATAAAAAGATTTAAAAACTTAGGTTTAGTATTTTCCACCTATTTATTTTAATTAAATGAATTATTAGTCATTAAAAATCCAAATAAATAAATAAAAATGATGAAAAACTTCCCTTTGGGCCAAATAGTCGTGCACATGTTTTGGATGATGGATTTTGGAAGAAAAAGAGGCCCATTAGCATTTTTAAGACTTTTGAAGCAATGTTGACTTTTCAAAATACCTAAAAATTTTCCAACTTCCACAAGGCATAACTTGCTCAAGTTTTAAGCTTTGCTCATGTTCTTGGACATTTTGGAAAGGTCTTTGAGTCCTCTAACCAATGCCTTTGGTCCCATATCATTTTGATTTACCAATCTCAAGTTATGGCCTTTGACTTCAAGTCCCTTTTTGTTGACTTTTGAAAATGACCTATAATGTTGAAATTGACAACTTTTTGTGAGAGCATTTCTTGGACTTGAAGTGTGAAGAGGAGTTGTAGGAAATGTCTTTCTCTTCAAAATGAGATTTGGATGGAATTTTTCTGATAATCCATGTGGAAGTTATGCCTTGGTCAAGTTATAGTTGACTTTTTGAACTATCCAAATAAGGAAACTTTTGCATCTTGAGACTTTTTGAGCCAAGCTTTGAGAATCATGATCAAGCATTGATCAAATGATGTTTGTGGCTTCAAAATGAGATGTTGACCAAAAATTTGAACTTTTGACTGTCAAATGACCATTTTGCCCCTACAGTTGACTGTAGTGCAATTAGGGTTTTTGACTGTGCAATTTTGTGCTGTAGGTCTTGAAACTTGGTATGAGGTTGTTTGACCATGTTTGTAGGCATGTGGGACTTGTTTGGACCCTTGGAAACTTCATTTTCTTTGTCAGAACCAAAACCCTAGTTTTTGACTGTTAGGAGGCCCTTGAACTGTGCAACCCTTGGGGAGATTTTGAAGCTTTGACTTGGCAAATTTTGAAGAATATAGGAGGGCAAATTTTGGGGTACAACACTGGGGATAGATGAATCCTGGATGGCTGGAGATAAAAAGAATCTTGGCTGCTGCCAGGGAAAATGAGTCCTTGACTGCTGCAGGGGATTGCAAGAATTTGGATTGTTGAAGATGAGACATCCTTGTTGACTACTGCTGGAGAGTCAGGAGCTTGGGTTGTATGCTAATCTACTGGGGATTCCTTTCTTGTGGAGACCTTCACTACGGAATATCTGAATATCCTGTGAGGAATTGAGAATGAGAGTCTTCATTCTGCTTGGGGAATGCAAGATCTTCAATTGTTGAGGGATCTTAGAACCACTGCGGGGAATTGGAATTCCCTGGTGACTTGTAAGGTAAGAGAATTCTGATGATCTCTACTGGGGAGTTCAAGACTTGATAGACTTATGCTGGAGAAGCCTGACTGAGAATCCTAAGTCTGGTGGGAAGTATTTCTGTGGGGAGAAGGTTCACTAGTTTGGTTCAGCTGGGGATTCTGAAATTTAACTTTGAGGGGAATTGAGTTCTATAAGGCTCTCTGGCTGGGGAATTAAGTTCTTGGATTGAGGAATTTGGAGTTTTAAATCTGCTGAGGATTCCTTCTGAAAAGGCATCGAGATATCTACCTGTACCTTCAACCTATCAGTAATTATCTTTCCTGATTCATAAGGAAATGATTATGTTCAAATGCATATGCCTATTTAACAAAACATTGGACGTTTCTCACATAAAACATAAGTGTAGAAAAGTAAAAAGGAAGACAAAGCAAATTTCTGTATTTGGAAAAGTATTTGTATTAACTTTCTATGAGTATATTTGTACAAAGGAAACAGGCATCCTAGTAAGAGGATGTCGTCGTAAAAAATGAAAAATTTATACAAAAGAAAGATGGCTATGTGAAACAAATCCATGGGATTCTATTCTGCTATAGCCTTCACAACTCTGAGTATCTGTCCATTCAGTGCTTCGTCTGCCGGTGACTAGATCGATCAGAATCTTGGAGCTGGTTGATGAATAGATTGTCCTTAAAGTGATCCGATGAGACATAGTCATACGCTTTAATTCCCTAACTTTTGCCTGAATCGCCCTTTCGGGTTTTCGATCCACCGGGAAACCCCTTTTTGCCTAAGCCGCCCTTTCGGGTTTTCAACTTGCCGGGTGTACAGATTTTTTTTGTTTTATCCCTAATTTTTGCCCGAACCGCCCTTTCGGGTTTTCGATTCACCGGGATGCCCATTTTTTCCCAAGCCGCCCTTTCGGGTTTTCGACTTGTCGGGTTATTTTATGCGTAGTATCTTTTGACTATGTCCGCGTTCGCAGGGTGCGGCAAATCGTCGCCGTCCATGGTGGTCAGAATCATTGCACCACCAGAAAATATTCTCTTGATCACAAATGGTCCTTCGTATGTAGGAGTCCATTTGCCCCTGGGATCACTTTGCGGTAAGATAATTCGCTTGATTACGAGATCTCCGACTTGATATACTTGACGTCTGACTTTCTTGTTGAAAGCCTTGATCATCCGTTTTTGGTACGTCTGACCATGGCAAACAGCAGCGAGTCGCTTCTCGTCGATCAAATTGAGTTGATCAAGCCGGGTCTGAATCCAATCCTCTTCATTCAAACATGCGTCCTTCATAATCCTTAAGGAAGGAATCTGAACTTCCATGGGCAGGACAACTTCCATGCTATATACCAAAGAAAATGGGGTTGCCCCGGTTGAAGTACGTGCCATCGTACGGTATCCATGTAGAGCAAATGGTAGTATCTCATGCCAGTCTTTGTAAGTGACTGTCATTTTCTGAATGATCTTCTTGATGTTTTTGTTCGCAGCTTCAACAACACCGTTCATCTTCGGCCGATAGGGAGATGAATTGTGATGATAAATCTTGAACTGTTCGCACAATGCGGTGATCATAGTATTATTCAGATTTGTACCGTTGTCTGTGATGATCCTGTCGGGAACACCATACCGGCATATGAGGTTTTGCTTGATGAAGCGGGCAACCACATTTTTAGTAACAGAGGCGAAGGAAGCTGCTTTGACCCATTTGGTGAAGTAGTCAATAGCAACCAGGATGAAGCGATGTCCGTTGGATGCCGTGGGCTTGATCTCTCCAATCATGTCAATGCCCCACATTGCAAATGGCCAAGGAGCTGTCAGAACGTTGAGAGGAACATGAGGAATATGAATCTTGTCAGCGTAGACTTGACATTTGTGGCAAGTACGGGAATGTTGATGGCAGTCAGCTTCCATGGTAGACCAGTAATAACCTGCCCTTAGGATCTTCTTAGCCATCGTATGCCCGCTCAAGTGAGTGCCAAATGTGCCGCTGTGTATCTCGGTCATGATTAACTCTGCTTCAGCTTTGTCTACACATCGGAGTAAAACACAATCATGGTTTCGTTTGTAGAGGATGCCGTTGCTCAAGAAGAACTTGGCAGCAAACTTCCTTAGAAACTTCTTATCATTTACGGAAGCTCCTTCGGGATATTCTCTATTCTGGAGATACCTTTTGATTTCATGGAACCAGGGTTGTTCCACTACTTCTTCGGTATTAATCTCGTGACAATGCACAGGTTCATCCATTCGCTCGATGGTGATTTGGGGAGCCTCGTTATCCCAGTTGAGTTTAAACATGGAAGACATGGTAGCCAGAGCATCTGCTAGCTGATTCTCTTCTCGCGGGAAATGCTCGAAGGTAATTTGCTCGAAATGAGGCAACAACGTCAGGACATGTTCTTTGTATGGGATAAGATTAGGATGCTTGGTATCCCACTCTCCTTTGATTTGACTAATAACCAAAGCCGAATCCACAAATATGATCAAAGATTTGATCCCCAAGTCTATAGCCGCCTTGAGACCAAATATGCAAGCTTTATATTCAGCCATGTTGTTTGTGCAGCTGAAGCAAAGTCGGGCCGTGAAAGGTGTGTGACAACCTTCCGGGGAAATGAGTACCGCACCGATACCGTTTCGAAGTGCATTTGAAGCACCGTCAAAGTACAAGGTCCATCGGGATCCTTTTTCAGGTCCGTCATATGGTCCGTTATCTTCAATGTTGTCCAAATTCATGATGTCCTCGTCTGGGAAGTCGAATCTCATGGGTTGATAATCTTCGATAGCTTGATGAGCTAGATGGTCAGCTAGTAAACTCCCTTTTATAGCTTTTTGGGTGGTGTACTGGATGTCATACTCAGTCAGGATCATTTTCCATCTAGCTATTCTTCCAGATAAAGCAGGCTTCTCGAAGATATACTTGATAGGATCCATTTTGGAAATCAGTAAGGTGGTATGAGTCAGCATATACTGCCTTAGTCGGCGAGCAGCCCATACCAAAGCGCAACAAGTTTTCTCGAGCAGTGAGTAGCGAGTCTCACAGTCGGTAACCTTTTTGCTAAGGTAATAAATAGCATGCTCTTTTCGACCAGACTCGTCATGCTGGCCCAAAACACACCCCATTGAGTTATCCAACACGGTCAGATACATGATCAACGGTCTTCCTTCGATGGGAGGCATCAGAATAGGAGGTTCTAGCAAATACTCCTTGATCTTATCAAAAGCAGCTTGGCAATCGTCGTTCCATTCGACTACCTGATCTTTCTTCAATAGTTTGAAAATTGGCTCACAGGTAGAAGTCAGATGAGAGATGAATCTGGCAAGATAGTTTAAGCGCCCCAAGAACCCTCTATCTCTCATTCAGATTCACTTATCCACCTCAAGGTTCAATGCATTCCAAACATGGATACCATTCTGACCCTTGCAACAGTAGTTTGATTCTCCCCAGTGCATTCGCCACGGAAGTCATTTTGTCATTTATTTAGATCCCAGTTACAGTTTCAGATACACTTCAGATACGGAAGTCATTCTGTTGCTCATACGGATCTCAATCCCAGTTACAGTTTCAGATACACTCCAGACACGGAAGTCATTCTGCTACTCATACAAATCTCAACTTCAGATACAGTCCAGATACGCTCCAGACACGGTTTCCATTCTGTCACTCATTCAGAATTTGTCCCCAGCACGCAGTTGCTCCATACAGATATTTCTCTGTTACCCGGATACAATACAGATACACTCCAGACACGACAGTCATTCTGATATTCATTCTACCTTCAAACGCAGTTACAACTCAGATACGCCCCAGACACAGAGGCCATTCTTTTGCTCATACAAACTCAGTCTCCAGATACAGTTCAAAAGCATTCCAGACACGGATACCATTATAATCCTCATTCTTCTGACCTATCACATTGCAGTTCAACAAACATTCCAGATGGCATCTTTAAGCCCATCCCCGACAAGATTCTATCACCCCTCCAGATGGAATCTTTAAGCCCATCTCCAAATGGCATCTCTAAGCCCATTCCCGCATCCATTGTTCTGACGAGGGCAAATTTAAGGGCACTCTAGTGTCCAATCTCCTTTTACCTTCGAGACGCGAAAGGCAAACTTGCCAATATAACTCTTCAGGTGCAAGAAGATTGAACAGGGGAAACTGTTGTACCCCAAAATTTTCCCTCTCATTTCATCAATATTTTCTCACCACAAGACCCAAGAGCTCAAGATCAAGTTAGGGTTTGCACTGCTTAAGACTCCTCCTTGCACTGTTGACCCAAATTAGGGTTTGAGTTTGCACAAAGATGTTTTGACCTAAAATGCCCAAAGTGACTTTCATGCTTCATGTTGGACTCACAAGTTTATCCATACCAAGTTTCAAGCCTTGGTTCCAATCTTTGCCCAGTCAATTGGACAGTTGACCTAGAAATCAGCTGTATTGGGGAAAAAGTCAACTGTGGCCAATTGACAGTCAAACTACATGAAATTTGACCCACATCAACATAATGAACTCATATGGACAATTTGATCAAGTTTGGATCATAATTCCACAAGAAATTTGATCAGATCACCAAAAGGGCAAAATGGTCATTTTTAGGGTTTTGACTGCACAAAGGCAATTTTTGACTGTTTGACCTAACCAATGGCAAACCAAGCTCACATATGGACTCAAGGACTCAATGGCATGGTCTTGACACATTCAACAAGTTCAAAAGATCCCAAATGCACAAGATTGACAGATGAATTTTCCAGTCAACTGATCAAAATTTGACTGTATACTGAAAAGTCAAACTTTGACTTTTTGGTCAAAATCAAGTGCCAAGATTCATTTTTCATCAAGACATGTCAAATTATGAAACTTGTTCAACAAGAAACCCAAAATTGCAAATTAGGGTTTAGAATGAGAAAATTTCATAACTTAGAATTTTTCTAAGTTATGAAACTTCCTTATTTTTTCCCAACTTTGTCCCATTTTTTCATCAAGATACAATTGGATTCAAGCAAAACTAAAAACATGAAAGTTATAGTCCATTGCAAAATCTACAACTTTTATTCACAAAGTTTCCTCAAAAGAAGCTTGTAGCACAAGTTATGATTTTTGGAACAAGGGTGCAAAACATTCTTAACTTAGAAAAATTTTGACCTATTTTAAGCAGGATTTTTGTCCAACTTCATGGCCACCTTTCACATAGTTCCACTTAGAATTTCAATTTGCATTACAAAGATGGATTGTAGCACACATTCCAAGCTTTCCAAATTGTCCAAGAACTTCTCAAACACCCTTGTGGTTAGGGAGAATCGAATTTGCAAAGTTGGGCAAAAGTCACTTTTGTTCATAGCCAAATACATGTTCATAACATTGGCATTTTCAAGTCAGCAGGGTTTGTGATGGTTTACAGGCCTCTAATCCTCTTCACACTCAATAATTAAATGCCAAACCATTGTGCCAAGATGTTATTTTGTTCATTTGGTCATTACATGCAAGATTAATCCATATTTAGAAAAAACAATTTTGCCATTCTTGTAAAGATGCACTTTATGTCAAATAACAAATCCAAGAGGCATGGGCCAGATCTTTGAAGCTAGCATTTGTACACAAATCACTCTGATCAAGAACAAGAGGTGCATCATAGTTTAGGGAATTGGACAGGCTTGTTTTGAAACTTGCATTTCCTTGCTTACATTAGAAGAAAAGTGGCAAACTCATACCATTCTCTCATTCTTGTAAGAACCAGCTAAAGCAAACTTTGCAAACACTTTTCACATGACCTAACTGACCTAAAACACGAATCAACCACAGCTCAAACCTTCTCATTCATCAAAACACCATTTTTCTGCAAGAAACAGGGCATTCCTGCAGTTTGACTTGGCCAACATCATTCACTCGTGCGTTTTCGCCCAAACAAGTTCCAACTTACACCCCCTTGACCCATTGTGTGATATTTTGATTATTTTTGACTTTTTCTTTTTTCTTCTAACTTGATATTTTTTTTCAAAACATAAAAAATATTAAAAATATTTTTTCACCCATTTTTGCATTTATTTGACATTTATTTGTTTTATTTAGCTTATACATGTAAATAAATATATACACTTTTATTTAAAACCCTAGAAAATAATACAAAAATATATTTTTTTAGTTATTATTTTTTATTTACATTTTGGAAACATTTTCTAAAAATATACCTTTTTTGTAAATAATTAATATTTCATTCTGTATATATTTAGTATATTTAATATGTAATATAAATACTTATACATATTTTATTAAATATTTAGGACAACAAAAAATATAGAAATAATACATTTTTATTTTTATTAATATTTGACATCCAAAATACTTTTTACAATATACTTCTCTTTTTATTTATTTTTTGCATAAATAAATATATAAATATTGTATATAATTAGTAAATAATTACTATTTATTAAAAATTAGGGTTTTGCCCTAAAACCACAAAAATATCAAAAATTAACCTTTTTATTTTTGTTTATATTTTACATTGAAAAATACTTTTACATACATAAAAAACCATTTTTGTGCATAATACATTGCATTTTGATATTTATTTACATTGTAAATATTGTACAATTTATTATTTGTCTATTCAATATGGATGTAATAGTTTAGATTTAAATTTCTTGCTAAATATCCCCCATTCAAACATTTGTACCCCCATCCCCATAATCATGTTGTAATAATCTAGAACTTTAAAATTCCGCATTTAAAAGCTTTCTAATTATGCCATGATAGACCTAGGGTTTGTATGCAAAAATCAAATAACAAATAGCTTGACCTAATTCAAAGACAAAAAGCATGAAAATGGACAACACCAATCACACTTTCACCCTTAGGGTTACTCCACTTGTTGCCTTCAAAAATGGGCCATGCTTGCATGTTGAGTTTCTTTGGCAAAACAAAAACAAATCAAATGATCATAGTCCCTCGATGACGCTTTCTCAAGTTGCCTAAAAATGATCAAGTCCCTTAAAGGAAAAATTGCCAAAGACACTTGGCACTGTTGCATTCATGGCCTAAACGATGACCCGCGCCCGTCCCGTTAATATCATAACACAAGATTATCCATCAAACACAATGGTGGAACAATACTGTTAAAAGGGTTAAAACATAGGAAAAATCTTTGAGTAAATTTAGGGGTAGACAACTCTTAGTTACTTGATCAAACTTGCAAAACAAAACCTTGCCTACTTTCAAAACACACATCACAACACAATTTCAAAACAAACTTTCAAAACATTGAAAACTTTTCAAAAGACAAATACACCTTTGTATACATTCAAACATGGATCATTACAAAGGTTGCCACAACAAATGGCCTCTTTTCAAAATCTCTTTCAAAATCACACACAAAGCACCATTTCAAACAATTGAAAGCACCATTTCAAACAATTGAAAATGCAAGGCAAGTGATATAAGCAAGTAACTAAGAGCCCATGGATAACCATGGATAGAAAGGGTGCTAATACCTTCCCTTTCTATAATCTATTCCCCGAACCCAAGAAAACATCTCAAAGGTTTTTTCCTGTGCTTTTTAACCTTTCCTTAGGATAAAATAAAAAGTCGGTGGTGACTCTTGCTAAACCGAAACATTTGCGAAAACAAACGCAAAACCTCAAGTCAGTTCTCCCACCGTATCACACATCCCATATACCTCTGATAAAGCTGTCCCTTGGCATTATGGGGCTGATGTTTATTTTCATGGAGTTAAGCAAGAGTTGGATGCTGATACTGACGTCAGCAATATTGTTGGACCTACTAAAGTCACCCGTAGCGGAAGACTTTTCTCACCTGATAGTTCTCTACCAACTGCCCGAAAACCTGTTGTTATTACACCCGCCAGTGTACCTGCTGCTATTCCTGTTCAAGTTCCTATTCTTACCCCGGTCGCCGAGTCATCTGACACTCGGGGCAAAGGGATCACCACTAATGTGCCTGCCCAGAAGGAGGCACCGAAGACAATTACTGTTGAAGCTTCTAAACAAGAGATGGAAGAGATTCTGAAGATTATCAAAAAGAGTGATTACAATATAGTTGAACAGATGGGGCAAACCCCATCCAAGATTTCTATGTTGTCACTATTGCTATGCTCAGAAGCCCGTGCCAAGGCTCTGATTACCTATTTGAAGACTGCCCACGTACCACAAGATACATCAGCTGATCAGTTTACAGATTGCGTGGCCAATTTAACTACTGATAATGGGTTGGGTTTCTCTGACGCCGACTTGACTGTTAAGGGGAAGAATCATAATGATGCCCTGCATGTCTCCATTGAACGTAGGGGCACTACTCTTGCACACGTATTGGTGGATATTGGTTCCTCATTGAACGTTTTGCCGAAGAAAGCTCTAGACCAGTTGGATTGTGAAGGGTTGGAGCTAAAGCCAAGCAATATTGTTGTTAGGGCCTTTGATGGGTGATAGGAAAATAGCAAGTGTACTATTTTTGCCTATTGTAGTAATAAGAAATTTATTTCCCGAATATCGTTCTCAAGGATTGCGTGAATATACCAATTAGTTTGATTCAATTGAACAAAATAACAATGTGATTTGTTTAGGAATATAATCTAAAAACTAAAACAAGTACAATAGTTTGCTCTTCAAATATTAAAGGTGCTAGGGGGAATAGCCAATTTTGCTTGCAAAGAATGGGATTTCACGAAAATTAACGAACAGTTATTTGTTTTATAATATCAACCCTTAAATTGGTTTTCCGGAGTCCTCCGAAAAACCTTATGAACCTTTATAAAGCACATCAATACCCATGAATATACGATCATAAATTCATTCATTCACAAAACCGGGTTTTCAGTGATGTTCATGAGATGCCCTAGTCCTAGGTTCATCAACTATAAACCAATCGTGCAAGAACCCTAATCTATGTAGTCCTACAAAGATTAGCCGTAGATCATTCTTAATTTTTCCTAGAAAGAATGCATAAAAACATTGCACAATTGAGAATAAACACAAACTTCATAATTCAATAACTTAGAAATCCCAAATTCATTACAATAGCAAATTAGGACTACCCCCCTAGCAATGGGGGGTTTAGCCTCTCATTGTTCTCAAGTAATCCTTAAAGAAAAAGCAAGACATTACTTTAAGGTTGATGATGATGTAGATCTTCAATGGTGTCCACCCTTGAATTTCTTCACCTTCCCCCTTTTCACGTCAAAACCTTCTCTTCAATTTGATTCCTTATTCTCTTGATTCAAAAGTCCTTCTCCCTTTTGGAAATCCTCTTTTTATCACTTTAGGTCTCAGGTTCTCGATCCAAATACCCAGAATACCCCCAGACACCTCCAAAGTCTCAAAAATCATAAAGAACAAATTTCAGCCACGCACGCTGACACGGCCGTGTCAGCTGACACGGTCAGACCGTGTTCGTTTCTGGGGCTTGGCTGGGTGTGCGTAGAGAAGGCTGACACGGCCGTGTCAGCTGACACGGTCAGACCGTGTTCGCCACTGCTTCCCCTCCTTGCATTTCACTTAAATTCCTCTTTTCATGCACCAACTTTTGAGGGATCCTTCTCCAATCAAGACTGTACCTACACAACTCATCAAACGGGATCAAATGCACCAAAATCAACTCAATTAAACTACATAACCATAGAATAAAATAAAAACGATAAATACTCAAAGAAGACAATGAAAACTAAGCAAATTTATACAAAATGTTACCAAAAGATAAAAACTAATGTCGAATTCATGATGAAAGTAAGAAGAAATGGTGACCGATCACAACCCCAAACTTATCTCATTGCTTGTCCTCAAGTAATGCAAAAGACAACACAAAAGGTCACCTCGAATTGCTTTTCACCTCAACATAACCACAGTTTTTCGCAATTTGTTTCCTCTTCCCGATCGAACGCTTAGCTCCCTTCATTAGAATGTCCGCCTTACTTCCACATCCAAATACTCTTTCACCTGCAAGTTTTCACATCCTCACAATATCTCTCAGGGTTACAGATTTTTTTCACTCCTAGTCCAGAGTATGCAATACCGACTCTTAACTTTGAATCAATTCTACTTTCACCACATCAACAAAATTCACACACTTCTTGAGGTCTTTTACGGTTGTAACGGGGCTTAGGACAGGAGAGATAAACAAAAAAAACGGATTAACTAATGGTTTATTAGGCTCGGTACTCATGTTGTGTTCCTCATCCTTGTGCACGCTTTGATGTATTGGGGTATTTTACTCGAACTCTTTTACTTCACTCGCATTATTGTTTCTTTAGAGTTCCTTGATATTTTAGGGCAAGTGTTTCTCTCTTTTCTTCTCTTATTTTTTTTTCTTGTCTTAGATTTCTCACATATCTTCGACTTTTCTTTGCAATTTCTTTTCTTCCTTTTATTTTTACACTTGCCCCATTCTCTGATAAATACCACCCCAAACTTGGAATATTTTGCACAATTTCAGAAAAACACAACACTCATACCAAGCAAGGGTAGGAAGTGTTTGGCCATGGGTTAACAGATACGGTTTAAACAACAACAGGAATCAGGCTCAACAGGGTTAACAAAGGATAGATATATAAAATGGATGGCTAGAAAGGCTCAGGGGAATTTAAACAAACAAGTGCCTCAGTGTGTGTCTTCAAGTTGTATGGTGTCCGCAGAACAAACGCAAAATTAGAGGGATAAAAACATACCTGCGTTACTCTCATGATGAGTTATTTGTGTTTGGCTTTTTGTAAACTCACTATGTCGGTTACTTGCAAGTTCCAAAGCATTTCTTTGTGTCATATGGCTTCCTTCTTCTCAAGGGATGCTTCACGGCTCTCTCGGTAAGTAGTTACACCTTGCGTCCAACTCTTAAGTGGTTATGTCAACTTCCGGGGTGCCTTGTGAGAAAAGATTCTTGGGTTGTTCCTTTCATCCATTCTTTCTATTTCACCATTCGTCCAACCTTAGTTCTTACTTGGGCAACATCTTGTAAACAGACACACATACGGGAACTAAAGCAAACACCACAATCAAAAACAAAATAACAAACACAAAAAGAAAAAACAAACTAATAAAATCCCTCCCCCACTTGCACTAAACATTGTCCCCAATGTTTTCGTACATGTGAGAAAGGACTTACACAGCACATCATTGTGGAGGAGGTGGTGGAAAATGCAGCGTCAGTTGCTGCAACATGCCGTGCATCTCACTCATCATCACACCCTGACGAGTTTGTTCCGTTCCCTGACGGTGTAGTTCCACACCATGGGCTGCTTGTACACCCCGGATGTCGGCGAATTCATCATGTATCCATTTCCATTCTTCACTAGTGAAAGATGCAGATTGATGACCACCTTGAGATGATGGTCCGGTTTCTACATGCGTCTGTTCGCTCCCCGCATCCTGCTGAAACTGGAAATTTTCTCTAAAAAATTCACGATATAGCCAATTCTCCTCACTTAGAGTGGATGTTCGTTGAGGGTTCGGAAGAGTCATAACCACTGTTTTCTCAACTCTGTACTCATAAGTAGCACCCTTCATCTGCAGTACACACTGGTTAATCAAAGCAAGTATATCAAGTTTAGTCATACCTGCGACAGGCTCATGATGATGCGCCACCGGATCATAGCCAAGGAATTTAGCTATCTGAGTGATAATACCTCCAACACAAATTTCTCCAGTGGCCGCTTTTCCCACTTTGCTTAAATGTGCGGCCACAAAAGCAACCACATTAACCGGAGTGTCATAAACCATGGCGGACATAAGGAAAAGTTCAGGTTGTGAAACAACTCCCTGACTGTCACCCCGGCCAAACAAAGAATAAGCCAAGCATTTTTGCACATAACGGAAACATGGATTATGAATCCGTGAAGCTTTCGCGTCTTTGGCCACGTAATTTGTTCCGGTCAATTTTGACCAAAACCTTGCTGCATCAAAGTTTCCAGGTAATTTACCCGGTCCATCGACGGGTAGGCTTAGGATAGCCCCCAACTCCTCCAAGGTCAGCCGGTGTTTTGTTTCAAACAACTGAAATGTTATAGCACCTGTGCACATAGGAAAATCCCCTTCCCACTGAACATGCACCTCATACTCAATAGAACTCAAGAATTCTAAAGTAATCCGCTCATAAGTGGGTGTTGTGCGCACCATAAAATCTAGCAACCCTATTTTATTCAGCAGCCTATGCACATCTTCAGACAAACCCAATTCAGCCAAAGTAGGGGGACACATATACCTGTTCGGAATTAGTCTCCTATTCTTGTGGTTTGCATACCGGACTTCATGAGCGGGGTGAGTGAAGGTTAACCCATGAGCATTCCTATTACCGGGTGCATCCTCCCGTTCATTCCTTCGTTGTCGGGCTCGTGGTCTTGAAGATTCTACCATGGGTCTTTTGTTCCGAAAATCATCTTTTGGGGGCATTTTGGGCACCTGAAAAAAACTCAAAAATCAAAATCGGAATTAGTGAAAACGGCCACCGTAGGTAGATGGAGACCGACAAGAAGAACACTTTTTGTGAAGGTGGTGTGGTGAAAAGATGAATTTTTGGAGAGGTGGATGGAGGTTTTGTAATGGGTTTCAATGGAGGTTAAGGGTTTGTGTAGGAGAAGAGATAGAATGAATGGAAAAAAGTGAAGGAAAAGAGAAAGAATAAGAGGAAAGATGAGTGGGTCACGCGGGACCCACGCACAAATTAAAAAAAAAATTTTGCCACTCAGACCCGCGAACACGGCCGTGTCCATCTACACGGTCAGACCGTGTACTGCACTGGGGTTCCCAGCCTCGCCCACACAAAATTTTGAACAGCCTGACACGGCCGTGTCAGGTCACACGGTCAGACCGTGTCAGGCACTGTACTCCAAAAATTTTCTTTCTACTCCTTGATGGCTATGCAACCAGCGACCTACAAAACAAAAATGTTAAAAAAAAAACAAAATTAGTGGGTTGCCTCCCACTGAGCGCTTCGTTTAACGTCGCATGGCTCGACGGGCATTCACCTACTTAGGTGAGACGCACATTCTCAATCAATCCAGCTTCCTGCCCACCATAGTAAGGCTTCAACCTTTGGCCATTGACTTTGAATATGTCTCCATTGGTTCGGTTTTTAATTTCAACCGCACCATGTGGGAATACCTTATGCACTACAAACGGCCCTGACCACCTTGACTTTAGTTTTCCCGGAAACAACTTCAACCTCGAATTGAACAACAATACTAGTTGCCCTTCCCAGAAGTCTTTCTTAATGATTCTTTGATCATGCCACTTCCTTGTTTGTTCTTTGTATATCTTTGCATTTTCATAAGCCCGATCGCGAAATTCCTCCAATTCATGGAGTTGAAGGATTCGGGATTCACCGGCTTTTGCAAGATCACAGTTTAAGAACTTAGATGCCCAGAAAGCTTTATGCTCCAATTCAAGAGGAAGATGACAAGACTTACCATAGACCAACTGATAAGGGGACATACCTATTGGAGTCTTAAAAGCTGTTCTGTATGCCCATAGTGCATCATTCAGCTTAATCGACCAATCTTTTCTGGAGGAGCTGACAGTTTTCTCTAGGATCTGTTTGATTTGTCTATTCGACACCTCTACTTGGCCACTTGTCTGAGGGTGATATGGTGTGGCAACTCTATGTTTCACATTGTACTTTTTCAACAGATTCTCCATCAGCTTATTCAAAAAATGAGTGCCTTCGTCACTAATCAAAGCTCTAGGTACTCCAAACCTTGAGAAAATGTTGTCCTTTAAAAATGCTACCACCACCTTAGCATCGTTTTTAGGTAATGCTACTGCTTCGACCCATTTCGACACGTAGTCCACAGCCACCAATATATAGTTCTTCCCAAAAGATGGTGGGAAAGGACCCACAAAGTCTATCCCCCACACATCAAACAGTTCAACTTCCAGCATCCCTTTTTGAGGCATCTGATTCCTCTTAGAGATGTTTCCTGTTCTCTGACACCTATCACACTCTCTCACCACCATCTGTGCATCCTTGAATAAGGTTGGCCAATATAATCCAGATTGAAGGACTTTTGCTGCAGTCCTATCTCCACTGAAATGTCCACCATACTCCGAGTTATGACAAGCTTTTAGGATGCTACTTTGTTCTTCTTCTGGGACACACCTCCGAACTAGCCCATCTACACCTTTCTTGTATAGGAATGGTTCATCCCATAGGTAAAACCTGCAGTCATGCAAAAACTTTTTCTTTCTGTTATAATCAAAATCTTCAGGAATCACATTACCTACCAAATAGTTTGCATAATCGGCAAACCAGGGAACTCCAACCACAGCGAGGATTTTTTCGTCAGCGAATTCATCCTTGATTGGGTGTGATTCTTCAGTTTCTTCAATGGGAGACATTCTGGACAGATGGTCAGCCACTGTGTTCTCGCATCCTTTCTTATCGCGAATCTCCAGGTCAAATTCTTGAAGGAGTAAGATCCACCTCAGCAGCCTTGGCTTCGAATCCTGTTTAGAAAAAAGGTATTTCAAGGCGGCATGGTCAGTAAAAACAATTACCTTTGTGCCTAGCAAGTAGGACCTGAATTTGTCAAATGCATACACCACTGCCAATAGTTCTTTTTCAGTGGTTGCATAATTCATTTGAGCTGGATTTAACACGTGACTTGCATAATAGATGACGTGTAAGCGTTTCTCCTTTCTCTGTCCAAGTACTGCCCCCACTGCTATGTCACTAGCATCACACATGATCTCAAAAGGTAAAGACCAATCTGGAGATATTACTATAGGGGCAGACACCAATTTGTTCTTTAAAGTATCAAAAGCTTCTTCACAAGCTTTGTCAAACACAAAAGGAGTGTCCTTCACGAGCAGACTAGTCAACGGTTTTGCAATCTTGGAGAAGTCCTTTATGAACCTACGGTAAAATCCCGCATGCCCTAAAAAACTCCTTATACCCTTCTCATTTACAGGTGGTGGAAGATTAGCTATTACTTCTACCTTTGCTTTGTCCACTTCTATACCTTTATGAGAGATTTTGTGCCCGAGCACTATCCCCTCTTTCACCATGAAGTGGCATTTCTCCCAATTTAAGATTAGATTCACTTGTTGACATCTTTCCAGAACTAGTGATAAATGATACAGACAATTTTCAAACGAAGATCCAAACACGGAGAAATCATCCATGAATACCTCCATGTGTTTCTCAAGCATATCGGCAAAGATAGATGTCATGCACCTTTGGAAAGTGGCCGGTGCATTACATAATCCAAATGGCATCCTTCTATAAGCAAAGATTCCATATGGACATGTAAATGCAGTCTTCTCTTGATCCTCCGGTGCCACTGCAATCTGGTTGTACCCTGAATAGCCATCCAGAAAACAATAGAAATCATGCCCCGCTAATCGCTCCAACATTTGATCAATGAACGGTAGGGGAAAATGGTCTTTCCTTGTTGCAGTATTCAGTCTTCTGTAGTCTATACACACTCTCCAACCTGTGACTGTTCGAGAAGGAATCAACTCATTTTTCTCATTTTTTATCACTGTTGTTCCCCCTTTCTTTGGTACGACATGAACTGGGCTTACCCATGCACTATCAGAAATAGGATAAATTAATCCTGCATCAAGAAGCTTGACAACTTCTTTTCTAACTACTTCTTTCATTGCAGGGTTTAGTCTCCGTTGAGGTTGTACAACCGGTTTTTGATCATCTTCCATCAATATCTTATGCATACAAAGTGTTGGGCTAATGCCCTTCAAATCTTCCATTGCCCAACCAATAGCACCCTTATACTTCTTGAGAACCTTGATCAGCTCCTCTTCTTGAACTTCTTGCAGACTAGAATTTATGATGGCCGGACATTTCTCTTCATTATCTAGAAAAACATACTTGAGATGTCCTGGCAACTGCTTAAGCTCAATTCTTGTACTCTTTTCTTGTTTCTCTCCTTGAGATTCTTTAGGATGGAGATCTTCCCACCTTTGAGGTCTAGAGTGAGTTAAAGGAGGTTGTGATTTTAGCATAGATACCACTTCCAATTCTTTATCATCTATTCCTTCAGTATTCTCAATAATGGACAAACTTAGAACTCTCTCAAGTGGAAGTTGGGCGGTTGTAACTTGCATAGACTTAGCATACACTGTATCCAACACTTCAATATTTTGATCAGCTCTTTCGTCATCTTTGAACTTCATTGTATCTCTCACATTGATTTTCAGCTTTTCATCATAAACTTTGAGGGTCATAGTTCCTTCCTCAATATCTATCAGACACCTCCCAGTTTCGAGAAAAGGTCTTCCCAAAATGAGTGGGATTTCCTCGTCTTCAGGCATCTCTAATACAACAAAATCCACAGGCAGTACAAATTTATCAATCTTCACAAGAACATCTGTTGCTATACCGTACGGTCTTTTTGTTGAATGGTCAGCAAACTGGAGTGTCATGCGAGTGTCTTGTACCTCACCTAACTCCAACTTCTTGTAAATTGAAAGGGGCATTAGACTTACACTTGCTCCTAAATCAATCAGCGCTTTTTTAAAAGATCTATCTCCAATGGTACATGGGATTGTGACAGCTCCTCTGTCCTTCTTCTTCACTGGAATTTTTAGACCCTGCAAAATGGCACTACAAGTTTCCGTTAGCATAACCGGTTCATCTTCAATTGATCTCTTCTTCGATATTATGTCCTTCATGAATTTGGCATATATCGGCATCTGTTCTAATGCTTCAGCAAATGGCATGTTGATCTCAAGCTTCTTGAATAGCTCTAGAAACTTCTCAAAACTTTTTCTCTGGAGATCTTTCTTCTTTGTTCTTGTTGGGAAAGGAAGGATGATTTGTGGTTGCTGTTTCTCTGGTTGGATCAACGGCTTCACTGTCACTTCCTCAGAATTTTTTTGTTCCTCTCTAATCTCTAAATCAACTTCCAACAAACTATCTTCTTCTGCCTGTTCTTCAATTTTTTTCTCACTAGCTTTTCCTTTTCTTGTAGCTACCGCATTGATATGATTTTGATCCCGTGGGTTTACAATTGTTCCACTAGGAAGCGTACCCGGAGCTTGAGAATTTGCTGCTAGTTGTTGTGCTATCTGACTCATCTGGATTTCGAGATTTTTGATTGATGCTGAAGTATTCTTCTGATTATTTCTAGTTTCCTCTTGAAACTGGATATTATGAGTGGCCATCTTTTCAATCGCAATCTCCCAATCAGCTTTCTTTGGTGCTTGTTGTTGTTGTTGAAATTGATTATGATATTGGCTCTGACCCTGTTGCTGTGCATTCCCCTTCTGATATTGATTTTGATCCCTCCAAGCAAAGTTTGGGTGATTTTTCCACCCCGGATTATATGTATTGGAGTAGGGGTTGTTTTGCTTCAAAAATTTGATATCTTCGATCTGCTGAGGTGTAGCAAAACAGTGAACAGTATTGTGTGGTCCACTACAAATTTCACAAACACTTTCTGGAGCTTGTTGTACCTGAGCCACCTTCTGAGCACCAATATTCAACGCCTTCAACCTTTTTTCGACTTCTACAGCAACTGCTTGTTCAATCTCAACCTGTTTATTAGTCTCGAGTTTTAAATCGATGACCGAAGACTTGCTTGCTACTCTATCATACAACTCCAAGTGCTCATTTGAGGCAATAGCTTCAATTATCTTTTTCATGCCTTCAGCTGTTTGGAAGTTAGATGAACCTCCAGCTGCAGAATCAAGAAGTCGCCTCGTTTCAAGGCGAAGACCATTGACAAACATCTGCATTATGTCAGTTTCATCCATGTTATGTGTCGGACATGCAACTACTACCCTTTTGAATCTTTTGTGGGCATCTCCCAATGTCTCACCATTTCTCTGCTTGAAGTTTATTATTTCATATCTTTTTCGCAATGCAACAGATGCGGGGAAGTATTCTTGTAGGAAGGCCTTCTCCATCTCCTCCCAGGTGGTGATGCTACCTTCTGGTAAAGAATAAAACCACTCTTCAGCTTCTTCTGCTAAAGTAAACGGGAACATTCGAAGCCTTTTAGCTTCTTCAGTATGTCCGTCTATCTTCAGTGTTGAGCTCATAGTCAGAAATCGTTGGAGATGTTTGTTGGCATCTTCATTGACTCGTCCAGAAAACGATCGTCTTTCCAATTGATTAATAGTGCTGGGATGCAACTGAAATTGTGCTACATTAACCGGTTGGTTAACAATCGTGGTTCGGCCTCTAGGATTGTTGTTTCCACCATAGTCACCCAAAAGTCTCGGAGGACGGGGTGGATCTTCAGCCATGGTTTTAGGAATTTCCTCTGTCTCTCGACTTGAGTCTTCTGAATCTGACTCTGAATTTTCTGAATGTACTGAAAAAGTTTCCCGCTCAAATTTCTCTGATGTGTCCAGTCTTTCTTTTCTTGCTTGTCTGAGTCTGGCACGCAATGTTCTTTCAGGTTCTGCGTCAAAAGAAAATTGAGCTGAGGCCTTACCTCGCATAAAAAGATTAGACAAATATTAGTTTAAGGAATAAAATTTTAATTGACGAGCAATAAAATTTCAATTGAATATCCGTTAAATTGGTATCTTGGCAATCCCCGGCAACGGCGCCAAAAACTTGATAGGAAAATAGCAAGTGTACTATTTTTGCCTATTGTAGTAATAAGAAATTTATTTCCCGAATATCGTTCTCAAGGATTGCGTGAATATACCAATTAGTTTGATTCAATTGAACAAAATAACAATGTGATTTGTTTAGGAATATAATCTAAAAACTAAAACAAGTACAATAGTTTGCTCTTCAAATATTAAAGGTGCTAGGGGGAATAGCCAATTTTGCTTGCAAAGAATGGGATTTCACGAAAATTAACGAACAGTTATTTGTTTTATAATATCAACCCTTAAATTGGTTTTCCGGAGTCCTCCGAAAAACCTTATGAACCTTTATAAAGCACATCAATACCCATGAATATACGATCATAAATTCATTCATTCACAAAACCGGGTTTTCAGTGATGTTCATGAGATGCCCTAGTCCTAGGTTCATCAACTATAAACCAATCGTGCAAGAACCCTAATCTATGTAGTCCTACAAAGATTAGCCGTAGATCATTCTTAATTTTTCCTAGAAAGAATGCATAAAAACATTGCACAATTGAGAATAAACACAAACTTCATAATTCAATAACTTAGAAATCCCAAATTCATTACAATAGCAAATTAGGACTACCCCCCTAGCAATGGGGGGTTTAGCCTCTCATTGTTCTCAAGTAATCCTTAAAGAAAAAGCAAGACATTACTTTAAGGTTGATGATGATGTAGATCTTCAATGGTGTCCACCCTTGAATTTCTTCACCTTCCCCCTTTTCACGTCAAAACCTTCTCTTCAATTTGATTCCTTATTCTCTTGATTCAAAAGTCCTTCTCCCTTTTGGAAATCCTCTTTTTATCACTTTAGGTCTCAGGTTCTCGATCCAAATACCCAGAATACCCCCAGACACCTCCAAAGTCTCAAAAATCATAAAGAACAAATTTCAGCCACGCACGCTGACACGGCCGTGTCAGCTGACACGGTCAGACCGTGTTCGTTTCTGGGGCTTGGCTGGGTGTGCGTAGAGAAGGCTGACACGGCCGTGTCAGCTGACACGGTCAGACCGTGTTCGCCACTGCTTCCCCTCCTTGCATTTCACTTAAATTCCTCTTTTCATGCACCAACTTTTGAGGGATCCTTCTCCAATCAAGACTGTACCTACACAACTCATCAAACGGGATCAAATGCACCAAAATCAACTCAATTAAACTACATAACCATAGAATAAAATAAAAACGATAAATACTCAAAGAAGACAATGAAAACTAAGCAAATTTATACAAAATGTTACCAAAAGATAAAAACTAATGTCGAATTCATGATGAAAGTAAGAAGAAATGGTGACCGATCAATGGGTCTAAGAGAATGGTGCATGGAGAGGTTGATATTTCGATTAAGGTTGGTTCTCAGGTCTTCAATTCTACGTTCTATGTGATGGACATTCGGCCATCTTATTCTTGTTTGTTGGGTCATCCATGGATCCACAAAGCTGGGGCCGTAACCTCAACGCTCCACCAGAAGCTGAAGTACCCGGTCAAAGGGAAGATTGTGACAGTGCAAGGAGAGGAAGAGTACATGGTGAGCCACCTCAACTATTTCCGATATGTAGAGATGGATAGGGAATTCATCGAGACCCCATTTCAACATTTTGAAGAGGTTCCTCAGACATTGGCGTCAGCTGAGACAATTGTTGAAGACTCTCCTATGAAGATGGCTTCCTTAAAGGATGCCCGGGCTGTTGTCGAGAAAGGTGGGTGTGCAAATTGGGGCCGACTCCCTGATTTTACGCAGAAGACTAACAAATTTGGTTTGGGTTTCACTGCAGAAGCTCAAAGGGCTGTTCGGAATGCACGGATCGGAAGACCTCACGTGTTCATCAGCAACTCGGGGGTGAATGCCATTGAAGACGATGTGGAAGAATCTGAATTCGACAGCTGGATCTATCCTACGACCGACAGTGGGAAATGCAACTGGACAGCAAAGGACTTCATCCCTATTACTTTTGTTACCCAGTAATGAAACTTTTTGTTTTGAATATGTAACAAACAATGTTTTTAAACTTTACGGCCCGGTGTCTTACCCGGGGCACTGTGGCTTCATTTATGAGGGCTTTATGTGTGTCATTTTCATATATCATTAATAAAAGCATTGGACGTTCTTGCATTTCAAATTTTGCGCTCCTTGTCTTTCTTTATTATATATTGCAAAACAGCTATTTTACACACACTCACGTATACAGGTCCACATCCACTCTGGATCTCAATGGTAACGACTCTGCTACTTCCAGTTATGACTTCAAAAATCCGATCAACTTAGCCGAAGACGAAGGTGAAGATGATTGCGAAGTGCCTAGTGAACTTGCAAGACTGTTACTCTAGGAAGAGAGGGTTATTCAGCCACATGAAGAGCCGGTAGAATCAGTAAATCTGGGTACTCAGACAGACAAAAAGGAGGTCAAGATCGGTGCCAAACTGGAGCTTAGTATGAAACAACGATTGATTCAGATGCTGCGTGACTACGTTGAGATCTTTGCCTGGTCTTACGAAGATATGCCTGGTTTGGATACTGATATTGTATTTCACCGATTGCCCACCAAGGAAGATTATTCTCCAGTAAAACAGAAGATCCGCTGAATGCGCCCAGAGATGTCTGAGAAAATCAAGGCTGAAGTTATGAAACAGTTTGACGCCGGTTTTCTAGCAGTTAATTCTTACCCTTAGTGGGTGGCCAACGTGGTTCCTGTACCGAAGAAGGATGGTAAGGTTCGAAGGTGTGTTGACTATAGGGATTTGAACAGGGAAAGCCCCAAGGATGACTTCCCTCTACCTCATATCGACGTTCTGGTTAACAACACCGCTCAGCACAAGGTATTCTCCTTTATGGATGGCTTCTCCGGTTATAATCAGATTAAAATGGCTCCCGAGGACATGGAAAAGACAACCTTCGTTACGCAATGGGGTACCTTTTGCTATAAGGTCATGCCTTTTGGACTGAAGAACGCTGGGGCAACGTATCAGCGTGCCATGGTTGCTTTATTTCATGACATGATCCATCATGAGATTGAAGTATACATTGACGATATGATTGCAAGGTCCCAGACTAAGGAGGAACACCTTGACCATCTGTAGAAGCTGTTTGACAGGCTGAAGTTGTACAAACTGAGGTTAAACCCGAACAAGTGAACCTTCGGGGTAAGATCTGGTAAGCTGTTGGGTTTCGTCGTAAGCGACAAAGGTATTCAAGTGGATCCGGCAAAAGTGAAAGCCATACAGGAAATGCCAGCTCCCAGGAAAGAGAAAGAAGTCAGAGGCTTCCCGGGACGACTAAACTACATTGCCCGATTCATCTCACACCTGACTGCTACTTGTGAACCAATCTTCAAGCTACTGAAGAAAGATCAAGTGGTACGTTGGAACGATGAATGCCAAGCCGCTTTCGAAAGGATCAAAGAGTATCTCCAAGAGCCACCTATTCTGATGCCACCATTTGAAGGGAGACCTTTGATCTTATACTTGACAGTACTCAATAACTCAATGGGGTGTGTGCTGGGTCAACATGACGAGTCTGGCCGAAAAGAGCATGCTATTTATTACCTTAGCAAAAAGTTTACCGACTGTGAGACCCGATACTCACTGCTCGAGAAAACTTGATGCGCTTTGACATGGGCTGCTCGCCGGCTGAGACAGTATATGTTGACTCACACTACTCTGTTGATTTCAAAGATGGATCTAATCAAGTATATCTTCGAAAAGCCTGCATTGTCCGGAATAATAGCAAGATGGAAGATGATCTTGACTGAGTATGACATCCAGTATACGACCCAAAAAGTAATTAAGGGAAGTGTGTTGTCAGACCATTTGGCACATCAGGCAGTGGATGATTACCAATATATAAACTTTGAGTTCTCGAACGAGAATATTATGTCGGTAACTGATTGTGAGACACCTGGACCGGATGAAGGACCTGAGGAAGGATCCCGATGGTCTATGTACTTTGATGGAGCTTCGAACGCTTTGGGTAATGGCATTGGCACCGTAATCATATCTCCTAAAGGATCTCATACTCCGTTCACCGCCCGACTATGTTTTAACTGCACCAACAACATAGCGGAGTACGAAGCGTGCATTATGGGTCTTCGAGCAGCAATTGACCTGAGGATTAAGTTTCTAAGTGTCTTCAGAGATTCCGCTCTCGTGATCAGTCAGATCAAAGGCGAGTGGGATACGAAACACCCAAATCTTATTCCTTACAAGGAATATGTGTTGACATTGCTTCCCCATTTCGAGGAGATAACCTTTGAACACTTCCCGAGAGAGGAGAATCAGTTGGCGGACGCACTGGCTACGATGTCTTCTATGTTCAAGGTCAATTGGGACAACGAGGCTCCCCATATTATTATTGAAAGATTGGATGAACCAACACATTGCTGTGATATTGAGACTGAAGAGGTAACAGAAAAGCCCTGGTATCATGAGGTGAAAAGGTATCTTGAAGCTCAAGAATACCCCGAGGGTGCATCTGTTAATGACAAGAAGTTTCTGAGAAGGTTCGCAGCGAAGTTCTTCATCAGCAATGGCATTCTTTACAAGCGTAACCATGACTCGACCTTACTGTGTTGTGTGGATAAGACTGAAGCAGAAAGGATCATGGCGGAGTTACATGAAGGTACTTTCGAAACTAACTCCAGTGGACATATCATGGCAAAGAAAATCCCACGGGCAGGATATTATTGGTCTACAATGGAAGCTGAATGTTATCAGCATTCTCGGACATGTCACAAGTGCCAGGTTTATGCTGATAAGGTGCACATACCTCCAGTTCCTCTGAACGTCTTGACGGCACCTTGGACTTTTGCAATGTGGGGCATTGATATAATCAGCGAGATCAGACCTACAACGTCCAACGGGCATCGTTTCATCCTGGTAGCAATCGATTACTTTACAAAGTGGGTTGAAGCAGCTTCCTTTGCTACGGTAACCAAGAACATCATGGCACAGTTCATTCGGCATAATCTGATCTGTCGATATGGTGTACTAGAGAGGATCATTACGGACAATGGTACCAACCTCAACAACAAGATGATCACTGAGCTCTGCGAGCAATTCAAGATACAACATCACAATTCTTCTCCCTACCGGCCGAAGATAAATGGGGCTGTAGAAGTGGCTAATAAAAACATTAAGAAGATTGTGCAGAAGATGACAGTGACATACAAAGACTGGCATGAGATGTTACCATTCGCTCTTCATGGGTACCGTACCTCAGCACAGACGTCAACAGGGGCAACACCCTATTCCTTGGTATATAGTATGGAAGCAGTATTGCCCATTGAAGTTCAGATACCCTCTCTCCAAATCATGAAGGATGCAGGTTTGAGCAAAGATGACTGGATTCAGACTCAGCTTGATCAACTAAACTTAATCGATGAAAAGAGACTTACTGCTATTTGTCATGGTCAGATGTACCAAAAACAGATGATCAAGGCATTTAACAAGAAAGTCAGACGACAAGAGTATCAAGTTGGGGATCTGGTAATCAAGCGCATTATTTTACCTCAAGGTGATCCCAGGGGCAAATGGACCCCTACTTATGAAGGGCTATTTGTGGTTAAGAACATTTTCTCAGGCGGAGCTATGATTCTAACCACCATGGATGGTGACGACCTTCCTCACCCCGTCCATGCAGACATAGTGAAAAGATACTACGCCTAATCAAAGACCCGCTAGGTTGACTGGCCTAGGCAAAAATAAGGGTTTCCCGGCGAACCAAAAGGGTTCGGCCAAAAATAAGGGATGAAATTGAAAAAAATCTGTACACCCGGCAAGTTGAAAACCTGAAAAGGCAGCTTAGGAAAAAATGGGTATCCCGGTGGACTGAAAACCCGAAAGGGCGGTCCAGGCAAAAGTTAGGGATCAAAGCGTAACACTGTGTCTCATTGGATTACCTTGCATCCAGACTTCGGTATCGACTATCAAGCTCAGATGACACTAATCAATCTGATTCATCTTCAACCAAGAAGCAAAATGATGAGATGCTTTAAGAAATAACGGAAATAGCAGAGTTGGAACCCAGTGGGATTATTCACATAGCTGTTTTGTTTAGTTTTTCACAAATTGTGTAAATTCTATTGTTCGGCGGCGTTCTCTTACTAGGACGTCAACCTCTTGTACAAAAAACGCCTATTTACAGGCCAAACTTCAAAATCAATACAAATCATTTTCAGAAATTCCAAACTGTTTTTTTCCTTTATTTGTTTTGTTTTGCAAAGAACGTCCAATGTTCATTTTTGATATATGCATTTGACATTAATTGCTGATCATAAATATTTAAATGCAAAACAAAAGATGAGTTACTGGTAATATCAGAAATAGGGGTAATAGATTTGTCCAAAGCTGTGTAGTTGCTCTGTCCGCCATGTACAAAGGTATATTCAGTTGAAGAATACGACCAAGATACCTTCACTCCCTACAGAGTAAGACAGTAACGGTAGCTCTTCCCAGCTGAGACTGGCAACTATGAACAAATCTGCAATACTCTCCCCAAGCAGAGTTAGTCTACCATCAGCATTAAAAGGGTCTTAATGTTCCCCGACGGAGTGTAAGAATATTCCCCAGTAAGTATAAGAGTATCCCCGGTAGTCTTAATATTCCTCAACGGAGTATAAGAATGTTCCCCGGCAGAATACAAGATACCCCCAGTGGAGTCAATATTTTCCCAGTGCAGTCTAAAAAGCTTCCCCAATGGAGTTGAAACATCATCCCTAGTAGATTCTGGAAGTTTACCCCCGACGGAGTACAAAAGAATCTCCCCAGCCAAGTTCAAGGGATCATTCCCATCATTCAGAATAATTATCCCCACAAGAGTCTAACAGGGTTATCCCCAGCAAGTTGCAACTGAAAGATCGTCCCCAGCGAAGTTATTTCCTTTCACAAGCAGGAACTCAATTCTCAACAGATTCAATGTCACCAGTAACGGTAATCCATCACCAGCAGAGTTTATCAGTGGAATCTTCAGTAGAACATCTCTTCCCCACAGAGTAATTCCCCTCGGAGTAATCTCCTCATCAGTTTAGTCCCCAACGGAGTTATCCTCCCCTGCAAGTTTATCACTTCCGTTCATCATCCCCAGCGGAAACGAATAATTCAACTCTATCCTCCAGTAGCTCCGGGATTTATTTTCCCCAGCTAGAACATTACATTTCCATACATCATGATACATGCATATACGCATCATATAATACAATCTCATTTATGTTGAGAACATCATTGCTTGATCCATATCATGCATTGCATATGACTGACCTCTACCTTTCAGGAAAGATGCAGTTAAGTTCTCAGCTATGTCAAAGGAGACAAAACCAGTTAAATCGATTCCTAAAGATTTTTCTGATGTAATTCAGTCAATGGAGACAAAACAAGTTAAATCGATTCCTAAAGATTTTTCTGAGGCCAATTCAGTCAATGGAGACAAAATCAGTTAAATCGATTCCTAAAGATTTTTCTGAGGCCAATTCAGTCAATGGAGACAAAACTAGTTGAATCGATTCCTAAATATTTTTCTGAGGCCAATTCAGTCAATGGAGACAAAACCAGTTAAATCGATTCCTAAAGATTTTTCTGAGGCCAATTCAGTCAATGGAGACAAAATCAGTTAAATCAATTCCTAAAGATTTTTCTGAGGCCAATTCAGTCAATGGAGACAAAACCAGTTAAATCGATTCCTAAAGATTTTTCTGAGGCCAATTCAGTCAATGGAGACAAAACCAGTTAAATCGATTCCTAAAGATTTTTCTGATGCAATTCAGTCAATGGAGACAAAACCAGTTAAATCGATTCCTAAAGATTTTTCTGAGGTCAATTCAGTCAATGGAGACAAAACCAGTTAAATCGATTCCTAAAGATTTTTCTGAGGCCAATTCAGTCAATGGAGACAAAACTAGTTAAATCGATTCCTAAAGATTTTTCTGAGGCCAATTCAGTCAATGGAGACAAAACCAGTTAAATCGATTCCTAAAGATTTTTCTGATACAAATGCAGTCAAAGGAGACAAAACCAGTTAAATCGATTCCTAAAGATTTTTTTGATGCGAACGCAGTCAAAGGAGACAAAACCAGTTAAATCGATTCCTAAAGATTTTTCTGATGCGAACGCGGTCAAAGGAGACAAAACCAGTTAAATTGATTCCTAAAGATTTTTCTGATACCAATCCAGTCAAAAGAGACAAAAACCCCTTTGGTCCAGTTAGATCGATTCCTAAAGATTTTTCTGATACCAATCCAGTCAAAAGAGACAAGACTTCCTCTGGTTCAGTCAGATCGCCGATAAGATATCCATGATTCGTATTCCAGTTGAAGTTCAGACCATCTACTAACAATCTCCAAATGGCATCTGTAAGTCCATTCTTGACATCACAATGCTGATACCACTTCATGCGAGTGCAAATTTCTGGGCACTCTAGTGTTCAATCATCTTCCACCTTCGGATCACGAAAGGCCCGAAAGCCAATCTACATCCTCAGGTTTAAGAAGATTGAACAGGGGAAACTGTTGTACCTAAAAATTTGCCCTCCCATATTTCTCAATACATGTCAAGAATAATCTACAAGTGGCTCAAGATTGTTCAAGAATTGGACAATCAAGTCATCTCCTAAGGCAGTCAATCTCAAATTAGGGTTTTGTGTTACATCAAGGTCCTTACACCCAAATGACCTCAAGTGTTCCCCAATGTCCTAATATGTCCTCAATGTCATCCATGTCAAATTTCAAGCCTTGCAAAGGAAGTTTGGTCAGTCAATTGCTCAAAGGGTCCAAAAATCGACTGTGCTAGGGCAAAAGTCAACTGTGACCTACAAATAGTCAAACCTCAAGATTTTTTGTCAACATTCTCATTTTGAAGAATAATTCATCACTTTATCAAAGGTTGATCATGATTCATCAAGGATTTCTCAAAATTCATCAAGATTCAAAAGTTGCTAAATTAGGGTTTTGTAGGAAAAGTCAACTCAACTTTGACCAAGCATAAATTTCTCATACTTTATGAAAAATGACCCATCCAAAACTCATTTTGAAGAGGATGAAATTTCCTACAATACATATTCACACACCAAGATCAAGAAATGCACTCACAAGAAGTTACAAATTTGGACATTATAGGTCATTTTTGAAAGTCAACAAAAACACCTTTTTTGCCAAAGCTTATAACTTGAGCATGGAATATCCAAATGAGATGAGACAAAAATGGTTGGTTAGAGGACATCTCAAGGTTTCTAAAAAGTCCAAGAACACCTCCAAAAGTTCAAAATTGAAGAAGTTATGCATTGTTGAAGTTGGGCATTTTTCCAAAATTGCCAAAAGTCAACTATCCCCAAAAATTCAAATTTTGTCAAATGGGCCCACTTTTTTCCACTTGATTTGATCTTTTCACACTACACACGTGCTCTATCTTTAGTCTTGGGTCCATTTATTAATTTTTCTATTTTATTTGATTTTTATTGAATTAATTCATTTTAAATCAATTTAAATCCAAATAAAATCCAAATCTTAATCACTTGGTATCTTTGTGATTGATACAAGTCTTAAATATCATCATGTGCACAATCAAACTCGTATCAAGCTATATCATGCACAAAATATTGGAATTTGGACATTTTTGGAAGCTTTGTAATGGAGGATCATATCATATCTCCAAGCATTGATTGACAAGGATTCAAAGCCCAATATTTGACTTAATACAATGCATTATACTTATACAACACAAGGCATACGAGTTCAGGACCAAGAGGCTGCACAATCTGGAAAACAAAACTTGAAAAAAACTTGAAAAAGTGTGGAACTGAAATCTTAGTTAGAGGCAGATTCAAGGTCAAATCTCAACGTAGACCTCTTGCTGGACATCTACTGAGTCCATTGCAATCAAAATCAAGCTCTGAAACATCCTCAATCACGCTGTAAGTCTCCTTAAACACGACCCTGCATTTGAAATCATAACCTTGGATTCTTGCATTTTTTTGATAAATCATGGACATATTCTTGATCCTTGTTTGATTTCTAAGCTTTCTACATTATTCAATTGAGTTTTCATGGCCTGTAATGCCCTACCCGAAACTAGGGTTCGTGCTTCTTGTTTTTAGGCGTTTGAGTTTCAGGAAAAATTGAGGCAAATCATGGACATGGATGAATTCAGGAGGAAGAGACGAAGCGAACCATGGTCTTAGGATCAATTTATATGGCCTGCAGTTGATTTTAGGAATGAGACATGAATTTAGTTGCGGATAAAATCTGCAGGTAAATAACCAGTTTACAACGAAGAAGACGATGATGCGTCCTCTTCCCATTGGCTGTTACATAATTTCGCGCTTTTTATTTTTTTCAATTCTGGCATTTTAATTGTTTCCCTTATAATAATCATCAACTAATCCACTAACAATATAAGCGCGTTGGCTCAGTGGCTAAGGCATATGTTCAAAGTCTAACAGTACCTGGGTTCGAATCCCAGGTCCACCAATTTGCTTTGTATTATTTTTCCATAGACGTTCCAGTACAAACTCAAGCATGTGGACTACCATGGACCTCAAATCTTCAGGCGCCAGATGACCTTCAGGTCAAATCAGATGGTCTAGATGGGAGGCTCACCATACTACCAAGTCAAAGGCGCACACTGGATCAGAGGGTCAACCAGGCTTGCAGCGAATTTGGGCCTGGAAAATTGCAAATCTCACCCTCCAAATGGGCCTAAACCCCCTTGAGTATCTCTAATTCTTTCTTTTCTTTTATTTTATTATATTGTTTATTTAATTATTTTCATTATTAATTTTAACTAACAAATCATTTTTTCCTCATAAATCAAAAATACAAAAAAATATATATTATTTTATTAAAATTAAATTCAACTTTATTTTTGTAAATAAATTAATTCAATTAACTTAGTTTTAATTAGGTATAATTTTTAACATCTTTTGCAAATAATTGAAATTATTGTAGAAAAATTAGGTTTTTATTAACTTTGACCAAATTTATTTTATTTCTTTAAATACTCAAAAATCCAAAAATATTTTAATTAATTAATTTATTTAATTGTTAATTTAGATTTAATTCTTTTTAATTCCAAAAATAACAAAAAAATGCTTTCTTTTCAAAAAGGGTCAAAACCCTAAAAAATGCGCCCGATTTAATTTTCTCGCACGCGATCCATATTTTCATACTATTGTACTTGCTTCCAGAATGTAATAGCTTTAAATAGGACTTTAATTATTTTATCGCTTTATTTTACTTTCCGCATTTTAATTTCAAGGGTTTGTTTTTGGCGATGTAAATACCCGACGCCTTGTAATAGTTTAGATTTAATTTCTGCAAATTATTAACTGTTAGATGTTTGATAATAGGGAATGCATGACAAGATCAAATGTATGAACTTAAAATCAACATAGCTCACCCATGACATGTACAAAGATAAAATAACTGAAAACAACACACCCGCACATGCACACTCTTAGGGTACACCTCACTTGGTTGCCTTCGAGCGTGGTCATTGAGTATAGGAAGTTTTAGAGGTCTCCCTCTTGTCCAAAGATCATAGTTGCCTCGAAACGGTTGCCTCGGAAAAATGATCTAAGACATTAGGGTTACCGCTAAGGCATCCTAACATTGCTTTAGTGACCACACGTCCCTTAATCGAATTGACCCTTAAACTCCAATGACGATGCTACCTACTCATCAATAGTGGGCTAGCATTGTCTAAAGGACATTTGTACAGATTAATTCCTTTTTCGAGTAGGTAGATGGTTCTTAAGTACTTGCTCCTTTGAAAACAAAACAAAACTTTTCGCACTTACACTCCTTCTCGAACAAAAAACTCTTTTCAAACCCACAAACACAAAGAAAAGTAAACTTTTGAAAACACTTTGAGCAAGTACCTAAGAGCCTGTGGATAACCACAGATAGAAAGGGTGCTAACACCTTCCCTTCTATAATCTACCCCCCAGACCCGAGAAACATCTCGAAAAAGGAATTTTTCTGTGCTTTTTTCCTTTCCTTGTTGGATAAAATAAAAGACGGTGGCGACTCTTGCTTACCGTGACATTTTGCAAAAACAAACGCAAACGCGAACCAACATTCCAAAAAAACAGACAGTTCTCTCCCACCGTATCACGCTTTTCAAACAAAATCTCCTAGTTATCTATTAGACACTGAATGCCTTCTTTCAACAAGGGAAAGCTGGTTAGTGAGGACAAACAGAAATGACAGCTTTCATCACAACCCGGGAAAACACTGGCATTCAATAAGTTCTTTTTGATAGTCAGGAGTGGGGTCATAAGTTCATCAACTGAAGTAACAAACATATCCTCCTCAATAGCATGGGCATTATGGCCATGTTTGGGCATAGGGGCAGAAATGACATTGGGCTTTTCTGGCGCATCGAATTCAATCTCTTTGGCTTCAAGGAGGTCTTGTACTTTGTTCTTTAAAGTCCAACAGTTGTTAGTGTCATGGCCGGGACTCTCCGAGTGGTATGCACAGCGGGCATTAGGATGATAGTGAGGAGAGGTTATGTTAGGGTTCTTTGAATCTTCTTTTAAGGTCACTAGATTGGATCTTAACAGATATCGTAATACTTGAGATAGTGTCATATTAATTATGGTGAATTGTCTGACTGGTCTTTCCATTCTTGGTTGGTTATTTCTTCGGGCCAAATCTCTCCATTTTTGTGCATAGTCCTTGAAGTGTTCGTTTGAAATCATGGTCGTACTCTGGAGTTGAGTACGGGTAGGCGCAAGATCAACATTGTATTGGTATTTGTTGTACCCCAAAATTTTCCCTCCCATATTTTTCAAGGCTTGTCAAGAATCATCTTCAAATGGTTCAAGATTCCTCAAGGGTTGCACAGTCCAACTGCCTCCTAAGCCAGTCAAAAACTAGGGTTTTGGTTCCTTCAAGGAAATTAAGGTTTTCGGTGGTCCAATCAAGTCTCATAGGCCTATATACATTGTCAAGCATCTACATGTTAAGTTTCAAGACTCACAGGGTCAAGTTGCACAGTCAAAAGCCCTATTTGCTCCACAATCAACTGTAGGGGCAAAATGGTCATTTTACAGTCAAAAGTAAAACATTTTGGTCAACAACTTATTTTGAGCACACAATCATCATTTGATCAAGTCTTGATCATGATTCCTCAAGCATGGCTCAAAAATCATCAAAGATGCAAAAGTTGTTATTTTTGGACAGCAGAAAAGTCAACTGTAACTTGACCAAGGCATAACTTTTTCATGGTTCATCAGAAAAATCCCATCCAATGCTCATTTTGAAGGGGATGACATTTCCTACAACTCATATTCACATTCCAAGTCCAAGAAATGCTCTCATAAAAAGTTATCAATTTCTACATTATAGGTCAATTTCAAAAGTCAACAAAAATGCACTTTAAGTCAAAGACCATAACTTGAGATTGGAAAATCAAAATGACATGGTACCAAAGGCATTGGTTAGATAACTTCAAGACCTTTCCAAAATGTCCAAGAACATGTTCATATGATCAAAATTGAGCAAGATATGCATTGGAGAAGTTGGGAAATTTTTGTGAATTTGCAAAAGTCAACTTTGCTCAAAACACATCATTTTTGCTAATGGGCCTCAAATTCCTTCTTGAAACTTTGTCCAAAGCTTATGCACGACCCATTGAGCCTACTTGAATTTATTTTCTTATTTTTTATTAATTAATTGGATTTTTAATTGATTTTAATTCCTTTAATTAATTTAAAAATGTAGGAAATTCAAAGATATGTTTTTTCAAATCTTTTGTGAAGCAAATAAGCTCAAGACAAGCTGGAGATTTCGTGTACACATCAAGGGGACAAAATCTCCCAATTTGGCAAGGTTTTTCAATCAAAAAGATGCAAAAATATTTGATTGAAAATCAAATATACAAATCATAATGCCATGGATTTTTGGACCAAGATTTACCCTAATTCAGTTCTACTATATATGCTGAACCTAACCCTAATGCTGCACATGTGCAAATTGCTGCAAAAACACCATAAGCATATTGGAAAAAATCAAAGAAAACTCAAAACTGAATTCCATAATTTAACGTGATTCAAAGCTTGTTTTTGTTTCTAATACATTGCTAGCACTTCCAGGAACGCGTAGGGATCAAAATCACACGCTAACACTCAAGGAATCCTGAGAAACAGTCCCACGATTTGTCAATTTTTTTCATAATCGAAATCCATTGTTCATGCATCATTAACACGATTTGTTGTTTGTTTTGTATTGTATGAGTCCACAGGAAGCTAATGGTGTGAGTTAATTGCCTTGAAACATCCTGAATCATAAACCACCATTGAAGGATTCTAGGGTTTCCAAGCTTTCGAATTAGGGCTTTACAGCACAGGGAAAATTAGGCCTCAAGAGACCTATGGTTGAAACCGTTTGGACATGATGAACACAATGGACATATCGCGCCATATTTATATAGCCTAGAATTCTATTCGCTATTATTGGCCGTTCTGTTTTGTGGGGGTTAAAAACCCCCGCTATCTGACTTTTATTTTGCAGGCGAAAGGAGGACGATGATGACGTGCTGCTTCATAGTTGGGTGATTCAAATAATAGCGCGCGCGTTTTATTGATACAACATATGAGTTATTTTCCATATATTATATTTGTCCATTATCTAAATAGCAAAGCGTGCAAAGTGGCTTGGTGGAAGGTGATGTGTCTGGTAACCACTGGGACCTGGGTTCGATTCCCAGGTCCCCCAAAATTTCTATATTGTTTTTCATAATATAATCATGTGCAGGCTTCACAAAGGCGCTCCACCATGCATCCCAAACCTCCAGATGCCATGTGGCCACAATCATAGATCCAAAGGCCTGGATTGGACGACCACCATATTCCAAGTCAAAGCGTATCATGGACAATTTCCAGAAAGTCAAACGTGGCTTGTGTGTTAGTGGGCCAGATTCAACAAATTCACCTCCTATGGGCCCAGCATACCCCCCTGGTTAATTGCTTTTCTTTTATTTTCTTTTAACTAATTATTTTTATTATTAATATTATTACTATTTAATTAACTTAATTAATTTTCATAATAAATTCAGGCAATTAAAAAATGTAAATATTTTTGTTAATTATTATTATTATTATTATTATTATTATTTATTAAATTTAATTATTTTGTAAATAAACACTAACATGAATCAACTTAGTGTAATTAGGTTTAATTTTAATTTTCTTTTACAATAAATAAAATAAATTAGATTTAGGTCTTTTTACTAACTTTTGACTTTTAATTTCTTTTTATTTATTTCATTAAAACATAAAAACATAAAAACATAAAAAACACAAAAACACTTTTTTCTTGTAATAATTAATTAATTAGTTATTAGGTTTAATATTTTAATTAATTGCAAAAAAGGACAAATTACTTTCTTTTCTCAAAAAGGGTCAAAACCCTAAGACGTTCCCGATTTAATTTCTTTCGCGCTTTAATTCCTTTTGATTATATTGATGTAACTGTTTCTGAGGATGTAATAGTTAATTAGATCTTTTACCGCTTTCTTTACTTTTCTCGCATTTATTTTTCAATCGGGTTTTGTTTTTGGCGATGTATAGACCCGCGCCTTGTAATAGCATAGATTTACCTTTCCGCAATTTATTTTCCGCACTCTTAACTGTTAATTATGCCTGCAAGACTTGTATGACAAATAAAATCAATCCGTAGCTCACAAATACATGTTCAAAGATAAACATTAACTGAAAAATAACACACATGCACATGCCACTCCTAGGGTACGCCTCACTTGGTTGCCTCGAGGTGGTCGTCAAGTATAGGGTGTTTTAGAGGTTGCCCTCCTGTCTAAAGATCCAGTTGCCTCGAAACGGTTGCCTCGGATAAAAAGGATCTAGGACATTAGGGTTACCGCTAAGGCGTCCTTGTTTACAGTGATTTCTGGTAAACAACCGCTAGTCCTCCAAACTATCAAATAATCTTAATGACTGTTATTTAATCTCTCTGGTAACTCGCAGGATCGACTAGATTGATCCTAGGATGTATTGGTCATTTGGATAACTCTCATTATAGAACTGGTATTCATGGTTGGTATTTAGAATGTTGTGTAGGTGTTTTACTTACTTCGATTACTCTATTAAAGATCTAACAACATGATCAAGTAAATGCACGCGAAACTAAATTGCATGAATAAAGTTCAATTGTAAAGACATATAAAACTGCAGAAAAGACAAGTAAATGACTTTGAAGCATAAAAACATGTAATGTAAAAGATTCTCTGGAATGTAAAAGATTCGAAATATGAAGAAAGCGTTTAAATGCAAGAAAACAGTAAAATGACTTTAAATGAAAAAAGGTGTTCAAATGATAAAGGCATGAAGATAAAGGCATGAAATATACAAAAGTTTCTGAAGTGTAAAGTATTTAAAATGGAAAGAAAACATTTAAATGTAAGGCATCAGTAAAAAGACTTCGAATGAAAATATTTTAATGCAAAGGCTTTTGAATGGTATTGACATGAAGATAGAGGAAAATAATGGAAATGATAAAGAGTTTTATTAAATCATAAACACTTGGTGTTATCATACGTACATTGCTCGTGAATTCGTTTCCCTAGCCATATGGTATTTTGAATGTTTACTGTTTTTTGTACAATAGATATGACACACGAAATCCTAATGCTAAGACTTCTATTTATACTACTTCGACCATAACGGTCTTGCTATAAGATTCTGCCACGTTCAGAACATGCAAAGCAATGCCTCTCTCTAGCTTCCACGCGTCTTCGAATGCTCCAGCGCATATATTTTAAATTTCGAACATCCCGCTTGCATTTGAATTTCAAATGTTTTGGCACTTCTTCGCTTCGAACGCATTTCTTGGACACAGCCTTGTTACCACTTCGAGACTTCTTTTGAAGATATTCTCATAACTGTCACTCGAAGCTCCAAGTTTTGATATGCCCATTCGAAGTACTGCTTCTAACATTTCGAAACATGATATCTTGCTTTACTCCAATCGAAACATCCAACTTGCTTTGCTTTGAACAATATCATTAAAATCTTCAGCCAACAAAATGCCCCTTTAAAATATGTATTTCGATTCCTTTAAGAAATACTTATTTTAAACATATACACAAGATTTTGATGCGACCTTCGAATCATCGTAACATTTATTGCATATGACTCCAGTTACGTCAATCATGACGCTTTTCAGATTCCTTAACCGCCTTGAACCATTTCACAGCATGGTGCAGTTACAAAACAATGATTATCATTTAATCACGCCTATTACCAATATTAACTTTACGCCACATCCTTCTCAAACCAACCCACGACTACCACGTATCACAATCTTACTCAGTGGATGTTTAAACTTCCACACTATAAAAACCCATCAACTTAGTCTTTTTCTTTTCTTCCCACATTCTAAATCTTTTCTTCCTCTTTTCTCACCGAAACCCTAAAAAACTTCCAACACTCTTCAAACGATGTCTTCTTCAACTTCATCTCAACTAAAAAAAGCTTCCAAAAAGAAAGGAAAGAACACATGAACCATAATGGAAAGCAAAGTTGGCACCTACCAAGGTCAATCTGTTCTTATTCCTCAGATGATCTCAAAAGAGAAGGAAATGCTCTATGCATCCCAGGTACTAATTCCTACTAACGCCGCTGGAAAGAGGTTAGCTTTAATGGGCTCTCTTACAGTCTTTGAAATCTTAAAAGACACCAGAAATTTTTTCCATGTTTGTTATAATTTTAAACCTCTGTTTAATAAAATGGATACCCCTAAGACAATAGAGTCTTCTGATTCGACCACCGTGGAAAATCCAATCATTCCCCCTAAGGACCCTTTTGTGCTAGATTATGTAAAGAGTAACTTCAAACCATTTCGATCTTGCCCCACCTCCGACACAGCTTATCACAACTGGTTTACTAAAGTAGAAGCTAAGAAATCCCAGCAATGGGAAAAATTAGGTATTTACAACTTGATTAAACTATCGAAACCAGGCTTTACCTATAGCCACCCATTATTATTCGCGTCCTTATATTTCTGGGACAATACTTACAATACTTTCCATCTCCCTGGTGGAATGATTACACCCACCTTTTTTGACATAGCAGCCATTACTGGGTTATCACCAATAGGAGAAACCTATATTCCTGACAATGAAGAGCATTTGAGCATTATTGACTTCGAAGTCAAGTTAGCTAGCTTTTCAAAGTTCATTAGCCACTATCATACCGAAGGAGACAGTGTATCGGATGTGGAACACATTGCCTTCCTTACCTTATGGTTATCAAGGTATGTCTTTTGCAGCAGATCCCTACAGGTAGCCAGTAGGTTTATTCCTCTGGCTAGAGATTTACCTGAGAATCAGAGGGTGTGTTTAAGTGAACTGCTACTAGTTGATCTTTACGAAAGTCTAAGATCAGCTGTTTCAAGTTTGAAATCCCACACCTCCAAAAACATCCTGCTAGTTGGCCCTTTCTGGTTACTCCAGTTATGGCTTAATGCCATGTTCGAACCTTCACTATCAACTGCCAATACTATTGCTGAACAAGATCCAGAAATAGCGGATAGAATCATCGAAGGCACTAGGCTGCGAAGACTTACCCCAAACGATGATAAGGATGACTTCAAAGTTCTCTTCTCAAAATATATCATGATTTTCTCCAAGAGGCATAAATTCGAAGAGACCATGGCGCCTTTTGCTTCAAGGACTCATGGACCATCATGGTTCACCATGGCTCTCTCAGAAGCAATCAAAAGCAAAGAAATCCAAAATGTATGGAAAGCCTTTTTGCTTCCCAGACTAATCTCTTCACGAATTACTCCTGCTAAGAATCAAATCTTCCTTTTTGCTTATCAACCCAACTTCATTTCGAGACAATTTGGCTTGTGCCAACTAATCCCTGAACCCCTATTCCAAACAGAAAGTGCCATCACCTCTGGGCGAACCTTCAAGGCAAGAGAAGCCAAACTACAGCAGGAACAATACCAAGGCTTCGCCCACTTTGAACTAATATCTTTCGAACCTACACACCTTACAGCAAAGGGGTTTCTGGAATGGTGGACAAAGTTCTATCAGTCTAATATGTTCGATACCCTCACTATTCAGCAGAAACTAACTGATGCATTCGATGTGCAGGTACAATCCAAGAAAGGTATGTTTACTCATGCCAAAGAGATTAGGGCTTTTCAAAATTATTTCGAAACTACTTATGATCCCACACACTTGGAATCCACTGTGCATCAAGCGGCTGAGACCTTGAAGGAAAAATTTAAAGAAAAAGTTTCTAAGTTAAAACTTCCTTTAGGGTTGTCACCTGAGGATAGGTATAGGTTGGCATTCGAAATGCATCCACCTAAATTTCCTAGATTACCTACCTCAGAACTGGATCTGGCTTGGTTTCCTCCATACCCTTGGTGGTTCACTTGCAAAGAAATGTTCAAATATCTTCAAAAGAAACCAAAGCCATCTGAGACTGTGACATGGGCTCGACATTGGCTCCACGATTTCCCAGGACATCTTCGCTATGACCTTTCTGCCATGTCGATTAAATCTGATCAAGGCGCAGGTGCGAATGCTTGGGAAAATCCAAAATGTTTCTCATTTTCTACATTTTTAACTTTTTCCTTAATTGTTTCTTTCAGCCATCAGGATAAAGACTGCTGCTTCAAAGTCGAAAGAGGGAAGCGCCTCTCAGGCATCTGTCGAAACCATTGATAATGTGACTCTATCCAAACCAACAACTGCTGCAACAACAACAACAGCAACACCAGTAATAACCAGTGCCCCAACTCCACAGGTAATCCATTAGCCTTGATGTTCCGAATACACTAATGTTTCATGATTTGTGTCTAACTTATTGTTTAAATCTTTTCAGACTAGCAATCTCCCGCCAACAACTCCAAAGAAAAGAAAAACAAACACTACTGAGAAGGATTCCAATGCTGGAGGGAATTCACCAGCTGCTTCGAAGAAGAAGCAGAAGAAGGAAATTTCCAAAAGTGATGTACCAACTAGTGTCTCTGGACTCGATCCCAGGGATGCTGCTCCCTCAACTAAATCCAAAATTCCATCTTCGACCTCCAACGTAATGTTGGAACGCATAGATAGCAACCTCTCTTCTGAGAGTCCACAGGTAAATTGAACCTTAAATCTTTGATAAAATTATTATTCATTACCTTGGTTCATGCTTTTAATATTATTTTGCCTATGCAGGGCATTTTGAATCCAGCTCTTACCACTTCGACTTCACCATCAAAAACTGCTGCTCCGATCAACTCTTCTCCTCAAGGGGATTCCAGCAACCTGGTGCAGAACAAAGGGTCCTCCAATATGGCGGTTCTGGCTGGGGCTTCAGAGCAGCAAGATGATCAGAGTACTTCTCCTCCTCTAAAAGAAACAAATGAAGCAACACTTCATGAATCTGCAGAGACTTTACAAAGAACTTCTCTTCAAAAGTTCCCTCTTGAAACCCTTCAAGAGGATCCAAAGGACATTCACGCTGAAGAAGAGAAAGCTGATTCTGATCAAAGAAACAAAGAATCTGCAGAGGAAGGGTCTGAGGAAGAAGATGCCAACGATGGTTCGACTGCTGGGACGGAGTCAGATGCAAATAGCAGTGAGAACAAAGATATCGAAGTGGTGGATTTGGATGATAATGAAGAAGACAATGAGCATGAAACGAATGAAGGTGACGGTGATGCGACCAATAAACCCATGGAAGTCAAAATGGATGTGACACCCTTGCGCGTGGAACTCCCTCAACCGTCTCTATCCCGAATGACTGAAGAGGAGCTTGCTTTCCTAAGACGAAATGACCCAATTGGGTACATGAAGGCGAAGCTAGCTCAAAGGGATATTCCACCTGCTAGGGCTGGCACAAGTTCGACTAGCCATCTGTTGCCCACAGATGATAGAATTGTACTTCTTAACAGGATTAGGAGAACAATTCTTGATGTGAATTTGTTCGAAGTGCTCAAACAGGATAGCACAACTTGCTACACTATGAAGGAACTACTTACAAAAGTCAACCTTGCTACCTGCTCTTCGCCAGTTAGCACTATCTTGTTCGATCTTCAATCTCTGCTAGACAACGTGACTGGGTGCCTTATCCAAGATGAATTTGCTGCCAGAAAGGTTCAAGAAAAACGAACTGCAATGGATGCTGCTTATGAGCATGCTTCGAAACTCTCTCAAGAAGCTGAGGATCAAGCCATGCATCTAAAGCAAGCAAAAACTGATTATGAAGCTCGGGCTGAGTCTATCCTTCTCTGGGAAAGGCAAATTCAGGAACTTCAACAGAAGGTTAAAAAGGCTCAAGAACAACAATTATCCTACGAAACCAATACTGCTGGCAACCAATTCAAAGAGCTCCTCAACAAAGGGCTTGCAGAAATGGAAACCGCAGAACAACTCAAGGGAGAAGTGGCCACCCTAGAGGGGGAAAGACGTTTTACTCAGCAAAGGCTTGAGTCTTTTCGAAGTACCTTTAACAGATTGAAGAATAATGTCTACTTTTAAATCTTAGTGTTGATTAGTTTTGAAATTTGGTTTTTTTGTCTGTAACATCTGAACAACGCCATTTTGGCAACCCCATATTACCATTTTGGCATTTTTGATATCTTAATTACGTTGATCTCCTGCAGGCGCGGCTTATATTTCTTTAAATATTTACCATTAACCTTTAGGATACGTTTATCATCCATCAACTCTTCGATTTCATATGCATTGTTTGAAAATACCTTTATTATTCGAAAAGGCCCTTCCCAATGAGGTGACCATTTACCTAACGTTTTATTTTTCTTGTCCATGGGCAATATGACTTTCCAGACTAAGTCATTAATAGTGAATGCTTTTCCCTTCACCCTTTTGTTATATGTCCTGGCCACTCTTTCCTTTTGTCTCATCAGGATTTCCAACGCATGCAATCTAACTTCATCCAACTCAACTAACTCATTCATCATCATTTCCCAATATAATGCAGTTGGAATTTCGTTTTGTCTTTGAATTCGAACTGATTGTAGATGAATTTCTACTGGCAGAACTGCATCATGACCAAATGTGAGTTGGAAAGGCGTGGTGTTAGTAGCTTCCTTAGGAGATGTTCTAGAGGCCCATAGTATTTGGTCCAAAGTTTTGTGCCAGTTCCTTGGCTTTTTACCAATATGTTTCTTGATTAACCCTATTATCACTTTATTAGCTGCTTCGACCTGACCATTTGCTTGAGCATAATATGGCGTTGATGTTAGTAATCTAAACCCCATTTCTTGAGCAAATTCTTGCATCTTTCTACCAGTAAACACATAACCTTGGTCTGTGGTTATGCTCTCTGGCAATCTGAACCTATAGATAATTTGTTTATGTATGAACTCAATAATAGCCTCTTGATCAGCAACTATTAATGGTATTGCTTCGATCCACTTGGTAAAATAATCTATTCCTACCAAGATATATTTTTGTCCTTTAGACGAAGCAGAATTTATTTCTCCTATTAAATCCAATGCCCATCCTCTAAATGGCCATGGTTTAATGATTGAATGCAACTCACTTGCAGGGGCATGTTGAATCCCTACATGTTTCTGACATTCTTCACAACCTTTAGAAAAGTCTATACAATCTTTGAGCATGCTGGGCCAATACATGCCATATCGAAATAACAGCCATTTCATTTTATGACCTGCTTGATGTGCCCCACATGTCCCATTGTGGACTTCTGACAATGCTAAGTATGCCTCACTTTCTCCTAGGCATTTCAGTAATACGCCTTCTTGGGTCTTTTTGAACAATTCGTTTCCCATGAGGACATATGACAATGCTCTATATTTTATCTTCCTATCAACATTCAGAGTTGGGTTTCTTAAATAACTCACAAGTGGACTTCGCCAATCTGCATCTGATAAAGTGTTTATGGCTAATATTTCGAATCCCTGTTTCTCAGCATAACCCAATTTCATACTCTCTAGATCTGATGGTGTGAATCTAGTAGCCATAACTCTACCCCTTAATTCAACTAAATCCTCAAAGTTTCTGGCAGAAACTTTATAACCTGAAGCCAACTGTGCTAAGTCATTTGCTTCTTGGTTTTCTATTCTTGGTATATGTTGAATATCCATGTATTCAAATTTTCTAAGTAGCCTGTTAACTATGACGAAGTATATCATCAGGTTTTCCTTTATGCATTTATACTCCTTTGTTATTTGCTTGACTACTAATTCTGAGTCTCCTTTAATTTCGACTCTAGTTGCCCCCAATTCCAACAAAGCTTCAAGTCCAACAATAAGTGCTTCATACTCAGCTTCGTTGTTCGAGCAACGAGGAACATCTAATTTATACTTGAATTTTGTTGGAATTCCTTCAGGAGAAATTATAAGGACTCCAATACCACTTCCATTCATGTGGGTCGAACTATCAAAGTATAATTTCCATGGTTGCATTTCGACGTAACTCATGACAGTCTGTTCAACCAATGAATGGTCCACAATGAAATCAGAAATCACTTGGCCTTTCACAGCTTTTAAAGGCATGAAAGTCAAAGAATATTCTGTTAAGGCTAAAGCCCATTTACCAACTCTGCTATGCATTATTGGTTTTGAAAGCATGTGTTTAATGACATCGAAATGAGATGAACATAAACATCAACAGGCTTTATATAATACTTGAGTTTCATACAAGAAAAGTACAAACAGAGACATAGCTTTTCTAAATTGCTATATCTAGTCTCTGCATCATTTAATACTCTACTTAAATAGTATATAGCTCTTTCGATGCCATTGCTATCTTCTTGTGCTAACATACTACCTATACTAACTTCAGAGGCAGATATGTACAATCTCATGGGCTTTCCCCATGAAGGTGGAGACAAGATGGGAGGCTGAGAGAGATATCTTTTTATCTTTTCAAATGCCTCCTGATGGGCTTCGCTCCACTCGAAGGCTTGGCCCTGCTTTAAACGAAGCAACGGAGAGAAAGCTTGAGTTCTTCCACTCAGATTCGAAATGAACCTTCTGAGAAAGTTAATCTTCCCTAGCAAAGATTGCAGCTCCCTTTTTGACGTAGGTGCTTTCGTCTCCATTATGGCTTTGGTTTTGTTTTGGTTGATCTCAATTCCTTTCTTGTGAACCACAAAGCCAAGGAAATCTCCAGCCTGCACAAAAAATGCACATTTAAGGGGATTCATCTTTAAGCCATGTTTTCTCATTCGTTCGAATGATTGGCTTAAATGATGCAAATGGGTTTATGCAGATATTGATTTGATGACTATATCATCAATATACACCTGCATAAAGGTTTCAATGAAATCATGGAAAATCGAATGCATTGCCCTTTGATAAGTTGCCCCAGCATTTTTTAAACCAAAAGGCATCACCACCCATTCGTAGGTGCCTAAGGCTCCTGGGCAACGAAAAGCTGTCTTGGCAACATCTTCTTCAGCAATAAAAATTTGATTATACCCAGAGTATCCATCTAACATACTTAAATATTCGAATCCTGCAGCAGAGTCTACTAACATTTCTGCCACAGGCATGGAGTACTCATCTTTATGGGTTGCAGTATTTAAATCCCTAAAATCTATGCAGATTCTCAAAGAACCATTTTTTTAATAACAGGCACTATATTTGCTAACCATTCGACATACCTTGTGGTTCTGATGAATCTGCAACGCAGCAACCTTTCGATCTCAGCTTTGATCTTTTTGAGAACCGCTGGTGCGAATCTTCTAGGAGTTTGCTTGATGGGCTTCTTGCCATCTTTGATTGGAAGTCTGTGTTTGATTAACTCCCTCTTTAAACCAGGCATTTCGTCATAATCCCACACGAAGCAATCTTTGTTTTTCTTGAGGACTTCGATCATTTCCTGCTTGAGGCCTGGGCTAAGTTTTGCACTTATGTAGGTTATTCTTTTCGTGTTCTCATCCCCTAAGTTCACTTCTTCGAGTGGATCCTGCGCCAACATTTTGGCACCTGAGTCTATGGGGTCCCTCTCGAAGCCTAAGGGTTCTTTATCATAGATGGCGTCCAGCCTTTGATCTACCTCAAGTTCTTCAAAGGGTGATCCTTTCGAGCTATCCCCATTTATTTCGTTCATCTTTACAGCCAGTTTATTCATTTCAACCTCTAAGGCCGCCTTTGATTCGTTCTCAGCCATATAGGCCGAAATCCTTTCGAAAAAGGAGGACTCAGTCATGAGTAAGGTTGTCGAATTCCCAGCCTGCTGGCCGTCTTTGTATAGTACTTTCGACTCCTTCGTCTTCACTGATTATTCTTCTATCCCAATATATGCCATCATGGCGAAGGGTCATATAGTAGTGGGGGTTTCTGGTTTCGTTGATTTCATCATTTGGGACACAAGGAGCAATCTTTGCCAGATGTTTGTCATAATTCCTCTTGTCAACTAAGTTGACTGCTGACATGAAGTAACTCTGGTCCGCTTCAATGTTTTCCACGATCTCATCTTCTCTCCATAAAACTAATCGCTGGTGCATTGACGAAGGAACTGCCCCGACGCCATGGATCCACTCCCTTCCTAGCAACAAGTTGTAATTGGCCTTGGCTTCGATCACCATGAACATGGTGGGCCTACAGCTTGAGCCTATTGTCAAGTCCAATTGAACCACCCCCAGTGTTTTGCCTACTTTCCCTTCATAATTGGATAGAACCATGTTGTGTGGCTTGATGTCTCCTTCGCATATTTCTAATCTTTTCAGCATGGAATGGGGTATTAAGTTAACTGCAGCGCCCCCATCCACTAGATTCTTCATAGCTGGTTATGGATGCTCGAAGAACGCATTCTGCTCCTCAACAACTCCATTATCCATCACGTAGTAGCACACAGGCCTATGCTTCATCAGATCTATGGTATCTTCTTCCTCATACTCGTCAATTTCAGTTTCCTGTCCAAACTCATAAGGAAGCACAGATACCACGTTGAAATTGATATTGAACGAAGACTCCCCCTCTGGTTCGAAGTTGTCCGTTAGCATATCTTCGTCTTCTTCTGGACCTGGAGTGTATTCCTTTGGTTCAGTTGGTTGTACTTCAGAGAATAGCCTCCTATTAACTGGGGGTTTTTCTTCAGTTTGATTTTTTGGTGTGGGTTTATTGGTGCTAGATTCACCTTGGTTTTTTATTGGAGTTTCCCCTTTATGTGCCACAGCTTCCCTTTCAGCCTTTCGAATCCTCTGTTGCCTTCGCCACTGAGATCTTGACATGGGGTTTCTACCCTTGTAGTTCTCTAGTCTCACTTCTTCCCTCTTTGCTATGTTGAACTGCCTTCTATATGTCATAGCATGGCGTGCGTTTCGTTCATTGTTTCTCCATTTGTCTTTGCCTTTGTCATTTCTGACTTGCAGCCATTTGTCTGTTGGCACTTCAGCAGGAATTTTGAATGTCACTTTTCGAGCACCCTTGGGATGAGGACTATCAGGCCTTCGTTGTTTGTATTTGCTATCGAAACGTGGGCCCATCTGAACAGTCTCTTGGTGGTTCCAGCAAGGGGCGAAAAGGATTGTTTCAAAGGCTCTGGTCATGCTTTGATCATACACAGCGGAACACCTTGGGCATATCAAGCATTTGGTTGCCCCTTTGTAGCAGCGAAGCACAAATTCCAACAAACTTTCTCCAGCTTTAGGATAACACCAGAATAACTGGTTATCCTAGCGCCAATTGTTGCCAGTTCGCGCCCTTTGTACCCTCTCGAAGTTTGCAGTGATTCTCTGATTGCAGAGGATGCTGCACCTAGGGCATAGTATCATTCTTGTATCTCCTTTGTGGCACATCATGAGGTAATCCTTAAGACTAGCATCTCCAGCATGATTATCCTCCATTTTATACTTTTCTTTTTCTAAGTATCTCTCCACCTCCTCCATTTCAGAGCGAGGTCTCTCCATATCCACCATGTTTACCTCAACATCCTCCCCCTTAGTGTCATCATCTCCCCATCTCGTAGGTTTTATATCTTCAATTTGGACCTTTGCACTCTCTGGGGCAGAATATTTGACCAAGTAGTCAAACTTTCCACTGGGTTCCCCTAGAGTATCCCATATTTCTTTCTGAGGGGAGGTTGGCTTCGTGATTTGGACTTTCTCCAATTCTAGCCTCAGGCCTTCAGTAACCTGTGTTAATTCTTGGTTTTGGTTTTCCTGGCCTTCAGTAGCCTGGATTTCTTTTGCAACAGCTGAAGGTGCTGCTTCGATCAAAGTAATTGGTTGCTTGTGGGCGTCTTCAGTGACCCCCTTATTGACTTCGACTATCACCCAACTTTCATTTTCAGTACCTTTCTCTCCTACTGGAGCGTCACTTTGGTCAGCTTCCACCATGTTAATTTCTCCAATGCATGCAGGCTCGGAGTAATTGGTGTCCGCGACATCCAAAGGATCTTCGTCCACTTTCATTTTTGCTTTATCAGCGAATTTCAGTCTGTCGTCTTTAATTGCATTCTAAATTAGGTCCCTGAAAAGAAAACACTGCGAGGTTTTGTGGCCTAGGAAGCTATGATACTTGCAAAATCCTCTTTTCTTTCTTTGATCTAAAGGAGGTATTTTGACATTTGATGGCACAATGAGTTGGCCATCTTTGACAAGTAAATCAAAAATCTCGTCACACTTAGTTACATCGAAGGTATAAACCTTCTTTGGGAATTTGTCACTTTTCTCATTTTCGACAATTTCTTTCCCTTTTGTGGGAACTAATAATTTGCAGGAATAAGGTGGTGCCTGTTTTAATTCAGCGAGGTCGATTTCGACCTCTTCGAATTCGAATTCAGGATAATCTTCTGCTTCCTCAGTTCCGACATATGAGACCCTTTCTTTTTTGTTATTCTTAAAAACTCTGCCCTTTTCGGCCTTTAGCCTTTCGACCTGTCGAACCCTATCGGCTAATTGAGCCATATCCCTCAAGTATTGAGTGTCTAATTTCTTTCGAATCGAGTAATCCAGTCCGCCAGCAGCCATTTCGACTAACTCATGTTCAGGCACTACTGTAAAACATCTAGATTTTAAGAGCCTGAATCTGTTCAGATAATCGTCTATGGGTTCAGTAAACTTCCTCTTGACACTGGCTAGTTCCTTCAGACTTATTTTTGATTGCCCCATGTAGAACTGTTCATGGAATAATCTCTCCAAAAGAGCCCAAGTATCAATGGACCCAGGAGGCAAAGTGGTGAACCATGTGAAAGCGTTCTTAGTCAGGGAACTTGGGAAATATTTGATCCTAAGGTCTTCATTATTGGCTATATCTCCTGCTTCGGTTAGATACCTGGCTATGTGTTCGACTGTTGACTCATTGGTATCCCCAGCAAACTTTGTAAACTTAGGGACTTTATATCCCCTTGGTAAATCAGTGTGCATTATGTAATCTAATATAGGAGAGGCATAATTTGGCCTTCGAATTCCTGTGTTGAGGCCATTCTGGGCCATGATTCTCTCTATCATGGTGGTTAAATTATTTTCTGCCAAGATGTTATCGTTTCGAATTCTATGAACGACTGCATCAGCATCTTGATTTCGACCCACCATGACAACCCCTCTAGGTTGTTCTTCTCGAAACTCTGGGACTTCTAGCCTTTCGACCCATGCCCCTGGTTCCATAATTTCCCTCTGTGGGCCTTGGATCATTGGGGCTTCTAACCTTTGTGCCCTTGCCCTCAAATTAACCTCCTCTCTGGCTGGTCTATAGGGTGGGTCGTTAGCAACTTGTTCTATGATAGGTACGTTTGCTCGAACTCCCGCCTGATTCTGCCTACGCCTTTCTGGGGGAGCGAAAAAATCTGCTATTCGACTCATGTTATCTGCGTTTTCTCTGTTTGTCACAGTTACATTTTGAACTATTGGGGCAAAGATTTCCTGCATAGTTTGTGCTAACACTCCTATCATATTATGGTTACTGTCATCCATCAATTGCCTGAAGGCCAACTGATTTTCTGTGGTTAGGATAGGCATTGCACTATAACCCACTGACCCTTGGTTATTTGTCATAAATTGATTTTCCCCAGACCCAGACCCTAATTGTGGTGAGGAATTCGATGTGGAATTGTGTAAGCCTTCCATAAAAGATGTTGGCATTCCATAAGAGGAATTTCTGGCTCTATTACCATCGAAACCGGGTGGTCTAGTTAGTGGGGTGGCGAAATGGGTTTGTGTCCCTGATGGTGGGGCGAATCCCCCAAGGTAACCAATGGTTCCAGTATTTCCTAGGATCGAACTGTTAGTTGATATGCCACTTGTTCCATTAGTGGCTAAATTACTGGTAGAGGATGCAACAGACTGTGCGTTCGAAGGGATCACATTAGATGTTCCCGTCGAGGCGGAGATATTAGTGCCTGTTGCATGTGGGGAATTTTGTTCCCCTTGTTGATTGTCAGAATTAGACATCTTTATCAAACGTTTTCTTCTGGATAAGGGTTGGTTGCTATTGGTTATTCTACCACTTCTAAGGTTCATAAAACAACAAACTTATCACTCAGAGAGTATTTTTACAATGATTATGTCTCAACAATTTTTTCTTTATTCTAAATTTCGTAATGGCCAATGACACGTCCCACCGGGTGTGCCAATTTGTTTAAAGTGATTTCTGGTAAAAAACCGCTAGTCCTCCAAACTATCAAATAATATTAATGACTGTTATTTAATCTCTCTGGTAACTCGCAGGATCGACTAGATTGATCCTAGGATGTATTGGTCATTTGGATAACTCTCATTATAGAACTGGTATTCATGGTTGGTATTTAGAATGTTGTGTAGGTGTTTTACTTACTTCGATTACTCTATTAAAGATCTAACAACATGATCAAGTAAATGCGCACGAAACTAAATTGCATGAATAAAGTTCAATTGTAAAGACATATAAAACTGCAGAAAAGACAAGTAAATAACTTCGAAGCATAAAAACATGTAATGTAAAAGATTCTCTGGAATGTAGAAGATTCGAAATATGAAGAAAGCATTTAAATGCAAGAAAACAGTAAAATGACTTTAAATGAAAAAAGGTGTTCAAATGATAAAGGCATGAAATATACAAAAGTTTCTGAAGTGTAAAGTATTTAAAATGGAAAGAAAACATTTAAATGTAAGGCATCAGTAAAAAGACTTCGAATGAAAATATTTTAATGCAAAGGCTTTTGAATGGTATTGACATGAAGATAGAGGAAAATACTGGAAAAGATAAAGAGTTTTATGAAATTGTAAACACTTGGTGTTATCATACGTACATTGCTCGTGCATTCGTTTCCCTAGCCATGTGGTATTTTGAATGTTTACTGAGTTTTTTGTACAATAGATATGACACACGAAATCCTAATGCTAAGACTTCTATTTATACTACTTCGACCATAACGGTCTTGCTATAAGATTCTGCCACGTTCAGAACATGCAAAGCAATGCCTCTCTCTAGCTTCCACGCGTCTTCGAATGCTCCAGCGCATATATTTTAAATTTCGAACATCCCGCTTGCATTTGAATTTCAAATGTTTTGGCACTTCTTCGCTTCGAACGTATTTCTTGGACACAACCTTGTTACCACTTCGAGACTTCTTTTGAAGATATTCTCATAACTGTCACTCGAAGCTCCAAGCTTTGATATGCCCATTCGAAGTACTGCTTCTACCATTTCGAAACATGACATCTTGCTTTACTCCAATCGAAACGTCCAACTTGCTTTGCTTCGAACAATATCATCAAAATCTTCAGCCAACAGTCCTACTATTGCTTTGGTGACCATACATGTCCCTTATAATCGAATTGACCCGAATACCTCCAACGACGGTGCTACCTACTTCTCAATAGTGGGATAGTACTGTCTAAAGGACTCCTACACAACCTAATTCCTTAGGGTAGGTAGATTTCTCCTGGGTACTTGCTCTTTCAACAAAACAAAAACATCTTTTCGCACCTACACTTTCAAAAAGTTTTTCAAACAAATATTTCATACACTCTTGAGGACAAATACAAGAGTTACCTAGAAATTTTTCAAACAAAACTTTTTCAAACCCACATACACTTGAAAAGCAAACAATTTTTGAAAACATAAGAGCAAGTACCTAAGAGCCCGTGGATAACCACAGATAGAAAGGGTGCTAACACCTTCCTTTTCTATAAATCTACCTCCCGAACCGAGAGACATCTCGAAAAGGAATTTTGTTGTGCTTTTGTCCTTTCCATGTTGGATAACATAAAAGATGGTGGCGACTCTTGCTTACCGCGACATTTCGCGAACCAGCTTAAAAAATAGTCAGTTCTATTTCCACCGATCACAGAACTGGCGACTCTGTTGCGGATAATTAATAAGTGAGGTGTACCTTAGGATTAGACCACTCTTATGTTTTCAATTGCTTGTTTTGTTTGCTTTAATATTGTGGGGTTGTCTTGGAGTTTCATAGATCCTAACCCAGATCTTGGGAATACCCTTTTAGGTAGCATAAGTTGTGAGGGACCTGTCCGGCGTAGACCGACACGGGTGAAGTAGTAGCTACGTTGGTGTGGCACCTTGGTTTGTACCGATATCCCTTGTGTTGCAACAAGGAGAATATGGGTCTTCTGAGGAGTCATCAAGCACCAACCGACCTTAGAACCCTAAATTGACCCGACTTGGCCATAGAACAGTAGCAGTATGCTACACTCATTGAGGCTAACTCTCGCGATGGTTCTGGGGTCAAGAAAAGATTGCGACGCTGGAGTTATGACCGATTGAGGGTAGTCAGTGATATTGAGATCCTCTAGAACCCGGCTACTATTTTCTAGGACAGGTCTTAACCAACGAAACTGAAAGAGGGTAGTACCTAAACTTCATGTTGGCCTAAACTCTAAGGGCTGTCTTTTGTGACTTGTGTGCCTTCAAACTTGAAATACTTGCCCATACTTGTTATCTGACAACATTGAGCTACTTGCAGGTTTTATTTACAGTCCTTAATCTGGACTTATTACAGGGCTAACTTACACCTCACACCTTTGCATCCACGTGCATAACATCATACCATCGCAAACATCCTGCATAGGGACTAATCCATTTCAAGGATCTCAAGGGCTTGTGATGCAGGTCATGGTGGACCAACTGTCTAGCAAGGGGGCACAGTGGATTTATTTTCCTCTAGCCAAGATTGTACGGAGATCAAAACATGATGACTTGAGTCAGGGGCTATGACCCACTCGATATGGTGAGCCTTAACTCTTGAAGAAGGACCCTCAACAACATGAAGTTCCTTCAATCAAGCCACCTAATTCAAATTCTAACAATTCTCTTGTTTTCCCCGCGAGATCCTTGAAAACATTGCATACATACACATACATATCATTGCATTACAGGTACCCTTTTTACAGGTCACTTATCTTCTTCGCTGTTTATTTCAGCAATCATCATGAATCCTGTGCCATCCACTGAACAAGCTATCAAGGCCCAGAATGCCCAGTTCCAGGAGTTGGTCATGAGCCTAGCCTAGGATCAACAGGACTTGAAAACTCTGCTTCTGAAAGAGAGGAAGAAGAAGAAGAAGAGGACTGTTTTGTTCAACACTAGACGCAGATCTGTGAATGGATCACAAAACGGGGTTGAGCTGACTACCCCATCTGTTGGGAAAGACAACCCACAGGGGAGAGAGGTTCCTAGTTCTGTGGTCTCCGACAACGAGACGGATTACAACAATGAACAGTACCCTCCTACAGAAGACAGGTACAAACAGTTAGAGGATCGTTTAAGTGTTATGGAGATTCAACACGTGCCTGGGTTGGATTTTGGAGATCTAGGTTTATCTTCTGGGGTGGTGATCCACACAAGTTCAAGGCACCTGCCTTTGCAAAGTACGACGGGGCTTGCTGTCCTAAGTTGCATCTCAGATCATATGTAAGGAAGATCCAACCGTACACTACAGACAAGAATTTATGGATCCATTTCTTCCAGGATAGTCTTTCAGGGACTCAACTCGAATGATTCTATCAGCTGGATGGAACCCGTATTCGTAACTGGGAGGACTTGGCTACTGCATTTTACAAGCAGTATCAGTATAATTCCGACCTTGCTCCTACGTGTACCCAACTCTAGGGTATGTCACTAGGGACGGGTGAAGGATTCAAGGAGTATGCTCAAAAATGGAGAGACCTCGCCGGAAGGGTGCAGCCACCCTTAACTGACCGTGAACTTGTGGATATGTTCCTGGGGACCCTGTGTGGTCCGTTCTTCAACCATCTGATTGGCAACTCCTCTGCTGGGTTTACAGACCTTATCTTGAGTGGGGAAAGAATTGAAGCTGGTATCAAGTCTGGGAAGATACAGAAAGGTGACTCCTCGAGCACTGAAAAGAAGCCCTTCAAGAAAGAATCCAGTGATGTCTATGGTTCAAGAGGGTAGAATAGGTCCGAACACCGCCAAACTGTCAACGCGGTAGTTATTTCAAAACCGGCTGGTGCTCCTCAGCGTCACAACCAACAAAGGGAAGAGAGACCTAAAAGGCAGTTCACTCCACTCGGCATGACCTTGTCCCAGATATTACCGCAGCTGCTGGAGACCAATTTGGTAACTCTAAGGGACCCTCCTAAGAATCCCAGCAAGACACCTTCAAGGTATAACCCCAACGCCCGCTGCGCTTATCATTCTGACAGCCCGGGGCATGCTACAGATGATTATTGGACTTTGAGGAACAAGGTTCAGGACCTGATCGATGCAAAGGAGGTCGAGTTCGAAGCGCCCGAGACTTCCAATGTGATCACTGCTCCCTTGCCAAAACATGAATAGGATTGAAAAAACTTTTGTTCATTTGAATGTTCAAGTTATATTTTTTCTTTGATTGTTCAAACATTTTATTCATGTCAAACGTTGTTATTTCATTAATGCATTTCACGTGTCTATTTTGAAGTAATTATGTTCACTATGCTTAAAACTGCTTTCATTTTTGATGTTCAACTCTCGATTGATAATTCTAAGCCTCTTGAGGGAGGATGACGAAAACGATACCACACAATTTACAGTATGCTTTTGAACAAACCCCGATGATGAGGTACAAGCATTGTTTCAATTCCTAAACACTGGAGTTATAAGGAGGATAATCCCTCGTCAACCCCTTCGAGCCAAAGAAGTAGGAGTTTTTTTTTCTTTTCACAAAAAATTTAAAACCCTTAATCATAACCTGGGGCAGGGTAGTTCTCTCAGTTGATCCAAGTGCACAACGAATGGCACCGAAGGAGTCCTTCCAAAGCAAAAGACAGTGATGGTTCCGAATAATCATAAAGACAGGCAGTCATTATCTCTCAAAGAATAAAAACCCAATAAGTCAAAACCTATGAAGGAGACTTACAAAACCGGGGCATCCCGCTGACTGTAATTACAAAAAGAAACAATTCAGGCAAAAAATAGGGATAATAAAATCAAAAAAAGAAAGAGGTCCTACAAACCCTCGACAAAAAATGACTGCCTATTCAAAATAAACTGTCAACATCCGAACCATCACTGGAATATCAGAGCAAAGACTCAAACACAATATAATGCACGATTAACTGAGTTTAGGATTGAAGAACATCACGAAGAGTGGGTGGGAACAAATATACTTTGAGCCTTTATCCTTTGTTTCTTAAACCGTGAACCAGGCCACGTTACAACCCTTAAAAGTCCTAGCTGAAGCATGGGTTAGTTCGAAAGCATACTGTTACAAAGGTATCCTGACTCCTTAAGGTTTGCTATAAAATACTGAGTTGACATCACGTTTTACAAAATTCACTGGTTTTACTGAAAAATGCATTTTCAAAAACTTCGAAATAGACAGAAGCTTTGCATTTTAAATAACATTATTTGCATATGATTATTTGTTCGAACAGCAAAGAAATTCGCACGACGAACATCTAGTGAACAAAAATCTTCTCAACAAAAGAGTCACCTCCAGTGGAAGAAACACTTCCAACCAAGGGGCAGACATGATCATGGTCCATCATCTGGGGCAGTCCAGTCAAGATTCAGAGAATCTCTCAAATGCCAAATAGCCAGGGGAAAATCTCCGCCTGAGTCACCTGGGGCATTGGACATGAGTTCCAGCTACGAATCTTGCAGGATCAGACATCTTCTGGTAGCATGGTAATACAACACTACCGACAGTGACAACTCCCTGCACTCTGAGAAAGTGGACATAGTCGAAAAGATACTACGCACGACTAAAGACCCGCTAGGTTGACACACCTAGGCAAAAATAAGGGCTACCCGGCGAACTAAAAAGGTTCGAGCAAAAATAAGGGATGAAAATGAAAAAATCCGTACACCCGGCAAGTCGAAAACCTGAAAAGGCAGCTTGGGCAAAAATGGGTATCCCGGTGGACTGGAAACCCGAAAGGGCGGTCCAAGTAAAAATTAGGGATCAAAAGCGTACGACTATGCCCCGTCATCTCGTCACTTGCCTACCAGAAGAAGATTGGTCAATCAGCAGTTGTCAAGCACCTCCACAGGTACCTTCTCCCGCAGAAACTGGGGCAATAAGAATTGTCTAAGCGATCTGGTTGCTCTGTCCACCGAGGTGCCAAGGTAAGTTCAGCTGAAGAACATGACCAAGTTACCTCCACTCCCCCCAGAGTAAGACAAGAATCAGCAATGCTCTCCCCAAGCAGAGTTGGTCTCTTATCAACCCCGAAAAGGCACAGTATCCCTAGCAAGTCAGCAACACTCTCCCCAAGCAGAGTTAGGCTACTGTCAGCCTTAAGGAAGTTGGGTACCCCCAGAAGATCTCAACATTCCCCAGCGGAGTATACAGATGTTCCTAAGCAAGCATCCCCGGCAGTCTTAATATAAGATTGTTCCCCGGCGGAATACAGACACCCAGTGGAGCCACTTCCCCAGTACAGTCCCAAAGTTTCCCCAGGAGAGTTGAATCAATCTCCCCAGTAGATTCTGGAAGCTTATCCCCAGTAGATTCTGGAAGCTTACCCCCAGTAGAGTCTGGAAGCTGGTCCCCTGCAGGGTACATACATCCCCCGACCATGTTCAAAGGTTATTCCCCACCAGAGCCTATAATTGGGTTATCCTCAGCAAATTGCAACGGAAAGATCGTCCTCGGCGAAGTTCTTCCTATCCCCAGCGGAGTTCATCAAATTCCCCAACATAACTTATCAATGGAGTCCCCAACGGAGTCATCATCAAAATCTCATCGAAGCATCTCTCCCCCACAGAGTATTCCCCGCAGAGTAATCTCTCCAACAAGTTTATTCCCCAACGGAGTCATCTTCTCCTACCGGTTTATTCTTACAATCATCTTCGTTCATCATCCCCAGTGGAAACGAAGAACTCTACTCTTCAACATCAGCCCAGGATTCAACGAACTTCCCGGCATTCGTCAAGGATTTATTTTCCCAGATGAAGATACATTCATAAACATCACATTGTTATACATCATGATACATGCATATACGCATCATATCATACAATCTCATTTATGTCGAGAACATCATTGCTTGATCTATATCATGCATTGCATATGACTGACCTTTACCTTTCAGGAAGGATACAGTTAAATGATCAGCTATGTCAAAGTAGACAAATACAGTCAAAAGAGACCAATCCAGTCAAAGAAGACAAGTCCAGTTAAATTAATTCCTAAAGTCAAGAAAGACACCCGTCGTTATAGACACCCGTCGTTATAGACACTCGTCGTTATAGACACCCGTCGTTATAGACACCCGTCGTTATAGACACCCGTCGTTATAGACACCCGTCGTTATAGACACTCGTCGTTATAGACACTCATCGTTATAGACATCCATCGTTATAGACACCCGTCATTATGGACACCCGTCGTTATAGACACCCGTCGTTATAGACACCCTTCGTTATAGACACCCGTCGTTATAGACACCAATCATTATAGACACCTGTCATTATAGGCACCCGTCGTTATAGACACCCGTCGTTATAGACACCCGTCATTATAGACACCCGTCGTTATAGACACCCGTCATTATAGACACCCGTCGTTATAGACACCCGTCGTTATAGACACCCGTCGTTATAGACACCCGTCGTTATAGACACCCGTCATTATAGACACCCGTCATTATAGGCACCCGTTGTTATAGACATTCGTCGTTATAGATACCCGTCATTATAGACACCCGTCAGTATAGACACCCGTCGTTAAAGACAACCCGTCGTTAAAGACAACCTGGCAATGAAGACAGCCCGTCCATGAAGACAACCCGTTAAAAGAGACAACTCGTCAAAGAGGACAAAACCTCCCTGGTTCAGTTAAATCGATCCCTAAAGATTTTTTTTGAGATAACCTGTCAGTAGAGACAACCCGTCAACCTTTTGAAGTTCCAGATTCGATACCTGTATCTAGCCAGGGCATATCTGTGAGCGATTAATTGAAGATTCGATACCTGTATCTAGCCAGGGCATATCTGCATGAAGAGTTTGAAGATCAATACCTGTAACAAGACAGGAAATTATCTTTCTTTCTCAGGTACGCAAGTTCTCGCTAAGGAATCTCTTATGCGATCGACACCTCCGGATGGCATCTTTAAGCCCATTTTCACAACTATTCATTACATCTCCAGATGGCATCTATAAGCCCATCCTCCTATCCACCATCTTTCCAAATGGAATCTGTAAGCCCATTCCCGACATCACATTGCTGATACCGTACTATGTGAGTGCAAATTTCTGGGCACTCTAGTGTTCAATCATCTTCCACCTTCGGATCACGAAAGGCACGCAAGCCAATCTACATCCTCAGGTCTAAGAAGATTTAACAGGGGCAACTGTTGTACCCCAAAATTTGCCCTCCCATATTTTTCAAGGCTTGTCAAGAATCATCTTCAAATGGTTCAAGATTCCTCAAGGGTTGCACAGTCCAACTGCCTCCTAAGCTAGTCAAAAACTAGGGTTTTGGTTCCTTCAAGGAAATTAAGGTTTTCAGTGGTCCAATCAAGTCTCATAGGCCTATATACATTATCAAGCATCTACATGTTAAGTTTCAAGACTCACAGGGTCAAGTTGCACAGTCAAAAGCCCTATTTGCTCCACAATCAACTGCAGGGGCAAAATGGTCATTTTACAGTCAAAAGTCAAAATTTTTGCTCAACATCTTATTTTGAGCACACAATCATCATTTGATCAAGTATTGATCATGATTCCTCAAGCATGGCTCAAAAATCATCAAAGATGCAAAAGTTGCTATTTTTGGACAGTAGAAAAGTCAGTTGTAACTTGACCAAGGCATAACTTTTTCATGGTTCATCAGAAAAATCCCATCCAATGCTCATTTTGAAGGGGATGAAATTTCCTACAACTCATCTTCACATTCCAAGTCCAAGAAATGCACTCATAAAAAGTTATCAATTTCTACATTATAGGTCAATTTCAAAAGTCAACAAAAATGCACTTTAAGTCAAAGACCATAACTTGAGATTGGTAAATCAAAATGACATGGGACCAAAGGCATTGGTTAGAGGACTTCAAGACCTTTCCAAAATGTCCAAGAACATGTTTATATGATCAAAATTGAGCAAGATATGCATTGGAGAAGTTGGGAAATTTTTGTGAATTTGCAAAAGTCAACTTTGCTCAAAACACATCATTTTTGCTAATGGGCCTCAAATTCCTTCTTGAAACTTTGTCCAAAGCTTATGCACGACCCATTGAGCCTACTTGAATTTATTTTCTTATTTTTTATTAATTAATTGGATTTTTAATTGATTTTAATTCCTTTAATTAATTTAAAAATGTAGGAAATTCAAAGATATGTTTTTTCAAATCTTTTGTGAAGCAAATAAGCTCAAGACAAGCTGGAGATTTCGTGTACACATCAAGGGGACAAAATCTCCCAATTTGGCAAGGTTTTTCAATCAAAAAGATGCAAAAATATTTGATTGAAAATCAAATATACAAATCATAATGCCATGGATTTTTGGACCAAGATTTACCCTAATTCAGTTCTACTATATATGCTGAACCTAACCCTAATGCTGCACACGTGCAAATTGCTACAAAAACACCATAAGCATATTGGAAAAAATCAAAGAAAACTCAAAACTGAATTCCATAATTTAACGTGATTCAAAGCTTGTTTTTGTTTCTAATACATTGCTAGCACTTCCAGGAACGCGTAGGGATCAAAATCACACGCTAACACTCAAGGAATCCTGAGAAACAATCCCACGGGTTGTCAATTTTTTTCATATTCGAAATCCATTGTTCATGCATCATTAACACGATTTGTTGTTTGTTTTGTATTGTATGAGTCCACAGGAAGCTAATGGTGTGAGTTAATTGCCTTGAAACATCCTGAATCATAAACCACCATTGAAGGATTCTAGGGTTTCCAAGCTTTCGAATTAGGGCTTTACAGCACAGGGAAAATTAGGCCTCAAGAGACCTAAGGTTGAAACCGTTTGGACATGACGAACACAATGGACATATCGCGCCATATTTATATAGCCTAGAATTCTATTCGCTATTATTGGCCGTTCTGTTTTATGGGGGTTAAAAACCCCCGCTATCTGACTTTTATTTTGCAGGCGAAAGGAGGACGATGATGACGTGCTGCTTCATAGTTGGGTGATTCAAATAATAGCGCGCACGTTTTATTGATACAGCATATGAGTTATTTTCCATATATTATATTTGTCCATTATCTAAATAGCAAAGCGTGCAAAGTGGCTTGGTGAAAGGTGATGTGTTTGGTAACCACTGGGACCTGGGTTCGATTCCCAGGTCCCCCAAAATTTCTATATTGTTTTTCATAATATAATCATGTGCAGGCTTCACAAAGGCGCTCCACCATGCATCCCAAACCTCCAGATGCCATGTGGCCACAATCATAGATCCAAAGGCCTGGATTGGACGACTACCATATTCCAAGTCAAAGCGTATCATGGACAATTTCCAGAAAGTCAAACGTGGCTTGTGTGTTAGTGGGACAGATTCAACAAATTCACCTCCTATGGGCCCAACATATCCCCCTGGTTAATTGCTTTTCTTTTATTTTCTTTTAACTAATTATTTTTATTATTAATATTATTACTATTTAATTAACTTAATTAATTTTCATAATAAATTCAGGCAATTAAAAAATGTAAATATTTTTGTTAATTATTATTATTATTATTATTATTATTATTTATTAAATTTAATTATTTTGTAAATAAACACTAACATGAATCAACTTAGTGTAATTAGGTTTAATTTTAATTTTCTTTTACAATAAATAAAATAAATTAGATTTAGGTCTTTTTACTAACTTTTGACTTTTAATTTCTTTTTATTTATTTCATTAAAACATAAAAACATAAAAACATAAAAAACACAAAAACACAAAAACACTTTTTTCTTGTAATAATTAATTAATTAGTTATTAGGTTTAATATTTTAATTAATTGCAAAAAAGGACAAATTACTTTCTTTTCTCAAAAAGGGTCAAAACCCTAAGACGTTCCCGATTTAATTTCTTTCGCGCTTTAATTCCTTTTGATTATATTGATGTAACTGTTTCCGAGGATGTAATAGTTAATTAGGTCTTTTACTGCTTTCTTTACTTTTCTCGCATTTATTTTCCAATCGGGTTTTGTTTTTGCCGATGTATAGACCCACGCCTTGTAATAGCGTAGATTTACCTTTCCGTAATTTATTTTCCGCACTCTTAACTGTTAATTATGCCTGCAAGACTTGTATGACAAATAAAATCAATCCGTAGCTCACAAATGCATGTTCAAAGATAAACATTAACTGAAAAACAACACACATGCACATGCCACTCCTAGGGTACGCCTCACTTGGTTGCCTCGAGGTGGTCGTCAAGTATAGGGTGTTTTAGAGGTCGCCCTCCTGTCTAAAGATCCAGTTGCCTCGAAACGGTTGCCTCGGATAAAAAGGATCTAGGACATTAGGGTTACCGCTAAGGCGTCCTACTATTGCTTTGGTGACCACACATGTCCCTTATAATCGAATTGACCCGAATACCTCCAACGACGGTGCTACCTACTTCTCAATAGTGGGATAGTACTGTCTAAAGGACTCCTACACATCCTAATTACTTAGGGTAGGTAGATTTCTCCTAGGTACTTGCTCTTTCAACAAAACAAAAACATCTTTTCGCACCTACACTTTCAAAAAGTTTTTCAAACAAATATTTCATACACTCTTGAGGACAAATACAAGAGTTACCTAGAAATTTTTCAAACGAAACTTTTTCAAACCCACATACACTTGAAAAGCAAACAATTTTTGAAAACATAAGAGCAAGTACCTAAGAGCCCGTGGATAACCACAGATAGAAAGGGTGATAACACCTTCCCTTTCTATAAATCTACCTCCCGAATCGAGAGACATCTCGAAAAGGAATTTTGCTGTGCTTTTGTCCTTTCCATGTTGGAGAACATAAAAGACGGTGGCGACTCTTGCTTACCGCGACATTTTGCGAACCAGCTTAAAAAACAGTCAGTTCTATTTCCACCGATCACAGTATTATTTATAAAAAGCTGCACCAAGATCTTCCCAGTTATGAACATTGGCTCTTTCTAACTGATAAAACCAATTAAGTTGAGTTCCAGACAGACTGTCTTGGAAGAAGTGTACCTATAAATCTTTGTCAACAGTATGGGGCTGGATCTTCCTTACATAGGACCGGAGATGCATTTTGGGGCATGAGACTCCTTCGTATTTGGCGAACACAGGTGCTTTGAATTTTGGAGGAATGACAATTCCTGATACTAAGCCCAACTTCTCAAAGTCCAATCCAGGCACTTTTTGGATTTCCATTGCGCTTAACCGTTCTTCTAGATGCTTATACTTATCGTCGGCTAAAGGGTATTATTTTTCAGAATAGTCTTCTTCTTCCTCTTCCTCTTCTGAATCAGTCTGAACAACAATTTCTTTGCCTTTTCCGTCTTGATTTTCTTTCTCACCGGATGTTATTGCAAAGTCTAAGCCCCTTCTTATCTGCCCTTGGAACCTTCTTCCCATGTTCAAAATTCTGGTTATCTTCTTCGTCTTCTTTTTCTTTTCCTCAACCATCAAGGTCTTCAACTCTTCTTGTCCTTTGGCCAGAGTTAAGAACAATTGTTGAAACTATGCATTCTGAGCTTAGAGGTCCTTCACCATTTACTCGAGAACCATCTTACTGGAAAAAATAGTAGAGAGATGAAGAGACTTGTTGCAAGTAACTTGTTTATGTTATGATGAATGATAAATGCGTATGCAATGATTTCAAGGATTTTAAAATTCAAATTTGTTTTAGACAAAAAGGAAACACACGTTATATTAATAATTTAAAGGTTTGAGTACATCAATGCCTTATTGGACAAAACAAATACAAGAAACTCTAAGATAGAAAGGTAGTACGCATCCTCTTTGGTGCAATGTAGGCATTCAAAGTCTGCTCCTCATGAAGTAGCCTAGTGAGTTCCAAAACCTTCTTCTCGCTTGCATAGAATTGGGCTTCGAAAGTATCTCGCTCCCCCTTGAGTTGTATCCAATCTCTTTGTTGGTCTTCAAGAGAGGTGGGCATGTCAGGATGTAGGATAGTGTATGGAACATCTCCTTCCATGACAAGCTCAATGATTACCGGGAGAATGGAGGGGTAAGGCATCATAAGGCTCTGAGCACGAGTTCGTACCCATTTGAGGTAAGGCTCAAGAGGGATGGAATTCTTGTGCCCCAAAGTCTTGCTATCTACCTTGTTTAACATCCTCCAAGCTCGGATAAATCTCGGGTGAAGACCTTGATCGTTGTTGTCGTGGTCAAATACCAAACCTTGAATCAGCATCTCGTGCGGGCCATCCCTTCGGGAATAACCCAACTGTCTTAAGGCTAAGCAGGAGTTATATGTGATACCTCCCCTAATGCCAAGTAAAGGGACATTAGGAAATTATCCACAACAGTCGACAATAGTAAAATTCTCTATGGATCGGGAGCACCAATGAATGTCTGAATGTTTGAGCGTCATCAACCTTTGTGACCACCTTGAGCCTTGCTCATTCTTTAATACAGATTGGGGAAGATGTGAAATAAACCATCTTTCCAAGAGGGAGTGCAACACATAAGGACACATTTTTTCCTCATTGTGCGAGTGTGAAAAGAGTGTATGATATCCCTTATTAATGTAGGAACCGGGTTGCGGGATATGAAGATTTTGACGGTGTTCACATATATGAGTTGATCAAGGTTTGGAAACAAAACCATACCATAGATGAGGAGAGCCACAATTTCCTCAAAAGCTAGCAAGTCCAAAGAATTCCAACAGTTTTGGGCTTTCTCAAACAAGAACTTTGCTAGGAAACCTTTGACACCACTCTTTATTTCCCAATGAGTTGTGACATCAGATGAGTGCAAGTGTAGAGCTTGAGCAATCTCTTCTGGCTTTGGGTCTCTTTCCGTACCGTTTAAAGGTAGTTCATTGAGAATGGGAATTCTCAAGAGTCGGGAGAATTCTTCCAAAGTAGGCACAAGTTGATAGTCGGGAAATATGAAGCAATGGTGTAAAGGATCAAAGAACTGAAAGAGCACCTTCATCATGTCCTCATTTGTGTTGAAGGTGACCAAGTTGAGTAGGCGACCATGCCTCTCGGTGAATGGAGAGTTTTCAGGAATCCTTGAAGCTAGCTCCTTAAGTTGTGGAGGGATCCTTACAAGGTTGACTTGAATAGTTTTCCTTCGAAGAGAATCCATATCCTACAAAACAAGAACAAAGATGAATCCAAAAATCCTTGAAATGGTTAGTGAATGTGTATGATGTTATGATGTTCATAATGTTATGTACAAGTATGTATATACAAACAAAGCAAACAAGTCTTTAGGTTTAGGCTTGCATGGAGTTTTATAGGTAAGTACCCTCTTGAAGTTTAGTTGGCTCAAACCTGTCCTAGTAATAGTAACCGGGTTCTAAGGAGCTCAATATCACTGGTTTGTTTCCTTGGTCATTGTTTCAGCACAAGCCTCTTTAATGGCGACCGAAATATCCCCAAAAACCAAACCTCAATGAGTGTAGTATCGAGTATCTACCAACTTTGGACTGCACCAAAGCCGGTCATCTCACTACATCCTAAAGGCCAAGTTGGTCAAGTAAAGGTTCTAAAAGTTCATTAGTGCTTCATGACATCACTCAGCGGCCCCGTATTCTCTTTGATTGACTCAAAGGCTACCGGTACCCACAAATATATCGCACTAACGTAGCTATTGCTTAGACCATGTCGGTATACCCCACATAGTTTCCACAATGTATTGCTACTTACCTATAATGTATCACAAATCTGGGTAGAGGATTCAAACCCAAACAAAGAACCATAATATAAAGCATACAATTCAGACATTGAAAGCAAATAAATATGATCTAGCCCTAAGGTAACCCCACTTTTAGAATTTTCCCCAGCAGAGTCGCCAGTTCTATGATACGGTGAGAGAACTGATTTGGGTGTTTTGCGTTTGATAGCAAATTGCGGTTAGCAAGAGTCGCCACCGACTTTTCTTTTATCCAAAAGGAAAGGTGAAAAAGCATAGGAAATACCTTTGAGATTGTTTCTTGATTTCGGGGGGTAGATTATGAAAAGGGAAGGTGTTAGCACCCTTTTCATCCATGGTTTTCCATGGGCTCTTAATTACTTTGCTAGATCACTTGATTTTGTTTGAAATTATGCTTTGTGTGGTTTTTGAAAGTATTTTATAAAGAGGCCATTGTTTAGGCAATATTTGTAATTATTCTTGTTTGTAAGAATGTATACAAAGATATTGATCTTTTGAAAATGTTTTCAAATTTTGTAAGATGTTTTAAAAGTGTAGGTGTTTGTTTTGAAAATAGCAAGGATTTTGTTTTGAAATGGAGCAAGTAATTAGGAGCAATCTACCTACTCAAATGTCTTTCTTGTTCATTTTCTTTTCCTTTGACATTGTTGTCTTACCATTGATTTGGTAAGCAACCCTATCTTTGGATGTAAACGGGACGGGCGTGGGTCATCGTATAACCATGATTAGCAATATTGCAAGGTATCTTAGCATTCTTTTGGAGGGACTAAGATCATTTGTAAGGCAACTTAGATAGCGTCATCGAGGGACTATGACCTTGTATTGTTTTGCTTTTTGCTAAGATACCTTACATGCATAATATGGCCATTTTGTATAAGGAAACCAAGTGGAATAACCCTAGGGGTGCTTGTGTGCAAGTGTATCATTTTCATGCTTGTTTTTGTCTTGAATTAGGGTTTTCTAAGTATTGATGTTAGTCTTTCCATACAAACCCTAATTACTAGCAAGTTATATAAAAGCGATAAATTGCGAAATTTAAAGTTACTATGCTATTACAACATTTGTGGGGAGGGAGGTATACAATTTGTAAATGGGGATTGCAAGAATTTAAACCTAATTAGTCTATTACAACTATATTGAATTGGTATAAAATATACAAGGAATAAAAATAAATACAAAGTATAAAAAATGAATGTACAAGTATGCAAAATGTAAAGAAAATGAATTTTGTTTGATTTTCATGAGAAAAAAAAAGATTTTGTCTTAACCTAATTAAATAAAGAAAATAATTAATTGAATTTAAATTTAATAAGAAAAGATCTTAAATGAAAACCTAGTTTTATCAATTAATCAAAAGAAAATAATTTTAAGAAAAGTATTTTGGTATTCCCATCTTTAAAATATTTATAGTATTATAAAATATTTTTAGTCTTTTTTATATTAAAATAATGTATTTTTAAATGGTGTGAAAAATAAATAAATAAAAACATGATATTAATTAAGTTTATAAGATTTACTTAATAAAATAAATAAAGTTATAAAAATATTTTTTTTAGAAAAATAAAATAAAATAAGTCAAAATATAAATATATCATTTTTTGTATTTTATGATTTTTAGGGTTTAGAAAAATATATTTAAGAAAAGAAAAATGAAATAAATAAATAAATAATAAAACTTGGGCCAGGGGGTGCCAATAGGAAGCGGAGAGGTCATTCAGCAAAAAATAATAAAATAAATAAAATAAAATAAAATAAGCCAGGCCCAAAGAGGCCTAGCGCCCTGCAAACAAAAAAAAAGTCAGAATTGTAAAAATATGAAAAATGAAAAGGGTACCACTGGGGCTCGAATCTAGGTCCCATAGGTTACAGGCGCGCGCTTCTACCACTGGGGTGACTATACATCCGTTAATACAAATGAAACAATAAATATGTAAGGTAAAACGTGTTCTGAAGACTTCATCTTCAACCTCCAGCCAGAACAACTGTAACTTGCTTATTTCTCATCAAAAATGAAAACTGTAAACATGAAACTTGTATCAAATTTTCTCACAATTCCAGAAATGTAAAGTATTAAAACTATAGATCAAAGATAAGCAAGAATTTTAATGGCCCTAATCTAAACCCTAAAAATTTCAGAAATTCCAGTTTCAAAATTCTCTAAGCTCAAGAAAAATTAATGGAAACTATGGACATGGTTAGCTTCAGGGCAATGATATCTACATGTTTTATTCACAAATAAACTATTGATAATGCTTGTACGAAGAGTTTCAAGTTGAGAAAACTTACCTCAAAACTGGAAATCGTGTTTGGAGTTTGAGCTTGTTTCAAGTGATGGTGATGATCAGGTTAGCTTCATTGAGGTCCTAGGAAGCTAATGAAATGGTTGGCTCAAGTTGAGAGTGGCTGGAATGAATTGGAGAAGTCAAGTTGCAGACTCTCTTTTTTGGTTATGGAAGTTATGGTAAATGGTGTTACAGTTCTGGAATAAGGATATGGATGAGTTGTATTTGATGTGAGGAAGCTTTAGAAACTAAAAGTCCAAGAAACGCACGAGGGAAATGGGAGTTTGATGTTCAAGGTCAGAAACTGTGCAACAATGCAGTTTTTGGGCAATTTCTAATTTGAGAGAGTTTTGGTGTATTTCAGGATGCTCAAGCTCGTGTCCTAGCTCACAAATAGTGACTCTATTTATAAGCAACAAGTTTGGAGTGCTCTAGTTGATCAGAATTCAAATTTACATGTTTAAGTTAAACATGTGATTTTTTGACAAAACAAGTTTCCATGCCTTGTGTACTTGCTAAGATAGAGTGGTTATGCTTTAAACAAGCTTGCTTCTGACTTTGTGGATGGAGTGTGATCAGAGGGAACAAGTTAGAGGCTCAATGTTAACTTTATGCAAAAAGCTTGCTTTACAAGAATGACATTGTTAACTTTGTGCCATAAATGGAAATGCAACTTGGACAATAGCTCAATTTCTTGGATCAAAGCCCTAACAGCTGTGTAAACATTTAATTATGGAGTGACAAACAATTTTGAGACCTGCAAAGCAAATATTATGCAGCCTAGCATGGATTTGGTTCATGTGTTCATCAAAAATGACTTGTAATTCAAGTGACAAACCCTAACTTCATCTCTTCGATTCTCCCTCCTTAAGAATGATCTCAAGGAGTTCTTGGACATTTTGGAAAGATTGCAATGTGCTATACAACCCATATTTGAATTTATTTTGAATATTACCCTTGGAACTATATGAAAAAGTGCCATGAAGTTAGGTCAAAATCCTGACCAAATTAGGGCAAAATTTCACTAAGTGTTTAGTTTCATGACCACATGTTCATAAAATTATAACTTGAGATCCAAGAATTTTTGGAAGCAGTTGTGTAAAGAAAAGTTGTAGATTTCATGGAGATCTACAACTTTCATGATGTAAGTTTCTCTTGAATCATCTTGCATCATGGTGAAAATGTTGTCCAAAGTTATGAAAAAATATGAAATTTCCAACACTTAAAAAATTTATAAGTTTAGAAATTTTGACTTTTTCAAAATGAAATCTTGAATTTTTTATTTCTTGATGAATAAGTTTCATATTTTGACATGTTTTTATGAATTATGATCTTTGGCACTTGAATTTGACCAAAAAGTCAAAGTTTGACTTTTTAGTGTACAATTGACTTTTGATCAGTTGACTGCAAAATTCATCTGTCAATCTAATGGACTTGCAATGTTTTGAACCATGCCATTAGGTCAAAATGATGAAATTGGACTATTTAGATCATGCCTTAAACTAATTTACCATTTTCTAGGTCAAAAATCTGAAATTGCCCTTTTCCAGTCAAAACCCTAATTTTGACCATTTTGCCCTTTTGATGATTTGATCAAATTTCTTGGGGAATTGTGGTTCAAACTTGATAAAATGATACATATGAGTTTATAATGTTGATATGGATAAAAAATTATGAAGTTTGACTGTAAATTGGCCACAGTTGACTTTTTCCTCAATACAATTGATTTTTAGGTCAACTGCTCAATTGACTGAGCAAAAATGTGATTCAAGGCTTGAAACTTGGCATGATTATTCTTGGGGGTCCATGATGATCCATGAAAGTCACATGGGACATTGGAATTTCAAAAATCCTTGTGAAAACTCAAACCCTAATTTTGGTCATCAGTGTTTGAGGAGGTGTCTTGAGCTGATCAAACCCTAGTGCACTCTTGAGCCCAAGGAGATCTTGTGAGAAAATTCTTGATAAGTGAGAGGGAAAATTTTGGGGTACAACACACATCATATGAGTAAATTATAGACATTTGACAACAAATAGATGCAGTTAAAAACTAAACCCAATTAAATGGATGCATTGCTTTTGAAAATTTATAACGCAACACTTCCTTGTATTAAAGTAACTACATTACTACCACATAACACATTTAAAACAAATGAAAACCCATACATCTAACTCTAATATGGGGAAAAAATAAAGAAACAGATACATCCACATTTAAATGTAGCTAAAGAAGCATAAATTACACATTCCGCTGGAAGAGAAATAGCCTCTGTGATATTCAACACAACTCCATATTGAGCACTACTTTTAAAAGCCTCACAAAAACAAGATGGAGAAGTTTCGATGACAAATTTCATACCAGAACAACAATTACCCTCTGTGATACGGTGGGAGAACTGACTTGAGGTTTTGCGTTTGTTTTCGCAAATGTTTCGGTTTAGCAAGAGTCGCCACCGGCTTTTTATTTTATCCTAAGGAAAGGTCAAAAAGCACAGGAAAGACCTTTGAGATGTTTTCGTGGGTTCGGGGGGTAGATTATGAAAAGGGAAGGTGCTAGCACCCTTTTCATCCATGGTTATCCATGGGCTCTTAGTTACTTGTTTTAGATCACTTGCCTTTGCTTTTCAATTGTTTGAAATGGTGCTTTGTGTGTGTGGTTTTGAAAATGTTTTGAAAAAGATTCCTTGTCTAGGCAACCTTTGTAATGACTCTTATTTGAGTATATACAAAGGTGTGTGTCTTTTTGAAAAGATGTTTCAATGTTTTTTTGGAAGTTTGTTTTGAAATTGTGTGGAGATGTGTGTTTGAAAAATGACAAGGATGTTTTGCAAGTTTTTTGATCAAGTAACTAAGAGTTTGTCTACCCTATTTTACTCAAAGATCTTTCTTATGTTTTTAACCCTTTTAACAGTGTTGTTTCACCATTGTGTTTGATGAAAAACCTTGCATTAGGATGTTTAACGGGATAGGCGCGGGTCATCGTATGGACCATGAAAGCAATAGTGTAAAGTGTCTTTGGCAATTTTCTTGAGGGACTATGATCATTTTTGTTTAGGCAACAAGATAGCGTCATCGAGGGACTATGATCATTTTGTTTGTTTTTGCTTTGTTTTTGTTTTGCCAAAGTACTTGACATGCAACCATGGCCCATTTTTGAAGGCAACAAGTGGATGAAACCCTAGGGGTGCAAGTGTGCATTGTGTTTGTTTTTTCATGCATGTTTATCTTGAATTAGGTCAAGCTATTTGTTGATTGATTTTGCATACAAACCCTAAGTCTAAGCATGGCATAATTTGGAAATTTTTAAATGTGCGAGAATTTAAAGTCCTAAATTATTACAACATGATTATGGGGATGGGGATACAAGTTTGAATTGGGGGATATTTGACAAGGAAATAAATGCTAAATTATTACAACCATATCGAATATATAAATTAATATTTAACATTTAAATAACTACAATTAAATAAATATCATAATGCAATGTATTATGCAAAAAAGATTGTTTATATATGTAAAAAGATTTTCATGTTTGAAATATAAACAAAATAAAAAGAGTCAATTTTTGATTATTTTTGTTATTTAGGGTTAAACCCTAAATTTTGAATAAATAGTATTTATTTATTAATTATGTACAATATACATTAATTTATGCAAAAAATAAAAAGTATATTGTCAAAAAGGTATTTTTAATGTCAAAAAATAAAAATGTATTATTTCTATATTTTTGTCCTAATTACCTAATAAAATAAAATATACAAGTAATTATATTTTATATATATTAAATATGCTAAATATGTACAAAAATAAAATATTAATTATTTACAAAAATGTATATTTTAGAAAATGTTTTCAAAATGTAAATAAAAAAAATAATAACCAAAAAATAAATATTTTTGTATTATTTTTTTGGTTTTTTAAATGAAAAGGATTTATATTTATTTACATACATATGCTTGAAAGTAAATAAATGTCAAATAAATATGAAAAAAATGTGGAAAAATATTTTTGGTGTTTTTTATGTTTGAGTCAAAAATATAAAGTCAGAATAAAAAATAAAAAAATGCAAAAATGTCAAATATTTCACATAATGGGCCAGGGGGTGCAAATTGAAAAAAGGGGTGCAAACAGCAAAACTGACTCAGGCCCAGCCCAAGCCAACCTTCTTCAACCTCCAGCACTGTCAAACGCGTGCTTCCTTGTTCAAAATACAAACTCCTGATTCTTTGATTTTTAGCCAAAACTCATAACATAAACATTGTAGAGCTTGAAGTCACGATTTCAACCATATAAAACACTTGACCTAACTCTAAGAAACCAGGGAGAATTTCATCATCCCCAATTTCTGACCTAGCTTTTTTCCAATGTTCATGACTAAAAATCTCACAACACGCTTAACATAAATGAAAAACGACCACATGTATGGCTTCAGGGCTATGAGTAGGACATGTTTCATTCACAAACCTAAGTCTAAACATGCCTAGATAGAGAGATAAAGTCCATAGATTACCTGTTTAAGCTTGATTTGAACAGGGTAATGTAGCAACCTTCAATGGAGTTTGAGCTTCTGTTGAGCTTGCCTGAAGTCCAAGGATGCTTCCCAAATACCTAGCTTGCTTTGAAACAACCTGTATCGTGCTGTAGAAGTTCACCTGCACAGCTTGAAAATGAAAATGGAAAATGAGGTTAGCAGTGTTACAGCTTGAGTTTAAGGCTTGGAATAGTTTAGGTGGTCGGTATGGAAGGTGTTTGAACTCCTTTTTGCAAAAGTGCACGAGCCAATTGAGTTGTGGACCTCAATCTGCAGGGGGTGTCCTGTTTTTGCAGCAAGATGGTGTTTTGGTGTATTAGGAGGTATGAGAGGTGGAAGGGTCGTGCTTTAGGTCAGTTGGGATGTATGGAAGATGAGTACAAAGTTTTGTTCTGGCTTGTGTTTGCAGGAAATGAAAGTTGTATGTGTTTTGCAAAGTTACTTGTTTTTGAAGCCAAGAAGTTCAAGTTGACAATGCAGGCCTGTGAGATCTATCATGTATGCTGCAGCATTTGCTCTTGGTAAACGGGATTTGTGTAATCACTCTTGCCTCAAAGATCTGGCCTCTGTCTCAAGGATTTGGAATTTTACATAAAGTATCACTTTACCAAAATGGAAACTTTGCTTTTTCTAGTTAAGGGTTAGTTTAGCATGTAATGTCCAAATGGATGAAATAACACCTTAACACAATGGTTAGGCATTAAATTAAGGAGTGTAAACTTGGTCTTGGGGCCTGCAAGCTAGCATTACACAAACTGATTTGAAAAATGCAATTGTTATGAACATGCCTTGGCCATGAACAAAAGTGAGTTTTGGCCAACTTTGTGAATTCGATTCTCTCTAACCACAAGGGTGTTTGAGAAGTTCTTGGACAATTTGGAAAGCTTGGAACATGTACTAAAATCCATCTTTGTAATGCAAATTGAAAATCCAAGTGAAACCATGTGAAAAATGGCCAAGAAGATGGGCCAAAATCCTGCCTAGAATAGGGCAAATTTTCTCTAAGTTAAAAGTTTTATGCACCCTTGTTCCAAAAAATCATAACTTGAGATACAAGCTTCCTTTGAGAAAACTTTGTTAATCAAAGTTGTAGATTTTGTGATGGACTACAACTTTCATGTTTCAAGTTTTGTTTGAATCCATTTGCATCTTGGTGAAAAAATGGGGCAAAGTTAGGAAAAAATAAGAAAATTTCATAACTTAGAAAATTTCTAAGTTATGAAAATTTTCATTTTAAAACCCTAATTTGCAATTTTGGGTTTCTTGATGAACAAGTTTCATAATTTGACATGTATTGATGAAAAATGAATCTTGGCACTTGATTTTGACCAAAAAGTCAAAGTTTGACTTTTCAGTGTACAGTCAAATTTTGATCAGTTGACTGAAAAATTCATCTGTCAATCCTATACATTTGAGATCTTGTTGAATGGGTCAAGACAATGCCATTGAGTCCTTGAGTCCATATATGAGCTTGGTTTGCCATTGGTTAGGTCAAACAGTCAAAAATTTCCTTGGTGCAGTCAAAACCCTAAAAATAACCATTTTGCCCTTTTGGTGATCTGATCAAATTTCTTGTGGAATTGTGATCCAAACTTGACCAAATGCTTCATATGAGTTCATTATGTTGATATGGGTCAAAATTCATGAGGTTTGACTGTCAATTGGCCACAGTTGACTTTTTCCCCAATACAGCTGATTTCTAGGTCAACTGTCCAATTGATTGGGCAAAGATTTGAATCAAGGCTTGAAACTTGGTATGGATAAACTTGTGAGTCCAACATGAAGCATGAAAGTAACTTTGTGCATTTTAGGTCAAAACATCCCTGTGCAAACTCAAACCCTAATTTGGGTCAACAGTGCAAGGAGGGGTCTTGAGCAGAGCAAACCCTAACTTGATCTTGAGTTCCAAGGGTCTTGTGATGAGAAAATTGTTGTACCCCAAAATTTTCCCTCTCATTTTCATCAACATTTTCTCATCACAAGACTCTTGGAACTCAAGATCAAGTTAGGGTTTGCTCTGCTCAAGACCCATTCTTGCACTGTTGACTCAAATTAGGGTTTGAGTTTGCACAAGGATGTTTTGACCTAAAAAGCCCAAAGTGACTTTCATGCTTCATGTTGGACTTACAAGTTTATCCATACCAAGTTTCAAGCCTTGATTCCAATCTTTGCCCAGTCAATTAGACAGTTGACCTAGAAATCAGCTGTATTGGGGAAAAAGTTAACTATGGCCAATTGATAGTCAAACTTCATGATTTTTGACCCACATCAACATTATGAACTCACATGAACCATTTGGTCAAGTTTGTATCATAATTCCACAAGAAATTTGATCAGATCACCAAAAGGGCAAAATGGTCATTTTTAGGGTTTTGACTACACAAAGGCAATTTTTGACTGTTTGACCTAACCAATGGAAAACCAAGCTCATATATTGACTCAAGGACTCAATGGCATTGTCTTGACCCATTCAACAAGTTCAAAAGATCTCAAATGCATAGGATTGACAGATGAATTTTTCAGTCAATTGATCAAAATTTGACTGTATACTGAAAAGTCAAACTTTGACTTTTTGGTCAAAATCAAGTGCCAAGATTCATTTTTCATCAATACATGTCAAATTATGAAACTTGTTCATCAAGAAACCCAAAATTGCAAATTAGGGTTTAAAATGAGAAAATTTCATAACTTAGAATTTTCTAAGTTATGAAACTTCCTTATTTTTTCCTAACTTTGTCCCATTTTTTCACCAAGATGCAAATGGATTCAAACAAAACTTGAAACATGAAAGATGTAGTCCATTGAAAATTATACAACTTTTATTCACAAAGTTTTCTCAAAGGAAGCTTGTATCTCAAGTTATGAATTTTGGAACAAGGGTGCAAAACATTTTTAACTTAGAGAAATTTTGCCCTATTCTAGGCAGGATTTTTGTCCAACTTCTTGGCCATTTTTCACATGGTTCCACTTGGAGTTTCAATTTTCATTACAAAGATGGATTGTAGTACACATTCCAAGATTTCCAAATTGTCCAAGAACTCATCAAACACCCTTGTGGTTAGAGAGAATCGAATTTACAAAGTTGGCCAAAACTCATTTTTGTTCATGGCCAAAGCTTGCTCATAACAACTTGCATTTTCAAGTCAGCTTGGTTCATGCTAGCTTGCAGGCCTCAAGACCAAGTTTACACTCCTTAATTCAATTCCAAACCATTGTATTAAGGTATTATTTCATCCATTTGGACATTACATGCTAAACTAATCCTTAATTGGAAAAAGCAAAGTTTCCATTTTGATAAAGTATCACTTTATGTCAAATTCCAAAATCCTTGAGGTACAGTCCAGATCTTTGAGGCAAAGCTTTGTAGACAAATCCCACTGATCAAGAGAAAATGCTGCAGCATGCTTGAGAGTATTGTACAGGCCTATATCACAACTTGCACTTTCTTGCTTCAAGTAGAAGAAACTTGGCAAAACACATACCATCTTTCATTCCTGTAAACAAAAGCTTAAGCAAACTTTGTACACATCTTCCATACACCAAAACAAGCCTAAAGCACGATTCATTGATCCCTTATACCTCCCAATACTCAGAATCCATGTTTTGCTGCAAAACAGGGCAAGTTCTACAACTTGACCTCTATAGAAAAATCCACTCGTGCGTTTTTGCCAAAACCAGTGCAAACACTTTCCATTTCATCCATCCAAATTGTTTCAAGCCTTAAACACCAGCTATAACATCCCTAACCACTTTTGCCATTTTCACTTTCAAGCTGTGCAGGTGAACTTCTACAGCACGATACAGGCAGTTTCAAAGCAAGCCAAGTATAAGAGAAGCATCCTTGGACTTCAGGCAAGCTCAACCAAAGCTCAAACTCCATTGAAGATACCTACATTGCTTTGTTCGAGTCAAGCTGAAACAGGTAATCTATGAACTTCTATCTCTCAATCTAGGAAGAGTTAGGCTTAAGTTTGTGAATGAAACATGTCCTACTCATAGCCCTGAAGCCATACATATGATCACTTTTCATTTATATTAAGCATGCTGTGAGAATTTTAACCATGAACATTGAAGAAAAACTAGGTCAAAAATTGGGGGTGAAGAAATTCTCCCTGGTTTCTTAGAGTTAGGTCAAGTTCTTTACATGTTTGAATTCGTCTTTTGATGCTCTATAATATTGGTGTTATGAGTTTTGCATAAAAGTCAAGGAATCAGGAGTTAGCTTTGGTACAAGAGGCGCGCGCGTTTTGATATTCAAACAGAGCTGGAGGTTGAAGAAGGTTGGCTTGGGCTGGGCCTGAGTCTGTTTTGCTCTTTGCACCCCTTTTTTCCATTTGCATCCCCCTGGCCCATTATGTGAAATATTTGTTATTTTTACATTTTTCTTTTTGATTCTGACTTGATATTTTTGTTCAAACATAAAAAATCCTAAAAATATTTTTCCACATTATTTTACATTTATTTGGCATTTATTTACCTTTTAAACATATATATGTAAACAATATAAAACCTTTTTATTTAAAACCCTAAAAAAAAATAATACAAAAATATTTATTTTTCAGTTATTATTTTTTGTTTACATTTTGAAAATATTTTCTTAAATATACTTTTTTTTATATACATAAATAATTAATTTTATCTTTTTTATATTTAATAGGTTTAGTAAATATATATATAAATACTTGTATATTATATTTATTAGAATACTTAGGATAAAAATATGAAAATAATACATTTTTATTTTTATTAATATATGACACTAAAAATACTTTTTTTTACACTATACTTTTTATTCTTTTTATTTTTGTATAAATTAATATATATTGTACATAATTAATAAATAAATACTATTTACTTAAAAAATTAGGGTTTTGCCCTAAACAACAAAAATAACCAAAAAATGACTTTTTTTATTTTTGTTTATACTTCAAACATGAAAACCTTTTTACATACATGAAAAATCCTTTTTTAGCATAATGCATTTTTATTTGACATTTATTTATTTGTATTTATTTAAATATTAGATATTTGTCTTGTATATTCAATATGGATGAAATAGCTTAGAATTTAATTTCTTGTCAAATATCCCCAAATTCAAACTTGTACCCCCATCCCCATAATCATTGTTGTAATAACTTAGCATTTAAATTTCCGCATTTAAAAAGCTTTCAATTATGCCATGTTTAGACTTAGGGTTTGTATGCAAATCAAATCAACAAATAGCTTGACTTAATCCAAGATAAACATGCATGAAAAACAAACACAATGCACACTTGCACCCCTAGGGTTACTCCATCTTGTTGCCTTCAAAAATGGGCCATGTTTGCATGTCAAGTACTTTGGCAAAACAAAAACAAACAAAATGATCATAGTCCCTCGATGACGCTATCAGAGTTGCCTAAACAAAATGATCATAGTCCCTCAAGAAAATGCCAAAGATACTTGACACTATTGCATTCATGGTCTAAACGATGACCCGCGCCCGTCCCGTTAACATCATAACACAAGGTTGTTCACCAAATACAATGGTGAAACAACACTGTTAAAAGGGTTAAAACATGAGAAAGATCTTTGAGAAATTTAGGGTAGATAGCTCTTGGTTACTTGACCAAACTTGCAAAACAATCCTTGCCATTTTTCAAAACACACATCACAACACAACTTCAAAACAACTTTCAAAACATTGAAACATCTTTTCAAAAAGACAAACACCTTTGTAAAACATTCAAACAAGAATTGTTACAATGGTTGCCTAGACAAGGCATCTTTTTCAAAACATTTTCAAAAACCACACACAAAGCACCATTTCAAACAATTGAAAAGCAAAGGCAAGTGATCTAAGCAAGTAGCTAAGAGCCCATGGATAACCATGGATAGAAAGGGTGCTAATACCTTCCCTTTCTATAATCTACTCCCCGAACCCAAGAAAACATCTCAAGGTTTTTCCTGTGCTTTTTAACCTTTCCTTAGGATAAAATAAAATGTCGGTGGCGACTCTTGCTCAATCGAAACATTTGCGAACAAAAAACGCAAAACCTCAAGTCAGTTCTCCCACCGTATCACAGAACAAGCGACTCTGCTGGGGATAGTTTCTAAAAGTGGAGTAACCTTAGGGCCTAGATCACCCTTTTGCATGACTAATTGTTTGCTTTGATTGCTTTACATTTTGGTTCTCTTGATTGGGCTTGAAATCCTACACCCGGATTTGGGGAAACATTCATATATAGCAATACATTGTGGAAACTGTGCGGGGTATACCGACACGGTTAAAGCAATAGCTATATTAGTGCGACATATTTGTGAGTACCGGTAACCCTTGAGTTCAATCAAGGATAGTACGAGGCCGCTGAGTGATGTCACTAAGCACTAATGACCTAGAACCTTACTTGACCATCTTGGCCTTTTATTAGGGGTAGTGAGATGACCGGCTTTGGTGCAGTCTGAAGTTGGTAGATACTCGATACTACACTCATTGAGGGTTATTTTCTTGGAATATTTTGGTCGCTAGTTAAGTGGCTAAAGCAAAACAATGAACATGGAAAACAATCCAATGATATTGAGCTCCTTAGAACCCGGTTACTATTTATAGGACAGGTTTTTAAGCCAACTTAACTCAAGGGGTACTTACCTATGAAACCCTATGCAAGCCTGAAACTAGGGTTTTGTGTGACTTGCTTGTACATGTGTTTGTGCATACATCATGAACATCATGAAGCATCATATGCATCCACTAACCGTTTCAAGGGTTTGGATCTTCATCTTTGTTCTTGTTTTGTAGGTCATGGAAATTCTTCGCAGGAAAACTATCTAAGTCAACCTTGTGAGAATCCCTACTCAACTCAAGGAGCTTACATCCAGAATTCCAAAAAGCTCTCTCTTCAGTGAAAGACATGGTAGACTTCTCAACCTAGTCAACACCAGCATTGAAGAAGACATGGTGAAAGTGTTGTTCTAGTTCTTTGACCCCCTTCACCACTGTTTCACCTTCCCCGACTACCAATTGGTGCCTACTTTGGAGGAATTTTCTCAACTCCTGAGAATTCCTATTCTTAATCAACTACCCTACAACGGTACAGAAAAAGAACCAAAACCTGAAGATGTTGCTCAAGCACTACACTTGCAACCATCTGACATCAAGGGGCATTGGGAAACTAGAAGTGGTGTCAAAGGCTTCTTGGCAAAGTTCTTGTTTGAGAAGGCACAAGAGTGTTAGAATTCTTTGGATCTGCAAGCCTTTGAAGAAATTGTGGCACTCCTTATTTATGGGTTGGTCTTGTTCCCAAATCCTGACCAACTTATAGATGTGAATGCTGTCAAGATTTTCCTATCCAGGAATCCCATACCTACATTGCTTGGGAACATCCTCCACTCATTTTACACACGAACAATGAGGAAGAGAGGTGTTCTCATGTGCTGTACTCCTCTCCTTGCAAGGTGGTTTATTTCTCACCTTCCACAATTTGTTTTGAAGAATGAGCAAGGTTCAAGGTGGTCGCAACGATTGATGACCCTCACACATTCTGATGTACATTGGTGTTCTTGGTCCAGAGAAAATGTCATCATCATTGATCATTGTGGTGAGTTCCCTAATGTTCCATTACTTGGCATTAGAGGAGGCATTACCTATAACCCTTGTCTAGCTTTGAGAGAATTTGGATACGCTGGGAGGGATGGCCCTCATGACATGCTGATTCCTGACCTAGTTTTTGACTTCGACAACGATGCGCAAGGACTTCGCCAAAGATTCATCAGAGCTTGGAGGATGCCTAACAAGGTAGATAGCAAGACACTGGGGCACAAGAACTCCATCCCTCTTGAGCCTTACCTTAAGTGGGTACGAACACGCGCCCAGAGTCTTATGATGCCTTACCCTCACATTCTCCCTTTGATCAAAGAGCCTGTTAAGGAAGGAGAGGTTCCATACACCATCCTACATCCTGACATGCCAACATCATGGGAGGAAATGCAGAAGAGTTGGATCCAACTCAAGGAAGAAAGGGATACTTTTGAAGCCAGCTTCTACGCCAGTGAGAAGAAGGTTTTGGAGCTTACCCGTCGACTTCACGAGGAGGAGACCCTCAACACTTACATCGCACCAAAGAGGATGCGCAACGTCTTTTTACCTTAAGAAGTTTTTGTAATATTTGGCCCATGGGGCATTTATGTACTGACAAAATTTCTTCTTATTAATATGACGTGTGTTCTTTTTGTCTGCAAAAATTTTGAGTTTCTAAATCCTTGAATGCATTACATGAATAAACATATAATTCATCATATGCATAAACAGGTCTTCACACCAGGTTTCCTTATCTTTCTGCTGTTTATTTCAGTAAGATGGATATTGAGCAGACGGCAAAGATCTGCAGGCACAAAACTCGCAGTTTCAACAGCTCCTTATGACCTTGGCAAAGGGTCAGGAGGATCTTAAAGCACTGTTAGGGAATAAAGAGAAATAAAAAGGAAAAAAGAAGAAGAAAATAGTTGGGGTAGCTACACTGGGAAGAAGATTTGAGAATGAAGCTAGGAGAGTTCTTGAATTCCCCTCCACATCTGATGAGGGGACCGGTAAGGGAAAAGGAGATGCATTACCTTCTGAGTCCGAGGCTGAAGAGGAAGAGGTTGAGGAAGATGAAGATTATTCAGAGCAGCAATACCCGCCAGCGGACGACAAATACAAAAATCTGGAGGATAGACTGGCAGCTATGGAGCTGCAAAGGGTTCCCGGGCTAGATTTTGAAGAATTGGGATTGATTGCTGGGATTGTGATCCCTCCAAAGTTTAAGGTGACAACTTTTGCAAAATACGACGGTTTGTCTTGCCCGAAGATGCACCTGAGGTCGTATGTCAGAAAAATTCAACCTCATTCATCCGATAGAAATCTTTGGGTACACTTCTTCTAGGACAGCCTGTCCGGTACACAGCTAGATTGGTTTTACCAGCTTGAGAGGTCAGAAGTGCATAGTTGGGAGGATTTGGCAGCTGCCTTTTATCGCTAATATCAATATAACACTGACTTGGCGCCAACCCGTACTCAGTTACAAGGTATGGGGATGGCCTCAAATGAGGGATTCAAAGAATACGCCCAGAAATGGTGCAACTTGGCCGGAAGGGTGCAACCACCGCTTTCGGATAGGGAACTAGTTGATATGTTCTTGGGGACCCTATCTGGCCCTTTCTTCAACCATTTGATCGGGAGCTCTTTCGCAGGGTTTACTGAATTGATTCTGATTGGCGAACGGGTGGAAGCTGGTATTAAGAGCGGGAAGATTCAAAGGGATGCCTCTGCCTCCACAACTGTTAAAAAACCATTCCCGACCAAGAAGGAAGCAGTCGTTATATACTCTCAGAAAGGATTGGGAAGAACTGAGCGTCGGCCGACTGTGGGGGCCGTGATGATTCAAAATTCATCAAATGATCAGCCTCGTAACAACCAGTCTAGACCTAATCAGCAACGGTTGGAACGGCCACAACGGCAGTTCACCCACATCAACATGACGCCTGCACAAGTTCTTCCCCATTTGTTGAAGTTGAATCTGACTGGTTTAAAGGAGGCGCCGAAAAACCCTAACACCACATCTCCATACTATCATGCCAATGCTAAATGTGCCTATCATTCTGACAGCACCGGGCATGACACCAACGATTGTTGGGCGCTTAAGAATAAAATTCAAGATTTGATAGATGCTAAAGAGGTTGAGTTCGACGCCTCTGAGAAGCCGAATGTAATCTCCGCTCCAATACCGAAGCATGGTCGCAATGTCCATGCTGTTGAAAAAGATCTATTTGTTTCTAATGTTGATGATCTGATAACTCCACTACTGACAATCAAGTTGAATCTATTGAAGGCTGGGATTTTCCCAGGTTGTAAAGAAGATTGCTACTTTTGTTCCTCCCTACCGATCGATTGTCCATTGCTGAAGATAGGCATCCAACGCCTAATGGACAACCAACAAATTCTTTTCGAAAAGACTCTTGTTACTCCAACTCCTATCAATGAAGTTTCAATAATCATCATTTCCGCCAATCTTTCCAAGGTCCCCAAAAGGCCTGTTAAGATTACATCCGCTCCGAAGATTGTACCCTTGAAGATAACCATGCCTGGGCCCGTCCCATACAAATCTGACAAATCAATACTGTGGAATTATGGTGGAGAAATCTACTACCACGGTGTTAAACAAATTGAGATAACTGAAGAGAGCTTTGACGAAGAAACTGCCGACATTGGAAACATTGCCGGTACAAGCAAAATTACCCGAAGTGGAAGAATTTTCTCTCCAGAGATTGCCCCTCCAAAGGCAATCTTTGGACCCTCAGCTGCTCCCAAGGTTACTCCTGCACCGGTAAAACTATCTGCAAGAACGCCAATAATTGAAGAAGTTGTTACTCCTGTGGTTGTCCCTCCTGCTGCTGCTGATAAAGGGAAAGGAATCCAAGAAGAGCTCGTCAGGACGAGGGCTCAGCCATTGGTCATCCCTGATACCTCTAAAAAAGAAATGGAGGAGATTCTGAAAATAATCAAGAAGAGTGATTATGATGTGGTGGAGCAACTGGGGAAAACCCCCTCGAAGACCTCCATGTTGGCCCTGCTGCTTTGTTCGGAGGCTCATGCCAAAGCCTTGATAAGATTTCTGAAGACGGCCCATGTGCCCCAGGAAACCTCAGCCGATCAATTCCAGGATTGTGTAGCCAGCCTTACTGCCGACAACGACCTGGGTTTCTCTGATGCTGACCTGACTCCGAAGGGAAGAAATCATAATGACGCACTGCATGTGTCAGTTGAATGCCGAGGAACCACTCTCTCCCATTGTTGTACCCCAAAATTTGCCCTCCAATATTCTTCAAGATTCCTCAAGGGTTGCATAGTCCAAATGCCTCCTAACACAGTCAAAATTAGGGTTTTGGTTCCCTCAAGGAATTTGTGGTTTTTAGTGGTCCAATCAAGTCACATAGGCCTACATATATTGCCAAGCATCTACATGTCAAGTCTCAAGTCTCACAATGCCAAATTACACAGTCAAAAGCTTCATTTGCTTCACAATCAACTGCAGGGGTAAAATGGTCATTTTACAGTCAAAAGTAAAATTTTTTGGACAACATCTTATTTTAAGCACAAAATCATCATTTGATCAAGTCTTGATCATGATTCCTCAAGCATGGCTCAAAAATCATCAAGATGCAAAAAGTTTCTATTTTGGGACAGTAGAAAAGTCAACTGTAACTTGACCAGGGCATAACTTTTTCATGGTTCATCAGAAAAATCCCATCCAATGCTCATTTTGAAGGAGATGACATTTCCTACAACTCATCTTCACATTCCAAGTCCAAGAAATGCTCTCACAAAAAGTTATCAATTTCTACATTATAGGTCAATTTCAAAAGTCAACAAAAATGCACTTTAAGTCAAAGACCATAACTTGAGATTGGTAAATCCAAATGACATGGGACCAAAGTCATTGGTTAGAGGACTTCAATACCTTTCCAAAATGTCAAATAACATGTTCATATGATCAAAATTGAGCAAGATATGGATTGGAGAAGTTGGGAAATTTTTGTGAATTTGCAAAAGTCAACTTTGCTCAAAACACTTCATTTTTGCTAATGGGCCTCAAATTCCTTCTTGAAACTTTGTCCAAAGCCTATGCACGACCCATCAAGCCTAAATTGATTTATTTTCTTATTTTTATTAATTAATTGGATTTTTAATTGATTTTTAATTCATTTAATTAATTTAAAATGTAGGAAATTCAAAGATGTGATTTTTTCAATCTTTTGTGAAGCAAATAAACTCAGGGCAAGCTGGCAAATTCGTGTATCAATCAAGGACATCAAAATCTCCATGTTTGGCAAGTTTTCTCAATAAAAAAGATTGAAAAATATTTGATTTTCAATCAAATATTGGAACATCAATGCAAGGGATTTCTTGAGCAAGATTTGACCTAAAACCATTCTCCTATATGTACTAAACCTAAACCTAATCATGCACACGTGCAAATTGCTGCAGAAACACCATAGCCAATATTGAAAAAATTAAAGAAAACTTGAAAACTGAATTCTACTTTCCACGCCAATTCAAAGCCTTTTCTTGATTCCAATACATTGCTAGGCCTCCCAGGAACGATTTACAATCAAAACTAAGCTTCATAGCTCAAGAAATCGTTGTAAACAGTTTCACGATTTGAAGCTTTTTCCCATAATTGTATATATTGATTCATGGATATTTAACATATTCTTGTGGTTGTTTTGTGTTAATAGGACTCATACGAAGCTATTGGTGTGATTTAATTGCATTAAAATGCCCTGAAACAGAAACTGCCATTGAAGGATTCTAGGGTTTCCAAGCTTTCGAATTAGGGCTTTACAGCACAGGAAAAATTAGGCCTCAAGAGACCTATGGTTGAAACCGTTTGGACATGACGAACACAATGGACATATCGCGCCATATTTATATAGCCTAGAATTCTATTCGCTATTATTGGCCGTTCTGTTTTGTGGGGGTTAAAAACCCCCGCTATTTGCTTTGTTTTGCAGGTGTTCAACGAGGAAGATGAAGCCGTGTTAATGCATCATTGGTCCATTCAAAAAAAGTGGCGCGTGTTTTTGGCTTTTACAGCATATGGATTAATTCATTAATATATTATTTGTTTATTATTCTATTGACAATTCAAGCAGGTGGTTGGGTTGGTTGAGAACGCGTGGCATAAGCATTGGGACCCGGGTTCGATTCCCAGGTCCACCCAATATTTGTTTCATATTTTTCTATACAGAATTACATGCAGGCTTCATGAAAGGCTTCACCATGGACCCCCACATCCCAGGCGCCATGTGTCATCACCTTCCAATCCAGTGGCCAAAAGATGCTGGACACCATGCTCCCAGTCAAACAAACGCCTAGCTGATTCCAAAAAGTCAACGGACTGAATTGTTAATGGGCCTGGAAACTGCTCCTTCACCCCCAAAGTTGGCCCAGCACTCCTGGTTCTTTATTCTTTTTTTCTTTTCTATTTCAAATTCAATTTAATTATTTTCTTAATTATAGTTATTATTATTATTTAATTAACTCACAAACTATTATTTTCATAAAATCAGAAAACTAATATTATTATTATTTATTTATTTCATATTATTTTTTGTAAATAAACTTTAAATATAATTAATTTAGTTAATTAGGTTAACTTTAATCTTTTTACAATAAATAAAAATCATGTAGAATTAGGGTTTGACAATTTTCAATCATATTTTCTTGTTATTTTATTTTTATTAAAAAACATAAAACATAAAAAAACATTTTTTCTTTTGATTAATTAATTAATTAGTAAATTAGGTTTAATTTAATTAAATGCAAAAAAGGACCAAATTTCTTTCTTTTCTCAAAAAGGGTCAAAACCCTAAGACTTTCCGGATTTAATTTTTATTCGCGCGTTATTCCTTTTGATTATATTGATGTAACTGTTTCCGAGGATGTAATAGTTAATTACGTCTTTTACCGCTTTCTTTACTTTTCTCGCATTTATTTTCCAAACGGGTTTTGTTTTTGGCGATGTATAGGCCCGCGCCTTGTAATAGCGTAGATTCAACTTTCCGCAATTTATTTTCCGCACTCTTAACTGTTAAATATGCATGCAAGACTTGTATGACAAATAAAATCAACCTGTAGCTCACAAATGCATGTTCAAAGATAAACATAAACTGAATCCTGATACACGTACACATGCCACTCCTAGGGTACGCCTCACTCGGTTGCCTCGAGGTGGTCGTCAAGTATAGGGTGTTTTAGAGGTCGCCCTCCTGTCTAAAGATCCAGTTGCCTCGAAACGGTTGCCTCGGATAAAAAGGATCTAGGACATTAGGGTTACCACTGAGGTGTCCTACTATTGCTTTGGTGACCACACATGTCCCTAATAATCGAATTGACCCGAATAACTCCAACGACGGTGCTACCTACTTCTCAATAATGGGATAGTACTGTCTAAAGGACTCTTACACAGCCTAATTCCTTAGAGTAGGTAGATTTCTCCCGGGTACTTGCTCTTTCAAAAATAAAAACAAAAAAACTTTTCGTACCTACACTTTCAAAAAGTTTTCAAACAAATATTTCATACACTCTTGAGGACAGATACAAGAGTTACCTAGAAATTTTTCAAACGAAACTTTTTTCAAAACCCACATACACTTGAAAAGCAAACAATTTTTGAAAACATAAGAGCAAGTACCTAAGAGCCCGTGGATAACCATGGATAGAAAGGGTGCTAACACCTTCCCTTTCTATAATCTACCTCCCGAACCGAGAAACATTCTCGAAAAGGAATTTTGCTGTGCTTTTGTCCTTTCCATGTTGGAGAACATAAAAGACAGTGGTGACTCTTGCTTACCGCGACATTTCGCGAACCAGCATTCCAAACAGTCAGTTCTATTTCCACCGATCACAGAACTGGAGACTCTGTTGGGGAGATATATAAAAGTGAGGTGTACCTTAGGATTAGACCACTCTTATGTTTTCAATTGCTTGCTTTGTTTGCTTTTATATTGTGGGCTTGTCTTGGAGTTTCATAGATCCTAACCCGGATCTGGGGAATACCCTTTAGGTAGCATAAGCTGTGAGGGACCTGTCCGGCGTAGACCGACACGGGTGAAGCAGTGGCTACGTTGGTGTGACACCTTGGTTTGTACCGATATCCCTTGTGTTGCAACGAGGGGAATATGGGTCTTCTGAGGAGTCATTAAGCACCAACCGACTTTAGAACCCTAAATTGACCCAACTTGGCCATAGAACAGTAGCAGTATGCTACACTCGATGAGGCTAAACTCTCGCGATGGTTCTGGCCGCAAGAAAAGATTGCGATGCTGGAGTTATGACCGATTGAGGGTAGTCAGTGATATTGAGATCCTCTAGAACCCGGTTACTATTTTCTAGGACAGGTCTTAACCAACTGAAACTGAAAGAGGGTAGTACCTAAACTTCATGCTGGCCTAAACTCTAAGGGCTTTCTGGTGTGACTTGTATGCCTTAAAACTTGAACTACGTGCATATTCTTATCTGACACATGAGTTTCTTGCAGGTTTTGTTTACAGTCCTTAATCTGGGCTCATAACAGGGTTTACTTACATCACTCCATGCATAGCATAACATCATACCATCATACCATTGCATACATCCTGCATAAGGACTAATCCATTTCAAGGATCTCAAGGGTTTGTGATGCAGGTCATGATGAACCAACTGTCTAGCAAGGGGCAAAGGGGATTTATTTTCCTCTAACCAAGGTTGTTTGGAGATCAAAACATGACAAATCGAGTCAGGGGCTATGACCCACTCGATATGGTGAGCCTTTACTCTTGAAGAAGACTCTCAACAACATGAAGTTCCTTCAATCAAGCTACCGGATTCAAATTCTAACAATTTTCTTGTTTACCTCGCGAGATCCTTGAAAACATTGCATGCATACATACATATCATTGCATTACAGGTACCCTTGGTACATGTCACTTACCATCTTCGCTGTTTATTTCAGCAATGGCTTCCCAACAAAACAACCAGGATCTTCATGCTCAAGAGACTCAGTTCAGGGAAATCTTCCTAAACCTATCCAAGGGGAAGGAAGAGTTGAGGACACTCCTCATGGGGAATTTGGTCAGGAAGAGTCCTGAAGACGACAAGGACGAACGGCTGAAACATATGCAAGCTGAGGTGGATGCAATGAGAACCCAAATGCTGGGGCAAATGGCTCTTATCCAAGGCTTGGCTAGGGAGCAAGAAGATTTGAGAACCATGGTGTTGTACCCCAAAATTTGCCCTCCCATATTCTTCAAAGATTTGCCAAGTCAAGCTGCAAAATTCTCCAAGGGTTGCACAGTTCAAGGGTCTCCTAAACAGGCAAAATTAGGGTTTTTATTCTGATCAAGAAAATGAAGTTTCCAAGGGCCCAATCAAGTCTCACATGCCTACAAATATGGTCAAGCATCCTCATATCAAGTTTCAAGGCTTTCAGCACAAAATTGCACAGTCAAAACCCTAATTGCACTACAGTCAACTGTAGGGGCAAAATGGTCATTTGACAGTCAAAAGTTCAAATTTTTGGTCAACATCTCATTTTGAAGCCACAAACATCATTTGATCAATGTTTGATCATGATTCTCAAAGCTTGGCTCAAAAATCATCAAGATGCAAAAGTTTCCTTATTTGGACAGTTGAAAAAGTCAACTGTAAATTGACCAGGGCATAACTTTCACATGGATTATCAGAAAAATTCCATCCAAAGCTCATTTTGAAGAGAAAGACATTTCCTACAACTCATCTTCATATTTCAAGTCCAAGAAATGCTCTCACAAAAAGTTATCAATTTCAACATTATAGGTCATTTTCAAAAGTCAACAAAAAGGGACTTTAAGTCAAAGGCCATAACTTGAGATTGGTAAATCAAAATGACATGGGACCAAAGACATTGGTTAGAGGATTCAAAGACCTTTCCAAAATGTCCAAGAACATGAGAAAAGCTTAATAATTGAGCAAGTTATGCCTTGTGGAAGTTGGGAAATTTTTGGATATTTTGAAAAGTCAACATTGATTCAAATGACCTAAAATTGCTAATGGGCCCATTTTTCTTCCACAATTCACTATCCAAAGCATGTGCACGACCACTTGGCCCAAAGGGAAGTATTTCTTCATTTTTATTTATTTATTTGAATTTTTATTAATAATAATTCATTTAAATCAAATTAAATACATGAAAAATATTTAACCTAAGTTTTACAATCTTTTTGTGAATGAAATCTACTCAATAATTCGTGTATAATTAAATAGGGAAAGATTTGGAGAGAATTGATCATGATTGGTACAAAATTGCATGAAAAAGATTGAAAAAAATATGATTGAAAATCAAATCTCATAAACCATCAATTCAAAGGTTTGGATCAAATTTCTTAACCTAATTCATTCCTACATAAGCATAGAACGAAAACCTAATCAGAGGGACCACGCAGCTGCTCAGAAAACCCTTGCACAAACTTGCATTTTTTCAAGAAAACTCCATAACTTAAAACATCTTTGCAGGACGATTCAAGGCGAAATTTTCATCCCATTGCACTCCTAAGACCTCAAGCAATCTTCCTGGATCAAAAACATCAAACATAACCCTTTGAATCATTGTACAGAAGTCACACTTTTCCACTTTTTTTTCATAATCGTGTTTTAACATCTACACATTTTCATGGCATTTTAATTGTTGATTCATACTCCTTATGCAATTCTGAAGCTAACCCATATGTTTAATTGTATTTTTGTGCATTATACGCGATTATGCCATTGTTGTTCATTAGGGTTTACAGGATTTCAAATTAGGGGTTTTAACATGAGGCAAAATTGGGACACCACGTTACCATGGTCATGATCAGCGCATTTGGACGAAGAAGAAGCTACTCTCGCGCTCAATTTATGAGCGTCCTAGGGCTATTCGATATTTTCCTAAAAGTGGCCTAAAAGAACACTTGAAAACTGTTGCTAATATGTTCTTATTTCAGAAAAAAAATATACAGCGAGGAAGATGATATCGTGGCATAAGTTGGTTGGCCAGTTTAAATTTCGCGCGCTGATTTCCACTAACACATTTGTTTTCTTTTATATTATTTGTTCGTTATTATATGTTAACACGCGTGAATTGGTTCAGCTGGCAAGGCGTAGTGGTAGCAACGTTCATGACCTGGGTTCGAGCCCCAGGTCTTCACTATCTCAATATTATTTTTCAATTAATCTTCACATGCAGTTTCAAGCCCTGAAGCGCATCATACACCTTCCTAATCAAGCGTCCACGCGTCCAATGGAATTCAATCAAAGGCCAAGAATTGAGGAACATGATAAGTCCTAGTCAATGCATCACACGCTAGTGCCAAAGTCAACAAGGCCAGGCTTGTTTGGGCTCAAATTCCTGGGCTATACCTCACAATTTGGGACAACACCCCCTCAGGTTTGCTATCTCTTTCATTTTTTTATTATTGTTGTGTTTTTTTTTTTTATTTATTAATTCCTTATAATTCAATTATTATTTTTTTCATAAAAACACAAAACAATTAAAAAAATCAGAAAAGAGGAAAAATATAATAAATATTTTTGTTTTAATATTTCTTGTAAATAATTTCATAAATTAATTAGTTAAATTAGGTTTAATTTTAATTCCTTTAATAAAAATCTAAAAAAAATATAGAATTTAGGGTTTAGTTAATTTTCATCTTTTTTTTATTTTATTTTTTATTCCATAATAATTAGATAATTAAATAATTAAATAATTAGATATTTATTTTATAATTAAATTTGCATGTAAATTAATTAGGGTTAATATTAGGTTTTAATTTTCTTTTCTTAATAAATTAAAAAACAAATAAAATTAGGGTTAGCATTTAATTTCAATTAATTCTTTTTTCATATTAAATCCTAAAATACTAAAAAATACCAAAAAACAAGTTCTTTCTTTCTTTTAATTTTAATTAATTCCATGTAATTTAATTTTGCAAAAGGGTCCAACGCCCTCGTTTTTAATTTAATTCGCATATTTATTTTATTTCGTTTAAATATTTATGTATCTCTCCCGAAGCCTTGTAAATTATTTGTCGCAGTTTTAATTCTTTATTTTCTTTTACTTTCTTTAATTTTTCTGTCAAATCGGGTTCGAGAAATTTTGGCGATGTGGACCCGCGCCTTTTGTAATAGCTTTAGATCTTTACTTTCCCGCAAATATTTTAACTGTTAACAAATGGCATGAAAGAATGTATGGGAAAAATAAAAACAAGCGTAGAACACCAATAACATGACAAAAGACAAAAATAAATGAAAACGACACACAAATCGCACACACCACCCCTAGGGTACGCCTCATTGTTGCCTTGCCTCGAAAGGTGATCGTCGAGTAGAGGATGTCTTAGTAAGTCCTCATGATCCGGGAACCTGGCATGAGGGTAGCTTCTAAGGTGTCTTCCCATTGCTCTGGTGATCACCATGTCCCGAACCTCGAATTGACCCGAACACCTCCAACGGTGGTGCTACCTACCTCTCAATGGTGGGATGGCACTACTTTAAAGGACATTTACACAGACGAATTCCTTAGGGTAGGTAGGTTCTCGTAGATACTTGCTCAAATTTCAAAACAAATTCAAAATACTTTTCACACCGACACCTTTTCAAAAAGCTTTCGAAAGCATCTTTTCAAACACTCTTGAGGACCGATACAAGAGTCGAACTGGAATTTTCAAAGAAACTTTTTAAAACCCACATTGAAAAGCAAACAAACCTTTTTGAAAACACAATGAGCAAGTATCTAAGAGCCCATGGATAACCATGGATAGAAAGGGTGCTAACACCTTCCCTTTCTATAACCTACCTCCCGAACCGAGAGCAATCTCTTTAAGGAATTTTTCTGTGCTTTTGTCCTTTCCATTTGGAGAAAATAAAAGACGGTGGCGACTCTTGCTTCCGCGACATTTCGCGAACCAGCGTTAAACAGTCAGTTCCAGATCCACCGATCACACATGGTCAACCAGCTTCACCAAGAGAGATACAACATGAAGCAAACAATCCAAGTCAGGGACCAGGTCATTGATCAGCTTCCAAGAGGACAAGAGTCTGGTATGGTGAAGATTAGACCTCTCCAAATTGCTACCACTTCACAGGTCCAACAACGACCTCGCCAAGAACAAAGGGTTGATCAGAGCAAGCCAGACAAGCCTAGGAGTCAATTCACCAAGCTCAACATGTCACTGTCTCAAGCTTTACAACGCCTGTTGAGATTGAATCTGGTAATGTTAAGGGACCCTCCTAAGAATCCCAGCACTTCCTCTTCAAGGTATAACCCGAGTGTGAGATGTGCCTACCATTCTGACAGTCCTGGACACGACACCGGCGACTGTTGGACTCTGAAGAACAAGATCCAGGACCTGATTGATGAAGGAGCAGTGGAATTCACCCAAGATGGTCAGGTCGAGTTCTTCTACTATCCCTAGACGAGAAGACCTTTTGTTCATTGGAAGTTTCAAGTTGTATTTTTCTTTGCTTGTTCAAACATTTGTTCATGTCAAACTCTTTTACTTTATCAATGCATCGCATATGTCTGTTTTGAATCAATATATTCGTATTCGCTATATTCAAATTGCTTTCATTTTTTTGATGTTCAACTCTCAGTTAATAATTCTAAGCCTCTTGAGGGAGGATGACAAAAACGATACCACGACATTTACAATATGCTTTTGAACAGACCCCACTGATGAGGTACAGGCATTGTTTCAATTCCTAAACACTGGAGTTATAAGGAAGATAATCCCTCGTCAACCCCTTCGAGCCAAAGAAGTAGGAGTTTTTTTCTTTTCACAAAAAAATTAAAACCCTTAATCATAACCTGGGGCAGGGTAGTTCTCTCAGTAGATCCAAGTGCACAATGAATGACATCAAAGGAGTCCTTCCAATGCAAAAGACAATGATGGTTCTGAATAATCATAAAGACAGGCAGTCATTATCTCTCAGAAATAAAAGCCCAATAAGTCAAAACCTATGAAGGAGACTTACAAAACTAGGGCATCCCGCTGACTGTAATACACAAAAGAAACAGTTCAGGCAAAAAAAATAGGGATAATGAAATAAAAAAGAAAGAGGTCTTATAAACCCTCAACAAAAGAGAAATGACTGCTTGTTCAAAATAAATTGTCAATATCCGAACCATTACTGGAATATCCGAGCAAAGACTCAAACAAAGTCTAACGCACAATCAACTAAGTTTAGGTTTGAAGAACATCACGAAGAGCGGGTGGGTACAAATAAAATTTTGAGCCTTTATCCTTTGTTTCTTAAACCGTGAACCAGGCCACGTTATAACCCTTAAAAGTCCTAGCTGAAGCAGGGGTTAGTTAGAAAGCATACTGTTACGAAAGGTATCCTGACTCCTTAAGGCTCGCTGTAAAATCTTGAGTAGACATCACATTTTACAAAAATTCATTTGTTTTACAAAAAATGCATTTTCAAAAATTTCAAGACAGACATAAGCTTTGCATTCTTAATATAACATTGTTTGCATATGACTATTTGTTCGAACAGCAGAGAAATTCGCACGATGAATATCCAATGAACAAAAGCCTGCTCAACCAAAGGTCATCTCAAGTGGAAGAAACACCTCCAAGCAATGGGCAGACGTGATCATTGTCTATCATCTGGGGCAGTCAGGTCAAGATTCAGAGAATCTCTCAAATGCCAAATAATCAGGGGCAAATCTCCGCCTGAGTCACTTGGGGCATTGGACATGAATTCCAGCGACGAATCTGGTACGATCAAACATCTTCTGGTAGTATGGTAATACAACACTACCGACAGTGACACCTCTCTACATCCTGAGGGAATGGACATAGTGAAAAAATACTGCACATAATCAAAGACCCGCTAGGTTGACACACCTAGGCAAAAATAAGGGCTTCCCGGCGAACCAAAAGGGTTCGGGCAAAAATAAGGGATGGAATGAAAAAATCTGTATACCCGGCAAGTCGAAAACCTGAAAAGGCGGCTTGGGCAAAAATGGGTATCCCGGTGGACTGAAAACCCGAAAGGACAGTCCAGGAAAAAATTAGGGATCAAAGCGTACGACTATGTCCTGTCATCTCGTCACGTACCTACCAGAAGAAGATTTGTCAAATCGACAGTCATCAAGCACCTCTACAGGTACCTTCTCCCGCAGAAACTGGGGCAATAAAAAAAAATTGTCCAAGCGATCTAGTTGCTCTGTCCACCAAGGTACCAAGGTACCAAGGTAGGTTCGGCTGAAGAACGTAACCAGGATACCTTCACTCACCACAGAGTAAGGTAAGATTCAACAATTCTCCCCAAGCAGAGTTGATCTCCCAGCAGCCCTAAAAAGGCACAGTATCCCCAACAAATCAGTGATACTCTCCCCGAGCAGAGTTAGTCTACTGTCATCCCCAAGGAAGTTGGACCTCCCCAGAAGATCTCAATATTCCCCAGCGGAGTATACAGATATCCCTCAGCAAGCATCCCCGGCAGTCTTAATATTCCTCGACAGAAATATAAGACTGTTCCCCGGCGGAATACAAGACACCCCAGTGGAGCCACTTCCCCAGTACAGTCCAAAAGTTTCCCCAGGAGAGTTGAATCAATCTCCCCAGTAGATTTCAGAAGCTTATCCCCAGTAGATTCTGGAAGCTTACCCCCTGTAGAATACGAACGCGTCTCCCCGGCTCTATTCAAAGGTTATTCCCCACCAGGGTCTAACTGGGTTATCCTCAGCTAATTACCACGGAAAGATCGTCCTCGGCGAAGTTCTTCCTATCCCCAGCAGAGTTCATCATCAAAATCCCCAACAGAGATTATCAATGGTATTCCCAGCGGAGTTATCATCAAAATCTCAGCGAAGTATCTCTTCCCACAGAGTAATTCCCCGCAGAGTAATCTCTTCGCCAAGTTTATTCCTCAACGGAGTCATACTCTCCTACCGGTTTATTCTTGCAATCATTATCCCCAGCGGAAACAAAGAACTCTACTCTTCAAACATCAGCCCAGGATTCAACAAGCTTCCTGGCATTCGTCAAGGATTTATTTTCCCAGACGAAATACATTCACAAACATATCACATTTTATACATCCTGCTTACATACATGATAAAGCGCATACGACACTATCCCATTGAGAACATCATGACATCATGCATATCATACATCATGACATTGCATACAACTAATGTTTTGCCTTTTCAGGAAAAAGGTCAAATCAAAAGATATTACCATCAACTCTCGCAATTCCAGATTTGATACTTGTATCTGGCCAGGGCATATCTGTGAGCGATTAATTGTAGATTTGATACCTGTATCCAGCCAGGGCATATCTGCATAAAGAGTTTAGAGATTCGATACCTGTATCCAGCCAGGGCATATCTGTAGACGACTAATTCCAGATTCGATACCTGTATCTAGCCAGGGCATATCTGTGAGTGATTGATTGTAGATTCGATACCTGTATCTAGCCAGGGCATATCTGCATGAAGAGTTTAGAGATTCGATACCTGTATCCAGGTAGGGCATATCTGTAGACGACTAATTCCATATTCGATACCTGTATCTAGCCAGGGCATATCTGTGAGTAATTGATTGTAGATTCGATACCTGTATCTAGCCAGGGCATATCTGCATGAAGAGTTTAGAGATTCGATACCTGTATCCAGCCAGGGCATATCTGTAGATGACTAATTCCAGATTCGATACCTGTATCTAGCCAGGGTATATCTGTGAGTGATTGATTGTGGATTCGACACCTGTATCTAGCCAGGGCATATCTGCATGAAGAGTTTAGAGATTCGATACCTGTATCCAGCCAGGGCATATTTGTAGACGACTAATTCCAGATTCGATACCTGTATCTAGCCAGGGCATATCTGTGAGTAATTGATTGTAGATTCGATACCTGTATCTAGCCAGGGCGTATCTGCATGAAGAGTTTAGAGATTCGATACCTGTATCCAGCCAGGGCATATCCGTAGACGACTAATTCCAGATTTGATACTTGTATCTAGCCAGGGCATATCTGTGAGTGATTGATTGTGGATTCGACACCTGTATCTAGCCAGGGCATATCTGCATGAAGAGTTTAGAGATTCGATACATGTATCCAGCCAGGGCATATCTGTAGACGACCAATTCCAGATTCGATTCCTGTATCTAGCCAGGGCATATCTGTGAGTGACTAATTCCAGATTCGATACTTGTATCTAGCCAGGGCATATCTGTGGACGACTACTTCCAGATTCGACACATGTATCTAGCCAGGGCATATCTGTGAGCGATCAATTGAAGATTTGATACCTGTATCTAGCCAGGGCATATCTACATGAAGAGATTTAAGATCAACCCCTGTAACAGGCCAGGAAATTATCTTTCTTTCTCAGGTACGCAAGTTCTCGCTAAGGAATCTCTTACGCGATCGACACACACTTCCAAATGGCATCTATAAGCCCATTCCCGACAAGGTTCTGTCACATCTCCAGATGGCATCTATAAGACCATCCTCCTATCCATCATCTCTCCAAATGGCATCTGTAAGCCCATTCCCGACATCACATTGCTGATACTCTACTATGCGAGTGCAAATTTCTGGGCACTCTAGTGTTCAATCATCTTCCACCTTCGGATCACGAAAGGCACGCCAGCCAATCTATATCCTCAGGTTTAAGAAGATTGAACAGGGGCAACTGTTGTACCCCAAAATTTGCCCTCCCATATTCTTCAAGATTCCTCAAGGGTTGCACAGTCCAAATGCCTCCTAACATAGTCAAAATTAGGGTTTTGGTTCTGTCAAGGAATTTGTGGTTTTCAGTGGTCCAATCAAGTCACATAGGCCTACATATATTGCCAAGCATCTACATGTCAAGTCTCAAGTCTCACAATGCCAAATTACACAGTCAAAAGCTTCATTTGCTTCACAATCAACTGCAGGGGTAAAATGGTCATTTTACAGTCAAAAGTCAAAAAATTTGGACAACATCTTATTTTGAGAACACAATCATCATTTTATCAAGTCTTGATCATGATTCCTCAAGCATGGCTCAAAAATCATCAAGATGCAAAACGTTTCAATTTTGGGACAGTAGAAAAGTCAACTGTAACTTGACCAGGGCATAACTTTTTCATGGTTCATCAGAAAAATCCCATCCAATGCTCATTTTTAAGGGTATGACATTTCCTACAACTCATATTCACATTCCAAGTCCAAGAAATTCTCTCACAAAAAGTTATCAATTTCTACATTATAGCTCAATTTCAAAAGTCAACAAAAAAGCACTTTAAGTCAAAGACCATAACTTGAGATTGGTAAATCCAAATGACATGGGACCAAAGGCATTGGTTAGAGGACTTCAAGACCTTTCCAAAGTGTCCAAGAACATGTTCATATGATCAAAATTGAGCAAGATATGCATTGGAGAACTTGGGAAATTTTTGTGAATTTGCAAAAGTCAACTTTGCTCAAAACACTTCATTTTTGCTAATGGGCCTCAAATTCCTTCTTGAAACTTTGTCCAAAGCCTATGCACGACCCATCAAGCCTAAATTGATTTATTTTATTATTTTTATTAATTAATTGGATTTTTAATTGATTTTTAATTCATTTAATTAATTTAAAATGTAGGAAATTCAAAGATGTGATTTTTTCAATCTTTTGTGAAGCAAATAAACTCAGGGCAAGCTGGAAAATTCGTGTATCAATCAAGGACATAAAAATCTCCATGTTTGGCAAGTTTTCTCAATCAAAAAGATTGAAAAATATTTGATTTTCAATCAAATATTGGAACATCAATGCAAGGGATTTCTTGAGCAAGATTTGACCTAAAAACATTCTCCTATATGTACAGAACCTAAACCTAATCATGCACACGTGCAAATTGCTGTAGAAACACCATAGCCAATATTGAAAAAATCAAAGAAAACTTGAAAACTGAATTCTACTCTCCACGCCAATTCAAAGCCTTTTCTTGATTCCAATACATTGCTAGGCCTCCCAGGAACGATTTACAATCAAAACTAAGCTTCATAGCTCAAGAAATCGTTGCAAACAGTTTCACGGTTTGAAGCTTTTTTCCATAATTGTATATATTGATTCATGCATATTTAACATATTCTTGTGGTTGTTTTGTGTTAATAGGACTCATACGAAGCTATTGGTGTGATTTAATTGCATTAAAATGCCCTGAAACAGAAACTTCCATTGAAGGATTCTAGGGTTTCCAAGCTTTCGAATTAGGGCTTTACAACACAGGGAAAATTAGGCCTCAAGAGACCTATGGTTGAAACCGTTTGGACATGACGAACACAATGGACATATCGCGCCATATTTATATAGCCTAGAATTCTATTCTCTATTATTGGCCGTTCTATTTTGTGGGGGTTAAAAACCCCCGCTATTTGCTTTGTTTTGCAGGTGTTCAACGAGGAAGATGAAGCCATGTTAATGCATCATTGGTCCATTCAAAAAAAGTGGCGCGTGTTTTTGGCTTTTACAGCATATGGATTAATTCATTAATATATTATTTGTTTATTATTCTATTGACAATTCAAGCAGGTGGTTGGGTTGGTTGAGAACACGTGCCATAAGCATTGGGACCTGGGTTCGATTCTCAGGTCCACCCAATATTTGTTTCATATTTTTCTATACAGAATTACATGCAGGCTTCATGAAAGGCTTCACCATGGACCCCCACATCCCAGGCGCCATGTGTCATCACCTTCCAATCCAGTGGCCAAAAGATGCTGGACACCATGCTCCCAGTCAAACAAACGCCTAGCTGATTCCAAAAAGTCAACGGACTGAATTGTTAATGGGCCTGGAAACTGCTCCTTCACCCCCAAAGTTGGCCCAGCACCCCTGGTTCTTTATTCTTTTTTTCTTTTCTATTTCAAATTCTATTTAATTATTTTCTTAATTATAGTTATTATTATTATTTAATTAACTCATAAACTATTATTTTCATAAAATCAGAAAACTAATATTATTATTATTTATTAATTTCATATTATTTTTTGTAAATAAACTTTAAATATAATTAATTTAGTTAATTAGGTTAACTTTAATCTTTTTGCAATAAATAAAAATCATGTAGAATTAGGGTTTGACAATTTTCAATCATATTTTCTTGTTATTTTATTTTTATTAAAAAACATAAAACATAAAAAACATTTTTTCTTTTGATTAATTAATTAATTAGTAAATTAGGTTTAATTTAATTAAATGCAAAAAAGGACCAAATTTCTTTCTTTTCTCAAAAAGGGTCAAAACCCTAAGACTTTCCGGATTTAATTTTTATTCGCGCGTTATTCCTTTTGATTATATTGATGTAACTGTTTCCGAGGATGTAATAGTTAATTAGGTCTTTTACCGCTTTATTTACTTTTCTCGCATTTATTTTCCAAACGGGTTTTGTTTTTGGCGATGTATAGACCCGCGCCTTGTAATAGCGTAGATTCAACTTTCCGCAATTTATTTTCCGCACTATTAACTGTTAAATATGCATGCAAGACTTGTATGACAAATAAAATCAACCCGTAGCTCACAAATGCATGTTCAAAGATAAACATAAACTGAATCTTGATACACGTGCACATGCCACTCCTAGGGTACGCCTCACTCGGTTGCCTCGAGGTGGTCGTCAAGTATAGGGTGTTTTAGAGGTCGCCCTCCTATCTAAAGATCCAGTTGCCTCGAAACGGTTGCCTCGGATAAAAAGGATCTAGGACATTAGGGTTACCGCTGAGGCGTCCTACTATTGCTTTGGTGACCACACATGTCCCTAATAATCGAATTGACCCGAATAACTCCAACGACGGTGCTACCTACTTCTCAATAGTGGGATAGTATTGTCTAAAGGACTCTTACACAGCCTAATTCCTTAGAGTAGGTAGATTTCTCCTGGGTACTTGCTCTTTCAAAAACAAAAACAAAAAAAACTTTTCGCACCTACACTTTCAAAAAGTTTTCAAACAAATATTTCATACACTCTTGAGGACAGATACAAGAGTTACCTAGAAATTTTTCAAACGAAACTTTTTTCAAAACCCACATACACTTGAAAAGCAAACAATTTTTGAAAACATAAGAGCAAGTACCTAAGAGCTCGTGGATAACCACGGATAGAAAGGGTGCTAACACCTTCCCTTTCTATAATCTACCTCCCGAACCGAGAAACATTCTCGAAAAGGAATTTTGCTGTGCTTTTGTCCTTTCCATGTTGGAGAACATAAAAGACGGTGGCGACTCTTGCTTACCGTGACATTTCGCGAACCAGCATTCCAAACAGTCAGTTCTATTTCCACCGATCACACCCATGTCTTGGTCGATACTGGTTCTTCTCTAAATGTGCTGCCTAAGAAGGCTCTGGACCGGTTGGATTGTGAAGGCTTGGAGCTGAAACCAAGTAATATCATTGTCAGGGCCTTTGACGGGTCTAAAAGGATGGTGCATGAGGAGGTCGACATTCCCATAAAGGTAGGCACTGAAGTGTTCCACTCCATATTCTATGTGATGGACATCCGCCCATCATACTCTTGCTTGCTAGGAAGGCCATGGATTCATAATGCTGGGGCAGTCACTTCCTCTCTACATCAGATGCTGAAATACCTTGTTAAGGGAAAAATCATAACTGTACACGGTGAAGAGGAGTACATGATCAGTCATCTGAACTCCTTTCAGTATGTGGAAGTGGATGGCGAATTCATTGAAACACCGTTCCAACACTTCGAGGAAGTTTCTCCCGAGGTTGCGGTAGCAAAGATAGTAGCTGAGGTACCCAAGCAGGTGGCCAGGATGGCATCTCTGAAAGACGCAAAGGCTGCAATGAAGGAGGGAAAGAGCTCAACATGGGGAAAGTTGCCTGAATTTCCTCACAAGACGGACAGGTTTGGGTTGGGATTTACCGTTGCGGGGTAAAAGGCTATGCGTCGCTCAAAAATTGAAAGGACACCCATCAATATTTCTCCTCATGGAATCAATGCTTTGGAAGACGAAGACGAAGAGGGTAACGTTGAAGATTGGATCTTCCCAACCATTGAAGGGGGACTACACAACTGGGAGGCGAAAGACTTTGTTCCCATTACTTTCATCAATCAGTAATTTATCTTTCGAACATTTCCTATTGGTCTGTAATAATTACTAAAACAATCTGCACACTATTTTTCACCTCATGCCTTGCCTGGGGCATGTAGGTCCATTTGTAAGGGCTTGATTCTCTTCATAACCATATGCCATGTTTAATGATCCATTGGACGTTTTTCATTTATAAACTGTTGTGTTCATTTTCTTTCCTTTTACATTTTTGCTTGTTTAAGGATGGCTATCCCTTACACACACCCACACTCACAAATGCAGGTACCCATCCACTCCGGATTCCATGGGTGACTATTCTGTTGTATCCTTCAATAACTCTGAAGATTTGGTCAATCAGGCTGAGTACGAAGATGACGAAGATGGTGAAGTACCGGGAGAGCCAGCCAGACTTCTACAACAAGAAGAGAGGGCCATCTTACCTCATGAAGAGTTGTTGGAAACTGTCAACTTAGGAACAGAGGAAGACAGAAAAGAAGTACAAGTGGGTGCCAATCTGGAACCAAGTGTCAAGGAGCGATTAATACAGCTGTTAAATGAATACGTTGAAATCTTTGCCTGGTCTTATGAAGACATGCCGGGGTTAGACACAGATATCACGGTTCACCGTCTCCCTACAAGAGAGGACTGTCCACTGATTAAGCAAAAAGTCCGCCGAATGAGGCCCGACATGTCTGAGAAGATTAAAGCTGAAGTAATGAAACAATTCAACGTTGGTTTTCTGGCTGTTACATCCTATCCACAATGGGTTGCCAACATCATGCCAGTACCTAAAAAAGACGGCAAGGTCAGAATGTGTGTGGACTACCAGGATTTGAACAGGGCCAGCCCTAAAGATGATTTTCTGCTACCACATATCGACATTTTGATTGACAACACAGCTCAGCACAAGGTATTTTCTTTCATGGACGGATTCTCGGGCTACAACCAGATTAAAATGGTCCCCGAGGACATGGAGAAAACAACCTTTGTTACACAATGGGGTACCTTCTGCTACAAGGTGATGCCGTTCGGACTGAAGAACGCAGGGGAAACTTATCAACGCGCCATGGTAGCCTTGTTTCATGATATAATACATCATGAGATTGAAGTTTACGTAGACGACATGATAGCTCGATCACAAACGGAAGAGGAACACCTTGAACATTTGCAAAAGCTGTTTGCCAGGTTGAAGGAGTACAAACTCAGGCTGAATCCAAGTAAGTGCACTTTTGGAGTTAGGTCTGGTAAACTTCTGGGATTTATTGTCAGCAACAAAGGCATTGAGGTCGATCCAGCAAAAGTAAAAGCTATACAAGGAATGCCAGCCCCCCGTACTGAAAAGGAGGTTAGAGGATTCTTAGGACGCTTGAACTATATTTCCAGATTCATCTCTCATCTGACGTCTACCTGTGAGCTAATTTTCAAACTATTAAAGAAAGATCAGGTAGTCGAATGGAACGACGATTGTCAAGTTGCTTTTGATAAGATCAAGGAGTATTTGCTAGAACCTCCTATTCTGATGCCACCCGTCGAAGGAAGGCCGCTGATCATGTATCTGACTGTTTTGGACAACTCAATGGGGTGTGTACTGGGCCAACATGACGAGTCTGGTCGAAAAGAGCATGCCATTTATTACCTTAGAAAAAAGTTTACCGACTGTGAGACTCGCTACTCACTGCTCGAGAAAACTTGTTGCGCTTTGGTATGGGATGCTCGCCGACTAAGGCAGTATATGTTGACTCATACCACTTTGCTGATTTCTAAAATGGATCCTATCAAGTATATCTTCGAGAAGCCTGCTTTATCTGGAAGAATCGCTAGATGGCAAATGATCCTGACCGAGTATGACATCCAGTATACTACCCAAAAAGCTATAAAAGGGAGTGTACTAGCTGACCATCTAGCTCATCAAGCTATCGAAGATTATCAATCCATGAGATTCGACTTCCCGGACGAGGACATCATGACATTAGACAACATTGAAGGTAACAGACCGTACGACGGACCTGAAAATGGATCCCGATGGACCCTGTACTTTGATGGTCCTTCAAATGCACTTCGAAACGGTATCGGTGCGGTACTCATTTCTCCAGAAGGTTGCCATACACCTTTTACGGCCCGACTTTGTTTCAGCTGTACCAACAACATGGCCGAATATGAAGCTTGCATTTTTGGTCTCAAGGCTGCTATAGACTTGGGGATCAAATCTTTGATCGTATTTGGGGACTCGGCTTTGGTTATCAGTCAAATCAAAGGAGAGTGGGATACCAAACATCCTAATCTTATCCCATACAAAGAACATGTCCTGACATTGCTGCCTCATTTCGAGCAGATTACTTTCGAGCATTTCCCGCAAGAAGAAAATCAGCTAGCAGATGCTCTGGCTACGATGTCTTCCATGTTTAAACTCAATTGGGATAATGAGGATCCACAAATCACCATCGAGCGAATGGATGAACCTGCGCATTTTCATGAGATTAATACCGAAGAAGTAGTGGAACAACCTTGGTTTCACGAAATCAAAAGGTATCTCCAGACTAGAGAATATCCCGAAGGAGCTTCCGTCAATGACAAAAAGTTCTTAAGGAGATTTGCGGCCAAGTTTTTCCTAAGCAATGGCATCCTTTATAAGAGCAGCCATGATTGTGTCTTACTTCGTTGTGTGGACAAAGCTGAAGCAGAGTTGATCATGACTGAGATACACAGCAGCACATTTGGCACCCACTTGAGCGAACATACGATGGCTAAGAAGATTCTAAGGGCAGGCTATTACTGGTCTACCATGGAAGCTGATTGCCATTAACATTCCCGTACTTGCCACAAATGTCAAGTCTATGCCGACAAGATTCATATTCCTCCTGTTCCTCTCAACGTTCTGACAGCTCCTTGGCCATTCGCAATGTGGGGCATTGACATGATTGGAGAGATCAAGCCCACGGCATCCAATGGACATCGCTTCATCTTGGTCGCTATTGACGATTTCACCAAGTGGGTCGAAGCAGCTTCCTTTGCCTCTGTTACAAAAAATGTGGTTTCTCGCTTCATCAAGCAGAACCTCATATGCCGGTATGGTGTCCCCGGCAGGATCATCACAGACAATAGTACAAATCTAAATAATACTATGATCACCGCTCTATGCGAACAGTTCAAGATTTATCATCACAATTCATCTCCCTATCGGCCAAAGATGAACGGTGATGTTGAAGCTGCGAACAAAAACATCAAGAAGATCATTCAGAAAATGACAGTCACCTACAAGGATTGGCATGAGATGCTACCGTTTTCTCTGCATGGATATCATACCACGACACGTACTTCAACAGGGGCAACCCCATTTTCTTTGGTATATGGCATGGAAGTTGTCCTACCCATGGAAGTTCAGATTCCTTCTTTAAGGATTATGAAGGACTCTGGTTTGAGTGAAGACGATTAGATTCAAACCCGACTTGATCAACTCAATTTGATCGATGAGAAGTGACTCACTGCTGTTTGCCATGGTCAGACGTACCAAAAACGGATGATCAAGGCTTTCAACAAGAAAGCCAGACGTCAAGTATATCAAGTCGGAGATCTTGTAATCAAGCGGATCATCTTGCCGCAAAGTGATCCCAGGGGCAAATGGACTCCTACTTACGAAGGACCATTTGTAATCAAGAGCATCTTTTCTGGTGGGGAAATGATTTTGACCACCATGGACGGCGACGATTTTCCACACCCTGCGAACGCAGACATAGTCAAAAGATACTACACATAAAACAACCCGACAAGTCGAAAACCCGAAAGGGCGACTTGGGCAAAAATGGGCATCCCGGTGAACCGAAAACCCGAAAGGGCGGTTCAGGCAAAAGTTAGGGATAAAACAAAAAAAAATTTGTACACCCGGCAAGTTGAAAACCCGAAAGGGCGACTTGGGCAAAAAAGGGTTTCCCGGTGGATCGAAAACCCGAAAGAGAGATTCAGGAAAAAGTTAGGGAATTAAAGCGTATGACTATGTCTCATCGGATCACTTTAAAGAACAATCTCTTCATCAACAAGCTCCGAGCTTCTGATCAATCCAATCATCGGCGGACGAAGCATTGAATGGACAAGATATTCAGAGTTGTGAAGGCTATAACAGAATGGAATCCCATGGAATTGTTATACATAGCCATCTTTCTTTTGTATAAATTTTTTTTTACGACAACATCCTCTTACTAGGATGTTTGTCTCCTTTGTACAAAGATACACATAAAAAGTTAATACAAATACTTTTCCGAATACAGAAATTTGCTTTGTCTTCTTTTTCCTTTTTACACTTATGTTTTATTTGAGAAACGTCCAATGTTTTGTTAAATAGGCATATGCATTTGAACATAATCATTTTCTTACAAATCAAGAAAGATGATTGCTGATAGGTTGAAGGTACAGATAGATATCTTGATGCCCTTTCAGAAGAAATCCCCAGCGGAATTAAATTCCAAATTCCTCAGCAAAGTTAAAATCTAGAGCTTAATTCCCCAAGCAGAGTTAAACTTCAGGATCCTCAGCAGAACAAAAGCTTTCTCAAAGCTGATTTCCCCAGCCAGAGAGCCTTCCAGAATCTAATTCCCCTCATAGTCAAGTTTCAAGATCCCCAGTGGAGCCAAAACTGTTAATCCCCAGTGGAGCTAAGACTTCCAACTATTGATCCCCAGCGGAACCAGATTAGTGAACATTCTCCCCACAAAGATACTTCCCGTCAGATTGAAGATTCTCAGTCTTACTTCTCCAGAATAAGTCTACCAGGTTCTGGACTCCCCAGTAGAGATCGTCAGAATTCTCATTCCCCACAAGTCACCAAGGATTTTCAGTCCCCCAGCAGTGGTCCTAAGATCCCTCAACAATTGAAGATCTTGTTCCCCAAGCAATCAGCAGTCAACAAGGATTTCTCACCCTCAGTAATCAAAGGATTTTCAATCCCCAACTTCGATTATGGGTTTATTTCCCCAACATTTGCCAAGGATTTATTCTCCAAAGCAAAATTACATTTCAAGTTGAAAGCTCGTTCAAAATTTCCTTCATCACCTGCTGGAAGTTACAACCACCAACAAGATAACGGACAAATGAAGCTCCTAAAAATCTGTTTCTCTCAAGAATGAAGACTCTCATCCTTGAAACCCCAGTAGATTGGCATACACCCAAGCTCCTGATATTCCCAACAGAATGAAGATTCTCATTCTCAAAGTGGCATACACCCAAGCTCCTGATTCCCCAACAGTGGTCCCAGGACTTCTCATTTTCAATGATCAAAGGATTTGCAATCCCCTGCAGCAGTCAAGGATTTACTTTCCTCGGCAGCAGTCAAAGATTTCATTACCCAGGATTCATCTATCCTCAGCAAGACAGCTCATCAGCTTACATGCGCATTCATTACATTCATATATCATAAACATTAATATAACATATATATTGCATCCTACATATCATGCAACATAACTTTTTGTTTCAGCTAACATTTTATCCTTTTCAAGATAAGATTAAAAGGCTATGACTAACAATTATTCAGATACAGTACAGATACACCCCAGACACGGCGATCATTCTATTACTCATTCAGGACTTCAAGTCAAATACAGTACAGATACACCCCAGACACGGTGGTCATTCTATTACTCATTCAGAACTTCAAATCAAATACAGTACAGATACACCCCAGACACGGTGGTCATTCTGCTACTCATAAAAATCTCAACTTCAAGATACAGTCCAGATACGCTCCAGACACGGAAGCCATTCTATCTCTCATTCAGATTCATTTATCCACCTCAAGGTTCAATGCATTCCAAACACGGATACCATTCTGACCCTTACAACAGCAGTTTGATTCTCCCCAGTGCATTCGCCATGGAAGTCATTGTGTCATCTATTCAAATCCCAGTTACAGTTTCAGATACACTCCAGACACGGAAGTCATTCTGCTACTCATACAAATCTCAACTTCAAGATACAGTCCAGATACGCTCCAGACACGATTGCCATTCTATCACTCATTCAGAATTTATCCCCAGCACGCAGCTGCTCCATACACAAATATTTCTCTGTCACCCAGATACAATACAGATACACTCCAGACACGGCAGTCATTCTGATATTCATTCTACATTCAAATACAGTTACAGCTTAATTACGCTCCAGACACGGACGCCATTCTTTTGCTCATACAGACTCAGATACAGTTCAAATGTATTCCAGACACGGATACCATTTTGGTCCTCATTCTTCTGACCTACAATATTGCAATTCAACAAAGACTCTTGGATGGCATCTTTAAGCCCATCTCCAGCAAGATTCTATCATCTCCAAATGGCATCTTTAAGCCCATTCTCGCATCTATGTCTTGACGAGTGCAAATTTACGGGCACTCTAGTGTCCAATCCTCTTTTACCTTCGAGTCGCGAAAGGCAACCTGCCAATCTAACTCTTCAGGTTCAAGAACATTAAACAGGGGCAACTGTTGTACCCCAAAATTTTCCCTCTCATTTTCATCAACATTTTCTCATCACAAGACTCTTGGAACTCAAGATCAAGTTAGGGTTTGCTCTGCTCAAGACCCCTCCTTGCACTGTTGACTCAAATTAAGGTTTGAGTTTGCACAAGGATGTTTTGACCTAAAAAGCCCAAAGTGACTTTCATGCTTCATGTTGGACTTACAAGTTTATCCATACCAAGTTTCAAGCCTTGATTCCAATCTTTGCCCAGTCAATTGGACAGTTGACCTAGAAATCAGTTGTATTGGGGAAAAAGTCAACTATGGCCAATTGACAGTCAAACTTCATGATTTTTGACCCACATCAACATTATGAACTCACATGAACCATTTGGTCAAGTTTGGCTCATAATTCCACAAGAAATTTGATCAGATCACCAAAAGGGCAAAATGGTCATTTTTAGGGTTTTGACTGCACAAAGGCAATTTTTGATTGTTTGACCTAACCAATGGAAAACCAAGCTCATATATGGACTCAAGGACTCAATGGAATTGTCTTGACCCATTCAACAAGTTCAAAAGATCTCAAATGCATAGGATTGACAGATGAATTTTTCAGTCAATTGATCAAAATTTGACTGTATACTGAAAAGTCAAACTTTGACTTTTTGGTCAAAATCAAGTGCCAAGATTCATTTTTCATCAAGACATGTAAAATTATGAAACTTGTTCATCAAGAAACCCAAAATTGCAAATTAGGGTTTAAAATGAGAAAATTTCATAACTTCGAATTTTTCTAAGTTATGAAACTTCCTTATTTTTTCCTAACTTTGTCCCATTTTTTCACCAAGATGAAAATGGATTCAAACAAAACTTGAAACATGAAAGTTGTAGTACATTGCAAAATCTATAACTTTGATTCACAAAGTTTTCTCAAAGGAAGCTTGTATCTCAAGTTATGATTTTTGGAACAAGGGTGCAAAACATTTTTAACTTAGAGAAATTTTGCCCTATTCTGGGCAGGATTTTTGTCCAACTTCTTGGCCATTTTTCACATGGTTCCACTTGGAGTTTCAATTTTCATTACAAAGATGGATTGTAGTACACATTACAAGCTTTCCAAATTATCCCAGAACTCATCAAACACCCTTGTGGTTAGAGAGAATCGAATTTGCAAAGTTGGCCAAAACTCATTTTTGTTCATGGCCAAAGCTTGCTCATAACAACTTGCATTTTCAAGTCAGCTTGGTTTATGCTAGCTTGCAGGCCTCAAGACCAAGTTTACACTCCTTAATTCAATGCCAAACCATTGTATTAAGGTATTATTTCATCCATTTGGACATTACATGCTAAACTAATCCTTAATTGGAAAAAGCAAAGTTTCCATTTTGATAAAGTATCACTTTATGTCAAATTCCAAAATCCTTGAGGTACAAGCCAGATCTTTGAGGCAAAGCTTTATAGACAAATCCCACTGATCAAGATAAAATGCTGCAGCATGCTTGAGAGTATTGTACAAGCCTATATCACAACTTGCACTTTCTTGCTTCAAGTAGAAAAAACTTGGCAAAACACATACCATCTTTCATTCCTGTAAACAAAAGCTTAAGCAAACTTTGTACACATCTTCCATATACCAAAACAAGCCTAAAGCACGATTCATTGATCCCTTATACCTCCCAATACTCAGAATCCCTGTTTTGCTGCAAAATAGGGCAAGTTCTGCAACTTGACCTCTATAGAACAATCCACTCGTGCGTTTTTGCCAAAACCAGTGCAAACACTTTCCATTTCATCCATCCAAACTGTTTCAAGCCTTAAACACCAGCTGTAACATCTGTGATACGGTGGGAGAACTGACTAGGGTTTTGCGTTTGTTTTCGCAAATGTTTCGTTTGAGCAAGAGTCGCCACCGACTTTTTATTTTATCCTAAGGAAAGGTTTAAAAAGCACAGCAAAAACCTTTGAGATTTTTCTTGGGTTCGGGGAGTAGATTATAGAAGGGGAAGGTATTAGCACCCCTTCTATCCATGGTTATCCATGGGATCTTAGGTACTTGCTTAGATCAATCTTTCCTTGGTTTTCAATTGTTTGAAATGGTGCTTTGTGTGTGGTTTTGAAAATGTTTTGAAAAGATGCCTTGTGCTAGGCTAACCTTGTAACAATTCTTTACTCGAATGTTTTACAAAAGGTGTTTTATCTTTTAAAAAGATGTTTCAAGGGTTTGAAAAGTTGATTTTGAAAGTGTTTGTGAAGTGGGTTTTGAAATTAGGCAAGTGTTTTCTTTGCAAATTGACAAGTACTTAAGAGTTTATCTACCCTAAAGCTTTCTCAAAGATTTTTGTCATGTTTTAAGCCCTTTTGACAAATTTGTTCCACCATTGCATTTGGTGGACAATCTTGTCTTAGGAGATGAAAGGGACGGGCGCGGGTCATCGTTTAGACCATAGTTGCAATAGTGTTAAAGGTCTTTGGGCAATTTTCTTTAAGGGACTTGATCATTTGTTTTTGTTTGTTTTGAAAAGTTTTATCGAGGGACTATGATCATTTAATTTGTTTGTTTTGCCCAAAGAAGTTCAACATGCAATATGGCCCATTTTTGAAAGGCAACAAAGTGGAATACCCTAGGGGGTGCAAGTGTGAGATGTGTTGTTTATTTTCATGCTCATTTATCTTGTATTAGGTCAAACTATTTTTTGTCGTTTTTTCACATGCAAACCCTAATTCTAACATGGCATAATTAGAAAGCGTATAAAGTGTGAAATTTAAATTCCTACGCTATTACAACATAATAATATAGGGAGGGGGGTACAAATTTACAAATGGGGGATATTTAGACAAGAATTTAAATCTAAATTATTACATCATTTTTGAATATTTGCAAGGTAAATAAATTGCATAATTAAATAGAAATTAAATAAATATGCAAAATGCAAAAAGAAAGTTTTTATATATGTATGAAAAAATGTTGTTTATGTAAAATAAAATAAGAAAATAAAAAGGTATTATTTTTGAGTATTTTCATATTTAGGGCAAAAAACCCTAATTTTAATCAAAATGTATATTAATTAATTAATTCACATAATATTTATTATTTACATACAAAGATAAAATAAAATATGGTATATTTGTAAAAAGGCATTTTTTAATATTAAATATTAAAAAAAATATATGTACATTATTTGATATTTTTACTCTAAGTATATTAATATATATATATATATATATATATATATATATATATATATATATATATATATATATATATATATATATATATATATATATGTATACTTATATTATTTTAAATATGTATTATATACAAATAATAATAATAATTAAAATTTTTTAGAAAATAGTATTTTTTTTATATAAAATATTTTCAGAGGATAATATAAAATAAAAACAAAAATAGAAGTGTTTTACATATTTTTCTATTTATCCTAAATAATAGTATATATATATATATATATATATATATATATATATATATATATATATATATATATATATATATATATATATATATATATATATATATATATATATATATATATATATATATATATATATATATATATATATATATATATATATATATATATATATATATATATATATATATATATATATATATATATATATATATATATATATATATATATATATATATATATTTATGTATAAACTAAAGGAAAATCAAATAAATACCAAATAAAATCAAAAAATGATGAGAAAAATATTTTCAAAATTTTAACATGTTGGGAAAAAATAAATGAGTCAAATAAAAAAAGAAAAAGTCAAAAATATTAAAAAATGAAGCAAATGGGCTCAGGGGTGTGAAACAGAAAAAATGGTGTGGATAGCAAAATGATACAGGCCCAGCCCAATCCACTTCTTCTTCAACCTTTGGCCAAAAACGCGCGCCTTGTTACAGAGATTCAAACATCCTGATTCTTTGAGATTTTGCACAAACTTTCAACACAAAATATGTCAAGCATTGAATCACGATTCCAAATATATAAAAAACTCATCCTAACTCTCAGAAATGAGAGAGAATTTTATCAATCCCAAATCTTGACCTAAACTTTCTGCCATTTTCAAAGCTTAAATTCTCTCAACTCAGGCAAAAGAAATGAAATGTAAAGCTATGTACATGCTCAGGGCTATGAGTAGAACCTTGTTTCTTCACAAACTTAAGACTAAAGATGCATAATAAGAGAGATACGAGTTCAAAATTTTACCTATTCAGTTGAACTTCTATCTGGAGAATGAGGAACTTTCAGTGCAAGGTGATGATTGGAAAAGCTTCCTTGAGGTCCAGGGATGCTATTCCAATGTTTACTTTGTCTTGAAAGCTTCTGAATCAAGGTGTAGAACTTCACCTGCAAGTCAAAGATGTGAAAATGGTGGAAGTGGTTAGAGCAATTACAGATCGTGTCTTAGCTTCTGGATCGCTTGCATAGGTTGTAAGGAAGGTAGAGGAACAAGTTTGGACAAGAATGCTTGAAGGGATTGAGAGATGGCACTCAAACTGCAGGCCTCGCCCTGTTTGAGCAGTTTGATGGTGTTTCTGAGATGGAGAGTGTTTGAGAGGTCAAGGATTCGTGCAAAAGCTTGGTTGGGATGTTTGGAATGTGTCTACAATATTTGCTTTCTTGTTCTAAGGCTGAGATGGAAGTTGTCACAAGTTATGGAACTTTTCTTCTTTTTTAAGCAACAAAAGCAAGTTGGCTTTCTAGGCATGTAGGGGGCCTCCTAATGTGCTGCATAATCCTCTCTTGATCAGAGCAATTTGTCCATAATCTTGTGCCAAAAGGATTTAGCTTGTACTTGTTGGATTTCTAAATTGACATAAAGTGAACTTTTACCAAAATGGCTAATTCACTTTATCTAAAAATGGATCAATCTTGTGTACAATGCTTGAACTCATGGAACAACACTTTGGCACAATGAACAAGCATTAAATTATGGAGTGTAACTTGGTTTAAGGACCTGTAATCTAGCCTAAAGCATGCTGAGTTCAAATTTGCAAAGTTATGGACATGGAACTTGGTCATGAACAAAGTGGTTTTTTGCTATATTGTGAAATTCTATTCTCTCTAACCATGAGGTTGTTTGAGAAGTTCTTGGACATTTTGGAAAGCTTGGAATGTGTACTACAATCCATCTTTGAAATGCAAATTGAAATTCCAAGTGGAAAGGTATGAAAAATGGCCTTGAAGTGGGGTAGAAAACCTTGTCAAAATAGGTTAAAATTCTACTAAGTTAAAAATGGTTTAGTGCCCTTATTCAAAAAATTGTAGCTTGAGATACAAGCTTCAAATGAGAAAAATTTGTGAATCAAAGTTGTAGATTATGAAACAAGCTACAACTTTCATGTTTTGACTTTTGTTTGAATCCAAATGGATCTTGGTGAAAAGGTGGGGCAAAGTTGGGGAAAAATTAGGGTTTTTCATAACTTAGAAAAATTCTAAGTTATGAAAAATTCCATTTTCTAACCCTAATTTGCAATTTGTGATTTCTTGGTGAACAAGTTTCATGATTTGGCATATTTTGATGAAAAATGAATCTTGACTCTTGATTTTGACCAAAAAGTCAAAGTTTGACTTTTCAGTATACAGTCAAAATTGATCAATTGACTGGGAAATTCAACTGTCAATCTTGTGTACTTGGGATCTTTTGAGTTTGTTGATCATGTCAAGATAATTCCATAGGGTCCTTGAGTCCATATGTGAGCTTGGTTTGCCATTGGCTAGGTCAAACAGTCAAAAATTGCCTTTGTACAGTCAAAACCCTAAAAATGACCATTTTGCCCTTTTAGTGATCTGATCAAATTTCTTGTGGAATTGTGATCCAAACTTGATCAAATGGTTCATATGAGTTCATAATGTTGATGTGGATCAAATTTCATGAGATTTGACTGTCAATTGGCCACAGTTGACTTTTTCCCCAATACAGTTGATTTCTAGGTCAACTGTCCAATTGACTGGGCAAAATTTGGAATCAGGACTTGAAACTTGGTATGGATAAACTTAGGAGGTCAATATGAAGCAAGAAAGTCATCTTGGGCACTTTAGGTCAAAACATCTTTGTGCAAACACAAACCCTAATTTGGGGTTAGCAGTGCAAGGAGGAGTCTTGAGCAGATGAAACCCTAACTGGATCTTGAGCTTCAAGAGCTTTGTGAGGAGAAATCAATGAGAAATGGGAGCGCAAATTTTGGGGTACAACAACATCCCTAACCACTTTTGCCATTTTCACTTTCAAGCTGTGCAGGTGAACTTCTACAGCACGATACAGGCAGTTTCAAAGCAAGCCAAGTATAGGAGAAGCATCCTTGGACTTCAGGCAAGCTCAACCAAAGCTCAAACTCCATTGAAGATACCTACATTGCTCTGTTCGAGTCAAGCTGAAACAGGTAATCTATGAACTTATATCTCTCAATCTAGGAAGAGTTGGGCTTAAGTTTGTGAATGAAACATGTCCTACTCATAGCCCTGAAGCCATACATATGATCACTTTTCATTTATATTAAGCATGCTGTGAGAATTTTAACCATGAACATTGAAGAAAAACTAGGTCAGAAATTGGGGGTGAAGAAATTCTCCCTGGTTTCTTAGAGTTAGGTCAAGTTCTTTACATGTTTGAATTCGTCTTTTGATGCTCTATAATATTGGTGTTATGAGTTTTGCATAAAAGTCAAGGAATCAGGAGTTAGCTTTGGTACAAGAGGCGCGTGCATTTTGATATTCAAACAGAGTTGGAGGTTGAAGAAGGTTGGCTTGGGCTGGGCCTGAGTCTGTTTTGCTCTTTGCACCCTTTTTTTCCATTTGCACCCCCCTGGCCCATTATGTGAAATATTTGTTATTTTTGCATTTTTCTTTTTGATTCTGACTTGATATTTTTTGTTCAAACATAAAAAATCCTAAAAATATTTTTCCACATTATTTTACATTTATTTGGCATTTATTTACCTTTTAAACATATATATGTAAACAATAAAAAACCTTTTTATTTAAAACCCTAAAAAAAATAATACAAAAATATTTATTTTTCAGTTATTATTTTTTGTTTACATTTTGAAAATATTTTCTTAAATATACTTTTTTTTATATACATAAATAATTAATTTTATCTTTTTATATTTAATAGGTTTAGTAAATATATATATATATATATATAAATACTTGTATATTATATTTATTAGAATACTTAGGATAAAAATATGAAAATAATACATTTTTATTTTTATTAATATATGACACTAAAAATACTTTTTTTTACACTATACTTTTTATTCTTTTTATTTTTGTATAAATTAATATATATTGTACATAAATAATAAATAAATACTATTTACTTAAAAAATTAGGGTTTTGCCCTAAACAACAAAAATAACCAAAAAATGACTTTTTTTATTTTTGTTTATACTTCAAACATGAAAACCTTTTTACATACATGAAAAATCCTTTTTTAGCATAATGCATTTTTATTTGACATTTATTTATTTGTATTTATTTAAATATTAGATATTTGTCTTGTATATTCAATATGGATGTAATAGCTTAGAATTTAATTTCTTGTCAAATATCCCCAAATTCAAACTTGTACCCTCATCCCCATAATCATTGTTGTAATAGCTTAGCATTTAAATTTCCGCATTTAAAAGCTTTCAATTATGCCATGTTTAGACTTAGGGTTTGTATGCAAATCAAATCAATAAATAGCTTGACTTAATCCAAGATAAACATGCATGAAAAACAAACACAATGCACACTTGCACCCCTAGGGTTACTCCATCTTGTTGCCTTCAAAAATGGGCCATGTTTGCATGTCAAGTACTTTGGCAAAACAAAAACAAATAAAATGATCATAGTCCCTCGATAACGCTATCGGAGTTGCCTAAACAAAATGATCACAGTCCCTCAAGAAAATGCCAAAGATACTTGACACTATTGCATTCATGGTCTAAACGATGACCCACGCTCGTCCCGTTAACATCCTAACATAAGGTTGTTCACCAAATACAATGGTGAAACAACACTGTTAAAAGGGTTAAAACATGAGAAAGATCTTTGAGAAATTTAGGGTAGATAGCTCTTGGTTACTTGACCAAACTTGCAAAACAATCCTTTCCATTTTTCAAAACACACATCACAACACAACTTCAAAACAACTTTCAAAACATTGAAACATCTTTTCAAAAAGACAAACACCTTTGTAAAACATTCAAACAAGAATTGTTACAATGGTTGCCTAGACAAGGCATCTTTTTCAAAACATTTTCAAAAACCACACACAAAGCACCATTTCAAACAATTGAAAAGCAAAGGCAAGTGATCTAAGCAAGTAGCTAAGAGCCCATGGATAACCATGGATAGAAAGGGTGATAATACCTTCCCTTTCTATAATCTACTCCCCGAACCCAAGAAAACATCTCAAAGGTTTTTCCTGTGCTTTTTAACCTTTCCTTAGGATAAAATAAAAAGTCGGTGGCGACTTTTGCTCAACCGAAACATTTGCGAACAAAAAACACAAAACCTCAAGTCAATTCTCCCACCATATCACAAAAATGTTGATGAAATGAGAGGGCAAATTTTGGGGTACAACAGTTGCCCCTGTTCAATCTTCTTGAACCTGAAGAGTTAGATTGGCGAGTTTGCCTTTCGCGACTCGAGGGTAAAAGGAGATTGGACACTAAAGTGCCCAAAAAATTTGCACTCGTCGAAGCGTAGTCGAGGGAATGGGCTTAAAGATGCCATTTGGAGATGTGACAGAATCTTGTCGGAGATGGGCTTAACGATGCCATCTGGAATGTATGTTATAGGTGAAAGAAATGAGTATCAGAAAGGTGTCTATGTTTTGGAACATCTCTGAACTGGGGGTCTGAACAAGCAATAGATTGACATCCGTATCTGGAAGCACTTGTATAGAGTTGCTTTACGATGAGTCCGTGTAAAACTGCTTCTGAATTTGAGAAGGAACCGGTGTAGGGTTGCCTGATGATGAGTCCGTGTAGAACTGCATCTGAATTTGAGAAGGAACTGGTGTAGGGTTGCCTGATGATGAGTCAGTGTAAAACTGCATCTGAATTTGAGATCTGTATGAGTAGCAGAATGACTTCTGTGTCTGGAGCGTATCTGAAATTGTATCTGAGTAATTGTTAATGATAGCCTTTTATTCTTATCCTGAAAAGGATAAAATGTTAGCTAAACACAAAGTTATGTTGCATGATATGTATGATGCAATGAATTGTACTTCATCAATGTTTATGATATGAATGTAATGGATGCGCATGTAAGCTGAGTAGCTGTCTTGCTGGGGAACACGAATCCTGGATAATGAAATCTTTGACTGCTGTCGGGGAAAGTAAATCCTTGACTGCTGCAGGGGATTGAAAATCCTTTGATCGTTGAAAATGAGAAGTCCTGGGACCACTGTTGGGGAATCAGGAGCTTGGGTTGTATGCCAATCTACTGGGGATTCCTGTTTTGAGGAGATCTTAACTAGGGAATATCTGAATACTCTGTGAGGAATTGAGAATGAGAGTCTTCATTCTGCTTGGGGGATAAGAATTCTGTGGGGAATAGCCATACTGTTGAAAAGTAGCTATCCTGTTGGAGAGTAAAACTCAGGATTCTGAAAAGCTTATTCTTGTTTGGAAGAAATTCAGGTTTAGGTTGTATGCCGCTTTAAGAATGAGAAACTTCATTCTGTCGGAAATATCGGGAACTCGGGTTATACGCCACTTTGAGAATGAGAATCTTCATTCTGTCGGGAATATCAGGAATTCAGGTTATACGCCACTTTGAGAATGAGAATTTTCATTCTGTCGGGAATATCAGGAATTTAGGTTATACGCCACTTTGAGAATGAGAATTTTCATTCTGTCGGGAATATCAGGAATTTAGGTTATACGCCACTTTGAGAATGAGAACTTTCATTCTGTCGGGAATATCAGGAATTCAGGTTATACGCCACTTTGAGAATGAGAATTTTCATTCTGTCGGGAATATCAAGAAGTTGAATTGTATGTTGAGAAGCAGGAAGGTAATCTGCATTTGGGGTATCTCTGGGTTGAGGATAAATTCTGAATGAGTGATAGAATGGCAACCGTGTCTGGAGCGTATCTGGACTGTATCTGTAGTTGAGATTTGTATGAGTAGCAGAATGACTTCCGTGTCTGGAGTGTATATGAAACTGTAACTGGGATATGAATAAGTGACAGAATGGCAACCGTGTCTGGAGCATATCTGGACTGTATCTTGGAATTTGAGATTTGTATGAGTAGCAGAATGACTTCCGTGTCTGGAGTGTATCTGAAACTGTAACTGGGATCTGAATAGGTAACAGAATGGCAATTGTGTCTGGAGCATATCTGGACCGTATCTTGGAGTTTAGATCTGTATGAGTAGCAGAATGACTTCCGTGTCTGGAGTGTATATGAAACTGTAACTGGGATCTAAATAGGTGACAGAATGGCAACCGTGTCTAGAGCATATATGGACCGTATCTTGGAATTTGAGATCTGTATGAGTAGCAGAATGACTTCTGTGTCTGGAGTGTATCTGAAACTGTAACTGAGATCTAAATAAGTGACAGAATGGCAACCGTGTCAGGAGCATATTTGGACTGTATCTTGGAATTTGAGATCTGTATGAGTAGCAGAATGACTTCCGTGTCTGGAGTGTATCTGAAACTGTAACTGGGATCTGAATAAGTGACAGAATGGCAACCGTGTCTGGAGCATATCTGGACTGTATCTTGGAATTTGAGATCTGTATGAGTAGCAGAATGACTTCCGTGTCTGGAGTGTATCTGAAACTGTAACTGGGATCTGAATAAGTGACAGAATGACAACCGTGTCTGGAGCATATCTGGATTGTATCTTGGAGTTTAGATCTGTATGAGTAGCAAAATGACTTCCGTGTCTGGAGTGTATCTGAAACTGTAACTGGGATCTGAATAGGTGACAGAATGGCAACCGTGTCTGGAGCATATCTGGACCGTATCTGGAGTTTAGATCTGTATGAGTAGCAAAATGACTTCCGTGTTTGGAGTGTATCTGAAATTGTAACTGGGATCTGAATAAGTGACAGAATGGCAACCGTGTCTGGAGCATATCTGGACTGTATCTTGGAATTTGAGATCTGTATGAGTAGCAGAATGACTTCCGTGTCTGGAGTGTATCTGAAACTGTAACTGGGATCTAAATAAGTGACAGAATGGCAATCGTGTCTGGAGCATATCTGGACTGTATCTTGGAGTTTGAGATCTGTATGAGTAGCAGAATGACTTCCGTGTCTGGAGTGTATCTGAAACTGTAACTGGGATCTGAATAAGTGACAGAATGGCAACCGTGTCTGGAGCATATTTGGACTGTATTTTGGAATTTGAGATCTGTATGAGTAGCAAAATGACTTCCGTGTCTGGAGTGTATCTGAAATTGTAACTGGGATCTGAATAAGTGACAGAATGGCAACCGTGTCTGGAGCATATCTGGATTGTATCTTGGAATTTGAGATCTGTATGAGTAGCAAAATGACTTCCGTGTTTGGAGTGTATCTGAAATTGTAACTGGGATCTGAATAAGTGACAGAATGGCAACCGTGTCTGGAGCATATCTGGACTGTATTTGAGATCTGTATGAGTAGTAGAATGACTTTCGTGTCTGGAGTGTATCTGAAACTGTAACTGGGATCTGAATAAGTGACAGAATGGCAACCGTGTCTGGAGCATATCTGGACTGTATCTGGAATTTGAGATCTGTATGAGTAGCAGAATGACTTCCGTGTCTGGAGCGTATATGAAACTGTATCTGAGGTCTGAATAAGTGACAGAATGGCAACCGTGTCTGGAGCATATCTGGACTGTATCTTGGAATTTGAGATTTGTATGAGTAGCAGAATGACTTCCGTGTCTGGAGTGTATCTGAAACTGTAACTGAGATCTGAATAAGTGACAGAATGGCAACCGTGTCTGGAGCATATCTGGACCGTATCTTCCAACAGGTGATGAAGGAATTTTTGATGTTGATCGTAACTTCCAGCAGGTGATGAAGGAAATTTTGAACGACCTTGAGTTCCAACAGGTGATGAAGGAATTTTTGATGATGACCGCAACTTCCGGCAGGTGATGAAGGAAATTTTGAACGACCTTTCAACTTGAAATGTAATTTTGCTTTGGAGAATAAATCCTTGACAAATATTGGGGAAATAAACCCATGACAGCAGGTCTGCTTAGAGAGGTGATAACCTTCTCGAGGACGCTTGAATTTCTTTTCAGAAATATTTCGGAGAGGCTTCATCACTGCCCCTAGTATCAGATGCTTGTGATATTTCCAGGACACTTGGACTGCACGTAACCCTTTGATGAGATTGACGTTTAAATGCCCCAAGTGATGGTGAGGGAGACTTGCCCCAGGTTAACTGAACTTGGAAAGATTTGTTGAAATCTTGACTGGACTGCCCCAGGTTAACTGAACTTTGAAAGATTTGTTGAAATCTTGACTGGACTGCCCCAGGTTAACTGAACTTTGAAAGATTTGTTGAAATCTTGATTGGACTGCCCCATGTTTATTGGACAATACCAAACCAAGTCTCTTTTTGTTGACGAGAGATTTTTGCAACAGGAGTATCATCCCACTTGAAGTGATTTTACTCACCGAGAGAGCTTTCGTTCCTCCGAACATTCACTGTATGAATTTCTTTGCTGTTTAAACAAATAAACCATGTGCAAACAACGATATTCAAATAATGTAAAGTTTATGCTTGTCTCGAAGTTTTTTTTTTTGTTTTGAAAAATGCGTTTTTTAGCAGAAAACTTTTTATAAGACAAATTCAACACAAGATTTAGGGCAAAGCCTTACAGGAGTCAGGATACCTTTTATAACAGTATGCTTTCGAGCTAACCCATGCTTCAATTAGGACTTTTGAAGGGTTGTAATGTGGCTTGGTTCACGGTTTAAGAAACAAAGGATAAAGGCTCAAAGTATATTTGTTCCCACCCGCTCTTCGTGATGTCCTTCAGTACTAAACTCAGTTAATTGTGCGTCGAACTCTATTCGAGTTTGGAACGACTTTTTGGTGATGGCTCACACCGGTTTATGGAAGGCAGTCATTTTTGCAACATTTTTCATGTTATTGAGGATTTATAGTGACCACTTTCTTTTGATTCATTATCCCTAACTTTTGCCTGATTGTTCCTGTTTTCGAGATTACAGTCAGCGGGATGCCCCAAATTTCTTAAGCCTCCTTTGTAGGTTTTGGCTCAGTGGGCTTTTTCTTTTTTGAGAGATAATGACTGCCTATGAGATAAGGAACCATCACTGTCTTTTGGTTCCAAAGGAATGTTTTTGATGTTATTCGTTGTATTACGAACTGAGAGTTTGTGACTTCAATGCGCATCTTTCTTTTTTTTTATTAACTGAGAGACTACCCTGCCCCAGGTTTAAATCAAAGGTTTCAATTTGTTTAGAACAGAAAAACTCCTACTTCTTTGGCTCGAAGGGGTTGACTAGGGATTATCTTCCTTATAACTCCAGTGTTTAGGATTTGAAAGAAATGCCTGTACATCGTCAGCAAGGTCTGTTCAAAAGCATACTGTATGAGATTACAGTATTGATTCGTCATCCTCCCTCTAAAGGCTTGTAGCTTTTTATCAAGAGTTAAGTATCATAAAGAAAGCACAAGAATAGTGAAAACGAATGGATGAATTCAAAACAAACATATGCAATGCATTAATGAAACAGAGTTTGACATCAACAGATAATTGTTTGAATAACAGAAGAAATTACAACTTGAAAATTCAAATGAAACAAAAGCCTCTTAGTTCGAACTTTGTCATTTCAGGTGGAGAACCTTTGAGGGACTACAGAAGAATTCAGTCTGGCCACCTTGTGTGAACACCAACATTCCTTCGTCGATCAGGTTTTGAATCTTGTACTTCAACGCCCAACAATCGTTTGTATCATGTCCAGGACTATCAGAATGATAGGCACACCTGGAATCTGGATTGTAGCTGGGAGAAAAAGTTTTGGGGTTCGGATGAGGGTTTATTACCGTAATCAGATTCATCTTCAACATGTGCTGCAATGCTTGTGACAATGGCATGTTGATTTGGGTGAATTGCCTTTGAAGTCTTTCCCCCTTTGGATGATTATCCGGTTGATGTTGACGAAGTCGTTGTTGGGCTCGTGATATGGAAGCAAAGTGAGAAGGTCTTCTCTCCTTTAAACCGGTTTCTTGTCTCATGGGAAGCTGAGCAAGGCCTTGATTTCCGATCCTGATTGTTTTCCCCATACGGTTGCAACCGTCTTGACGAAATTGATTGATAATGGTTCCCAGCTCTTCTTGTCTTCGGGCTAGGCCTTGGATAAGAGCCAACTGCCCTAGCATCTGGGTTCTCATTGCTTCAACCTCAGTTTGCAGTTGTTCCAACTGTTTGTCCTTATTGTCTTCCGAATTTTTCTCGGCCAGGTTCCTAGCGAGGAGTACTTTCAACTCTTCCTGCCCCTTGGATAGGTTCAAGAACATCTCTTGAAGTTGAGCGTTATGAGCCTGGATGCCCTTGATAGTCTGCTCCAGAGCCATCTCTACTGAAATAAACAGTAGGAGAATAAGGAAACCTGAAAAGGGAAACCTGTTATGATGCAATGCATGATATGTGAATGCATGTTTTCAAGGACCTCGCGGGGTAAACACAAGAAAATGTTAGAAATTGAACTTCGATCAACATCTTTGATTGGAGAACTTTGTATCGGTGGATGTTTCTCTACGAGAATCAAGCTAACTATGTCAAGTGGGTCATAGCCCCTGATTCAAGTTGTTGCACTTGATCTTTGACGGCGTTTGTTTAGAGGAAAATGAAACCTCTTACCCGTTGGTAGACGTCTGGTTCAACGTGACCCTGCATCAAAAGACCTTCGAGATCCTTGAAATTGTTATTGTAAATGCTATGGTGTGATGTCATGATGTTATGTACATGTATGCAAAAGTAAGCAAGTATATATACAGGTGATCATATTCACACAAAGAAAACAAGTCCTTAGGTTTAGGCTTGCATGGGGTTCGTAGGTAAGTACCCTCTTGAAGTTAGTTGGCTCATCCTGTCCTAAAATAGAAACCGGGTTCTAAGGAGCTCAATATCACTGGATTATTTTCTGTGTTCATTGTTTTGGTTTAGCCACTTGACTGGCGACCAAAATATTCCAAGAAAACAATCCTCAATGAGTGTAGTATCGAGTATCTACCAACTTCGGACTGCACCAAAGTCGATCATCTCACTACCCCTAAAAAGGCCAAGATGGTCAAGTAAGGTTCTAAGAGTTCGTTAGTGCTTCATGACATCACTCAGCGGCCCCGTATTCTCCTTGACTACTCAAGGGCTACCGGTACTCACAAATATGTCACACTAACATAGCTACTGCTTCAACAATGTCAGTATACCCCGCACAGTTCCCTCGCAGTTTATTGCTATTTACCTAAAAAGGTGCCCCCAAATCCGGGTGTAGGATTTACAACAAACCCAAACAAGGAACCCGAAAAGTAAAGCAATCAAAGCAATCAAAGCAAGCATGTATAGGTGATCTAAAACCCTAAGTTAACCCCACTTTTAGAAATCTCCCCAGCAGAGTCGCCAGTTCTGTGATACGGTGGGAGAACTGACTTGAGGTTTTGCGTTTGTTTTCAAAAATGTTTCGGTTTAGCAAGAGTCGCCACCGACTTTTTTTTATCCTAAGGAAAGGTCAAAAAGCACAGGAAATACCTTTGAGATGTTTTCGTGGGTTCGGGGGGTAGATTATGAAAAGGGAAGGTGCTAGCACCCTTTTCATCCATGGTTATCCACGGGCTCTTAGTTACTTGTTTTAGATCACTTGTCTTTGCTTTTCAATTGTTTGAAATGGTGCTTTGTGTGTGTGGTTTTGAAAATGTTTTGAAAAAGATGCCTTGTCTAGGCAACCTTTGTAATGACTCTTGTTTGAGTATATACAAAGGTGTATGTCTTTTTGAAAAGATGTTTCAATGTTTTTTTGGAAGTTTGTTTTGAAATTGTGTGGAGATGTGTGTTTGAAAAATGGCAAGGATGTTTTGCAAGTTTTTTGATCAAGTAACTAAGAGTTTGTCTACCCTATTTTACTCAAAGATCTTTCTTATGTTTTTAACCCTTTTAACAGTCTTGTTTCACCATTGTGTTTGATGAACAACCTTGCGTTAGGATGTTTAACGGGACAGGCGTGGGTCATCGTATGGACCATGAAAGCAATAGTGTCAAGTGTCTTTGGCAATTTTCTTGAGGGACTATGATCATTTTTATTTAGGCAACAAGATAGCGTCATCGAGGGACTATGATCATTTTGTTTGTTTTTGCTTTGTTTTTGTTTTGCCAAAGTACTTGATATGCAACCATGGCCCATTTTTGAAGGCAACAAGTGGATGAAACCCTAGGGGTGCAAGTGTGCATTGTGTTTGTTTTTTCATGCATGTTTATCTTGAATTAGGTCAAGCTATTTGTTGATTGATTTTACATACAAACCCTAAGTCTAAGCATGGCATAATTTGGAAATTTTTAACTGTGCGAGAATTTAAAGTCCTAAATTATTACAACATGATTATGGGGATGGGGATACAAGTTTGAATTGGGGGATATTTGACAAGGAAATAAATGCTAAATTATTACAACCATATCGAATATACAAATTAATATTTAACATTTAAATAACTACAATTAAATAAATATCAAAATGCAATGTATTATGCAAAAAAGATTGTTTATATATGTAAAAAGATTTTCATGTTTGAAATATAAACAAAATAAAAAGAGTCAATTTTTGATTATTTTTGTTATTTAGGGTTAAACCCTAAATTTTGAATAAATGGTATTTATTTATTAATTATGTACAATATACATTAATTTATGCAAAAAATAAAAAGTATATTGTCAAAAAGGTATTTTTAATGTCAAAAAATAAAAATGTATTATTTCTATATTTTTGTCCTAATTACCTAATAAAATAAAATATACAAGTAATTATATTTTATATATATTAAATATGCTAAATATGTACAAAAATAAAATATTAATTATTTACAAAAATGTATATTTTAGAAAATGTTTTCAAAATGTAAATAAAAAAATAATAACCAAAAAATAAATATTTTTGTATTATTTTTTTGGTTTTTTAAATGAAAAGGATTTATATTTATTTACATACATATGCTTGAAAGTAAATAAATGTCAAATAAATATGAAAAAAATGTGGAAAAATATTTTTGGTGTTTTTTATGTTTGAGTCAAAAATATAAAGTCAGAATAAAAAAGAAAAAATGCAAAAATGTCAAATATTTCACATAATGGGCCAGGGGGTGCAAATTGAAAAAAGGGGTGCAAACAGCAAAACTGACTCGGGCCCAGTCCAAGCCAACCTTCTTCAACCTCCAGCACTGTCAAACGCGCGCTTCCTTGTTCAAAATACAAACTCCCGATTCTTTGATTTTTAGCCAAAACTCATAACATAAACATTGTAGAGCTTGAAGTCACGATTTCAACCATATAAAACACTTGACCTAACTCTAAGAAACCAGGGAGAATTTCATCATCCCCAATTTCTGACCTAGCTTTTTTCCAATGTTCATGACTAAAATTTTCACAGCACGCTTAACATAAATGAAAAACGACCACATGTATGGCTTCAGGGCTATGAGTAGGACATGTTTCATTCACAAACCTAAGTCTAAACATGCCTAGATAGAGAGATAGAAGTCCATAGATTACCTGTTTCAGCTTGATTTGAACAGGGTAATATAGCAACCTTCAATGGAGTTTGAGCTTCTGTTGAGCTTGCCTGAAGTCCAAGGATGCTTCCCAAATACCTAGCTTGCTTTGAAACAACCTGTATCGTTCTGTAGAAGTTCACCTGCACAGCTTGAAAATAAAAATGGCAAATGAGGTTAGCAGTGTTACAGCTTGAGTTTAAGGCTTGGAATAGTTTAGGTGGATGGTATGGAAGGTGTTTGAACTCCTTTTAGCAAAAGTGCACGAGCCAATTGAGTTGTGGACCTCAATCGGTAGGGGGTGCCCTATTTTTGCAGCAAGATGGTGTTTTGGTGTATTAGGAGGTATGAGAGGTGGAAGGGTCGTGCTTTAGGTCAGTTGGGATGTATGGAAGATGAGTACAAAGTTTTGTTCTGGCTTGTGTTTGCAGGAAATGAAAGTTGTATGTGTTTTGCAAAGTTACTTGTTTTTGAAGCCAAGAAGTTCAAGTTGACAATGCAGGCATGTGACCTCTATCATGTATGCTGGAGCATTTGTTCTTGGTAAATGGGATTTGTGTACTCACTCTTGCCTCAAAGATCTGGCCTCTGTCTCAAGGATTTGGAATTTGACATAAAGTATCACTTTACCAAAATGGAAACTTTGCTTTTTCTAGTTAAGGGTTAGTTTAGCATGTAATGTCCATATGGATGAAATAACACCTTAAAACAATGGTTAGGCATTAAATTAAGGAGTGTAAACTTGGTCTTGGGGCCTGCAAGCTAGCATTACACAAACTGATTTGAAAAATGCAATTGTTATGAACATGCCTTGGCCATGAACAAAAGTGAGTTTTGGCCAACTTTGTGAATTCGATTCTCTCTAACCACAAGGGTGTTTGAGAAGTTCTTGGACAATTTGTAAATCTTGGAACATGTACTAAAATCCATATTTTTAATTCAAATTTAAACTCCAAGTGGAACCATGTAATAAATGGTCAAGAAGATGGGCCAAAATCCTGCCTAGAATAGGGCAAATTTTCTCTAAGTTAAAAGTTTTATGCACCCTTGTTCCAAAAAATCATAACTTGAGATAAAAGCTTCCTTTGAGAAAACTTTGTGAATCAAAGTTGTAGATTTTGTGATGGACTACAACTTTCATGTTTCAAGTTTTGTTTGAATCCATTTGCATCTTGGTGAAAAAATGTGGCAAAGTTAGGAAAAAATAAGAAAATTTCATAACTTAGAAAATTTCTAAGTTATGAAAATTTTCATTTTAAAACCCTAATTTGCAATTTTGGGTTTCTTGATGAACAAGTTTCATAATTTGACATCTCTTGATGAAAAATGAATCTTGGCACTTGATTTTGACCAAAAAGTCAAAGTTTGACTTTTCAGTGTACAATCAAATTTTAATCAGTTGACTGAAAAATTCATCTGTCAATCCTATGCATTTGAGATCTTGTTGAATGGGTCAAGACAATGCCATTGAGTCCTTGAGTCCATATATGAGCTTGGTTTTCCATTGGTTAGGTCAAACAGTCAAAAATTGCCTTGGTGCAGTCAAAACCCTAAAAATGACCATTTTGCCCTTTTGGTGATCTGATCAAATTTCTTGTGGAATTGTGATCCAAACTTGACCAAATGGTTCATATGAGTTCATTATGTTGATATGGGTCAAAATTCATGAGGTTTGACTGTCAATTGGCCACAGTTGACTTTTCCCCCAATACAGTTGATTTCTAGGTCAACTGTCCAATTGATTGGGCAAAGATTTGAATCAAGGCTTGAAACTTAGTATGGATAAACTTGTGAGTCCAACATGAAGCATGAAAGTCACTTTGGGCATTTTAGGTCAAAACATCCGTGTGCAAACTCAAACCCTAATTTGGGTCAACAGTGCAAGGAGGGGTCTTGAGCAGAGCAAACCCTAACTTGATCTTGAGTTCCAAGGGTCTTGTGATGAGAAAATGTTGATGAAATGAGAGAGGAAATTTTGGGGTACAACACCCTCTAGTTTTTTTGTTGTGCTACTATAGGTTACAATAGGCAAATAATCAGATATTATTAATATGAGGTTTATACAGTTGACCGATGGTGTTAGGGATTGATGGGTTGATGAACCACCTTGATCAAAATCAAGGGTTCACATTGCAATAACAAAGAGAAAGAGTGTGGATTTTGAAGCTATTAGAGGGGTTTGAAAGTGTTAAAATATGTAATTTTTTGCTATTGAGTTGTGTGAATGTGTGTTGGTCGCAGAGCTGTCTCAACTCTTAGATCAATAAAGCATTTGCTTTAGGTCCAAAATATTCAACTTTTTAAAACTATTACACACACTCATACTCACTCACACACATACATACAAAGATATGCACATGCACGCAAACACACACATATTTATTTATATGGGATCTTAAGTTTTTTTAAAAGTTAATGGCCTTTATCCTATTTCATGAGATTTTCATTTCCTTTATTTGACTAATTAAAAATATATATATAGTTGATTTTTTATAGCTTGATTTTTTTATAGCTTGTACCATTAATTGGAAGGCCATGAAGTTTAACGTGTTCCTTTAAAGTTACATTACAAAATGAGTAAACCGTACTTTTGTTAGTAATAGCCGCAACCCCAAAAATTAGAAGACTTAAGCATATATTTATATTTCATCTATTAAATAAATTTTATTATTAATGAAAATAAATAATTAAGTTTTTTAATTGCACTTCTTAGTTATGTTATACCCTATATGTGGCAATTTTCCAAACTTAGTGTTTTCAATTTTTATTCCATCCTTTATTAACATTGCGTACTTTTCAAAAAATACAAGTTTCTATGGTACCCTCTGCAAGGACAAAGATACTCGGAAGTCTTTCTCATATAATGATACTATACATGTCACCTACCTCATAGTGGTCCCCATGTTCTAGGAGGATGTCTCATGTGCGATACCACGCTAGACGGGGTCCCTAGAACTCATATATTGATGGTTTGGATTTATTTATAAAACTAAACATCATAAAAGAAATTATTCATGTAGAAAATAATACACCAATTGAAATTTTTAATTATGTAAAAAAGAATTGATTCTTTCCGAAATACATATATTCCTTGTAAAATGATATTAACAATTCATGTAAGTGGTTCTTATGTGAAATGTAGTTTTTCAAAATTAAAATCAATAAAATTATATATAAGATCGATAATGTCTCAACAAAGATTAAATGTGTTGTCTTTGTTATGCATTGAAAAAAAATTACAAGAAATTGATTATGATAATTTAAAAACGATTTTGCATCTCAAAAAGCTTAAAAACTAAAATTAATTTAAATTAATTTTAAAATGCCAAATTTTTAGAATTTTCTTTAGGCCTCTATATTGGTTGAGACAACCCTCCTTGTAGTGATATCTCAATGAGTGAGTAACAGAGGAAGAAGGGGTTCCCCAGTGCAATTTATTTGTTATGTACTAATAGTAAACTATATAATAATAACTACATTTGACAAATATAATTAAAAGAGACTAAGTTTCCCTTTTGATTCATCTATCATACATGTAAGAATTCCTATCACTACTCTTATAATAACTTGGATTTATTATGATCTTTTATAAAACACATAATAACATCATCAAAACCTCTTAGTTATTGTGAGTTTCTAATTGCAAGGCAACCTGCTTCGTCAAATGAACCTCTCAGATAATGGGAATCTCCAATTGCTAAGATAAAGGTTTATAGTACATAAATAAGAAGCTAGTTTACAAAATACAAAATTACTTTTTGCAACCTCCCAAGTATTGACAGCCTTCAATCGCAAGGATACTCGCTTCGTCAAAGCAACCTCCGAAGTATTTGGAGTCTCCATCTCTAAGACAACGGTTTTATAACACATAAAAATATATTAATAGGTGAGATTATTCCCGTCGCAATAGAAACGATCATTATAATCTCATAGTCTTACCAATTAGATAAACAAATTACCACTGCTCTCATTCCCTCTCGATCAATTCCTCTAATTCCATAGACGAGACAATGGATTAAACATAACTAGAATTATATAATTAATATCGAAAAGTCATTACACAAGCAACCAAAGATAATTACATAGAATACTTGATTTAGGCCCCAAAATGTCAATTTTTTAAACTACTTCACACACTCACACTCTCTCTCTCTCTCTCACACACACACAAAGATACTCTCACACACACATATTTATATGTGATCTTAAGTATTAAAAAAATTAATGGCCTTTATCCTATTTTATGAGATTTTTATTTTCTTTATTTGACTAATTATATATATATATATATATATATATATATATATATATATATATATATATATATATATATATATATATATATATATATATATATATATATATATATATATATATATATATATATATATATATATATATATATATATATATATATATATATATATATATATATATATATATATATATATATATATATATATATATATATATATATATATATATATATATATATATATATATATTGGTTTTTTTATAACTTGTATACTTAGTTGCAAGTGTTGAAATATTAGATTAGATTTGATTATATTTAATATTTAAATATTATCTCAGTTGTGCAAGTCCAAGCCCAAGCTCAATTAGGATTGTATATAAATAGTCATAGTGTGTATCCTTATTTTGTACAATACAATTCAAGTGAATAATAGAATTCTTATTTTCTTTATTATTCTCTCTTTCTCTCCTCACTAAAAGTGGCACACTAACAAATTGGTATCCAGAGTTTCCGATTATTGTTCTTGATCGAGTTTTCAAGAACTTCACGTCAGAGATCGTGTTTCCAGGAAAAGTGAATAAACCTCTATAGAGATGGCTAGTGATAAGGGCATTATGAATTCTCTTCCAATGCTTGACGGCCAGAATTGGATCCGATGATAAAAACAGACGCAATCCTTGTTTGGCTTCCATGAAACCCTAGAAGTGGTTATCGACGGTGTTACTATATTGGTTGCAAATGCAACCAATGAACATAAAAAATCCCACAATAAAGTCAAGAAGAAAGATTACAAGGTTTCTTATTGCATTGAGACGGTGGTCGATGCTGCTAACTTTGACAGAATCTCTCATGCTGAAATGGCGAAGAAGACATGAGATATTTTGGTGAAGTATTATAAAGCAGGTGAGAAAGTCAAGGTTGTCAAGTTGCAAACTTGCATCGATAATATGAGTTATTGACGATGAGAGAAGACGAAAAAGTTGTAGAATATGTGTCAAAGGTTCACAAACTCGTCCATCTCATGAAGGATTATGGTGAAACCATAACTGATAAGATGATAGTTAAAAAGGCAATGAGAATGTTGACCTCTCACTTAGATCACGTTATCATAGCTATTCAAGAATCCAACAATCTTGAAACCCTAAAAGTGGAAAATTTGATTGGTTCGTTAGAGGCGCATGAGATGAGGATTGCAAGCTCAATCATGGAAAAGGATTGGTGGTTCCAACAAGTTTAAAGGTAATGTCGACAAGACTCTAGGAAAGAAGTCTTGGTTGAACCCTCACAAGTATCGGGTCAAAGAAAAAGCTTATGAATCCTCGAAAAGAGGAGGAGAAAACTATCGAAAGGACAAAGAAGATAAAAAAATATGTGCAATGCTATAATTATGAAAACTGGAGTCACGTAGCCAAGAATTATTGGTACAGAAAAGATAAGGGATCGAAAGGTAAGGACGAAGAAGCGAACCTTACACGCGAAGATTTAGATGATTCTGAAGGTGGTATGGTTGTTATGGATGTATTTGCACATAATTATGTCAAATCCAAGATCTAGTTCCTCAACTCAGGTTGCTCGAATCACATGATTGGTCGAAAGAAGTGGTTGGAATATTTTAACGAGTCGAAGAAGAGAAAGGTAAAACTTGTTGATAATAGTTCGTTACAAGCAAAAGGTACTGGCAACATAGTCTTTAAAATGAGTAATGGAGGGAAATCTATGATCAAAGATGTGTTATATGTATCTGGAATAAAGTTCAACTTGCTAAGTGTTGGAAAAATTGGTCGAAAAAGGTTTCTCAGTTATCATGAAAGATGGAGCTTTAAAATTGTTCGAAACCAAGAAAAATTTGGTCTTAAAATCTCCTCTGTCTAAGAACATGACGTTTAATACTATGATCAATTCAAGTGAAGTATAATGTCTAAAAACTGATGTCGATCACAAGGATAGTTGGTTATGGCATTTGAGGTTTGGACATTTGAGCTTTTGATCAATTAATCAGCTGATTACTCAGGATATGGTATCTGGTATCCCAAGTCTTGAGATGCCCGATAAACTTTGTGAAGGTTGTTTAATTGGAAATCAATCCAACAAATATTTTGTTTCGACTATGCCAATAAGAGCAACATGCATACTCAAAGTGGTACATTCAGATGTATGTGGACCATTCAAAGAACATACCATTGGTGAAAACAAGTATTTTGTTTCGTTTGTCGATTAGTTTAGTCGAAAATTATGGATCTATGTGATCAAGAGAAAGGACAAAGTATTTGAAATATTTAAGAGATTCAAGATGCTTGTCGAAAACCAGAGTGAGAATAGGATCAAAGTTTTGAGAACAGATGGAGATGGCGAATACACTTTGAAGATGTTTGAAATATTATGTGCGGAACATGGTGTTGATCATGAGGTAACTACTTCTTATACTCCTCAACTTAATGGAATTGTTGAAAGAAGAAACATAACCATATTAGATATGGTGAGATGTATGCTAAAGCAGAAGAATTTTCCAAAGTCCTTATGGGGTGAAGCTGTTTCGACTGCAATTTATATTATGAATAGGTTCCCTACCAAGACATTGAAGAACAAGGTTCCTGAAGAAGTATGGAGTGGAAAACGACCATCAATGAGTCATTTGAAGGTGTTTGGCTCTATGTGTTACAAGCATGTTCCTAATGCGAGAAGAAGGAAGCTGGATGACAAGAGTGAACCTATGATTCTGGTAGGATATCATAAAACTGGTGTATACATGCTATTCGATCTTGTTAATGAGAAGATTGTGTTGAGTCAAGACATTGGGATTGATGAAAATTATTCCTGGGATTGGAATTCTAATGATGCAATTAACAAGCCATTGATGATATATGGTTTCGATGAAGAAACTGAGAAGTCAAAGTCGAAGAAATTGCTAATATTCCAGTCGAAGTTGAAGCAGCTGCTGACATTCCTAACAATATCAAAGTCGAGGAGGGTGGGGCTGAAACAAGCCAAAGACCTCAAAGAAATAGAGTTCTTCCAACAAGACTTCATGATTATGAAGTGGTTGGTGATGATGAAGTCACACTAGATAGAGAATTAGTTCATTTTGCTTTACTTGCAGGTGTTGAAATAATCAACCATAATGAAGCTTTGAAGATTAAACATTTGAAGTTAGATATGGTCGAAGAGTTACAGGAAATCGAAAGAAACAACACATGTGAGTTAGTCAAATTGCCAGCACATGCAAAAGTTATCGACGTAAAGTGGGTGTTCAAGTTGAAACACAATGTTGATGGGTCGATAGCAAGGCATAAAGCAAGATTGGTAGCTAGAGATTTTCTTCGTAGAGAATGACTCGACTACTCTAAAGTATTTGCTCCAATAGCAAGATTGGTGACTGTTTGACTAGTCGTAGCATTGGCATATCACCAAGGTTGGTCGATATTTCATTTAGATGTGAAATCAGCATTTTTGAATGGTCCTTAAGACAAACAAGTTTATGTCACACAAACTCCCGGGTTTGTGATTTATAAGGAAGCGAGTAAAGTATATAAGTTGCACAAAGCGCTCTATGACCTCAAGCAGGCACCTTGGGCATAGAACAAGAAGATCGACTCATACTTAGTCGAATTGGAATTTGTAAAATGCAAGTTTGAGTATGGTGTCTATGTTCAGGTTGTAGCACAAAATATACAAATCATCTTCTTGTATGTCGATGACTTGCTGGTAACTGGAAATAGATTGGAGAACTTGTCAAAGTTCAAAGGGAGGATGATGAAGGAATTTGAAATGTCGGATCTGAGAAAATTATCTTATTTCCTAGGTATGAAATTTCAAATGTCGAAGCAAGGTATGGTGCTACAGCAAAGGAAGCGTGTCAAAGAGATAATCAAGAGATTCAAAATGGATGATTCAAATCCTGCATCCTCACCTGTCGAGCCAAATGTGAAGTTGGAGAAGAATGGAGAGGAAGATAAAGTCGATGTAACTTTGTTCAAGCTAATTGTGGGATCTCTAAGGAATATGTGCAACAATCGACTTGATATAGGTTTCACAGTTGGATTAGTGAGCAGATACATGAGTGAACTAAGGTTGTCACACATGAAGGCTGCAAGAAGAATCCTAAGATACTTAAAAGGATCAACAAACTGTGGAATACTAATTCGACAAGACTCTGAAAGCAAAAAGCAACAGTTAATTGTTTTTTAGATTTTAATTGGTATGGAGATAAGAAAGATCGAAGAAGCACAACTGGATATTTATTTCAAGTATTTGGTGCTCCAATTTCATGGTGTTCGAAGAAGTAACTGAAATTATCTTGGAGAATTTGTCAAAGTTCAAAGAGCTGGTGATGAAGGAATTTGAAATGTCGGATCTGGGAAAATTGTCTTATTTCCTAGGCATGGAGTTTCAAATGTTAAAGCAAGGTATGTTGCTACATCAAAGAAAGTATGTCAAAGAGATACTCAAGATATTCAGAATGGATGATTCGAATCTTGCATCCTCACCTGTCAAACCAAATGTGAAGTTGGAGAAGAATGGAGAGGAAGACAAAATCGATGTAACTTTGTTCAAGAAAATCGTGGGATCTCTGAGGAATGTATGCAACAATCAAACTGATATAGGTTTCACAGTCAGATTAGTAAGCAGATACAAGAGTGAACCAATGGTGTCACACATGAAGGCTGCAAGAAGAATCATAAGATACTTAAAAGGATCAATAAACTGTGGAATACTATTTCGATGAGACTCTGAAAGCAAAGAAGCAACAATTAATTATTTTTCATATGCTGATCGGTGTGGAGATAAGGAAGATCGAAGAAGAACAATTAAATATTTCTTTCAAGTATTTGGTGCTCCAATTTCATGGTGTTCAAAGAAGAAACCTGTTGTGGCATTATCATCGTGTGAAGCTGAATATATAGCAGAATATTATGTTGCATGTCAAGCAATTTGGATCATATCTATACTTAAAGAAATGTTTGTCAAAGTGAAGAAACCTCTTGTATTGCAAATTGACAACAAGTCAGTAATAAATTTGGCAAAGTATCCAGTTCTGCATGGAGGAAGTAAACATATCAAAGCTAGGTTTCACTTTTTGAGGGAAAAGGTAAATCAAGGTGAACTTGAAGTTAGACATTGCTCAAGTGAAGCAGAGTTGACTGATATTTTTACCAAAGGATTAAAGATCGACATATTCCTGAATTTAAAAAAGGAATTAGGAATAGTTCATATTGATTATTTTTAAGTATATTCGACAACTTGGATTAAAGGGTGCGTTGAAATATTAGATTGGGTTTTATTAGATTTAATAATTAAATATAATCTAAGTGGTGTAAACTCAAGCCCAATTAGGGTTGTATATAAATAGTCATAGTGTGTATTCTTATTTTATACGATATAATTCAAGTGAATAATAGAATCCTTATTTCCTTTATTATTTTCTCTTTCTCTCTTCACTAAAAGTGTCTCACGCACTAACAGAAAGGCCATGAAGCTCAACACTATCAAAATAAAAAGTAATCTGGTGTCTGTTTGAGTTACATTACAAAATAAAGAAATCTTACTTTTCTTAGTGATAGTCACAAGCCCAAAAATTAGAATTCTTAAGCATACATCTTTCTTCCATCTATTAAATAAAATTTATTATTAATGAAAAGAAATAATTAAGTTTGTTAATTGCACTTCTTAGTTATGTCATACCCTATATGTGGAAAATTTTCAACCTTAGTGTTTTCAATTTCTTTTCCACCTTTATTAATATTATGTACATGTCAAAAAATACAAGTGTCCTCTACAAGAGCAGAGGTACTCAGAGGTCTTTCTCATATAATAGTACCATACATGTCACCTACCTCATAGTGACCCCTCATGTTCTAGAAAGATTTCTCCTGTGTGATACCACGCTAGGCAGGGTCCCTAGAACTCATATATTGATGGTTTGGACTTATTTATAGAACTAAACATCTTAAAATAAATTATACATATAGAAAATGACACACCAATTAAAATACTCACTAATGTAAAAAGAATTGATTCTTTCTAAAATACATATAATGCTTTTTAAACAATATTAACAATTCATGTAAGTATTGCTTATGTGGAATATAGTTTTTCAAAATTAAAATTAATAAAACTCTATATAATATCGACAATGTCTCAACAAAGATTAAATGTATTGTCTTTGTTATCCATTGAAAAAGAAATTTTATAAAAAATCGATTATGATAATTTAAAAACGATCTTGCATCTCAAAAATTTCAAAAAAAATCATTTAAATTAATTTTAAAAAAGCTAAATTTTTAGAGTTTGCTTTAGGTCTCAATATTGAATGAGACGCCCTGTTCATAATCATGTTGATCACAACATAGTTTCACAAGATGACTTCCCCGTTATTCCAGTAAGTTATTTGATTATATTGTTTCCCTTATTCATACTAATTTTGTTGTCTATTGTTCAAACTCATGCCTAAGATTTTTTTGTTCTGATATGTAGAATGTCTCCCAAACCTCCATAGTTTATCCTAACAACATGAAAATAATTACCCCAACCAAACTTGACTTATCGAAACCCTTTAACATATAACCTGCATCATCAAATTTGAAATATAAGAATTAATTCAAAAATAAAAACTTATAATTTCATTAATTTCTCCAAACAAGATAGCCCTTCAAAGTATCCTTCTTGATGAATTCAATATTTTGATATCCATAAACTCTTTTAAATTTTTAGGGAGCCTTTTTTGTATCTAATGGCTGCCACTTCATGTAAATATGCCAATGCTACAAATTATACTATTTATGATGACATTGACTATTTATGCTACAATTTTATTATTAACTTTTGGTTTTTTATTTCATTCAAGGAAGTCCTACTAAAACTAAAACTTATGTATAATTTATAATGAAACCTATCCATTCAATGGAAAATGCTACAAATTTAAACCATGTTACAAGTTATAATGTCCATACAATGTAAATTATTATTTAACTATTATCTTATTTTATCAACTCTACACCCGACCAAGGAAAGAAGAGAATCAAGCTTTGACTATTATATATTCAATATTCTGCAATCAACTGTTACTTTGTATAGTCTTTACCATTGAATCTTGAAATTCAATTAATTAACACTAAATAAACCATAGTTTAAGAAAATGCCGTATTTTAGGTTGCCGTAAGGAAAAAATGGTCGTTTTTCTTTAACTGCCATACAAACCTCCGTAATATATACTAAGAGTATGATGGTGGTTTTTGTTTAAAAAATATTGACAGTTTCAACAGCCCAAATTTTTACATATTTTTTAAATAAAAAAATATACAACATATCTCGGCTAAAAGTTGCCAATAAAAATAAGTCAAACAAACCCAAGTTCAATTGTATTTTTCTAAGTACTGCATTATATATCCTTTAATATTAGAAAACTAATGGCTTATGTACATAATGAGAGTCATCAGAAGGTGAAAATCATGTATGACACAATTCTTTTCCTTTGAACATTTCATTATGCACACTTGATTGAGAACAAATTAAAGTAAACTAACAAAAACACCTTAGTAACCAAAATTACGCTAATTTTTATTATATGTTGTAAACTAAAAAGAAAACATAGAAGATAACAACAAGCAATAAACAGGTATATAACTCACGTGCTTAGAGAGAGAAATTCTCACCTTTCTCTAAACTTATAGTGTGATTTGTTCTCACCATTCCCGTTTCGATCTAGTGTATGGCGGCGTGTTTTCTCCGTCCAACTCAGTTCTGGTTCTTATTCCCCATTCTATTTGGGTTTCTTCTTCTCTTCTCTTGTAGAAGGGTCTTTTGCGATACTGAATCATTATGGGTTGACGACATCTTTAATACATGACAAGAGGGGAAATCTAATACAAAAGGGATGAACAATAGAAGAAATAAGTGGACAAGGAAAAAGGGGAATAAGAAAGGTGAACAAAACCAAAAGAAGTTAGCGGAGGTAGATTTTGGAAGTTTTGGTGATGGAAGGTACCATTGTGGAGTGTGACAGCAGTGACAAGAAAAGGAAGCAATCCAAAATTGAGAACTCTAAAGAAAATGAACCAGAGGTGGTGTTGGAGACCCAACACCACCTAATCCAATGAAAATCATAAGTTGGAACTCTAGGGGGTTAGGGAGTCCCTCTACAGTTCAAGCCTTGATAAAGCTCCTCCGTTTGGAAAACACAAACATGGTTTTTCTCATGGAAACTCGCCTAAGGGAAGAAGAGTTTATGAATGTTAAGGTAAAGTCGGGTTTTGAGCTATATCACACAGTTGATTGCGTAGGTGATGAGAGGAAAAGGGTTGGAGGTCTTGCGCTGCTTTAGAAGGATGGTCTCAAGATTGATATTCTATTACTTTCAAACAATGATATTGGAAAGAGGGTGGATAGGGGAACTCATTGTCATAATTGGTTCTTTAACTCGATGTATATTTATATGGAGGAAATTAATAAAAGGAAAACATGGATGATGGTATAGGAATTAATTTGAAGGGGGGCGACCAGGTCATTTGCTTTGGTTATGTTAATGACACTATAGCAGAAAATGAAAAGATGGGAGCCAACTGTAGATCTTCATCTCAATTCTCATGGGCCGCTAAAATTTGAATATATGTGGGTTAGTTGATTTGGGATATGAAGTTTATCCATTTACGTGGTATAATGGTAGGCGGGGCAATGATAACATTCAATGTAGATTGGATCATGTGGTTGCTTCTGCTAGCTTTAATCAGATCAGCCTTATTAAGGTGATACATCTTGCTCGTCATGGGTCTGACCATTTTGTTATTAGAATAGACATTGAAGCTGACACATAGGATTCAAACAGGAAACACAATTTTATCTTCATATTTGAGGAAGTTTGGGCAAAAGACTCTAGATGTGAAAATATGGTTCGACAACTTTGGCATAATTCCTTGTTGCAGGGTCATTTCTGCATTCAAGCGATGAAGGAATTAGATGGACACTTCAAAGAGTATATAATAGGGTGGTATCTAAGGAGTTGTCCAGAATTGAATCTCTTCTAAGGGAGGATTCCAGATGGATGCAAGTCCAGAGGATATCAAAACATATAAGGTCCTTGAGGAACAACACAATAATCTCATGAAAGCGGAGGAAATAATCTGGAGGCAAAAAAGTATAGCGGTTTGGCTGAGTCATGGCGACCGTAATACTAAGTTCTTTCATGGTAAGACTGATCAAAGAAGAAGAACTAAATCAATCAAGAAACTCGGAGACGAAAATGGTTTTTGGTGGAAAGGTTATGCAAATTGTGAGAGGATTTTAGTTAATTATTTTTCTGAGGTGCTTTCCACTTCGAATCTAACTCTCATCCATGAAACCTGCGAGGTTGTCAAAAGGAAACTTACAGAGGAACACATCAGCTGGTGTGGGGCAGAGTTCACTACTCATGAGGTTAAAGAATCCCTCTTCCAGATGCATCCCTTGAAGGCCCTAGGGCCTATTGGTCTTCCTGCGTTATTTTTCCAAAAGTACTAGCATATTACTGGAGAGGATATGATTCATTTGGCCCTCGACATTCTCAATAATAACAAATACCCTGGAGTTATAAACAAAACTTTCATTACTTTGATACCTGAATGTAAGAACCCCATATCCCCTAAGGATTTCTGACCCATTAGCCTATATAATGTGCCCATGAAGATGGTCACTAACAAAATCAAGAGGCTTCTCCCTGAGGTGATTGACGAAGAGAAAAGCACCTTTATTCAAGGGCGATTGATTATCGATAATGCCCTTATAGCGATGGAGTGTTTCCATTGTCTAAAGAAGAAGACGGGAGGAAAGAATGGGGCCGTGGTGCTTAGGCTAGATATGTTGAAAAAGCGTATGACCGCTTGGAATGGGATTTTATTAATTGGCATACTTATCTCTATGGGTTTCCCATTGTCCTTGATCAATCTTATTCATAAGTGTATTTCAACCGTTTCTTATTAGATTCTTATCAATGGCCAAGCCAGCATAAGTTTTGCTCTGAAGAGAGGGTTGCATCCGGGGGACTTTCTCTCACCCTATTTATTCATCATGTGTGTTGATGTTTTTTTAAGTCTACTCAAGCAGGAGGTGCATAATGGAAATCTTCATGGAATTCCAGTGACTAGGCAAGCACCTATAATCTTCCATCTAATTTTTGTGAATGATAGTTTGTTGTTCGCGAGAGCAAATAGGCAGGAAGCAATGTGTATTATGGCGATTATCCAAACGTATCAATGCGGTTCTGATCAAATAGTGCATTTAGAAAAATTTGAAGTCTCTTTCAGCCACAACTTAGGGGGTTAATCTAGTCATAAGTCATGTCAAATATATGGGGTTGCCCGTAGTCTTCGGAGGTCTAAAAAAGAGATTTTTGCTTTAGTTTTGGATAGGGTGTGGAAGAAGATAAAGGGTGGAAAGAGAAGTTCCTCTCTAGAGCGGGGAAGGAAATTATCATTAAAGCGGTGGCGTGGGCCATTATGAGCTACATCATAAGCTGCTACAAAATCCCAGAAATCTGTTGTCACAAGATCGAATCAATGATTGCCAGATTTTGGTGGGGTTAGAAAGAAGGAATAAATAAGATTCATTGGTTGAGTTGGGAGAAGCTGGATCGGGAAAAATGTGAGGGTGGTCTAGGTTTCCACGACATTAGTGATTTCAATACGAGTTTGCTTGGGAAACAATACTGGCGGTTACTTACTGATGGGAATTCTTTGTTGGGAAAGGTTTTTAAAGGAAGATACTACCCTAGGAAGTCCATTGAAGATGTTATAGTGGGTTTCAATATGAGTTTTGCATGGTGGAGAATCTTAAGAGCTAGGGATGTGGTGACTCGAGGTTCTCGATGGAGGATAGGCAATGGAGAATGTGTGAAGGTCTGGTCTGACAATTGGCTGCCTGTGAACCCGGGTTTTAAGACATTCAGCCATGCTAGTGATATTGTCAATGATGCCAAGGTTAATGAGTTGATTGATATGGATTTAGGGGTGTGGAATAGGGAGAAGGTTCATGCCTGGTTTTCCCCCTCGGAGCTAAGCAAATCCTAAACATCCCTCTGTAGAGGAGACTACCTGCTGATAAGTTAATTTGGCACCACGAGAAAAGCAGAGAGTATATTGTGAGATCGACATACCATCTACTTCAACAGGTAAAGGGTTCTAAGAAGCTCCTTCATCGTACATTCCCCACACAAGGCTTTGGAAGTTGAGTTGGCATTTGAAATTCTATTATATCAGATCTCAGATGTCCTATAAGATGTCGAGACATCTGATCTCTGAACATAACATCATGGCAAAGTATAAACAATAAAAATAGTAATGAAAAGATAAACAACACATATAAATGTTAACCCGGTTCTATGTACAACAACACCTATTATAGGGGCTACCAAGTCAGGAAGGAAATCCACTAGACAATATTAATTCAAAGCTAAACTAATTCGAAGTTTGCAACTTATCACTTAATCACTACCATTACAACTTCTACCTAGGTCCTCCCTAGATATGATAAATCCCATCTCACCTCCAATCACCCCAATGATGTATAACAGTCTCAGTCCCAATTATTGTATCGGCAACCTTTCACCTAAATGAAGATCACACTTCACATAAATAAACACATTAATTAAGACACCCCTTGATTAATAACAACATATTTGATCGTGTTTCACAACTTTGATTAAGAACAATACTTAGAGTTGCTTAACAGCTTTCTCCAAGAACAATACTACCTCTTGCTTAAAAGCTTCGAGGAGAACAATAACATAGATTACAACCCTGTAACACAACCTAACTCACAACCCGAGTGGATCATACAAACCAACTCTCCAAGAGAGTGACACAATGACAAAGACCTAATGATTCTACATCCTGGACCCGTGTCAACTTTAGGTTTATAACCTTCTATTTATAAACCTTTTCCTAACTGGATTTCAGCTTCAAAAACGCACCAGAGAGGCTGCACAAGGTTTGCAAAATCTTCTCCAAGAAAATATGTCTTCAATCATAACTTTCCTAAAATGTCTCCATATTTAGAAAGTTTAAATATATTGAAAAACCAACATAATATCTCTGGTTTATCAATCTTGGACGCCACATATGATTACTAAATAATCCCAGAATATTCAGTAATTAAATCACAACAACTGAATCCAAACTATCAGCTATAGCAGACCTGATGTCCTATACTTCTAGTTACGATATCCCATTCAACATATTCAAACATCAAGTTGAAACAACTTCCAAATTGAAAAACTGTAACAGTCCAGATGTCCCGCTCTTCTGGTTAGGACATCACATTCGACATGTTGAAACTGCAAGTTGAAATATTTTCCAAACTGCAAAACTGTAACAGACCAGATGTCCTATACTTCTGGTTAGGACATCACATTCGACATGTTGAATCTGCAAGTTGAAACATCTTGTTCAACATGTTGCTGCAAAGTTAGTTTTACCAAAATTCGTGTCAATCATAATTTCAGAGAAATAACAATCTCCCCCTTTGGAAAAATTTGGCTAAAATAACCAAATAACCCTTGCACAAGAAAACACCATAATCATGTTTGAAATAAAATCAAACACATAAGAGGCACACATCAGCGGAAAACACATTAGTAGGGTTAGCAGAAAAGCAACAAAATAATTAGAGACACAATTAGTAGTAAGTTGATCTAGTAACACAGATGTAGTAAATAGAGAAACTAAATTCTCAACACCATGATGTCAAAGACATCATGTCCAACCTCTTTTCAGAGCCCTCCAATCCAGAACACCAAGGACTCCCTCCCAACACCTGCTAAGCACTTCATAGAATCGGAAATTTCCCCTCTCAATAGCAGCCAACAATCACAGTAGCAATCACAAGGGTTAGCCACACACACACACACACTTCTCCCTTTTTTAGCCATAATATGACAAAGGAAACAACTAACCAAAAACAAACCACAATAGCACATTAGCACAATAAGTTAATACTAATGCAGAACCAAAAAGAACACACATGCAGCATTCATGCATCAGCATCATCAACTTCCTACTTTTCTCCTTCTTCATCCGCCAAGACAGCCATTATTCTTACTTCTCTCATTAACAAACATTGTCTCTCTGGGTACACCTAAGAGGCATGTGTACACCTGATTTAATCATCCAGCTTTTCATGGCTAGAACCAACCATGCCTTGTCAAGAGCACCAAGAACTACATCCAATATCCTAAGGTCATATTATCTGACATCATATAAAATATGCACGACTGCAACAATAACCCATAGAAAAGTAGTTTACTCCCCCTACTGAACACACTCATACCATGAAGACACAATCCTGAATACTCTAGCCCCTTGATGATACACACAAAATATCATGACTCTTTATATAGGAAGAAGTTATGCACACTTGTTTTGAAGTTTCTCACATACTCCCAAACAACTGTATTCATATAGTTTGCTCTACAAGATCCAGGTTCACACACACTCTTCTTGTAGTAGAAGACGCCACCTCCTCAACAAGCATTATGATCAGACTACACTGTCTAACACCCTTTTCCTTCTTTATCAGCATCAACATAAATCATATTCAATATCTGATGCAATAGGATTAGCAACATCCTTACCTTAGTCAGCAGGGTCTTCACCTGGGATGATGTCACAACAATGTTTAGAACATGTTTCCCTCCAAATAAATAGTAATGCAAAGACAAGGAGATTCCATTTTCTTAACAATAGTCAATAAAATACCACAAGGTAGATGGTATGATGACTAATTTATTGACAACAATAACAATATCAGTGATTGTTATAAGTCCTCATAGATATACATTCAAGGATTCTTACAATGATAGCCACCAACAAGCACGATGTTACAGCATCGTGTAGGACATCAGCTTCTTATCACAGAACCTGATCACTTTGGCCATCATCCAATAATAGAACTCCCTCTTGAGATCTACAACTTATGTAGAGAAAAATAAATTCTCTCAGAAAACAACCAGCACAATTTCTCAAGACATTCCCAAGACACAAGGGAAACTCTGACACACTGTAGAACATAGATCAGAGGTAGAATCATAATGCTCCAAAACCAATTCTTCCCACTTAATTCCAAGCATACTACCTGCTGTACCCCAAAATTTTCCCTCCCATATTCTTCAAGATTTGCCAGGTCAAAGGTTCAAAATTTCCCCAAGGGTTGCACAGTTCAAGAGCCTCCTAACAGTCAAAAATTAGGGTTTTGGTTCTGACAAAGAAAATGAAGTTTCCAAGGGTCAAATAAAGTCCCACAGGCTTACAAACATGGTCAAGCATCCTCATGTCAAGTTTCAAGACTTACAGCACAAAATTGCACAGTCAAAAACCCTAATTGCACTACAGTCAACTGCAGGGGCAAAATGGTCATTTGACAGTCAAAAGTTCAAATTTTTTGTCAACATCTCATTTTGAAGCCACAAACATCATTTTATCAATTCTTGATCATGATTCTCAAAGCTTGGCTCAAAAAGTCTCAAGATGCAAAAGTTTCCATATTTGGACAGTTGAAAAAGTCAACTGTAACTTGACCAAGGCATAACTTCCACATGGATTATCAGAAAAATTCCATCCAAAGCTCATTTTGAATAGAAATACATTTCCTACAACTCCTCTTCACACTTAAAGTCCAAGAAATGCTCTCACAAAAAGTTATCAATTTCAACATTATAGGTCATTTTCAAAAGTCAACAAAAAGGGACTTTAAGTCAAAGGCCATAACTTGAGATTGGTAAATCAAAATGACATGGTACCAAAGACATTGGTTAGAGGGCTTCAAGACCTTTCCAAAATATCCAAGAACATGATCAAATCTTAAAAATTGAGCAAGATATGCCTTGTGGGAGTTGGGAAATTTTTGGGTATTTTGAAAAGTCAACCTTGCTTCAAATGCCTTAAAATTGCTAATGGGCCTCTTTTTCTTCCAAGAATCATCATCCAAAGCATGTGCACGACCATTTGGCCCAAAGGGAAGTTATTCATCATTTTTATTTATTTATTTGAATTTTTAATTGCTAGAAATTCATTTAATTAATTAAAATATGGGAAAAATACCAAAGCAAGTCAATCAAATCTTTTTATGCATGGAATAACTTCAGATTTTCGTGCATTATTAGAAAGGGAAAGAATAAATGTGATTGGACATGATTTGTATCAAATATGCATGAAAAAGATTGAGAAATTATGCCATGAAAATCAAATATTCTCTACATCAATGCTTTGATCCTTTGGCTCGGATTTTTTACCCTAATCATTCCAATACTTATACTCATGCAAACCCTAGTGTTCATAACCTGAAGCTGCGCCCAAAAAGCCATAGACACTTTTGCATTTTTTGTGAAAAACTCAAGAACTGAAATCACGATTGCAAGGCTTTTCAAGGCAAGAAAACCATTCTATCACCTTCCTGAGATATCAAGGGAACTTCCTGAATCAAAATCATAAGCTCTAACACCAAGAAACGGTAGAAGCACGTCCCACTTTTCAGAAAAATATTCATAATCGTATCATGAATTACATACATTTTTCATGTGTTTTCTTTACTGATTTACACTAATTGATTGATTCTAAAGCTAACTGTATACTTTAATTGAGTTTTCCTCATCCATACGCGAATCCACCATTGGAGTGTTTTAGGGTTGCAGGGATTCAAATTTGGGGCTTTACGTTCAAAGAAAAATTGAGACACGAGACTGGTACCCTTAGAACCAAGAGCTTCCAACGAACTCAATGATGGGGTCGCGCCCAATTTGTGATCAAAGACGGGCTAATCGCTATTTTTCTATATGCCATGTAGTGGGGGTTTAAAACCCCCGCTATTTCAATGTAATTTTTGTTTCAGGTACAAAAGCCATGGAGAAGATGATGAAGTGTAGGCCGATGATTGGATCATTTGAATTTCGCGCTGAAATTGTCCATTAACTCCTGATTTGCCTTATGTTATTTGTTTCCTATAATATAACCAAAGCGCGTAGTTGGATCAGCTGGCAAGCACGTGGATTGGTAATCTCTGGGACCTGGGTTCGAATCCCAGGTCCCACTTTCTATTCCATATTATTTTTCTAATAATACTTCTGTGTAATTTCAATACAAGCGTCCACCATACGTCCCTCACCCAGGCTTGCCACGCGCTTATGGAGATCAATCAAGGGGCTATGATTTGGAGACCATCATGGACATGAGTCAATGCAAACACACGCTGGCATGAAAAGTCAAATAAGGCCAAGGCTTAATGGGCCAAAAATGCTGGAGATACCTCCAATCTGGGGACAGAACCCCCTATGGTTTGCCTTTCATTCTTTTTTCATATTTTTCTAGTTTATTTGTTTCAACTATTTATTTTTTCAATTCTTTAATTTAATTTATTTTCATAAAATATAAAAATAGTAAAAAAATCAGAAAAGACAAAAAATAAATATATTTGATTTAATATTTTTGTAAATAAAAATCATTTAATTTAGTTTTCAATTCTAGGGTTAATTTTAATATCTTTTCTTAATAAATTAAAAACTTGTAGAATTAGGTTTAATTACTTTAATTACTTTTTCTTTTTATTTTCTCATCGCTAATAATTAATTATTTATTTTTATAAATCAAATGGCATTAATTAATTAGGTTTAATTTTAGGTAATTTTCATATTTTCTCAATAAATTAAAAAATAGCTAGAATTAGGTTTAATTTTCATTTAATTCACATAAAAAACCATAAATACAAAAACCTCAAAAATCTTTCTCTTCTTATTTTATTTTAATTAATTTGTTAATATAATTTAATTTCATTAAAAAGGGTCCAACGCCCTCGTTTTCAATTTTAATTCAATTCGCGCCTTTTATTTTATTTCTTATAATATTAATGTAATTCTCCCAAAGCCGTGTAAATTTGATACTTATCTTTCGCACCTTTATTTTTATGTCAAATCGGGTCCTGGATTTTAAATTTGGCGATGTGGACCCGCGCCTTTGTAATAGTTTAGGAACTTTATATTTCTCACATTTTTTTTAACTGTTAACAATTGCATGCAAGAATGAATGACCAAATAAAAAAATAACGCGTAGATCACCCATGACATGACAAGACAAAATATCTGAAAACGACACACAAATCACACACCACCCCAAGGGTACGCCTCATTGTTGCCTTGCCTCGAAAGGTGATCGTCGAGTAGAGGATGTCTTAGTAAGTCCTCATGATCCGGGAACCTGGCATGAGGGTAGCTTCTAAGGTATCTTCTCATTGCTCTGGTGATCACCATGTCCCGAACCTCGAATTGACCCGAACACCTCCAACGGTGATGCTACCTACCTCTCAATGGTGGGATGGCACTACTTTAAAGGACATCTACACAGACGAATTCCTTAGGGTAGGTAGACGACTCTAGATACTTGCTCTAATCTCAAACAAATCAAAAAATACTTTTCACACCGACACCTTTTCAAAAAGCTTTCGAAAGCAACTTTTCAAACACTCTTGAGGACCGATACAAGAGTCGAACTGAAATTTTCAAAGAAACTTTTTTAAAACCCACAATTGAAAAGCAAACAAACCATTTTTGAAAACACAATGAGCAAGTATCTAAGAGCCCATGGATAACCATGGATAGAAAGGGTGCTAGCACCTTCCCTTTCTATAATCTACCTCCCGAACCGAGAGCAATCTCTATAAGGAATTTTTCTGTGCTTTTGTCCTTTCCATTTGGAGAAAATAAAAGACGGTGGCGACTCTTGCTTCCGCGACATTTCGCGAACCAGCGTTAAACAGTCAGTTCCAGATCCACCGATCACAGAACTGGCGACTCTGCTGGGGAATAAACTTAAAGTGAGGTGTACCTTAGGGTTAGTTCATAATTGTGTTTTCAATTGTATTGACTTGTCTGCTTTAAATTTGTGGGTTGCATGGGAGTTACATAGATCCTAACCCGGATCTGGGGATACCCTGTTTAGGTAGCATAAGCTGTGAGGGACCTGTCCGACGTAGACCGACACGGGTGAAACAGTGGCTACGTTGGTGTGGCACCTTGGTCTGTACCGATATCCCTTGTGTCGCAACGAGGAGAATATGGGTCTTCTGAGGAGTCATTAAGCACCAACAACCTTAGAACCTTAAATGACACAACTTGGCCATTAGAACAGTAGCAGTATGCTACGCCCATTGAGGCTAAACTCTCGTGATGGTTCTGGCCGCAAGAAAAGATTGCGATGCTGGAGTTATGACCGATTGAGGGTAGTCAATGATATTGGGATCCTCTAAGAACCCGGTTACTTTGATAGGACAGGTATGAACCAACAAACTGAAAGAGGGTAATACCTAGACCTCATGCTGGCCTAAACTTTAAGGGTCTGTCTTGTGTGACTTGTGTGCCTTACCATGTTTGCCTTTGTATCTATTTGTAGTGTGCATAACATAACATCATACCATTGCATACATCTTAACCCATTTCAAGGATCTCAAGGGCTTGTGATGCAGGTCATGATTAATCAAACATCTAGCAAGGGGCAAAGGGGATTTATTTTCCTCTAGCCAAGGTTGTCAGGGGCTATGACCCACTGGATATGGTGAGCTTTTGACCCTTGAAGAAGGACTCTCTACAACAGGAAGTTCCTTCAATCAAGCTACCGGATTCGAATTCTAACAAGTTTCTTTGTTTACCCCGCGAGGTCCTTGAAAACATTACATGCATGTCATACACATCCTTGCATAACAGGTATCCTTGTTGCAGGTCACTTACCTTTCTCGCTGTTTATTTCAGCAATGGCTTCCCAACAAGATAACCAGGACCTTCTTGCTCAAGAGACTCGGTTCGGGGAAATCCTCATGAATCTATCCAAGGGGCAGGAGGAGCTAAGGACACTTCTCATGGAAACTTTGGTCAGGAACAGCGCTGAGGACGAACGGCTGAAACACTTGCAAGCTGAAATGGATGCAATGAAAGCCTAAATGTTGGGGCAGGGGACTGCCATTCAAGGTTTAGCTCAAAGACAAGAAGAGCTCGGAGTTCTCATCAACCAACTGCTTCAGAATAACCGACTGGGGAAAATGTCTAAGGGTAAAGAGCCAGTCATCGTTCAGCCACCTTTGAAACAAGGAGGTAAGGGGAGAGCTCCTCAAGTGGCTTCAAGGTCACCAACTCAGCAGCAACTTCACCAGCTTCAGCCAGACAAGCCCAGGAGGCAATTCACCCAGCTCAACATGTCATTGTTTCAAGCTTTACAACGCCTGCTGAGGTTGAATCTGATCACATTAAGGGCTCATCCCCGGAACCCCAACACAGCATCTCCTATCTATGATCCCAATAAAAGGTGTGCCTACCACTCTGCCAGCCCAGGACATGATACAAATGAGTGTTGGGCTCTGAAGAACAAGATCCAGGACCTAATTGATGAAGGAGCATTGGAGTTCACACAAGATGGTTAGGCTGAGTTTTTCTACCATCCCTCCAAGGCTCACCATTTGAAGTGACAAGCCCTGAGATGAAAACTTTTGTTCATTAGAATTTTCAAGTTGTAACTTTCTTTTGACTGTTCAAGCATTTATTCATGTTAAACGTTGTTATTTCATTAATGCATCGCATATGTCTGTTTTGAAGCAATATATTCGTTTTCACTATACGCAAATTATTTTCATATTTTTTATGATGATCAACGCTCGATTAATAATTCTAAGCCTCTTAAGGGAGGATGACGAAAAAGATACCACGACATTGACAGTATGCTTTTGAACAGACCCCGCTGATGAGGTACAGGCATTGTTTCAATTCCTAAACACTGGAGTTATAAGGAAGTTAATCCCTCGTCAACCCCTCTGAGCCAAAGAAGTAGGTGTTTTTCTTTTCGAAATTTAAAACCCTCAATCATAACCTGGGGCAGGGTAGTTCTCTCAGTTGATCCAAGTGCATAACGAATGACACCAAAGAGGTCCTTACAAAACAAATAAAGACAGTGATGGTTCCGAATAATCAATAAAGAAAGGCAGTCATTATCTCAAAAAATAAAAAACCCAATAAGTCAAAACCTATGAAGGAGACTTACGAAAACTGGGGCATCCCGCTGACTGTAATTCCAAAAAGGAAACAGTTCAGGCAAAAAAAATAGGGATAATGAAATCAAAAAAGAAAGAGGTCCTACAAACCCTCGACAAAAAAAAGGAAATGACTGCCTATTCAGAATAAATCATCAATATCCGAACCATCACTGGTATATCAAAGCAAAGACTCGAACAAGGTCTAATGCACGATCAACTGAGTTTAGGTTGAAGCACATCACGAAGAATGGGTGGGTACAAATAATTTGAGCCTTTATCCTTTGTTTCTTAAACCGTGAACCAGGCCACGTTATAACCCTCAAAAGTCCTAGCCGAAGCATGGGTTAGTTCGAAAGCATACTGTTACGAAAAGGTATCCTGACTCCTTAAGGCCTACGGTAAAATACGGAGTTGACATCACGTTTTACAAACATTCACTTGTTTTATGAAAAAGAATGCATTTTCAAAATCTTCAAGACAGACATAAGCTTTGCATTTTTGATATAACATTGTTTGCATATGACTATTTGTTTGAACAGCAGGGAAATTCGCACGATGAAAGCCTAGTGAACAGAAGCACTTCCAATCAAGGGGCACGACATGATCATTGTCCATCATCTGGGGCAGTTAAGTCAATTCAGAGAATCTCTCAAAAGGCCAAACAGCCTGGGGCAAATCTCCGCCTGAGTCGCTTGGGGCACTCCAACAACGAATCTTGCCTGATCAAACATCTTCTGGTGGCATGACAAAACACTTCTAACAGGGGCAACTCCCTACATTCTGAAAGCACGGACATAGTCGGAAAAATACTATGCAAAATTAAAGACCCGCTAGGTTGACACACCTAGGCAAAAATAAGGGCTTCCCGGCGAACCAAAAGGGTTCGGGCAAAAATAAGGGATGAAATGAAAAAAAACTGTACACTCGGCAAGTCGAAAACCTGAAAAGGCGGCTTGGGCAAAAATGGGTATCCTGGTCGACTGAAAACCCGAAAGAGCGGTCCAGGCAAAAGTTAGGGATCGAAGCGTACGACTATGTTCTGTCATCTTGTCACCTGCCTACCAGAAGAAGGTTTGCCCGTCAACAACTATCAGCACCTCACAGGTCTTCCTCTCCCACCTCAGAAACAGGGGTAATAATGAGTTGTCCAAGCAATCTAATTGTTCTGTCCTCCAAGGTACCAAGGTAGGCTCAGCTAAAGAACATGACCAGATATCCTAATTCCCCAGAGAGTGAGCCATCAAATCAATGCACTCTCCCCAAGCAAAGCTACTATCAAACCTTAAAGAAGTTAGGTATCCTCCTGCAGAGCTCAACATTCCCCAGCAGTGTATATGCATTCTTAACAAGCATCCCCGGTAGTCTTGGCCTAAAGATTGTTCCCCGGTGGTATATCAAACATTCAAAGGAATCAATTCCCTGATACTGTTCAAAACTTCCCCAGGAGAGTCCAAATCTAGTTCCCCAGGAAAGTTGGAATTCATCTCCCCAAGCAGTAAGCTTATCCCCAGTAGATTCTGGAAGCTTATCCCCGCAGAGCACGAACGCGTCTCCCGGCTTTATTCAAAGAGTTATTTCCCTACCAGGGTATAACTGGGTTATCCTCAGCCAAAAGCCATGGAAAGACCGTTCTCGGCGAAGTCTTCCTATCCCCAGCGAAGTCTATTTAATACTTCCAACGCAACAATGGTATCCCCAACGAAGTTACCATCAACATTTCAGCAAAGTACCTCTCTCCCCACAGAGTATTGCTTCCCAGCAAGATTGTTAGAGTACTTTTCTCCCCGCGGAGTAATCCATTCGCCAAGTTCATTCCCCAACGGAGTCATCTTCTCCTACCGGTATTCTTGCAACTATCATCCCCAGCGGAAGCAAAATCTATTCTTCAACATCAGCCCAGGATATGACTTCCCGGCACCCGTCAAGGATTTATTTTCCTAAGACGAAAAGACACATTCATAAACATCACATTTCCATTATGGCATGCATATACGCATCATATCTTACAAATCTCATTTATGTTGAGAACATCATTGCTTGATCCATATCATGCATTGCATATGACTGACCTTTACCTTTCAGGAAGATCCAGTTAAGTTCTCAACTATATTTCAAGACCTAGACCGGTTCAGTTAAATCGACCCTAAGATTTTTCTGTTTCTTATCCAGTCAAAGGCCTTCTTTGGTTCAGTCAGATCGACCCTAAGATCTCCCTGTTTCTTATCCAGTTGAAGATTTCAAGACCTAGACCGGTTCAGTTAAATCGACCCTAAGATTTTTCTGTTTCTTATCCAGTCAAAGGCCTTCTCTGGTTCAGTCAGATCGACCCTAAGATCTCCCTATTTCTTATCCAGTTGAAGATTTCAAGACCTAGACCGGTTCAGTTAAATCGACCCTAAGATTTTTCTATTTCTTATCCAGTCAAAGGCCTTATCTGGTTTAGTCAGATCGACCCTAAGATCTCCCTGTTTCTTATCCAGTTGAAGATTTCAAGACCTAGACCGGTTCAGTTAAATCGACCCTAAGATTTTTCTGTTTCTTATCCCGTCAAAGGCCTTCTCTGGTTCAGTCAGATCGACCCTAAGATCTCCCTGTTTCTTATCCAGTTGAAGATTTCAAGACCTAGACCGGTTCAGTTAAATCGACCCTAAGATTTTTCTGTTTCTTATCCAGTCAAAGGCCTTCTCTGGTTCAGTCAGATCGACCCTAAGATCTCCCTGTTTCTTATCCAGTTGAAGATTTCAAGACCTAGACCGGTTCAGTTAAATCGACCCTAAGATTTTTCTGTTTCTTATCCAGTCAAAGGCCTTCTCTGGTTCAGTCAGATCGACCCTAAGATCTCCCTGTTTCTTATCCAGTTGAAGATTTCAAGACCTAGACCGGTTCAGTTAAATCGACCCTAAGATTTTTCTGTTTCTTATCCCGTCAAAGGCCTTCTCTGGTTCAGTCAGATCGACCCTAAGATCTCCCTGTTTCTTATCCAGTTGAAGATTTCAAGACCTAGACCGGTTCAGTTAAGTCGACCCTAATATTTTCCTGTTTCTTATCCAGTCAAAGGCCTTCTCTAGTCCAGTTAAATCGACGCCTAACAGATTTTCCTGATGAAGACTCAGTAGAAGATATCCAAGATTCTCTCAATGATACTGTTGAGGTTGAAGTCGCCTATGGTTCTCTCCTCGTTACTGTGGAGGTAGTAATCGCCCAAGATTCTCTCAATGATTACTGTTGAGGTTGAAGTCGCCCAAGATTCTCTCAATGATTACTATTGAGGTTGAAGTCGCCCAAGATTCTCTCAATGATTACTGTTGAGGTTGAAGTCGCTCAAGATTCTCTCAATGATTACTGTTGAGGTTGAAGTCGCCCAAGATTCTCTCAATGATTACTGTTGAGGTTGAAGTCGCCTATGGTTCTCTCCCCGTTACTGCGGAGGTAGTAATCGTCTCCAGATTCTTTCAGCGTTACTGTTGAGGTTGAAGTCGCCCAAGGTTCTCTCAGTGTTCCTGTTGAGGTAGTAATCATCCAAGGTTCTCTCACCGTTCCTGTTGAGGTAGTAACCATCCCTGGTTCATTCATCACCTTTTTGAAGCTCCAGATCCAGCTCCTGTAACCAGTCAGGACACATCTATACAAAGAATCTGAAGACCAGCTCCTGTAACAGGTCAGATAATCATTTTTCTTTTGCAGGTACGCAAGTTCTCGCTAAGGAATCTCTTACGCGATCAACGTCCAGATGGCATCTATAAGCCCATCCACCTTCCATCATCTCTCAGCATGGCATCTATAAGCCCATCATCCTATCCATCAATCTCCAAATGGCATCTATAAGCCCATTCCCATCATCACACTGCTACTATGTGAGCGCAAATTTCTGGGCACTCTAGTGTTCAATCATCTTCTACCTTCGGATTACGAAAGGCACGTCAGCCAATCTGCATCCTCAGGTCTAAGAAGATTGAACAGGGGCAACTGTTGTACCCCAAAATTTGCCCTCCCATATTCTTTAAGATTTTCCAGGTCAAAGGTTCAAAATTTCCCCAAGGGTTGCACAGTTCAAGAGCCTCCTAACAGTCAAAAATTAGGGTTTTGGTTCTGACAAAGAAAATGAAGTTTCCAAGGGTCCAATCAAGTCCCACAAGCTTACAAACATGGTCAAGCATCCTCATGTCAAGTTTCAAGACTTACAGCATAAAATTGCACAGTCAAAAACCCTAATTGCACTACAGTCAACTGCAGGGGCAAAATGGTCATTTGACAGTCAAAAGTTCAAATTTTTGGTCAACATCTCATTTTGAAGCCACAAACATCATTTGATCAATGCTTGATCATGATTCTCAAAGCTTGGCTCAAAAAGTCTCAAGATGCAAAAGTTTCCATATTTGGACAGTTGAAAAAGTCAACTGTAACTTGACCAAGGCATAACTTCCACATGGATTATCAGAAAAATTCCATCAAAAGCTCATTTTGAAGAGAAAGACATTTCCTACAACTCCTCTTCACACTTCAAGTCCAAGAAATGCTCTCAAAAAAAGTTATCAATTTCAACATTATAGGTCATTTTCAAAAGTCAACAAAAAGGGACTTTAAGTCAAAGGCCATAACTTGAGATTGGTAAATAAAAATGACATGGGACCAAAGACATTGGTTATAGGGCTTCAAGACCTTTCCAAAATGTCCAAGAACATAATCAAAGCTTAAAACTTGAGCAAGATATGCCTTGTGGAAGTTGGGAAATTTTTGGGTATTTTGAAAAGTCAACCTTGCTTCAAATGCCTTAAAATTGCTAATGGGCCTCTTTTTCTTCCAAGAATCATCATCCAAAGCATGTGAACGACCATTTGGCCCAAAGGGAAGTTATTCATCATTTTTATTTATTTATTTGAATTTTTAATTGCTAGAAATTCATTTAATTAATTAAAATATGGGAAAAATACCAAAGCAAGTCAATCAAATCTTTTTATGCATGGAATAACTTCATATTTTCGTGCATTATTAGAAAGGGAAAGAATCAATGTGATTGGACATGATTTGCATCAAATATGCATGAAAAAGATTGAGAAATTATGCCATGAAAATCAAATATTCTCTACATCAATGCTTTGATCCTTTGGCTCAGATTTTTTACCCTAATCATTCCAATACTTATACTCATGCAAACCCTAGTGTTCATAACCTGAAGCTGCGCCCAAAAAGCCATAGACACTTTTGCATTTTTTGTGAAAAACTCAAGAACTGAAATCACGATTGCAAGGCTTTTCAAGGCAAGAAAACCATTCTATCACCTTCCTGAGATATCAAGGGAACTTCCTGAATCAAAATCATAAGCTCTAACACCAAGAAACGGTAGAAGCACGTCCCACTTTTCAGAAAAATATTCATAATCGTATCATGAATTACATACATTTTTCATGTGTTTTCTTTACTGATTTACACTAATTGATTGATTCTAAAGCTAACTGTATACTTTAATTGAGTTTTCCTCATCCATACGCGAATCCACCATTGGAGTGTTTTAGGGTTGCAGGGATTCAAATTTGGGGCTTTACGTTCAAAGAAAAATTGAGACACGAGACTGGTACCCTTAGAACCAAGAGCTTCCAACGAACTCAATGATGGGGTCGCGCCCAATTTCTGATCAAAGACGGGCTAATCGCTATTTTTCTATATGCCATGTAGTGGGGGTTTAAAACCCCCGCTATTTCAATGTAATTTTTGTTTCAGGTACAAAAGCCATGGAGAAGATGATGAAGTGTAGGCCGATGATTGGATCATTTGAATTTCGCGCTGAAATTGTCCATTAACTCCTGATTTGCCTTATGTTATTTGTTTCCTATAATATAACCAAAGCGCGTAGTTGGATCAGCTGGCAAGCACGTGGATTGGTAATCTCTGGGACCTGGGTTCGAATCCCAGGTCCCCCTTTCTATTCCATATTATTTTTCTAATAATGCTTCTGTGTAATTTCAATACAAGCGTCCAATACGTCCCTCACCCAGGCTTGCCACGCGCTTATGGAGATCAATCAAAGGGCTATGATTTGGAGACCATCATGGACATGAGTCAATGCAAACACACGCTGGCATGAAAAGTCAAATAAGGCCAAGGCTTAATGGGCCAAAAATGCTGGAGATACCTCCAATCTGGGGACAGAACCCCCTATGGTTTGCCTTTCATTCTTTTTTCATATTTTTCTAGTTTATTTGTTTCAACTATTTCTTTTTTCAATTCTTTAATTTAATTTATTTTCATAAAATATAAAAATAGTAAAAAAATCAGAAAAGACAAAAAATAAATATATTTGATTTAATATTTTTGTAAATAAAAATCATTTAATTTAGTTTTCAATTCTAGGGTTAATTTTAATATCTTTTCTTAATAAATTAAAAACTTGTAGAATTAGGTTTAATTACTTTAATTACTTTTTCTTTTTATTTTCTCATCGCTAATAATTAATTATTTATTTTTATAAATCAAATGGCATTAATTAATTAGGTTTAATTTTAGGTAATTTTCATATTTTCTCAATAAATTAAAAAATAGCTAGAATTAGGTTTAATTTTCATTTAATTCACATAAAAAACCATAAATACAAAAACCTCAAAAATCTTTCTCTTCTTATTTTATTTTAATTAATTTGTTAATATAATTTAATTTCATTAAAAAGGGTCCAACGCCCTCGTTTTCAATTTTAATTCAATTCGCGCCTTTTATTTTATTTCTTATAATATTAATGTAATTCTCCCAAAGCCGTGTAAATTTGATACTTATCTTTCGCACCTTTATTTTTATGTCAAATCGGGTCCTGGATTTTAAATTTGGCGATGTGGACCCGCGCCTTTGTAATAGTTTAGGAACTTTATATTTCTCACATTTTTTTTAACTGTTAACAATTGCATGCAAGAATGAATGACCAAATAAAAAAATAACGCGTAGATCACCCATGACATGACAAGACAAAATATCTGAAAACGACACACAAATCACACACCACCCCAAGGGTACGCCTCATTGTTGCCTTGCCTCGAAAGGTGATCGTCGAGTAGAGGATGTCTTAGTAAGTCCTCATAGATATACATTCAAGGATTCTTATAATGATAGCCACCAACAAGCACGATGTTACAACATCGTGTAGGACATCAGCTTCTTATCACAGAACCTGATCACTTTGGCCATCATCCAATAATAGAACTCCCTCTTGAGATCTACAACTTATGTAGAGAAAAATAAATTCTCTCAGAAAACAACCAGCACAATTTCTCAAGACATTCCCAAGACACAAGGGAAACTCTGACACACTGTAGAACATAGATCAGAGGTAGAATCATAATGCTCCAAAACCAATTCTTCCCACTTAATTCCAAGCACACTACCTTCAGCCAAGTTCAGGAAAAAAATTGAACACAATGTCAAGAATTTTTTACTTGACACCACAAAATCATTAGAGGAAGACTAGCATAAGTTGTATGAGACCATGCAACCTTTGTCCAGACTTCAATTCCGCAACAACACATCAGACAAATACCCAGCTCCTGTCAAGGTATTTGTAATAAGTCACATGCACTAACTCATCAAAGGAAAAATTTCCTTACATTCCTTACTTCACAACCTCCTTTAGTGGTACATGCTGTAGATAGAACTCCCTTCTCACAAATGGTTGAGTAAAAAGCATAAGTGGATCCTTCGTCTTAACAGGAAGACATGAAAGATATTGACACCATAGACCATACCAGATTTGGTCAGTAACTCAACTCTACACTCCACCATGATGAAAACGTGCCACTTCTGAATATCATGGTGAGAAACAAACTCTCACACCTTCTCTGAAGCAAAGAGTTCAGATTGTATATTTGCATACTCACATCAGATACATACACAACTCCTGTCAGAGTATTTATTATCAGTTAGATAAGGATACCTTCTCATACAAGGTAGGACATTTGGTCTAACCTCTTTCTTTTGCACACATCTGGCACCAGCTGATTAATCTTCATGACACACAGTCGTGATATCCGTTTACACCACATATTACTTTAAATTAGGTCAGTGGCTTGACCTTATTCTCCACTCTGGATAAAATAAACTTCCTTAGCTTAGGAAGCAAAGCCCTGAAATGATGTTCCAACATCAGTTCCGACATCATTCTAACTCGCATGGATTTAAACATTTATTATGGCTTTAGAGACAACATCCATAGCAGTCTATATACAACTCTTGCAAGGGACACAAGAGGATCAACCATCAGTAGCTGATCAACCTTCAAGATCATACCATCTAAATATGCAGTAGCCTGCATATTACACACCTTAAGACTCCTCTTCACATAAGCACAATGTTCAGACCTCATATCTGACTTTGATGTGTCTGATGCCATCCTTATGCATCTAAAGAGGATATTCCCTCTAACAATAATCAGGGTATACCACAAACATACTGTTGGTTAAGCCTTCTTCTCCCAAATATTCAAGATACAAGGATTCCATTTAACCCTTGCAAACACAATTGTTCCATCATGTGAGACCACCACATAATTGAACCTTATCTCAAGGTGAACCTTCCTATACCGATAAAAGGGAAAGAAAAACAAGGAACCGTAATCCTTTGTTCAAAAAAATGCTAACTCCTCCTTATTCCAGAAAAATTCTAAAATGCTCATCCAATATGGTTTGGATGACACTCCAAAAGTGTAGACAATAATCAACCACTTAGCCCAGGTTGATACATATTCAATGCTTCGAACCCCTTGAAGTTATCTTCCACAACAACAGAAAAAGAGTTACATGCTCCCATAGACTTGATAATATCAAGTTAGAGTAAACAACCTCCATCCTATTTAAGAGAAACACCATCCAGACATGTTGAGAAAAATAAATTTGCAGCACTAAGATGTCAAGACATTACGTCTGACATGTCTTCAAATGTCTTCCAACTCTAGAGTAGCAAGGAATCCCTCTCAAACAAAATTTGTTCCATGGCCACAAACAAGATTTCATAGAATATGGATCCTTTGATCAGAAGGATCTGCCAGATGACAGAGAGAAGGTCCTTAACATTTGAGCTTAACCTTTATATAGAGTCTGGTTGGCATAACAAATCTCCAAAAAAACTTATCCTTTGTACTCCTATATACTATGATCAGAAATAAACTGGTCCAAGGAGAAAATAATATGTTGATCATCCACCAAGATCTGCACAGTTATCTAAGACATGTTTCATGGATAAAACATCTTATATACACAGCCCAAATGCCTCCTCTTCCAAATCAGAAGTAGGTTCTAAACATATGTGTTTAACACCCATTTGTTTAGCACCCAAAGCATCTGCTAAGCAACAGGAATTTGCACACTCTATTGATGAGATGTTCCAACATTTGGTAGAGAACCTTTCCAAGGAACACACCAAAAGATCCTTTATTAAAGGCTGGAGATAGGCCTTTTATAGTTGGAATCAAAAATAAATTGCTTTTAACTTTATTCATATCTCTTTTCAACAAACTTATATAAGAAGTGCCTTTATGAGCGGACTTGAGATAATCCTCAAGTATCTTTTGCCACTTTAATAGGTTTGTTAAAGATATCATCCGCACCATCACATGATATACTTTAAGAGGAGAACAAATGCAGCAGAACACAAATAAAAACCTCATCAACAACCTTCAGGGAAAAACATAATATCCTTGCACTTGCACCACACAACAGGATATCATGGGTTTGAAAATAAGTCAAACCTAACATATCAGCTCTCTCACCAAAGCTACATGCACAACAACAACAATAGAGAGATCCAATACACACCCTATCACGAATAGTCCATCCTCCACTTCAATGGGCCATTCAACCAACAATATGAATTATCCAAGTTCAAACAACTTTTCAGTAAATACTTCCTTCCTTGCCCATGACTAGAAAATATATTTCCAAGATGTCACCCAGAAACATAATAAGATGTATTCTATGATACCAATTAAAACTCTGGTATATCAGATCTCAGATGTCCTATAGGATGTCGAGACATCTGATCTTTGAACATAACATCATGGCAATGTATAAACAATAAAAACAATACAAAAAAGATAAACAATACACATAATTGTTAACCCTGTGTGTGTACAACAACACCTACTCTAGGGGATACCAAGCCAGGAAGGAAATCCACTAGATAATATTATTTTCAAAGCTAAACTAATCCCAGGTTTACAACTTATCACTTAATCACTATCATGTGCAACTTCTACCTAGATCCTCCCTAGATATGAGAAATCTCATCTCACCTCTAATCACCACAATGATGTCTAACAGTCTCAGTCCTAGTTATTGTATCAACGACCTTTCAGCTAAATGAAGACCACACGTCACATACAAAAACACATTAGTCAAGACACCCCTTGATTAAGAACAACATACTTGATCTTTCTTCACAACTTTGATCAAGAACAATACTTAGAGTTGCTTAACAGCTTCCTCCAAGAATAATACTACCCATTGCTTAAAAGCTTCAAGGAGAACAATAACAGAGATTACAACCCTGTAACACAGTCCAACTCACAACCCGAGTGGATCACACAAACTAACTTTCCTAGAGAGTGGCACAATGACAAAGCCCTAATGATTCTACATACTAGACCCATACCAACTTTAGGTTTATAACCTTCTATTTATAAACCTTTTCTCAACTGGATTCGGGCTTCAAAAATGAAGCAGAGAGGCTGCACAAAGTCTGCAAAATCTTTTCCAAGAAAATGGGTCTTCAATCATAAGTTTCCTAAAATGTCTCCATATTTAGAAAGTTTAAATATATTGAAAAACCAACATAATATCTCTAGTTTATCAATCTTGGACGCCATATATGATTACTAAATAATCCCAGAATATTCAGTAATTAAATCACAACAACTGAATCCAAACTATCAGCTATAGCAGACCTGATGTCCTATACTTCTAGTTACGATATCCCATTCAACATATTCAAACATCAAGTTGAAACAACTTCCAAATTGAAAAACTGTAACAGTCCAGATGTCCCGCTCTTCTGGTAAGGACATCACATTCGACATGTTGAAACTGCAAGTTGAAATATTTTCCAAACTGCAAAACTGTAACAGACCAGATGTCCTATACTTCTGGTTAGGACATCACATTCGACATGTTGAATCTGCAAGTTGAAACATCTTGTTAAACATGTTGCTGCAAAGTTAGTTTTACCAAAATTCGTGTCAATCATAATTTCAGAGAAATAACAATCTCCCCCTTTGGAAAAATTTGGCTAAAATAACCAAATAACCCTTGCACAAGAAAACACCATAATCATGTTTGAAAGAAAATCAAACACATAAGAGGCACACATCAGCGGAAAACACATTAGTAGGGTTAGCAGAAAAGCAACAAAACAATTAGAGACACAATTAGTAGTAAGTTGATCTAGTAACACAAATGTAGTAAATAGAGAAACTAAATTCTCAACACCATGATGTCAAAGACATCATGTCCAACCTCTTTTCAGAGCCCTCCAATCCAGAACACCAAGGACTCCCTCCCAACACCTGCTAAGCACTTCATAGAATCGGAAATTTCCCCCCTCAATAGCAGCCAAAAATCACAGTAGCAATCACAAGGGTTAGCCACACACACACACACACTTCTCCCTTTTTTAGCCATAATATGACAAAGGAAACAACTAACCAAAAACAAACCACAATAGCACATTAGCACAATAAGTTAATACTAATGCAGAACCAAAAAGAACACACATGCAACATTCATGCATCAGCATCATCAACTTCCTACTTTTCTCCTTCTTCATCCGCCAAGACAGCCATTATTCTTACTTCTCTCATTAACAAACATTGTCTCTCTGGGTACACCTAAGAGGCATGTGTACACCTGATTTAATCATCCAGCTTTTCATGGCTAGAACCAACCATGCCTTGTCAAGAGCACCAACAACTACATCCAATAGCCTAAGGTCATATTATCTGACATCATATAAAATATGCACGACTGCAACAATAACCCATAGAAAAGTAGTTTACTCCCCCTACTGAACACACTCATACCATGAAGACACAGTCTTGGATACTCTAGCTCCTTGATGATACACACAAAATATCATGACTCTTTATATAGGAAGAAGTTATGCACACTTGTTTTGAAGTTTCCCACATACTCCCAAACAACTGTATTCATATAGTTTGCTCTACAAGATCCAGGTTCACACACACTCTTCTTGTAGTAGAAGACGCCACCTCCTCAACAAGCATTATGATCATACTACATTGTCTAACACCCTTTTCCTTCTTTATCAGCATCAACATAAATCATATTCAATATCTGATGCAATAGGATTAGCAACATCCTTACCTTAGTCAGCAGGGTCTTCACCTGGGATGATGTCACAACAATGTTTAGAACATGTTTCCCTCCAAATAAATAGTAATGCAAAGACAAGGAGATTCCATTTTCTTAACAATAGTCAATAAAATACCACAAGGTAGATGGTATGATGACTAATTTATTGACAACAATAACAATATCAGTGATTGTTATAAGTCCTCATAGATATACATTCAAGGATTCTTACAATGATAGCCACCAACAAGCACGATGTTACAACATCGTGTAGGACATCAGCTTCTTATCACAGAACCTGATCACTTTGGCCATCATCCAATAATAGAACTCCCTCTTGAGATCTACAACTTATGTAGAGAAAAATAAATTCTCTCAGAAAACAACCAGCACAATTTCTCAAGACATTCCCAAGACACAAGGGAAACTCTGACACACTGTAGAACATAGATCAGAGGTAGAATCATAATGCTCCAAAACCAATTCTTCCCACTTAATTCCAAGCACACTACCTTCAGCCAAGTTCAGGAAAAAAATTGAACACAATGTCAAGAATTTTTTACTTGACACCACAAAATCATTAGAGGAAGACTAGCATAAGTTGTATGAGACCATGCAACCTTTGTCCAGACTTCAATTCCGCAGCAACACATCAGACAAATACCCAGCTCCTGTCAAGGTATTTGTAATAAGTCACATGCACTAACTCATCAAAGGAAAAATTTCCTTACATTCCTTACTTCACAACCTCCTTTAGTGGTACATGCTGTAGATAGAACTCCCTTCTCACAAATGGTTGAGTAAAAAGCATAAGTGGATCCTTCGTCTTAACAGGAAGACATGAAAGATATTGACACCATAGACCATACCAGATTTGGTCAGTAACTCAACTCTACACTCCACCATGATGAAAACGTGCCACTTCTGAATATCATGGTGAGAAACAAACTCTCACACCTTCTCTGAAGCAAAGAGTTCAGATTGTATATTTGCATACTCACATCAGATACATACACAACTCCTGTCAGAGTATTTATTATCAGTTAGATAAGGATACCTTCTCATACAAGGTAGGACATTTGGTCTAACCTCTTTCTTTTGCACACATCTGGCACCAGCTGATTAATCTTCATGACACACAGTCGTGATATCCGTTTACACCACATATTACTTTAAATTAGGTCAGTGGCTTGACCTTATTCTCCACTCTGGATAAAATAAACTTCCTTAGCTTAGGAAGCAAAGCCCTGAAATGATGTTCCAACATCAGTTCCGACATCATTCTAACTCGCATGGATTTAAACATTTATTATGGCTTTAGAGACAACATCCATAGCAGTCTATATACAACTCTTGCAAGGGACACAAGAGGATCAACCATCAGTAGCTGATCAACCTTCAAGATCATACCATCTAAATATGCAGTAGCCTGCATATTACACACCTTAAGACTCCTCTTCACATAAGCACAATGTTCAGACCTCATATCTGACTTTGATGTGTCTGATGCCATCCTTATGCATCTAAAGAGGATATTCCCTCTAACAATAATCAGGGTATACCACAAACATACTGTTGGTTAAGCCTTCTTCTCCCAAATATTCAAGATACAAGGATTCCATTTAACCCTTGCAAACACAATTGTTCCATCATGTGAGACCACCACATAATTGAACCTTATCTCAAGGTGAACCTTCCTATACCGATAAAAGGGAAAGAAAAACAAGGAACCGTAATCCTTTGTTCAAAAAAATGCTAACTCCTCCTTATTCCAGAAAAATTCTAAAATGCTCATCCAATATGGTTTGGATGACACTCCAAAAGTGTAGACAATAATCAACCACTTAGCCCAGGTTGATACATATTCAATGCTTCGAACCCCTTGAAGTTATCTTCCACAACAACAGAAAAAGAGTTACATGCTCCCATAGACTTGATAATATCAAGTTAGAGTAAACAACCTCCATCCTATTTAAGAGAAACACCATCCAGACATGTTGAGAAAAATAAATTTGCAGCACTAAGATGTCAAGACATTACGTCTGACATGTCTTCAAATGTCTTCCAACTCTAGAGTAGCAAGGAATCCCTCTCAAACAAAATTTGTTCCATGGCCACAAACAAGATTTCATAGAATATGGATCCTTTGATCAGAAGGATCTGCTAGATGACAGAGAGAAGGTCCTTAACATTTGAGCTTAACCTTTATATAGAGTCTGGTTGGCATAACAAATCTCCAAAAAAACTTATCCTTTGTACTCCTATATACTATGATCAGAAATAAACTGGTCCAAGGAGAAAATAATATGTTGATCATCCACCAAGATCTGCACAGTTATCTAAGACATGTTTCATGGATAAAACATCTTATATACACAGCCCAAATGCCTCCTCTTCCAAATCAGAAGTAGGTTCTAAACATATGTGTTTAACACCCATTTGTTTAGCACCCAAAGCATCTGCTAAGCAACAGGAATTTGCACACTCTATTGATGAGATGTTCCAACATTTGGTAGAGAACCTTTCCAAGGAACACACCAAAAGATCCTTTATTAAAGGCTGGAGATAGGCCTTTTATAGTTGGAATCAAAAATAAATTGCTTTTAACTTTATTCATATCTCTTTTCAACAAACTTATATAAGAAGTGCCTTTATGAGCGGACTTGAGATAATCCTCAAGTATCTTTTGCCACTTTAATAGGTTTGTTAAAGATATCATCCGCACCATCACATGATATACTTTAAGAGGAGAACAAATGCAGCAGAACACAAATAAAAACCTCATCAACAACCTTCAGGGAAAAACATAATATCCTTGCACTTGCACCACACAACAGGATATCATGGGTTTGAAAATAAGTCAAACCTAACACATCAGCTCTCTCACCAAAGCTACATGCACAACAACAACAATAGAGAGATCCAATACACACCCTATCACGAATAGTCCATCCTCCACTTCAATGGGCCATTCAACCAACAATATGAATTATCCAAGTTCAAACAACTTTTCAGTAAATACTTCCTTCCTTGCCCATGACTAGAAAATATATTTCCAAGATGTCACCCAGAAACATAATAAGATGTATTCTATGATACCAATTAAAACTCTGGTATATCAGATCTCAGATGTCCTATAGGATGTCGAGACATCTGATCTTTGAACATAACATCATGGCAATGTATAAACAATAAAAACAATACAAAAAAGATAAACAATACACATAATTGTTAACCCTGTGTGTGTACAACAACACCTACTCTAGGGGATACCAAGCCAGGAAGGAAATCCACTAGATAATATTATTTTCAAAGCTAAACTAATCCCAGGTTTACAACTTATCACTTAATCACTATCCTGTGCAACTTCTACCTAGATCCTCCCTAGATATGAGAAATCTCATCTCACCTCTAATCACCACAATGATGTCTAACAGTCCCAGTCCTAGTTATTGTATCAACGACCTTTCAGCTAAATGAAGACCACACGTCACATACAAAAACACATTAGTCAAGACACCCCTTGATTAAGAACAACATACTTGATCTTTCTTCACAACTTTGATCAAGAACAATACTTAGAGTTGCTTAACAGCTTCCTCCAAGAATAATACTACCTATTGCTTAAAAGCTTCAAGGAGAACAATAACAGAGATTACAACCCTGTAACACAGTCCAACTCACAACCCGAGTGGATCACACAAACTAACTTTCCTAGAGAGTGGCACAATGACAAAGCCCTAATGATTCTACATACTAGACCCATACCAACTTTAGGTTTATAACCTTCTATTTATAAACCTTTTCTCAACTGGATTCGGGCTTCAAAAATGAAGCAGAGAGGCTGCACAAAGTCTGCAAAATCTTTTCCAAGAAAATGGGTCTTCAATCATAAGTTTCCTAAAATGTCTCCATATTTAGAAAGTTTAAATATATTGAAAAACCAACATAATATCTCTAGTTTATCAATCTTGGACGCCACATATGATTACTAAATAATCCCAGAATATTCAGTAATTAAATCACAACAACTGAATCCAAACTATCAGCTATAGCAGACCTGATGTCCTATACTTCTAGTTACGATATCCCATTCAACATATTCAAACATCAAGTTGAAACAACTTCCAAATTGAAAAACTGTAACAGTCCAGATGTCCCGCTCTTCTGGTTAGGACATCACATTCGACATGTTGAAACTGCAAGTTGAAATATTTTCCAAACTGCAAAACTGTAACAGACCAGATGTCCTATACTTCTGGTTAGGACATCACATTCGACATGTTGAATCTGCAAGTTGAAACATCTTGTTCAACATGTTGCTGCAAAGTTAGTTTTACCAAAATTCGTGTCAATCATAATTTCAGAGAAATAACAATCTCCCCCTTTGGAAAAATTTGGCTAAAATAACCAAATAACCCTTGCACAAGAAAACACCATAATCATGTTTGAAAGAAAATCAAACACATAAGAGGCACACATCAGCGGAAAACACATTAGTAGGGTTAGCAGAAAAGCAACAAAACAATTAGAGACACAATTAGTAGTAAGTTGATCTAGTAACACAGATGTAGTAAATAGAGAAACTAAATTCTCAACACCATGATGTCAAAGACATCATGTCCAACCTCTTTTCAGAGCCCTCCAATCCAGAACACCAAGGACTCCCTCCTAACACCTGCTAAGCACTTCATAGAATCGGAAATTTCCCCCCTCAATAGCAGCCAAAAATCACAGTAGCAATCACAAGGGTTAGCCACACACACACACACACACTTCTCCCTTTTTTAGCCATAATATGACAAAGGAAACAACTAACCAAAAACAAACCACAATAGCACATTAGCACAATAAGTTAATACTAATGCAGAACCAAAAAGAACACACATGCAACATTCATGCATCAGCATCATCAACTTCCTACTTTTCTCCTTCTTCATCCGCCAAGACAGCCATTATTCTTACTTCTCTCATTAACAAACATTGTCTCTCTGGGTACACCTAAGAGGCATGTGTACACCTGATTTAATCATCCATCTTTTCATGGCTAGAACCAACCATGCCTTGTCAAGAGCACCAACAACTACATCCAATAGCCTAAGGTCATATTATCTGACATCATATAAAATATGCACGACTGCAACAATAACCCATAGAAAAGTAGTTTACTCCCCCTACTGAACACACTCATACCATGAAGACACAGTCCTGGATACTCTAGCTCCTTGATGATACACACAAAATATCATGACTCTTTATATAGGAAGAAGTTATGCACACTTGTTTTGAAGTTTCTCACATACTCCCAAACAACTGTATTCATATAGTTTGCTCTACAAGATCCAGGTTCACACACACTCTTCTTGTAGTAGAAGACGCCACCTCCTCAACAAGCATTATGATCATACTACATTGTCTAACACCCTTTTCCTTCTTTATCAGCATCAACATAAATCATATTCAATATCTGATGCAATAGGATTAGCAACATCCTTACCTTAGTCAGCAGGGTCTTCACCTGGGATGATGTCACAACAATGTTTAGAACATGTTTCCCTCCAAATAAATAGTAATGCAAAGACAAGGAGATTCCATTTTCTTAACAATAGTCAATAAAATACCACAAGGTAGATGGTATGATGACTAATTTATTGACAACAATAACAATATCAGTGATTGTTATAAGTCCTCATAGATATACATTCAAGGATTCTTATAATGATAGCCACCAACAAGCACGATGTTACAACATCGTGTAGGACATCAGCTTCTTATCACAGAACCTGATCACTTTGGCCATCATCCAATAATAGAACTCCCTCTTGAGATCTACAACTTATGTAGAGAAAAATAAATTCTCTCAGAAAACAACCAGCACAATTTCTCAAGACATTCCCAAGACACAAGGGAAACTCTGACACACTGTAGAACATAGATCAGAGGTAGAATCATAATGCTCCAAAACCAATTCTTCCCACTTAATTCCAAGCACACTACCTTCAGCCAAGTTCAGGAAAAAAATTGAACACAATGTCAAGAATTTTTTACTTGACACCACAAAATCATTAGAGGAAGACTAGCATAAGTTGTATGAGACCATGCAACCTTTGTCCAGACTTCAATTCCGCAGCAACACATCAGACAAATACCCAGCTCCTGTCAAGGTATTTGTAATAAGTCACATGCACTAACTCATCAAAGGAAAAATTTCCTTACATTCCTTACTTCACAACCTCCTTTAGTGGTACATGATGTAGATAGAACTCCCTTCTCACAAATGGTTGAGTAAAAAGCATAAGTGGATCCTTCGTCTTAACAGGAAGACATGAAAGATATTGACACCATAGACCATACCAGATTTGGTCAGTAACTCAACTCTACACTCCACCATGATGAAAACGTGCCACTTCTGAATATCATGGTGAGAAACAAACTCTCACACCTTCTCTGAAGCAAAGAGTTCAGATTGTATATTTGCATACTCACATCAGATACATACACAACTCCTGTCAGAGTATTTATTATCAGTTAGATAAGGATACCTTCTCATACAAGGTAGGACATTTGGTCTAACCTCTTTCTTTTGCACACATCTGGCACCAGCTGATTAATCTTCATGACACACAGTCGTGATATCCGTTTACACCACATATTACTTTAAATTAGGTCAGTGGCTTGACCTTATTCTCCACTCTGGATAAAATAAACTTCCTTAGCTTAGGAAGCAAAGCCCTGAAATGATGTTCCAACATCAGTTCCGACATCATTCTAACTCGCATGGATTTAAACATTTATTATGGCTTTAGAGACAACATCCATAGCAGTCTATATACAACTCTTGCAAGGGACACAAGAGGATCAACCATCAGTAGCTGATCAACCTTCAAGATCATACCATCTAAATATGCAGTAGCCTACATATTACACACCTTAAGACTCCTCTTCACATAAGCACAATGTTCAGACCTCATATCTGACTTTGATGTGTCTGATGCCATCCTTATGCATCTAAAGAGGATATTCCCTCTAACAATAATCAGGGTATACCACAAACATACTGTTGGTTAAGCCTTCTTCTCCCAAATATTCAAGATACAAGGATTCCATTTAACCCTTGCAAACACAATTGTTCCATCATGTGAGACCACCACATAATTGAACCTTATCTCAAGGTGAACCTTCCTATACCGATAAAAGGGAAAGAAAAACAAGGAACTGTAATCCTTTGTTCAAAAAAATGCTAACTCCTCCTTATTCCAGAAAAATTCTAAAATGCTCATCCAATATGGTTTGGATGACACTCCAAAAGTGTAGACAATAATCAACCACTTAGCCCAGGTTGATACATATTCAATGCTTCGAACCCCTTGAAGTTATCTTCCACAACAACAGAAAAAGAGTTACATGCTCCCATAGAATTGATAATATCAAGTTAGAGTAAACAACCTCCATCCTATTTAAGAGAAACACCATCCAGACATGTTGAGAAAAATAAATTTGCAGCACTAAGATGTCAAGACATTACGTCTGACATGTCTTCAAATGTCTTCCAACTCTAGAGTAGCAAGGAATCCCTCTCAAACAAAATTTGTTCCATGGCCACAAACAAGATTTCATAGAATATGGATCCTTTGATCAGAAGGATCTGCTAGATGACAGAGAGAAGGTCCTTAACATTTGAGCTTAACCTTTATATAGAGTCTGGTTGGCATAACAAATCTCCAAAAAAACTTATCCTTTGTACTCCTATATACTATGATCAGAAATAAACTGGTCCAAGGAGAAAATAATATGTTGATCATCCACCAAGATCTGCACAGTTATCTAAGACATGTTTCATGGATAAAACATCTTATATACACAGCCCAAATGCCTCCTCTTCCAAATCAGAAGTAGGTTCTAAACATATGTGTTTAACACCCATTTGTTTAGCACCCAAAGCATCTGCTAAGCAACAGGAATTTGCACACTCTATTGATGAGATGTTCCAACATTTGGTAGAGAACCTTTCCAAGGAACACACCAAAAGATCCTTTATTAAAGGCTGGAGATAGGCCTTTTATAGTTGGAATCAAAAATAAATTGCTTTTAACTTTATTCATATCTCTTTTCAACAAACTTATATAAGAAGTGCCTTTATGAGCGGACTTGAGATAATCCTCAAGTATCTTTTGCCACTTTAATAGGTTTGTTAAAGATATCATCCGCACCATCACATGATATACTTTAAGAGGAGAACAAATGCAGCAGAACACAAATAAAAACCTCATCAACAACCTTCAGGGAAAAACATAATATCCTTGCACTTGCACCACACAACAGGATATCATGGGTTTGAAAATAAGTCAAACCTAACACATCAGCTCTCTCACCAAAGCTACATGCACAACAACAACAATAGAGAGATCCAATACACACCCTATCACGAATAGTCCATCCTCCACTTCAATGGGCCATTCAACCAACAATATGAATTATCCAAGTTCAAACAACTTTTCAGTAAATACTTCCTTCCTTGCCCATGACTAGAAAATATATTTCCAAGATGTCACCCAGAAACATAATAAGATGTATTCTATGATACCAATTAAAACTCTGGTATATCAGATCTCAGATGTCCTATAGGATGTCGAGACATCTGATCTTTGAACATAACATCATGGCAATGTATAAACAATAAAAACAATACAAAAAAGATAAACAATACACATAATTGTTAACCCTGTGTGTGTACAACAACACCCACTCTAGGGGATACCAAGCCAGGAAGGAAATCCACTAGATAATATTATTTTCAAAGCTAAACTAATCCCAGGTTTACAACTTATCACTTAATCACTATCCTGTGCAACTTCTACCTAGATCCTCCCTAGATATGAGAAATCTCATCTCACCTCTAATCACCACAATGATGTCTAACAGTCTCAGTCCTAGTTATTGTATCAACGACCTTTCAGCTAAATGAAGACCACACGTCACATACAAAAACACATTAGTCAAGACACCCCTTGATTAAGAACAACATACTTGATCTTTCTTCACAACTTTGATCAAGAACAATACTTAGAGTTGCTTAACAGCTTCCTCCAAGAATAATACTACCCATTGCTTAAAAGCTTCAAGGAGAACAATAACAGAGATTACAACCCTGTAACACAGTCCAACTCACAACCCGAGTGGATCACACAAACTAACTTTCCTAGAGAGTGGCACAATGACAAAGCCCTAATGATTCTACATACTAGACCCATACCAACTTTAGGTTTATAACCTTCTATTTATAAACCTTTTCTCAACTGGATTCGGGCTTCAAAAATGAAGCAGAGAGGCTGCACAAAGTCTGCAAAATCTTTTCCAAGAAAATGGGTCTTCAATCATAAGTTTCCTAAAATGTCTCCATATTTAGAAAGTTTGAATAACTTGAAAAACTAACATAATATTTGTGATCTAACAATCTTGGATGTCATATAGGATTATTAAATATTCACGGAATATTCAATAATTAAGAAATTCAAAATATGTTGCTAAGTATGTGTTATTTTGAAGTTTCGATAATGTTGGACAAAGATGTTTTTATGATTCCGCTGCGTAGTTGTTCAAGTTGTTGAATTAAGAAATTAAACTATTTTGATGTTGGTTCATCCGAAGTTTTAAAGTGTTATGTATCCATGTTGAATGCAATCTGTTTTTAAGTTGAATTTGTGGCATCCTGATTCAGTTGTATGAATTTTAAAACTCTGATTTACATTTATAATTGTCGGGTAGAATTGGAGTGTTACAAATACCAACTTTAGATTTATAACCTTCTATTTATAAACCCTTTTCCCAACTGGATTCGGGCTTCAAAAATGAAGCAGAGAGGCTGCACAAAGTCTGCAAAATCTTCTCCAAGAAAATAGGTCTTTCATCAAAAATTTCCTAAAATGTCTCCATATTTAGAAAGTTTGAATATCTTGAAAAACTAACATAATATATGTGATCTAACAATCTTGGATGCCACATAGTATTACTAAATATTAGCGGAATATTCAGTAATTAAATCACAACAAATGAATCTAAACAGTCACTTGTAGCAGACCTGATGTCCTATACTTCTGATTAGGACATCTCATTCGACATGTTCAAACAACAAGTTGAAATAACTTCCAAACTACAAAGTTGTAACAATCCAGATGTCATGCTCTTCTGGTTAGGACATTGCATTTGACATATTAAAACTGCAAGTTGAAATATTTTCTAAACTGCAAAACTGTAACAGACCAGATGTCCTATTCTTCTGGTTAAAACATCACATTCGACATGTTGAATCTGGAAGTTGGAATATCTTGTTCAACATGTTACTTCAAAGTTAGTTTTACCAAAATTCATGTCAATCATAATTTCATAGAAATAACAACATTCTCTTCTTCTACCTCGGGTCCAGAATTTTATACGCGATTGGTGAAAAATATTCTTCCTACCGAAGTCAACCTTCAAGCAAAAGGTGTGGCTCTTGACCCTATGTGCCCCTTCTATCATGCTACCTCGGAATCCGCCTCTCACCTTTTTATGCAATGCGATTTCGCCAAGGTGTAGTGTTTTTCGTCTACTATAAGCTACTGAATTCCAATGGATATGGACCTTAATGAATGGTTGTTGAGCTTGTTAAAGAATAAAGACCAATTGTATGTGCAGGTTGTGTGTACTTTGCTTAGGCAAAATAGTTTGGCTCTAAAACTTGTCTGGGGTATCCCCACCGATGTACCTATTGACTCAGTTGTTTCCATTTTGGCTTAATGTATGAGTAGTTTGCTGTAAAAAAAACAACGAGTAATAAGGAAGTTAAACCAAAATTACGCTAACATCTACACACAACAAGTAACTGAATTCATAGTTTTTTTACACAATATCAATAATGTCACAATATAAAAATTGATCTACACAAAGTATGATATTGAATAGGATGCAAATTGGATGGATGTAGAATTTCTCATGTTTAATGGCTAACATGGCAACGTAAAATGGACAAATTCATTAAGGGAAAAGTTTAACTACACAACCGATTGAAATTGCTTGACTTGTAGTTTTATCTCAATAATACAAATCAAGTTCCTTAATAGATAAAATTATAGTTTTATCCAATTTATTACAATCACTATTTATCTCAACATCAATTTTTAACAGCAAGAGAAATTTCACGATTGGTGTCTTGTGTTAGTGGTGTTGATAGCCACTTGTGTGCTATTTTTACTATTTCTCTTACGACAGCTAGTCCAATTAAAGAACCAATAATCTCCAGAATCTCCAATCATGGTTTGTTGAGTTTAAATTCCTAATATTTTTTGGATTTAGAAGTATTAGGAGTTGAATCATGCTTGTTGGGCAGTGGAGAACTATGATGTCGTTGTAGAAATGTATACTTGAAACCTAAAATTGAAAGAAAAAAATATATAAGGAAAAAATCATGAAGCAATGCAAATAAATTAATTTGAAAAAGTTTTTCTTTTTTTGACTATTTGTGACTATAGGGAAGAACATTGATCCGTAAGAACATACCAGGAGTAAGAGAAATTGGAGTTTCAGACACTGCAAGAAATGAGAAAAAAAATTATTTTTAATCGTTGGAAATATTAATTAGGATAATTTATTATTTTATACCATTTTAATCAATAAATTTATTTATTTGATTATGTTCTTATAAATATATTTTAAATTAATTATTTTGGTCCAATTTAATGAGAAATACTTAGTTGGTCACAACCCCAATAAATATTCATTTAAGCGCACACACAAAATACTACATATCATTTAAATTCTATACATATATATTATTTAATTACTTATATTCTCAAACTTTTCTAATATGTGTGTGCCTATGTTTGTGTCCATGCAAGAGTTTCTCCAATTTAATTAATGGGTCTCTCCAACCCATAACTAGTCATAAATTCTTGCTAGCGTTTAAGGAAGTTGTCAATACTTGGGATTGGAGGCTGTCAATACTAGGGAGGTTGCAATTGCTCTCCCCTCACAAGTATTGAATGCCAAAATTTTAGAGTTTGCTTTAGGCCTCAATATTGTTTGAGATGGTCCTGCGCAGAGTCAGATAGATCATATGTTCATGGCCAGTTCTCAACCTTCTATGACATTACTCTCCCCTTATGAGTATCCAGCTTTTATTAGTCCATCTGAGAGTCCAACTTTTATTAGCCCATCTAGGAGACCTAGTTATCCATACCAACAGACTGAGGGACCTAGCTATCTATACCACCAGACAACGGGATCTAGATTTCCACCTCCCCCACATATACCCTCATCCTTCATGTAGCATAGGGGTCTAGCTTTCCACCTCGCCCACAGATACCCTCATCCTTCATGCAGTCTGGGGGATTTCACACCCCATATCCTACACAAGTACCCTTACCATCTATGAAGACTGGGGATCCCGCATCCCATATTTCACACACATACCCTCACCATCCATGCAGATTGGGGGAACCCGCACCTCGCCTACCACACATATACATGCGAGTAAGGATGATCATGAGGATCCGAATGAGGACGATCATGAGGAGCATGATGAGGATGACGATTATGAGGAGGAGGATGACAATCATGAGGAGGTGGTTCAGATCATTGATAGAAGATGACATGTCTGAACCTATGCCCGTGTTAGACATTGATACCGATATGAAATTGACGCGTGTGATTATGCTCAATTTATTTTTTCTTCAAATTATTAATGGTGTTGACGTGTCAATATCGGTGTCGTATATGTTGTCCGTATATGTACTTCATATATAAAAAGTCATAATAGATCAAACTTTAAGATTTTTATTTTTAAAATTTGGAGCTAGAGAGTCTAGTATAAACTTACTCTTTCAATCTTGATTTTAAAGCTCCAATGCTTTGTATTGAAGTCAAAACGTAAACAAAAAATTCAATTGAATCACTCATCTGTGGACTTCGATATAAGTTACTGATTGGCTTGGTTGTAAGATGGATAGAATATCTTTTCATTGTCATATCGTAAAAATATTTTAGTCAAAATATTCATCTCTTCTACAATCATATGTGAAGTATATGTAATAAAAATATGTCAATTTAATACTTCTTAAAATGTTTTATTAAAGTTATAAAGTCATAGTTTCAAATTGCGGTCAGCAATTATAATAAAGTATTTTGAGGTTTGTGAAACCTAGATATTGGGAATTGAAAATTACCTGAACACCATCGATGACACAAAAATCCCTGACATCGAACAAATGCATCACGAAAACAAATATAATAACTTCAAATATTGTCTTTACTGTGTTGCCAAATACAAACGCCAAGAGTAAAAGTTGTGATGAAATGAAGACAAGAACTTGGGTTGTTAAGAATCCCATCACAAGCAACAAGACAATGATGGCCAAAACAAGGACGTTTGTGAAAGCAATGTTATTCAATTCATCAATTGTTTTGGCGTCATTTAGTAAATGTATAAATATCGGCGTTCTAAGTAAACTTTCAAAAATAATTTATTAGCATTTTCTAATTCTCTGTTTTTACATAAATATGACTTCCTTCCACCAAAATTTTCCATAATCTTTTTATTTATAAAACATGTTATAAAACTCCAAAAACATTTAAATTTCTTTAAAATTATTTCCTCTTTCCCTCAAGAAACATACATGTTATTCTCTCTTTCTCTTATTTTTATTTATCCATATATGTTTCTACATTGCTTCAATTTAAACTCTATTTTATTAATTTATTATATTATTAATATTTTTGTAGGATTCTTCATTTCAATGATTGAATAATTTCATACAAAATTAAAATATTTTATAACTATATTATATATTTTTCTATTTTATAAATTATGTAATATTATTACAAAAAAATATATTTATTTTTTAGGTACCACCGCCATGTCTTTTCGAACAAGGAATATTGTTTATTTTATTTATTATTTATTTAAAAATTTATATGTTCAACTTACTTTCATTGTTTTTTATTATTATATTATGTCTTAATTTTTTCTTTTCATTTATTAATAATTTTTTTTTATCAATAAGTTAAATTTACATATCTTTATGGTTTTGTAATTTTTTCCTTTATGCATATTATTTATATTTGGCCATTGATTATAATGTTATTAAAATTATGAACAGATATTAATAAAGTTGTTTTATTTTACTTTTTTAAAATAATTTAATAAAACTTATGCCTACAATGTCTTCTACTAAATTTCCTCCTCAAAATTAATAATAATAATAATAATAATAATAATAATAATAATAATAATAATAATAAATAATAATATTATAGATTAATATGTAAATCATTAAATTAAAATTTAATTTAATTCATTAAATCAATATAAATGATTAATATTCAACTTATTTTCATTGTTTTTCATTATTATATTATGTCTTAATTTTTTCTTTTCAGTTATTAATCATCTTTTTTTTATTTATCAATGAGTTAAATTTACATATGTTTATTGGTTTTGTAATTTCTTCCTTTATGCATATTATTTATATTTGAAAATTGATTATAATGTTATTAAAATGATGAACAAATATTAATAAAGCTGTTTTATTTTACTATTTTAAAATAATTCAATAAAACGTATGCCTACAATATCTTCTACTAAAATTCCTCCTCAAAATTAATAATAATAATAATAATAATAATAATAATAATAATAATAATAATAATAATAATAATAATAATAATAATAATAATAATAATAATAATAATAATAATAATAATAATAATAATAGTAATAATAATAATAATAATATAGATTAATATGTAAATCATTAAATTAAATTAAAATTTAATTCATTAAATCAATATAAATAATGAATTAAAATAAATTAAATTAAAGTAAATCATACCCATTACTCATTATATAATATCTATTAACCTAGTCATTTTTAGTTTCCATCCATATCCACTAAGTCGTTAACATATTATTATAAACCACTTTCTTTCTTTTTTTATTTAAAGCACCTCAATTACATGCCAACTATCATGCCGTTACCCAATAACATATCACATAAATTATTTATTTTTTTCATTATTTAATAAATGAGAAATTTATAATTTTTCTTATCGTAATTAATCAAAAAATATTCTTTACGTAATGGTGAATTTCTTATTTTATGGTTTTTATTTCTCATATAAACATTTAAAAAATATTAATTCTAAATTTATAATTTCTCACTCAATTTTTAATTCTTAGTTATGATTTATTTTTCTTCTATATCAAGTTTACAACTCTACTTATTTTTTGTTTTTATTTTTAATTTGACATTATTTATAAATGGTTAATTTAATTTATTTACTAATTTTATAAAAAAATTATTTTAAATAATTAAATAATACTATAAAACATCAAACACAACTCACTTTTATTTATATATATATATATATATATATATATATATATATATATATATATATATATATATATATATATATATATATATATATATATATATATATATATATATATATATATATATATATATATATATATATATATATATATATATACACACACGCCTGATATATACAATACTTCTCAAATATAATTATTTTCAATGAAGAGAACTTAAAAATATCCGACTAAGAAGAAAAAAAACACGAATTCTTTTTAAGTAACCACTGTTTTCAAAAAAAAAATCTGAATAACTACATTTTCAAAAAATTTACCAAAATAATCACTTTTCAAACAAAAAAAAATCGCCACACAGAGGAGGCGCCACTCTGTGTGGCGCATGCTTGTAAAGTTAAAGTGGAGACACCACCTTGGGTGGCTTGACAATTGTATATGGTTTTCTATAAACGTAACCACCAATCTTCACAATTTTTCCACACCATTTCTCACATCACTCTTAGAAAATGTCTTCCACTCCCTTGCCAATGTTTTTCACTCCATTTCCAAGGATTTCACTTATCAAAAGAGATGCGCATATTATTTTTCAGCGACAAAGCCTCTGATAAAGACCAAACTCTTGAACACACATACATTCGAGCATTTTCAGGAACACTTGATTAGCTGGTTGGAAGGAGACATTCGTAAAGGTGAACAAATCAGAAAAATAGAAAGACAAATTACAGTGAGGAATGAAAATAGAGTAAGTCAATTGTGATACGGTGGGAGAACTGACTTGAGTTTTTGCGTTTGTATTCGCACTTGTTCGGTTTAGCAAGAGTCACCACCGACTTTTTATTTTATCCTAAAGGAAATGTTAAAAAGCACAGGAAAAACCTTTTGAGATGTTTCGTGGGTTCGGGGGGTAGATTATGAAAAGGGAAGGTATTAGCACCCTTTTCATCCATGGTTATCCATGGGCTCTTAGTTACTTGTTTTAGATCACTTGCCTTGATTTTCAATTGCTTGAAATGGTGGTGTGTGTGTGTGTGTTTGAAAATGTTTTGAAAAAGATGCCTTGTCTAGGCAACCGTTGTAACAATTCTTTACTCGAATGTTTTACAAAGGTGTGTGTCTTTTCGAAAAGATGTTTCAATGTTTTTGAAAGTTGTTTTGAAAGTGTGTTGTGAAGTGGGTTTTGAAAAGTAGGCAAGTGTGTTTTGCAAGTTTGATCAAGTAACTAAGAGTTGTCTACCCCTAAATTTACTCAAAGATTTTTCTCATGTTTTAACCCTTTTAACAGTATTGTTCCACCATTGTATTTGGTGGACAATCTTGTGTTAGGATGTTTAACGGGACGGGCGTGGGTCATCGTATGGACCATGAATGCAATGGTGTCAAGTATCTTTGGCAATTTTGCTTGAGGGACTATGATCATTTTGTTTGGGCAACTTTCGAAAGCGTCATCGAGGGACTATGATCATTTGAATTGTTTTGTTTTGCCAAGGACACTCAACATGCAAGCATGGCCCATTTTGGAAGGCAATGAGCGGGATTACCCTAGGGGTGCAAGTGTGAATGGTGTATTGATTGTCATGCATTTATCTTTGTATTAGGTTATCTAGCGGTTGATTTTAAATCTTCGCATGCAAACCCTAATTACTATACAGTATATAGAAAGCGATAAATTGCGGGAATTTAAAGTCTAAGCTATTACAAATAAGTATCCGGGAATGGGGGTACAAATATTTACCAATGGGGATGAGACTTATTAGGAGAGTAGTATCCAAATATATTTACAACCAAATTGAATCGCATTCTCAAGGTAACATGTATCAATGCATAAGAATAAAAGAGAAATGAAAGTATTGTATGAAAAGTATTTGTGTAAGTGTATGTGATTTATTTACAAGTGATGCAAGATGTTAACTTAATATATTATTAAGTATTTTATGATTTTTAGATTTTTGTTGATTATGTACAAACAAAAGATTTAATAAAAGAAAAAAAAAATGTTTTAAGAAATTCTATTTTTATGTATTAATGCTAATGTTTTATATACAAAGGTTTTAATTAAAGAAAAGAAAAAGGTTTCAAGTTTAAGAAAAAATTAATGTTTATGTATTTATATCTAAACAAATGTTCAATCAAAAAGAAAAAAAAATCTATTTTCTTATGTATTTATTGATATCTTATATACAAGGATTTTATTTAACTCAAAATAAAATATTATTATGTATTTTTAATTATACTAATGAAAAAGTAATTTAAGAAAAATTTATATAAAAAAGAGTTTAACGTATTATTTTATTTACAAACAAAAATGAAATATATTAGTTTAAATTATAAAAAAGAAAAATAAAATGATAAGTAAAAAAAGGATGTTAGTTTATGTACAAAACAAAAAAAGGAATGGGCTTTAGGGGGGTCTGGGCCCAAACAAACAAATAAGCAGAAGGAGAAATGGGGGGGGGGGGGGGGGGGGGGGTGCACGCCAGTTTTGGGCTTAAGTCATTTGCTCCAAGAGTCAGGCCCATTGCGTTTTGGGAAACATTTGTTTTAGGGTTTCATTCATTTTGTTTCATTTCTGGATTTAGGGTTTGTTGAGTTACAGAGGCGCCGGTTCTAGCATCGTCTTCTTCGTCTCTTTACTTTCTCAGAGCATATCCTATTGACGCTCCTCCCAACCTTAGGCTACCAGGCGCCGCTTTCGTCTCCTTCTCCCCATGGTCGAACCAGACAGTGACGAAAAAGAGGTAACGATTCAAATCCTAGGGTTTTCGAACTTCTCTTACATGTTTTACTTTTCATGTATTGATTCTGATTTTATGTGTTGTTGTTCATATGAGGTGTGAAAGGAGGGAGAAGAAATACTACCTTTGTTGGAGACGGAGGAGGACGGTGGCGTCCTAGGGCGGCCGGAGGCGGGGAACGCGTGATGCTGCGATCTTTGTGGCCTTCCCTGGTTTGTCTAGTACCCTCTGTGGTTTTATGATGATGTTTTTCTGAAAGCCCTAGTTGAATCACTTCTTTTCCTCTCTTGACTGCTTGCTCTGTATGATTTGATTGCTTGCTTGAGTATTGATGATGTTCTTGCTTCTTCTGAGACTTTGAGTGAGCTTCTGACTGCTTGTTTGCCTTTTTTCTTGGTTGTTTTCAATGATGATAATAATCTGATAATTGTTGGCTTATTGTTTCACTTCTTTTCCTCTCTTGGTGCTTGGTTGATGATTTTGGCTATGTTGACCCTATGATGAAGATTGTTCTGAGGGCTTTGTTTGGATATGTTGAATACTTTGAAATGGTTTGGATATGTGGATGATGGTTGTTCTTAGAGGCTTATCCGTATAGGCAGGCTTTGGTTTGCTGGTTTGTATGGGGTTTATCAGTATTGGTACAGGCTTTGTTTAGGCGTTGGTTTGCTTTTGAAGCTAACAGTTTGACAGGTTTGGGAGGGTTCTGGTTTTTAGGCAGGCATGAGGCTTGTGTTTATGGCTTCTGGTTTGAGGTTGGGACAGGCAGGTTTGTATGGCTTGTGTTTGGAGGTTTTGAATCACAGATTTATGCAGGTGAAGGCCTCTGGTTTTAGGCTTGATATGTTTGTGTTTGACAGTTTGTAGGATTTTTGGTTCTGTTTGAATAAAGGCTTTAATGTTTTGTTTTATAACTTACAGGATGTTGGCTTGTAAGTTGAAAGGCAGGAGGTTTTATATTTTTGTGTGAATTCGTTCTTTTTTTGTTTTGTAGCCAGGCTGTTTGTTTTTGAATTAAGTCTTGGTTTGAATACCAATGCTTGAGCAGGTTGTGAGGTTTGAGGTTTACAGTTTTTTTGTGATACCTTTTCCTGTGTGCACTTTGCTCCGCCTCTGCTTGTTCTGATATCCCTTGTTTATATCTTTAAGCCTAAGCCCTGTAAGCCTTCCTCTTCTCTTTCTCTTTTCTCTCTCCACAGAGTAAGCATATTATATTGCTTAAAATTGTACTTTCTGAAAAAGTAACTGGCTGGAAAATGATGATTTTGAATATCTTTGCTTGTATTGTTGCATACTTCCTGTTTTTCTATCTTGCTTATGCTAGCTTGTAGGCAGCTTGGACGGTTTTGCATTTGGTTGGCCATTTTGACTTAGTTTGGTTATGTGCTGTTCAGTTTGCCTTTGTAATTTGGTTTGGAATTTTGAAATGGGCAATTTGTTCTTTCTTGCATATGCAGTAGCTGTTCAGTTTGCCTCTTTGGTTGAAAACTTGGAATTTACGCAGCTTGTTTGATATTTTGAATTATATGTTGCCTTGTATATTTTTACATGCTTGCAACATTTTCTATCCTTCTCTGTGAACCAAGAATTTTCTTGTGATTTGCAAAGAGGGTGAATAACTGATTTCGGCCAGTTACTTTTAATGATGAACTTTAAATTAACTGTCTGCTTTTTTCTTAATTCATCTGCATTTGACTTTTTTCCCTTTCTTTGTTTTTGCAGATGAAAATCAATTGAGCAATGGGGAGCAGCAAATAGAAGACGAAGACTTAGGAAACTTAGGATGCAATTTTATTTCACTTTTAATCATTGTAACAAATATTATTATAAATACTTGTAAATAATTACTGTATTTAAATAACACTTGTACAAATAATTAAAAAATAAATAAAAGTCTTTTTATTGATATTCCTTTTAATTCTTCTTCAATTGTTTATTTAATTATTCATATTTCTTAAATTATAATAACTGGAAGTAAATCCCAACTATTCTAACTCAGAAATGATAAATAATCAATAAACGTCCGGCGTTCCGAATAATCAAAGCATTGCACAGCTAAACAACAAACGTCCACATGTCCTTTTTTTTTCACTGATTAAATCAAACACTGCAAACTCTCAATTCAAATACCTCAGCTTTTATCCTGTCTCAAATCAAATGCCTTAGCCTTTATCCCAGATGTTTAGATAGAAATTTTGAACAAATGTCAAAACAGTGTAACAACCAATTAAAACAATGTGGATTCAAAAACACTGTGGATTCAAACTTTTCTGAAACTGCGCGCGCAAAACCCTAATTCTTGACTTAACACCAAAGAAACGCTTATTTGATCAAACCTTGAACCAAACTCAACCAAACCCTAATAATTTGCTTGAAATGTTCCAGAGTCCATGAAAACCCTAATTTGGCTAGACTGACAAGAAAAATTCTGTTTGACTGATTCTTGAGCCCATCTGAAAAATCAGGAAAAGCCCGAAGCTGTGATTTCTTGTGAAAAGAGGAGGGCAAATTTTGGGGTACAACAGTTGCCCCTGTTCAATCTTCTTGAACCTTAAGAGTTAGATTGGCGAGCTTGTCATTCGCGACTCGAAGGTAAAAGGAGATTGGACACTAGAGTGCCCAAAAAATTTGCACTCGGTGATGTGACGGTAGAGGGAATGGGCTTAAAGATGCCATTTGGTGATGGGCTTAGAGATTCCATCTGGAAGTTGCCGGTAGGAGGATGGGCTTAGAGATGCCACCTGGAAATGTTTGTATGTCGTTGGTGAGTGGACGAGTATCAGAAAGGTATCCATGTTTTGGAACATCTCTGAACTGGGGGTCTGAATAAGCAATAGATTGACATCCGTATCTGGAAGCATCCGTAAACTATTTTCAAAAGTTGCATCTGAACAAGTGATAGATTAACATCCGTGTTTGGAGAATCCGTGAACTGTTTTCAGAAGTCTTGAAGTTGAATAAGCAATAGAGCAGCATCCGTTGTTGGGAAGCGTCCGTAAACTGTTTTCAAAAGTTGAGAAGCGGAGAAGGAACCGATGTAGGGTTTCCTGATGATGAGTCCGTGTAAAACTGCATCTGAATGAATCTGGAATAATTATCAGAATGTCGCCACGTCCGGGTCACATCTGAACTATCTCTGGGTGAATCTGGAATAAGTATCAGAATGTCGCCATGTCTGGGTCACATCTGAACTATTTCTAGAAAGAATCTCGGAAGATGATGATCTTTGTATGTCGACTGATCTTTCCTGAAAAGGTAAAGAGTTAGTTGTATGCAATGTCATGATGCATGATACAATGCATGTTATATCAATGTTTATGAATGTAATGAATGCGCATGTAAGCTGATGAGCTGTCTTGCGGAGGATAGATGAATCCTGGATAACAAAATCTTTGACTGCTGCCGGGGGGAAAGTAAATCCTTGACTGCTGCCGGGGATTAAGAATCCTTTGATTTGTTGAAAATGGGAAGTCCTGGGACTGCTGTTGGGGGATCAGGAGGTTGGGTTGTATGCCAATCTACTGGGGATTCCAGGACGAGAGTCTTCATTCTTTTAAGGGTCAGAAATTAGGAGTATATCAATCTCCTTAGGCTTCAAGGGTGAGAATCTTCATTCTGATAACGCTTAACTGTTATCTGGTTGATCTCCAGGATTTCACAGAAACTTGTATTGTCATCTGGTCGTAATCCAGGCTTCTCAATAGCTTGCTAAGCTGCTATCCGGTCGAATCCGGGCTTCACGGCTTGTGTTAAAGATGTATCACTATCTGGTCGACTCCAGGCTTCGTAGTATTCTTGACTGCTGTCTGGTCGTAATCCAGGCTTCACAGAAATTTGTATTGTCATCTGGTCGTAATCCAGGCTTCACAATAGCTTTGTTAAGCTGTTATCCGGTCAAATCCGGGCTTCACGGATCGTGTTAAAGATGTACCACTATCTGGTCGACTCCAGGCTTTGTGGTATTCTTGACTGCTGTCTGGTTGTAACCCAGGCTTCGCAGAAATTTGTTGGGGATTAAACTATTATCCGGTCGAATCCGGGCTTCATAGCTCGTGTTAAAGATGTACCACTATCTGGTCGACTCCAAGCTTTGTGGTATTCTTGACTGTTGTCTGGTCGTAATCCAGGCTTCGCAGAAATTTGTTGGGGATTAAACTATTATCCGGTTGAATCCGGGCTTCATAGCTCGCTCTGAGGGGATATCACTATTTGGTCGCAATCCAGGCTTGGTGGTTGTCTGGCATTGTTATCCGGTCGTACTTCGGGCTTCACAATAGGTTGTAGGGATCAAGATACTATCCGGTCAAATCCGGGCTTTGTAACTTGAATTTTGTGAGAATTTGATCTTTGACGACTGTAGCTTCCAACGGATGATGAAGGAACTTTTGAATGACCGATCAATTTGAAATGTAATTTGTTTTGGAGAATAAATCCTTGACAAATGTTGGGGAAATAAACCCATAACCGAAGCTGGGGATAGAAGAATCCTTTGGTTACTGAGGGTGAGAAATCCTTGTTGACTGCTGACTGCTTGGGGAACAAGATCTTCAATTGTTGAGGGATCTTAGGACCACTGCTGGGGATTGGAACTCCTTGGTGACTTGCGGGGTAAGAGAATTCTGATGATCTCTATTGGGGAGTTCAGAACCTGGTAGACTTATGCTGGAGAGGTATGACTGAGAATCTTCAGTCTGGTGGGAAGTATCTCTGTGGGGAGAGAGTTCACTAGTCTGGTTCCGCTGGGGATTGATAGTTGGAAGTTTTATCTCCGCTTGGGATAGGATTTTCAGATTTTAGGGCTCCACTGGGGATGCTGAAACTTAACTCTGAGGGGAACTAAGTTCTGGAAGGCTCTCTGGCTGGGGAAATCAGTTTTGAGAAAGCTCCTGTTCTGCTGAGGATCCTGGAGTTTAACTCTGTTTGGGGAATTAAGTTCTGGATTTTGACTTTATCGAGGAATTTGGAGTTTAAATCTGCTAGGGATTCCTTCTGAAAGGGCATCGAGATATCTATCTGTACCTTCAACCTATCAGTAATCATCTTTTCCTGATTTGTAAGAAAATGACTATGTTCAAATGCATATGCCTACTTAACAAAACATTGGACGTTTCTCAAATAAACATAAGTGCAAAAGAGAAAAAGGAAGACCAAGCAAATTTCTGTATTTGGAAAAGTATTTGTATTAACTTTCTATGAGTATCTTTGTACAAAGGAGACAGGCATCCTTGTAAGAGGATGTCGCCGTAAAAATTGAAAAATTTTATACAAAAGAAAGATGGCTATGTGTAACAATTCCATGGGATTCCCATTCTGCTATAGCCTTCACAACTCTGAATATCTTGTCCATTCGCTGCTTCGTTCGCTGATGACTGGATTGATCAGAAGCTTGGAGCTGGTTGATGAAGAGATTGTCCTTAAAGTGATCTGACGAGACATAGTCATACGCTTTAATTCCCTAACTTTTGCCTGAATCGCCCTTTCGGGTTTTCGATCCACCGGGAAACCCTTTTTTGCCCAAGCCGCCCTTTCGGGTTTTCAACTTTCCGGGTGTACAAATTTTTTGTTTTATCCCTAATTTTTGCCTGAACCGCCCTTTCGGGTTTTCGGTTCACCGGGATACCCATTTTTGCCCAAGCCGCCCTTTCGGGTTTTCAACTTGTCGGGTTGTTTTATGCGTAGTATCTTTTGACTATGTCTGCGTTCGCAGGGTGTGGCAATTCGTCACCGTCCATGGTGGTCAGAATCATTGCACCACCAGAAAATATGCTCTTGATTACAAATGGTCCTTCGTAGGTAGGAGTCCATTTGCCCCTGGGACCACTTTGCGACAAGATAATCCGCTTGATTACGAGATCTCCGACTTGATATACTTGACGTCTGACTTTCTTGTTGAAAGCCTTGATCATCCGTTTTTGATATGCCTGACCATGGCAAACAGCAGCGAGTCGTTTCTCGTCGATCAAATTGAGTTGATCAAGTCGGGTCTGAATCCAATCGTCTTCATTCAAACCAGCGTCCTTCATAATCCTTAAAGAAGGAATCTGAACTTCCATGGGTAGGACAACTTCCATGCCATATACCAAAGAAAATGGGGTTGCCCCTGTTGAAGTATGTGCCGTGGTACGGTATCCATGCAGAGCAAACAGCAACATCTCATGCCAGTCCTTGTAGGTAACTATCATTTTCTGAATGATCTTCTTGATGTTTTTGTTTGCAGCTTCAACAGCACCGTTCATCTTCGGCCGATAGGGAGATGAATTGTGATGATAAATCTTGAAGTGTTTGCATAGAGCGGTGATCATAGTATTATTCAGATTGGTTCCGTTGTCTGTGATGATCCTGTCGGGGATACCATACCGGCATATGAGGTTTTGCTTGATGAAGCGGGCAACCACATTCTTTATAACAGAGGCAAAGAAAGCTGCTTCGACCTATTTGGTGAAATAGTCAATGGCGACCAGGATGAAGCGATGTCCATTGGATGCCGTGGGTTTGATCTCTCCAATCATGTCAATGCCCCACATTGCGAATGGCCAAGGAGCTGTCAAAACATTGAGAGGAACAGGAGGAATGTGCACCTTATCGGCGTAGATTTGGCATTTATGGCAGGTACGAGAGTGTTGATAGCAATCAGCTTCCATGGTAGACCAGTAATAGCCTGCCCTTAGAATCTTCTTAGCCATCGTATTTCCGCTCAAGTGGGTGCCAAACGTACCGCTGTGTATCTCGGTCATGATCAATTCTGCCTCAGCTTTGTCCACACATCAGAGTAAAACACAATCATGGCTGCGTTTATAGAGGATACCGTTGCTCAGGAAGAACTTGGCAGCAAATTTCCTTAGGAACTTCTTGTCATTTACGGAAGCTCCTTCGGGATATTCTCTAGTCTGGAGATGCCTTTTGATTTCGTGAAACCAGGGTTGTTCCACTACTTATTCGGTATTAATCTCATGACAATGCGCAGGTTCATCCATTCGCTCGATGGTGATTTGGGGAGCCTCGTTATCCCAGTTGAGTTTAAACATGGAAGACATTGTAGCCAGAGCATCTGCTAGCTGATTCTCTTCTCGCAGGAAATGCTCGAAGGTGATTTGCTCGAAATGAGGCAACAATGTCAAGACATGTTCTTTGTATGGGATAAGATTAGGATGTTTGGTGTCCCACTCTCCTTTGATTTGACTGATAACCAAGGCCGAGTCCCCAAATACGATCAAAGATTTGATCCCCAAGTCTATAGCAGCCTTGAGACCAAAGATGCAAGCCTCATATTCAGCCATTCTGTTGGTACAGCTGAAGCAAAGTCGGGCCGTGAAAGGTGTATGGCAACCTTCTGGGGAAATGAGTACCGCACCGATACCGTTTCCAAGTGCATTTGAAGCACCATCAAAGTACAGGGTCCATCGGGATCCATTTTCAGGTCCGTCATACGGTCCGTTACCTTCAATATTGTCTACAGTCATGATGTCTTCGTCCGGGAAGTCGAATCTCATGGATTGATAATCTTCGATAGCTTGATGAGCTAGATGGTCAGCTAGTACACTCCCTTTTATAGCTTTTTGGGTAGTATACTGGATGTCATACTCAGTCAGGATCATTTGCCATCTAGCGATTCTTCCAGATAAAGCAGGCTTCTCGAAGATGTACTTGATAGGATCCATTTTAGAAATCAACAGAGTGGTATGAGTCAACATATACTGTTTTAGTCGGCGAGCAGCCCATACCAAAGCGCAGCAAGTTTCCTCAAGCAGTGAGTAGCGAGTCTCACAGTCGGAAAACTTTTTGCTAAGGTAATAAATGACATGCTCTTTTCGACCAGACTCGTCATGCTGGTCCAACACGCAGCCCATTGAGTTATCCAAAACGGTCAGATACATGATCAGCGGCCTTCCTTCGACGGGCGGCATCAGAATAGGAGGTTCTAGCAAATACTCCTTGATCTTATCAAAAGTATCTTGGCAATCGTTGTTCCACTCGACTACTTGATCTTTCTTCAATAGTTTAAACATTGGCTCACAGGTAGACGTCAGATGAGAGATGAATCTGGCAATATAGTTCAAGAGCCCCAAGAATCCTCTGACCTCCTTTTCAGTACGGGGGGCGAGCATCTCTTGTATAGCTTTTACTTTTGCTGGATCGACCTCAATGCCTTTGTTGCTGACAATAAATCCTAGAAGTTTACCAGACCTAACTCCAAAGGTGCACTTACTTGGATTCAGCCTGAGTTTGTACTCCTTCAACCTGGCAAACAGCTTTTGCAGATGTTCAAGGTGTTCCTCCTCTGTTTGTGATCGAGCTATCATGTCATCTACGTAAACCTCGATCTCATGATGTATCATATCATGGAACAAAGCCACCATGGTGCGCTGATAAGTTGCCCTTGCGTTCTTCAGTCCGAACGGCATCACCTTGTAGCAGAAGGTACCCCATTGTGTAACAAAGTTTGTTTTCTCCATGTCCTCGGGGGCCATTTTAATCTGGTTGTAGCCCGAGAATCCATCCATGAAGGAAAACACCTTGTGCTGAGCCGTGTTGTCAATCAAAATGTCGATGTGCGGTAGCGGAAAATCATCTTTAGGGCTGGCCCTATTCAAATCCCGGTAGTCCACACACATTCTGACTTTGCCGTCTTTTTTGGGAACTGGCACGATGTTAGCAACCCATTATGGATAGGATGTAACAGCCAGAAAGCCCGCGTTGAATTGCTTCATTACTTCAACTTTAATCTTCTCAGACATGTCGGGCCTCATTCGGCGGACTTTTTGCTTGATCGGTGGACAATCCTCTCTTGTAGGGAGACGGTGAACCACAATATCTGTGTCTAAACCCGGCATGTCTTCATAAGACCAGGCGAAAATTTCAACATATTCATTCAACAGCTGTATCACACGCTCCTTGACACTTGGTTCCAGATTGGCACCCACTTGTACTTCCTTCCGATCTTCCTCTGTTCCTAAGTTGACAGTTTCCAACAACTCTTCATGAGGCAAGATGGCCCTCTCTTCCTGTTGTAGAAGTCTGGCTAGCTCTCCTGGTACTTCACAATCTTCGTCATCTTCATACTCAGCCTGATTGACCAAATCTTCAGAGTTATGGAAGGACATAGCAGAATAGTCACCCATAGAATCCAGAGTGGATGGGTACCTGCATTTGTGAGTCTGGGTGTGTGTAAGGGATAACCATCCTTAAACGAACAAAAATGCAAAAGGAAAGAAAATGAACACGACAGTTTATCAATGAAAAAACGTCCAATGAATCATTAAACATGGCATATGAATATGAAGATAATCAAAACCCTTACAAATGGACCTACATGCCCCGGGCAAGGCATGAGGTGAAAAAGTAGCGTGCAGATTGTTCAAAAGTAATTATTACAAAGCAACAGGAAATGTTTGACAGATAATTACTGATTAATAAAAGTAATGGGGACGAATTCTTTCGCCTCCCAGTTGCGTAGTCCCCCTTTGATGGTTGGGAAGATCCAATCTTCAATGTTGGCCTCTTCGTCTTCACCTTCCAAAGCATTGATTCCATAAGGAGAAATCTTGATGGGTGTTCTTTCAACTTTTGAGCGGTGCATAGCTTTTTGCCCCGCAGCAGTGAATCCTAAACCAAACTTGTCTGTTTTGTGAGGAATATCAGGAAACTGCCCCCATGTTGAGCTCTTCCCTTCCTTCATCGCAGCCTTTGCGTCTTTTAGAGATGCCATCCTGGCCACCTGCTTGGGTACTTCGGCTACCGCTTTTGCTACTTCCACCTCAGGAGAGACTTCCTCAAAGTGATGGGATGGTGTTTCAATGAATTCTCCCTCCATCTCTACATACCGAAAGGAGTTCAGGTGACTGATCATATATTCCTCTTCACCGTGCACGGTTATGATTTTTCCTTTGACAGGGTATTTCAGCATTTGATGTAAGGAGGAGGTGACTGCACCAGCATTATGTATCCATGGCCTCCCTAGCAAGCAAGAGTATGACAGACGGATGTCCATCACATAGAAAGTTGATGGGAACACTTCAGTGCCTACCTTAATGGGAATGTCGACCTCCCCATGCACCATTCTTTTTGACCCGTCAAATGCCCTTATATTGATATTACTTGGCCTTAGCTCCAAGCCTTCACAATCCAATCGGTCGAGAGCCTTCTTAGGCAGCACGTTCAGAGAAGAACCAGTGTCGACCAAAACATGGGCCAGAGTAGTCCCTTGGCATTCTACTGACACATGTAATGCGTCATTGTGCTTTCTTCCTTTTGGAGTCAGGTCAGCATCCGAGAAACCCAGGCCGTTGTCTGCGGTAAGGCTGGCTACACAATCTTGGAATTGATCGGCTGAGGTTTCTTGGGGCACATGGGCTGTCTTCAGAAATTTTATCAATGCTTTGGCGTGCGCCTCTGAACAAAGTAGTAATGCTAACATGGAGATCTTCGAGGGGGTTTGCCCCAGTTGCTCTACCACGTCATAATCACTCTTCTTAATTATTTTCATAATCTCCTCCATCTCTTTCTTAGAGGTTTCAGGGATGACCAAAGGTTGAGCCCTCGTCCTGACGAGCTCATCTTGGATCCCTTTCCCCTTATCAGCCGAAGTAGGAGGGACAACAACAGGAATGGCAGCTTCTTCAATCAACGGGGTTCTAGCGGAAAGTTTTATCGGTGCAGGAGTAATTTTGGCAGCAGCTGAGGGTCCAAAGATTGCCTTTGGGGGGGCAATCTCTGGAGAAAATATTCTCCCACTTCGGGTGATCTTGCTTGTACCGGCAACGTTTCCAATGCTGGCATCTTCTTCATCAGAGCTTCCTTCGGTTATCTCAACTTGTTTAACACCATGGTAGTAGATTTCTCCACCGTAATTCCATGGTATTGTTTTGTCAGAAATGTAGGGGACAGGCCCTGGCATGGTTATTTTCAAGGGAACAATCTTTGTAGAGGATGTAATCTTAACAGGCCTTTTGACAGCCTTGGAAAGATTGGTGGAAATGGTGATTATTGAAACATCTTCGATAGGGGTTGGAATAGCAGGAATCTTTTCGAAAAGAATTTGTTGACTGTCCATTAGGCCTTAGATGCCTATCTTCAGCAATGGACAGTCGATTGGTAGGGAGGAACAACAGTAGCAATCTTCTTTACATCCTGGGAAAATCCCAGCCTTCAACAGATTTAACTTGATTGTTAACAGCGGAGTCATCAGGTCATTGACATCAAAAACATACAGATCTTCTTCAATAGCATGTACATTGCGACCATGCTTCGGCATTGGAGCGGATATTACGTTTGGCTTCTCTGGAGCATCTAACTCAACCTCTTTTGCATCTATCAAGTCTTGAATTTTATTCTTAAGCGCCCAACAATTGTTGGTGTCATGTCCGGCGCTGTCAGAATGATAGGCACATTTAGCATTGGGATGATAGTGTGGTGAAGCGGTATTCACAATCTTTGGTGCTTCTCTAATATTGGTGAGATTCAACTTCAACAAATGGGGAAGAACTTGTGCAGGCGTCATATTGATGTGGGTGAACTGCCGTTGTGGCCGTTCTACCCGTTGCTGATTAGGTCTAGACTGGTTGATACGAGGTTGATCATTTGATGAATTTTGGATCATCACGGCCCCTACAATCGGCCGGCGCTCAGTTCTTCCTACTCCTCTCTGAGAGTACACAACAGTCGTTTCCTTCTTCGCCGGGAATGGTTTCTTAACAATTGCGGATGCAGAGGCATCCCTTTGAATCTTTCCGCTCTTAATACTAGCTTCCACTCGTTCGCCAGTCAGAATCAATTCAGTAAACCCTGCGGAAGAGCTACCGATCAAATGGTTGAAGAATGGGCCATATAGGGTCCCCAAGAACATATCAACTAGTTCCCTATCTGAAAGAGGTGGTTGTACTCTTCCGGCCAAGTCGCGCCATTTCTGGGCGTATTCTTTGAACCCCTCATTTGAGGCCATTCCCATACTTTGTAACTGAGTACGGGTTGGCGCCAAGTCAGAGTTATATTGATATTGGCGATAAAAGGCAGCTGCCAAGTCTTCCCAACTATGTACTTCTGACCTCTCAAGTTTGTAAAACCAGTCTAGCTGTGTACCAGTCAGGCTATCTTGGAATAAGTGTACCCAAAGATTTTTGTCGGATGTGTGAGGTTGAATTCTTCTGACGTACGACCTTAGGTGCATCTTCGGGCAAGACAACCCGTCATACTTTGCAAAAATTGGCACCTTAAACTTTGGAGGGATCACAATTCCAGCAATTAATCCCAAATCTTCAAAATCTAACCCGGGGACCCTTTGCAACTCCATAGTTGCCAGTCTATCCTCCAGGTTTTTGTATTTGTCGTCCGCCGGTGGGTATTGTTGCTCTGAGTAGTCTTCATCTTCCTCAACCTCTTCCTCTTCAGCCTCGAACTCAGAAGGTACTGCAACCCCTTTTCCTTTACTGGTTCCCTCTTCAGATGCGGAGGGAAATTCAAGAACTCTTCTTGCTTCATTCTCAAACCTTCTTCCCAGTGTAGCTACCCCGACTCTTTTCTTCTTCTTTTTCACTTTTTCTTGCTCTTTGTTCCCAAGCAGTGCTTTTAGATCCTCCTGACCCTTTGCCAAGGTCATTAGGAGTTGTTGAAACTGTGAGTTTTGTGACTACAGGTCTTTGACCGTTTGTTCGAGATCCATCTTACTGAAATAAACAGCAGAAAGATAAGGAAACCTGTTGTGGAGACCTGTTTATGCACATGATGAATGATATGTTTATTTATGCAATGTATTCAAGGATTTAGAAATTCAACATTGTTGCAGACAAAAAGAACACACGTCATATTAATAAGAAGAAATTTTGTCAGTACATAAATGCCCCATGGGCCAAATATTACAAAAAAACTTCTCAAGGTAAAAAGACGTTGCGCATCCTCTTTGGCGCGATGTAGGTGTTGAGGTCTCTTCCTCATGGAGTCGGCGGGTACGCTCCAAAACCTTCTTCTCACTGGCGTAGAAGCTGGCTTCAAAAGTATTCCATTCCTCCTTGAGTTGGATCCAACTCTTCTGCATCTCCTCCCATGACGTTGACATGTCAGGATATAGGATGGTGTAGGGAACCTCTCCTTCCTTAACAGGCTCTTTAATCAAAGGGAGAATGTGGGGGTAAGGCATCATGAGACTCTGGGCTCGGGTCCTTACCCACTTGAGATAAGGCTCAAGAGGAATGGAGTTCTTGTGCCCCAGTGTCTTGCTATCTACCTTGTTAGGCATCCTCCAAGCTCTGATGAATCTTTGGCGAAGTCCTTGCGCATCGTTGTCGAAGTCAAAAACTAGGTCAGGAATCAGCATGTCATGAGGGTCGTCCCTCCGTGCATATCCAAATTGTCTCAAAGCTAGACAAGGGTTGTAGGTAATGCCTCTTCTAATGCCAAGTAATGGAACATTAGGGAACTCTCCACAGCGATCGACGATGATGACATTTTCTCTGGACCGAGAATACCAATGTACATCAAAATGTGTGAGGGTCATCAACCGTTGTGACCACCTTAAGCCTTGGTCATTCTTCAAAACAGATTGTGGAAGGTGCGAAATAAACCACCTTGCAAGGAGAGGAGTACAACACATGAGAACACCTCTCTTTCTCATTGTTCGTGTGTAAAATGAGTGGAGGATGTCCCCAAGTAATGTAAGTATGGGATTCCTGGATAGGAAAATCTTGACGGCGTTGACATTTATAAGCTGGTCAGAATTTGGGAACAAGACCAACCCATAAATGAGAAGTGCCACAATTTCCTCAAAGGCTTGTAGATCCAAGGAATTCCAACACTCTTGTGCCTTCTCAAACAAGAATTTTGCCAAGAAGCCTTTGACACCACTTCTAGTTTCCCAGTGCCCCTTGATGTCAGATGGTTGCAAGTGTAGTGCTTGAGCAACATCTTCAGGCTTTGGTTCTTTTTCCGTACCGTTGAAAGGTATTTGATTAAGAATAGGAATTCTCAGGAGTTGAGAAAAATCCTCCAAAGTAGGCACCAATTGGTAGTCGGGGAATGTGAAACAGTGGTGAAGGGGGTCAAAGAACTGGAACAACACTTTCATCATGTCTTCTTCAATGCTGGTGTTGACTAGGCTGAGCAGTCTACCATGTCTTTCACTGAAGGGAGAGCTTTCGGGAATTCTGGATGTGAGCTCCTTGAGTTGAGGAGGGATCCTCACAAGGTTGACTTGGATAGTTTTCCTGCCAAGAATTTCCATGACCTACAAAACAAGAACAAAGATGAAGATCCAAACCCTTGAAATGGTTAGTGGATGCATATGATGCTTTATGATGTTTATGGTGTATGCACAAACACATGTACAAGCAATTCACACAAAACCCTAGTTTCGGGCTTGCATGAGGTTTCATAGGTAAGTACCCTCTTGAGTGTAGTTGGCTTAAAAACCTGTCCTATAAATAGTAACCGGGTTCTAAGGAGCTCAATATCATTGGATTGTTTTCCATGTTCATTGTTTTGGCTTAGCCACTTAACTAGCGACCAAAATATTCCAAGAAAACAACCCTCAATGAGTGTAGTATCGAGTATCTACCAACTTTGGACTGCACCAAAGCCGGCCATCTCACTACCCCTAATAAAAGGCCAAGATGGTCAAGTAAGGTTCTAGGTCATTAGTGCTTAGTGACATCACTCAGCGGCCCCGTACTCTCCTTGATTGAACTCAAGGGTTACCGGTACTCACAAATATGTCGCACTAATATAGCTATTGCTTCAATCGTGTCGGTATACCCCACACAGTTTCCACAACGTATTGCTATCTATGAATGTTTCCCAAATCCGGGTGTAGGATTTCAAGCCCAAACAAGAGAACCACAAAGGTAAAGCAATCAAAGCAAATAATTAATCATGCAAAAGGGTGATCTAAAACCCTAAGGTAACCCCACTTTTAAATTTCTCCCCAGCAGAGTCGCCAGTTTTGTGATACGGTGGAAGAACTGACTTGAGTTTTTGCGTTTGTATTCGCACTTGTTCGGTTTAGCAAGAGTCGCCACCGACTTTTTATTTTATCCTAAAGGAAAGGTTAAAAAGCACAGGAAAAACCTTTTGAGATGTTTCGTGGGTTCGGGGGGTAGATTATGAAAAGGGAAGGTATTAGCACCCTTTTCATCCATGGTTATCCATGGGCTCTTAGTTACTTGTTTTAGATCACTTGCCTTGATTTTCAATTGCTTGAAATGGTGGTGTGTGTGTGTGTGTGTTTGAAAATGTTTTGAAAAAGATGCCTTGTCTAGGCAACCGTTGTAACAATTCTTTACTCGAATATTTTACAAAGGTGTGTGTCTTTTCGAAAAGATGTTTCAATGTTTTTGAAAGTTGTTTTGAAAGTGTGTTGTGAAGTGGGTTTTGAAAAGTAGACAAGTGTGTTTTGCAAGTTTGATCAAGTAACTAAGAGTTGTCTACCCCTAAATTTACTCAAAGATTTTTCTCATGTTTTAACCCTTTTAACAGTATTGTTCCACCATTGTATTTGGTGGACAATCTTGTGTTAGGATGTTTAACGGGATGGGCGCGGGTCATCGTATGGACCATGAATGCAATGGTGCCAAGTATCTTTGGCAATTTTTCTTGAGGGACTATGATCATTTTGTTTGGGCAACTTTCGAAAGCGTCATCGAGGGACTATGATCATTTGAATTGTTTTGTTTTGCCAAGGACACTCAACATGCAAGCATGGCCCATTTTGGAAGGCAACGAGCGAGATTACCCTAGGGGTGCAAGTGTGAATGGTGTATTGATTGTCATGCATTTATCTTTGTATTAGGTTATCTAGCGGTTGATTTTAAATCTTCGCATACAAACCCTAATTACTATACAGTATATAGAAAGCGATAAATTGCGGGAATTTAAAGTCTAAGCTATTATAAATAAGTATCCGGGAATGGGGGTACAAATATTTACAAATGGGGATGAGACTTATTAGAAGAGTAGTGTCCAAATATATTTACAACCAAATTGAATCGCATTCTCAAGGTAACATGTATCAATGCATAAGAATAAAAGAGAAATGAAAGTATTGTATGAAAAGTATTTGTGTAAGTGTATGTGATTTATTTACAAGTGATGCAAGATGTTAACTTAATATATTATTAAGTATTTTATGATTTTTAGATTTTTGTTGATTATGTACAAACAAAAGATTTAATAAAAGAAAAGAAAATGTTTTAAGAAATTCTATTTTTATGTATTAATGCTAATGTTTTATATACAAAGGTTTTAATTAAAGAAAAGAAAAAGGTTTCAAGTTTAAGAAAAAATTAATGTTTATGTATTTATATATAAACAAATGTTCAATCAAAAAGCAAAAAAAAATTTATTTTCTTATGTATTTATTGATATCTTATATACAAGGATTTTATTTAACTCAAAATAAAATATTATTATGTATTTTTAATTATACTAATAAAAAAGTAATTTAAGAAAAATTTATATAAGAAAGAGTTTAACGTATTATTTTATTTACAAACAAAAATGAAATATATTAGTTTAAATTATAAAAAAGAAAAATAAAATGATAAGTAAAAAAAGGATGTTAGTTTATGTACAAAACAAAAAAAAAGGAATGGGCTTTAGGGGGGGTCTGGGCCCAAACAAACAAATAAGCAGAAGGAGAAATGGGGGGGTGCACGCCAATTTTGGGCTTAAGTCGTTTGCTCCAAGAGTCAGGCCCATTGCGTTTTGGGAAACATTTGTTTTAGGGTTTCATTCATTTTGTTTCATTTCTGGATTTAGGGTTTGTTGAGTTACAGAGGCGCCGGTTCTAGCATCGTCTTCGTCTCTTTACTTTCTCAGAGCATAGCCTATTGACGCTCCTCCCAACCTTAGGCTACCAGGCGCCGCTTCCGTCTCCTTCTCCCCATGGTCGAACCAGACAGTGACGAAAAAGAGGTAACAATTCAAATCCTAGGGTTTTCGAACTTCTCTTACATGTTTTACTTTTCATGTATTGATTCTGATTTTATGTGTTGTTGTTCATATGAGGTGTGAAAGGAGGGAGAAAAAATACTACCTTTGTTGGAGACGTAGGAGGAAGGTGGCGTCCTAGGGAGGCCGGAGGCGGGGAACGCGTGATGCTACGAGCTTTGTGGCCTTCCCTGGTTTGTCTAGTACCCTCTGTGGTTTTATGATGATGTTTTTCTGAAAGCCCTAGTTGAATCACTTCTTTTCCTCTCTTGACTGCTAGCTCTGTATGATCTGATTGCTTGCTTGAGTATTGATGATGTTCTTGCTTCTTCTGAGACTTTGAGTGAGCTTCTGACTGCTTGTTTGCCGTTTTTTTGGTTGTTTTCAATGATGATAATAATCTGAGAATTGTTGGCTTATTGTTTCACTTCTTTTCCTCTCTTGGTGCTTGGTTGATGATTTTGGCTATGTTGACCCTATGATGAACATGGTTATGAGGGCTTTGTTTGGATATGTTGAATACTTTGAAATGGTTTGGATATGTGGATGATGGTTTTTCTGAGAGGCTTATCCGTATAGGCAGGCTTTGGTTTGCTGGTTTGTATGGGGTTTATCAGTATTGGTACAGGCTTTGTTTAGGCGTTGGTTTGCTTTTGAAGCTAACAGTTTGACAGGTTTGGGAGGGTTCTGGTTTTTAGGCAGGCATGAGGCTTGTGTTTATGGCTTCTGGTTTGAGGTTGGGACAGGCAGGTTTGTATGGCTTGTGTTTGGAGGTTTTGAATCACAGGTTTATGCAGGTGAAGGCCTGTGGTTTTAGGCTTGATATGTTTGTGTTTGACAGTTTGTAGGATTTTTGGTTCTGTTTGAATAAAGGCTTTAATGTTTTGTTTTATAACTTACAGGATGTTGGCTTGTAAGTTGAAAGGCAGGAGGTTTTATATTTTTGTGTGAATTCGTTCTTTTTTTTTGTTTTGTAGCCAGACTGTTTGTTTTTGAATTAAGTCTTGGTTTGAATACCAATGCTTGAGCAGGTTGTGAGGTTTGAGGTTTACAGTTTTTTTGTGATACCTTTTCTTGTGTGCACTCTGCTCCGCCTCTGCTTGTTCTGATATCCCTTGTTTATATCTTTAAGCCTAAGCCATGTAAGCCTTCCTCTTCTCTCTCTCTTTTCTCTCTCCACAGAGTAAGCATATTATATTGCTGAAAATTGTACTTTCTGAAAAAGTAACTGGCTGGAAAATGATGATTTTGAATATCTTTGCTTGTATTGTTGCATACTTCCTGTTTTTTCTATCTTGCTTATGCTAGCTTGTAGGCAGCTTGGACGGTTCTGCATTTGGTTGGCCATTTTGACTTAGTTTGGTTATGTGCTGTTCAGTTTGCCTTTGTAATTTGGTTTGAAATTTTGAAATGGGCAATTTGTTCTTTCTTGCATATGCAGTAGCTGTTCAGTTTGCCTCTTTGGTTGAAAACTTGGAATTTATGCAGCTTGTTTGATATTTTGAATTATATGCTGCCTTGTATATTTTTACATGCTTGCAACATTTTCTATCCTTCTCTGTGAACCAAGAATTTTCTTGTGATTTGCAGAGAGGGTGAATAACTGATTCCGGCCAGTTACTTTTAATGATGAACTTTAAATTAACTGTCTGCTTTTTTCTTAATTCATCTGCATTTGACTTTTTTCCCTTTCTTTCTTTTTGCAGATGAAAATCAATTGAGCAATGGGGAGCAGCAAATAGAAGACGAAGACTTAGGAAACTTAGGATGCAATTTTATTTCACTTTTAATCATTGTAACAAATATTATTATAAATACTTGTAAATAATTACTGTATTTAAAGAACACTTGTACAAATAATTAAAAAATAAATAAAAGTCTTTTTATTGATATTCCTTTTAATTCTTCTTCAATTGTTTATTTAATTATTCATATTTCTTAAATTATAATAACTGGAAGTAAATCCCAACTATTCTAACTCAGAAATGATAAATAATCAATAAACGTCTGGCGTTCCGAATAATCAAAGCATTGCACAGCTAAACAACAAACGTCCACATGTCCTTTTTCTTTTCACTGATTAAATCAAACACTGCAAACTCTCAATTCAAATAGCTCAGCTTTTATCCCGTCTCAAATCAAATGCCTTAGCCTTTATCCCAGATGTTTAGACAGAAATTTTGAACAAATGTCAAAACAGTGTAACAACCAATTAAAACACTGTGGATTCAAAAACACTGTGGATTCAAACTTTTCTGAAACTGCGCGCGCAAAACCCTAATTCTTGGCTTAACACCAAAGAAACGCTTATTTGATCAAACCTTGAGCCAAACTCAACCAAACCCTAATAATTTGCTTGAAATGTTCCAGAGTCCATGAAAACCCTAATTTGGCTAGACTGACAAGAAAAATTCTGTTTGACTGATTCTTGAGCTCATCTGAAAAATCAGGAAAAGCCCGAAGCTGTGATTTCTTGTGAAAAGAGGAGGGCAAATTTTGGGGTACAACATTAATCAATGGAAAAAGGTGAGATGCGACGCGGATATCATGTTGATGATGCTTGGACCAGACGATATTGTGTTGATGGTTTTTATCTCTTAGATATTATAACGTGTTTAGTTGTTTTGTCTGCTTATCATGTTGTTTTGTTGTTTTCCTGAGTTTATCGTGTTGTAATTTTTTGGGCCATTATCTGAAGCTTGTTGTAATCGAATGATAAATTGAACACGAAATGAAAACCCGAATTTAAATTGAAATTTCTTGTTTACAATAAATTAATTATTCCAGAAAATTTGCTATAAAAAAATTAGGTTACAAAGCTAGACTTAATATTCGGACAATTTTTTCGATTGTGTCTGGGAAGACGACATGTACTGCATAATCTTATCATTTTGTTGGCCATATCCATTTCAGTTCTAATACGAGTGCTATTGGGGCGCCCCTTTTTCTTCCTTCGCATTTATTCATTGTGCCAAAAAATGTCCCCTTGATAAGCAGGCCAATAATCCTCCTTTGTCAACACGGAGAAGATACTGATGTACACACTTAAAACACTCTTTACTGTGTAAACGGAGGATATATGTCATATTGGGTCCAAGCGAACATGTGAATATACCGCTATGACATGAGAACAAGGCATGCGAAATGCTTGAAACTTTCCGCAATCACACCAACTTCTATCTAGTTCGACCCGATAATATCCCCTTGGCCTCCCCTAATTATGATCTATTATCTCTTGTACACTGAATTAACCTTTAGTACGGTCAAACACGGTGACACTATGGGTGTTTGCTTTGGCAGTCTCCTCGTTAAATGATTTCATTGTGCATTCATTGAACAACTGCCCTGATTGTAACACTGCCCTCCATTTTAAACTTCTTGTGTCGAACAATGACCCCAACCTAAAATATGTTGATCTAACCAATGCAGTAATTGGTAGGTTTCAGATGCCTTTGAAGACATAGTTCAATGATTCCACCAATTTTTTTTCATGTGGCCCTATCGTTGACCATTGTCAAATGTCCGAGTCCACTTCTCCACTGGAATATTATCGATCCACCTTAATGCTTCTGAGTTTGTCAACTGGATTTCTTCGCGATAGTGTTGGAATGATGGTTATATTAAGGCATACCCTACATTAACAACTTTCTTTCGAAGTTTCTTGTCTTTGATATGGAGCATGAAGTTTTGTGTGATATGTCTAATGCAATAGACATGTGTTGAAGGGGGATCCTGCCAACCGTTATCAGGGTTATTGTATGCACTCACAATCGATGGATGTATGTCTGAAATCAAACAAAGGTTGGGTTGAGGAGCAACATGTGATCGGAGATTCTTCAGAAAGAAATTCCATGCACCACCCGTCTCACCTTCAACTAGAGCGAAGGCAATCGGAAAAACATTATTGTTTCCATCTTGTGCCACTGCCATGAGTAATTTTCCTTTATACTTTTCGTATAACCAAGTTCCATCAATCTGTATAATAGGTTTGCAAAATGCAAAACCTTTGATGCATGGTTCATACGCCCAGAAGAATCGATGAAATATTCCATTTCCACTGACACGAGTTTTGTCTGGGGTAAATGTCGGGAGTGTCTCCAAAATTATAACAGTTCTTGGAGCATAATATTTGAGTGCCACCAAAAATCTAGGAAGTTCTTTGTACGATTCCTCCCAGTTACCGTAGACAAGTTCAACTGCCTTAGTCCTCGCGGCCCATGCCTTCCTGTAAGAGGGAGTGTAATTGAATCTTGTAACGATATGAGAAATAATTGTACTCACCTTTAATGATGGATCCTTGCTAATAAGAGGCAAGATTTCTTGACATATTAGTTGAGAACTAAGTTTTCGATGATCCTGCATCGTAACAGTGGTGACGCAAGTGTGGAGTGGATCAATGGTACATATTTTCCATGAATCACTTCTCTTCCTGTAAGATGCAGTTAACCTGAAAAGAGAAAATTGGTTTTTGACGAAATAAAATAACGTACCTCCCCAAATTAGTTCGATCTATACTAAAGTCAGCTAAAATTTCCATGTGGTTTTTTTTATAGCTCTAACACACTATTCTTTTGTACGAAATGTGTCTCCAACTTTCAAGTCCTCTTCGGTCTGCATATAAGGATTATGAAATATATCTGAGGTTGGTTCGTATTTCCCTAAATTCAAGTTCGTCATGTGAAACAGAGGGTCATACACATGACTCGTAAGTAGAGGTTCATGCTCTTGATCTGCATCGTCATTATTGACCATAAAATCAATTATTGCCTCATCATCTTCTTCTTCTTGGTTAATAACATCGACTTCGGGGTGGTTATCCTCATTAGATTCATCCTATTCTTCAAAATCTTGAGAAGGATCTACCACCTGAGATTAATCAGGTTGTTGTAATAAAACATACAGTTCAATCTCATTGAACCCGAATTGTTCATGAGTTCGAAACATGTTTCGAACATCATCATCGTCGCGCACCTTTAGTTGATAAAATTTGACTTGGTTGTTGTCAAATAGAAATAGGGACTTGTAAAGAATTTGGTAAACTGGATCACGCTGCAATTTTGCTTCTAGTCTAACTTTGAAGCGTGCAAAACTTGATTTCTTATTTCTCTGAAAGTGGATAAAATCGATATTACGAAAATTAAAACCAAAATTATCGCAATTAAACGTCTCACTGTTAATATGAACAACAATACTATAATATTGTGAATGATCTATATTTTGAGGTATATTTTTGTGAGTTATGGATGTATACCAGTAATGCGCTCTAAACAGATGCTTAAATAGACGGATGAACGTATGAGAAATATAACTCTAATGCGCCACCTAGGGTGGCTTCTCTTTTAAAATTACAACACATGTGCCACCTAGGGTGGCTTGTCCTCTAATTTTTGTAAGCATGAGCCACCTAGGGTGGCTTATCACGTGAATGACATGCTTGCATGCATGCCATCTGATCACTGCCACGTTGCAGCTTTGCATGCATGCAAAAAGGAACAAGCCATGTTGAATGGCGCCTTAATGCAAAAACAAAAGGATGTGCCACCTAGGGTGGCACATATGTGTTAATTGCATGCAAAGGATTCTCACGTGAATGCATAGTGTTTCTCCATATTTTTTTATAAATACATATAACATTCACGTTATATGTTCATCACAATCATAACTCACACATTGTTTCTTTCTTGAAACATCAACAAGAACACAAGAGTAATCAAGAAAAAAATGGCTCTCTTGACCATGGGTGATCAACATAGAGGAACTCTCAACAACATTGAAACTTTTGTAAATTTATTTTCTTCAATACCTATTATTTATCGACAAATTTAATTTCTGTAGTTCTTATGATTGTTATACGTAAATCTTACATTTCTTATACGTAATTCATGTTTTTAATAGGATGTTAAAACATTTTGTTGTTGTGTCCATGAGTATGTTCCTTACGATGTACAAATTGAACCGTACTTATGACAAGCCGGTTTTGGTCCGTTACTCAACATAGTCAATTACCATGTTGACTATAAAATTATTCTCACATTAGTGAAAAGATGGATACCCAAAACTCACAACTTTCATTTCCCATATGGTGAATGTACTGTCACACTAGAGGACATGTACATGTTATTCGGTCTACCGATTGATGATAAGGTTGTCAATGGCCGAGTCAACCAAGACAATGCCATATGCGAGGAACTTTTGGGAGCCTATTTATTTGAACAAGGGTCTAGAGGCCAAGGTATTAATCGATGTCTTCTTAGAGAATATCATAGTAGTCTCGTAATAACCGAAAACTCTACCGAGCAAGAAAAAATTGTGAAAGCTCGGTGTTGCATAATGATATTATTTGGTCACTTTTTATTTCTTGAAACAACAGGTAATACTGTTAATATCATGTATTTATCTTTGTTAAGACATTTTGATAAAATAAACACATATAGTTAGGGCTCTACTATTTTGGCCCATCTGTATAGTTCCTTGTGTAAAAACGCATTGAATGATAGTTGTTCTTTCTATTTCTGCGCCTTTTTGCTCCAGACATGGTGCTGGTCGAGATTGCCGATACTTGCCCCCTGCAACACAAGGCCATTCGTTTTCCCCTTTGCTACAAAGTAAGATTACGATAACACAAATTTTACATACTATATACTATAACCAACATGTATTAATTTATTGCCCATTTTTTCTATGTAGGTGGTCTGTTCCAGGAATGAATTACAATAAATCTCCTAGAAACACAATAGTAGTATATCAAAATCTTATTGATCATGTTGGACCCGAAGAGGTATTAAGCTTACATATTTTATACAACACTTTCAATATGTTAAGTTTAATATTAATATTAGATTAACACTCTTTTTCCTCTACAGTTTATATGGAGGCCGTATAAAGATCTCGACCATGAGATTAACCCAGCAGATGCTGAAGTCTGGACTGCAAAAACAACGCTCATCAGGTTCACTACTGTGGAGATGCACCACAATGATCATGTAAAACTACAGTTTGACATGCAACAGGGTATCCTAGACCCCCCTACATGTTTGGGACAATGGCATCTATTCAGAGTTGATGACCAATGGGGATTTAATGATTTGAGAGACTTCGCTAAAAATTAATATCGTCAATGGAGGCATCGACGTGAATTGGTCCTAAGGGAGCCGATCTTGCAAGATGACTTAAAACCAATTCTCCAATATTTGACATGGTACATATCAGTTTCAACAAATTTGTTTCTGCTTCATGAGACATATTTGATCGACCCACGCCAAAGAGCTGCATCATACGTCCAACAACAATCCCAACATCCAACCCCTCGTCAATACCAAATCCAACAACAATGTCAATCCACTCAAATCCACCAACCATACACCACTACATCCAACCAAACTCGTCATCAATTCATGCCACACACACAAATACAATACCAAGAGCATGACTCGACCCACCATTAATAATATGCACCCTCCACATCCTACCACAACACTCAAGACACACGTATGATACCTCTCTTTTCTACCATACCACCCAACCTACATGCAGTCACACATCACACCATCGAAGTACCCAACCATCATACGAATTTCATACACCACAATAATTGTTGCTTCATTTCTAAAATGCTCCAACATCCTAATACTATCAACCACCTCACCCACACATATTCCAACCAACAAGACCAAACTTCAACAACATGGACACCGGTCTCTTTAGAAACATGACACAGTGGCGCGAAATAATTGATGAGATGTATGATCCTGATGTACCAGGACCATCATATCAAGCACCTCATCATCAAGCAAGTCACAACAGACTCTAAACACCTTAGGAAATTCAACAGAGAGGAGTAAGACAAGGGGTGAGGCAAAGATGAAACTATTTATGTCATACTGGGACCCGCTTAGATTGAGGGGACGTTCAAAAAAATATATATCTGTGCATTGTGTAGTTTAAAATATTAATATAAAATATTTTTAATTACTTTTATTTTTATTTTAAAAAATTAATAAATACAATTGTCAAGCCACCCAAGGTGGCGCCTTCTCTTTAACTTTGCATGCATGCGCGACACTGCATGACATTACATAAGAGGACAAGCCATGCAATGTGGCGCCTCCTCTCTATTTTCCATGCATGCGTCACAAAGAGTGGCGCCTCTTCTGTGTGGTGAATTTTTTTTGTTTGAAAAATGATTATTTTGATAAATTTTTTAAAAATGTGATTATTTAAATTTAAAAAAAAATTATAATATTTTAAAAAAATTCAAAGAACATACTACATGTGTTTAGAAAGTAACACTTTTATCATTTTGTAATTCAATAATTTTTACATCTCAAAATATAAGAGAAAAATGTATTTTTCTTATCCTAAAATATAAGAGAAAAAAATAACTTTTATTTTTTTCAAAGTAAAATTAAATACATTTTACATTTAATTTACTTTCTCTCTCATATTTTATATAACTAACAACCAATCAAAATCATTTTTATATTTTCTTGAACATTGTTTTTTCAAAAAAATCACAAATCAAATCATTATACTTTTATTTTTTTTAATATAATTTTTATATTTTAGGACGGAGGAAATACGTTGTAAGAATTTTTAGTGAAAGAAGATGCGTATACATTATATCATTATAATTAGATAATTTCTTAATGCACCTTAATTATTTCTTAGCCATCGGCATAAATTTCCGAAAATATCTCTAAAAATCATAAATGTATTTCCGATACATATCTTATACACACATAATTCCTTTGTTTTTTGAGATTCACTCTATATTAAAACTGAAAATACATTTTCTATACAAATTTACGTCCGAGAAATGCACTTCCAAGAAATATTTTACATTTTTCATAAGGTTTTTTTTCCTATCTATGATGGTATAAGAAATTCTCTTATGATTATAGTTTTTTCTAATTTTTTAAGTGGAGCCCATACCCCAATTCGAATCGATCCATTCAAAATCAGAATTTGTCTTATTTAGTTCACATGCTACCGCACTGAAGAGCACAGATACTTCTATGGACAAAGAATATAATGCAACTTGAAAGACCCAATCAAAAACCTCAGAATAAACTCTCAATAGAATAGGTGTTGGCTGAGCCAATCAGATAACCTTATCCGTCAATTCATAATAGAGAAGCTGCCACATCAGATGCATGCAAATATGCAGAAAATTTCCCACCTCTCATTCCATGCATTCCATTCAAAGCAAAACTCAACCACACCAAACCCATTTCCTCACTATACACTAAGCTTCAACCAAGTTAGCATCTAGCAAGGGAAAAAGGAACAACCTATAGAAGAAAAAAAAATGGCTTCCACTTCTCTAGTGTCAACGGCAATGCCACTAACTTACACCAACCAGAAGAGGGTGGTGAATAGCTCTGAGACATTCTTCAATCCACTGCCTCTACAGTCTTCAAAGGCTGCGTCATCATCAAAACACGGTGGAAGATTTCAAGTCAGGGCCTCCATGAAGGAAAAAGTTGTGACGGGACTCACAGCGGCAGCATTGACAGCTTCAATGGTGGTTCCTGATGTGGCTGAAGCGGCCGTTTCACCTTCTCTCAAGAACTTCTTGCTCAGCATCGCAGCTGGGGGAGCTGTAGTTCTAGTTATTATCGGTGCTGTTGTCGCTGTATCCAACTTCGATCCCGTCAAGCGAGGCTGAAAGCTTTCTGTTGTGCTGCCTAGGGCCTTTTGATTCTCTTATCACGATATGTATCTGTAAAGTTTTTCAGTAAAGAATCGAACTCTCTGTAAACTAATATGTGACTCTTGAGCTCCACTTGAGCAGAAGCTTCACAATTATTAAAATGTAATATTCAAATATGAAGTATAGACATAGCTGACAGAAAATTAAACATGAAGTATAAACATAGATGACAGAAAATTAAAAATGGATCAGACATTAGGTAGAATGATAGTTTGATAAATGTAGTGTGATTACACAGATGATGTAGTAATCAATAATCACTATCAGTTTTTCGGGTAAATATTCTATGTAACGCGTGTGCACTAATGCCAACAGATATGGCTCATTACAAGAAAATAAGCTGAAACCAAGCTACAATTGCTTCCTACAGAACTTGGAAATCAAATCAAGCATGTGCCTACTCTCTGCAGAATAATTCACCTTATCTGCCTTAACTACCGTGCTCTTCACCTTCTGTTCATCCCCATATAATTCCTCTTTGATTTTCAGCTTAAATACAAAGTGATTGAAGAGTCTACTCTTGACTATATCGCTAAACCTTTCTTCATCCTCCTGTTCATACTTCAGTGCATACAGCTCTTTTGCTGGGTACCCCATTATCTCTTCTCCTGCTTCCTGGAAAGCAGTTACCCAAGTTAATCCAGTTTGATCTTGAATCTGAGCTTGGAGAAGGTATCGATAATCACATTCCTCGAATTCCTGGTTGCACCTATCGCATTGCCATCTTGTGTCTCCTGACCTTGCCACTTTCTTATTGCACTGTCGATCTCCGATCATCAGAGGGCAAGCTGTGTAACAAAATGTATCAGTCTTCAAGAATGATATGGTTGCCCTTATCGTTATCCAGTCGGGTTTGTCTGAACGCCCCAGACCTTCGTCTTTGATTTGAGACACAGTTTTGCGTATCTCGTTCTTCGTTCCTCCGTGAGTGATGTCCTTAGAAATGGATAGAGAAGCAGAATCTTTTCCAACTTGATCAAACCAGGCTCGTAAGCTTTGAGCCTCAGGGAAATCTGGATTTATGAAAAGCTGAGTAGTGGAAATAGAGCCTATAGACTTTCCACTGAATTCATTCACCTTACCAGCCTTTACTGCCAAAATGGGGAAAACACCAGCATCTACCATCTCTTGCAGCTTTTGTCCTTCCCTGTTGCAGAATTCACCCCAAAGTGTTAGCTCAACACTCCTGCCAGAATTGTCCTTCAGATTCAAAATCCTTCTCAGAGTTTCCATTCCGTTCTTCCTTAAGATGGGAACTGAAGGATTCACAGATGTCACGACCCCAATAACATCAATGATAGCATTACTCTCGACATTCTCAATGTCACTGATAGGTCTGAAGGAGAATTGCTGTTTAGGTATAGAACCATCCTCATCTGGGCAAAGCTCAACTGTGGAATTTAAATCCAGCATAATTTCCCATTCATTCTTTAAATGGTTGAAATTCTTCTGAGCAGGTTTCAAGCTACCTTTGGATATCAAGTAAACTTTTCCAACTTCAATTGTATCATAAAAGCGGTCAACAATAGCATTAAAGCACGTTACACGGATTTCACCACCATCAGAATCGAGGAGATCAAATGAGAAGACTTTTCCATCTCCACGGGCATTGTTATATCGGCGCAAATCCCCTTTAGCTGTAACCCTTGCCTTGATGGCCCACCTACCTTGATATGGATTTAAAGCAGCTATCGGTATTGCACGTGCGGGAGCCTCGTTTTTCATAACAGCACCACGGCCTTTGTAAACTGGAGGAGGTTTGTATGAAGGTTGAATTGTTGGCCTGAAATTCTGCACATTAGTACTACCAGTATTTTGAGCAGCCAAAGTATTCCTATTATTATTAAAATTGTTATTATTGTTGTTGTTGATCGAACTTCCCACAGTGTTATCATGCAATACTTTCTGAACTGGTAATTCTGAATCCACAAATGGCTTTGGACTTCCAATGATCTCACAATCAGGTATTATGGATTCCATGTTGAGGACCATAATAATCCTGTGCAGGGAAAAACAAACACAAAATCACATAAATCAATTGTAGAGAATAAAATAAACCTAAATTGAATTATGCTACAATCGATCAGTAACATTCTTTTAACTCTTTAACATCCATATGCTAGGATTTCCAATTTCATTAACACCAAAGGTTTGCCAAAGAGACACAAGAAGCCAAGAGTTGTATAAAATAAATGTATCTTCCCTAACATTTTAACTCTTAATAATTCATCGGTAACATTCTTTTAACTCATTAACATCCATATGCTAGGATTTCAAATTTCATCAACTAGGTTGCATTTCCTAATTCATAATTCAATGAAGAGATACATGAATCAAAAACTTTTATAAAATAAATAAATCTTCTATAACATTTCAAGTTGAAAATTGGAATGACAGTGATATTCACATATTTTAAATATGGCAAAAAAATTTAAAATTTATGAAAAATGACCCTAAAAATTTAACAATGAATCATTTTAATATTTCATCCAAACAAAAGAATTTAAAATTGAATAAATCTCAATTGAATCATTTGAATTACTTAGAATTTTGAATTCCATAAAAATTCACAATTACCAACAGGCCGAAAAAAAGGCCTTGCATGCATACTCGAAAAGTCAATAGAAACCACTCTTACGGGTGATATTTTTGTTAGTTCAATTCACATTTCATCAATGAGGTTCCATATCCTACTTCTAACACTAGTTTTTACAAATGCAACTACTACAATGCTTTAGGTTTCAAATTGGAATAACCTAAAAAGTGAAATTCACATAAAATTCAAATTGCAATAATCTTAATCCAAGTTCAACAATCACAAGTAACTATTACTTAATTCATTAGGTTCCATATCCTAATTCTCACAAATGCAACTTCTACAATGTTCTAGGTTTAAAACTGAGACGACCTAAAAAGTAAATTGCACATAAAATTCAAATTGCAACAATCTTAACTCCTCTATCACAAGAAACTAAAACTTAGTTCAGCTATCACATTTCACCAACAAGGTTCTGTATCCCAATTCTTACACTAATTGTTACAAATACAAATTCTAGAACGTTTTAGCTTTAAAATTGGAATGACCTAAAAAGTGAAAATGCACATGAAATTCAAATTGCAGCAATCTTAACTAAACTATCACAAATAACTCTCTAAAACTTAGTTCAACAATCACATTTCATCAACAATATTTCATATCCTAATTCATTCACCAATTCTTAACGTTTTAGGTTTAAACTTAAAATGACCTAAAATCTGAAATGCACATAAAATTCAAATGCGAACAATCTTAACGTGATTATAAATTATAATAGCATAAATTACTCAATCCAACGTAAAATTTAACACGAAAGGGGAAAAATATACCTGCGATTCTGGAAAATAGTGCAAATGTACTCGAGAAGCTGGACGATAGAGCCATTCTTGATACGTCCGGTGGTGACTAGGTCGTTGAGTTGAGCAGCGAGCATAGCGTGGTGAGATGAAACGGCGTCGGAGAGAAGAACGCGGTACCGCTGCTGCTGAGAGTTTTTGTTGCTTGCGACTGATGAAATATCGAGAACTTGAACGAGCGGTTTCGCGTTGACGTCGCCGCTGATTATCGCCGGAATGGCGTTCGCCGTGAGATTCACCGACATGGTGGTGGTGGTTCCGATTTGGTATTGGAAGAGAAACTCTAACCAGAAATGGAAAGTTAGAATGAAGGAGTATTGGGGAACGAGATTTCGATAAATAGAATGGGTTTCACCGTCGGAGTGAACCGGGAGTAAAAGACCGGACCGAGTTTGCCATTTTGAATAACAAACCGACTAAAATGACTAATTATAGAAAATAAAAATAAAATTAATAATCGCTTATCTTCTTTAATATAGACGAGTTTTGATTTATTTTAAAAAAAAATTAAGATTAGAGACAAAAACTTTGAATTTACACTTAAAAATAAAAAACTTAAAATTTTAACATTTTAAGAATGATAAAAAAATATTTTTTAAAAGGACTATTAACCCTAAAAAAAATATGATTATTAAATAATTAAATTGATTTAAATATTTTTAACAACTTCTTAATAGTAATATTTATGTTTTGGTCAAACTTTTAAATTGTTTATATCATTACTCAAGAATATTTAGTTGAGATGTTAGAGGTTTCTTCCATTTTAATTAAAGATTTCTATTATTGTTCATATTGTTTTTGTTTATACATAAAAATTTCACAAATTCAAATTAGAAATCAATAAAAATAATCTTTTATTGAATAATTATAAGTATTTTTCTAAGTGTATTTTTTATTATATTAAAAATTAAATATATAACAAGAAGTGGTTGAATAAAGTTATAAATTTAAATATAAGTAATGTTAAATAATTCGAAAAAGAAATTTTCATAATAAATTTTAGTAAAATATGAGTGGTTTATGTTGGAATTAAATCTAAAATTTTGAGTAATTCTGAATCAATTTGATGAACAAGATTCAATCAATCTGATCGAAATTCTTTGTTCTTCACTCTTCACTAGAGTGATTCAATTAATCTTGATTGCAAGATGATTTTGTGTAGTAATTAACAATGGAGAAGAAAGAAAAGATAATTGGGGAAGAAGAAGTTAGGGTTTGAACAAAGGAAGAAGAAAGAATTTTCTACAGAATTTTTATCTGCTCGCAAACTTGTGACTTTATTACACAATTGCAAGTGATTACAAAAGTATCAGTTACTCCCTTTATTTATAGTTTTAGGTTAGCTTGTTGCCTAAGTTAAAGTTCAACACATAAAAGTCCAAAATACCTAATTCAGTTAACACAACCAAAATAGGTCTAAGTCGAAATCCTATATAGAGACACACTGCTTCGACACTTCGACTGCTAAACATTTCAACACACATAGCAATTTTGACATACAACATAGTTTTGACATAAAAGATTACATTCTTAACACACCACTTAATTCATTGTGTCTAAACTATCTACATTCATCATTTCTCTGAGTCTTCTGAATACTTCGACCTGTACACCCTTTGTCATGATGTCTACAATCTGATTCTCAATTTTGCAGTGTTCCAAGTTCAGCTTCGCTTTTGCTACATGCTCATGAAGATAGTGGAACCTCATTTCGATGTGCTTGCTTCTGTCATGTGCTATCAGATTCTTCGCCAGATTGATAGCTAACATGTGGTCGATCTTCATGATAATTTCTCCATGATATTTCCTTGTTATCTCTTCAACCAGATTCACCATCCATGTTGCATGACATGCATAAAGAGAAGCAATTATGTATTCTGCTTCACACAACAAGAGTGCTACTACTGGTTCTTTTTCCAAACTCCAAACAACTAGGGTATCCCCTAGCATAAACACATAACCAGCTGTGGATTTTCGATCCTCAAGATCACTACACCAACTTGAGTCGGTGTAACCTGTAACACCCCAAATTCTACCTGATACTTATAACGAAAATCAGAGTATTTAAAAGCTTCCAACACATTTGGGATATCACATTTCAACATGTTACAACACATAAACAGATACATAGTGTTGTACCCCAAAATTTACCCTCCCATATTCTTCAAAGTTTTGGCAAACATCCTCCTCAAAAGGTTCAAAGTCTACTCAAGGGGGTGCACAGTCAACCACTCTCCTAATACAATCAAAATTAGGGTTTTGGTTCCTGCAAGGAAGTTGAGGTTTTCAAGGGCTCAATCAAGTCCCATATGTTCATAAACATTGTCAAGCACCCACATGTCAAGTTTCAAGGCTCACAAGGTCAAGTTGCACAGTCAAAAACCCTAATTGCTCCACAGTCAACTGTAGGGGCAAAATGGCCATTTGGCAGTCAAAAGTCAAAATTTTTGGTCAACATCTTATTTTGAAGCCACAATCATCATTTGATCAAGTCTTGATCATGATTCCACAAGAATGGCTCAAAAATCATCAAGGTGTCAAAAGTTTCTATTTTTGGACAGTTGAAAAGTCAACTGTAACTTGACCAAGGCATAACTTTTTCATGGTTCATCAGAAAAATCCCATCCAATGCTCATCTTGAAGGGTAGGACATTTCCTACAACTCATCTTCACATTCCAAGTCCAAGAAATGCTCTCACAAAAAGTTATCAATTTCAACATTATAGGTCATTTTCAAAAGTCAACAAAAAGACACTTTAAGCCAAAGACCATAACTTGAGATTGGTAAATCAAAATGACATGGGACCAAAGACATTGGTTAGAGGACTCCAAGACCTTTCCAAAATGTCCAAGAACATGTTCATATCTTTAAAATTGAGCAAGATGTGCATTGGAGAAGTTGGGAAATTTTTGTGAAATGGCCAAAATCAATTATCCTTGAAACTTCATTTTTGACAAAAGGGGCCCACTTTTTCCACTTGTTTCAGCTTGTCCATGCTTCCCACGTGTCCCACAAATTATTTCAAGATTTAAAATTAATTTTTCCATTTCTATTTAATTTTATTTGATTTAATTCATTTTAAATATTTTAAAATCAAATAAAAATCAAGAAAATTAATTAAAGGGTATATTTTGTATTGAAATGCTTTGATACACCATCATGACCATTCCAAATTCGTGCAAAGGCCTAAATCAAGCAAGAATTCAAATTTTGGCACAAAAATGGAAATTGTTTCAATGGAGGTTATGGCAAATCTCAAACATGAATGCATTAGGTTAATGGCCTTAATTCTGATTAAAACTCTTTACATAACATGTATGCAAGCCATCACAAGAGAATTCACGACCTAGAGAGCCATACAAACTGAGAACCAAGTTGCAAAATTTACAGAAAAATTTGAAAACTGAAATCATAGTGGCAGCGCATTTCAAGCCTCCATTTCAATCCAAACACACTCCTGGCATCCCTAGAAAGCTTTTGCAATAAAAAATCAATCCAAACGTGCCCAGAATCTTAGAACTCAGGCCAAACGGTTTGCAATATTTTCTTGATTTCTATATGATCATTCATGCGCTTTTAACATTTTTTTTGAATTGGTTTATACTCATAGGGACATTCTGAAGCTTTCTGTACCATTCAATTGAACTATAGCATCCTATATCAAAAACTGCCATTGATGGACATTAGGTTTTCAGAAGCTCAAAATTAGGCGTTTCCTCATATGGAAAAATTAGGCCACTAAACCTATACCATTGAAATCGTGACATCCAGACGAAATCAATCCACACCTCGCGCCCTTTTTACATTTGCCCATGCTCTAATCGTTATTTTCATGGTTTGCAGTTAGTGGGGGTTTAAAACCCCCGCTATTTGTTTATATTACAGGCAGATGAAGAAGATGAAGCTGGCGTGTCAAGACATGATTGGGGCATTCAAAATTTCAGCGCGTTTTTTTTGTTTCATATCATTAATGTTGGTTTTGTTTTATATTATTTGTTATCTATTCCATATACAACGCGTGCGCACAGCTCAACTGGCAAGTGATACGTTTGGTAAACGCTGGGACCTGGGTTCGATTCCCAGGTCCCCCCACATATTTCATATTTTTCCTCTTAACATGTTTCCATGCAGTGCACGTCCTAGGGCTCATCATGCAACCTCAAACGCTAGCTTGCCACATGGCCATGAGGATCAATCTGAAGGCCAGAACATGCAGTCCATGATACACACTCAGTCAACCACATACACACACGCTGAAAAGTCAAACAGGCTTCTTGTTCAATGGGCCAAAAATGCTCCAAAAACCTCCCAAATGGGCCAGACACCCCCATGGTTTGCATCTTGCTTTTTTTTTATTTGATCTTTCTTTTGATTCTTTTAATTGTTTTTAATTGTTTTCTTTAATTTCACAAATTAATTTTCATAATAAAAAAAATCAGAAACTAAAATATATTTAATTATTATTATTTCACCATTAATGTATTTTTGTAAATAAACTTTAAATAATAAATGTAATTAATTTAGGTTTTCAATTTTAACACTTTTTTTTCAAATAAATAAAATATGTAGAAATTAGGGTTTCTAACATTCTCATTTTTTTAATAAATAAATTTCTCATCATTATTATCATTATTAATTACTAAATATTTTGTAAATAAATATGTAAATAATTAATTAGCATAAATTAGGTTTTAAAACTTTAACCTTTTCTTTAATAATTAAAAATATTTAGAACTAGGGTTTCCTTCTAATTTTAAATTCTTTTCTTATTTCATTAAATACAAAAAACATAAAAAACATTTCTTTTCTTTTATTAAATAATTAATTAACTTTTAATTTCATTTAATTTCTTTAAAGGGTCCAACGCCCTCGAACGTTCTATTTTTTATTCCTTTCGCGCTTTTATTCTTATTTTTTCTTTCAAATATTATGTAATTGCTCAAGCCTTGTAATAGTAACTAAGTTTTACTTTCCGCATTTTTACCAAACGGGTCTTTGTTAATTTGGCGATGTATAGACCCGCGCCTTGTAATAGCGTAGGATTTTACTTTCCGCACTTTAATTTCCGCACTTTTAAACTGCTAAATTGCATGAAAGAATGTATGGCCTAAATTAAAAACAAGCGTAGATCACCATGACACATGTACAAGATAAAACATAACATGAAAATAACACACCAATTCACACATCACTCTTAGGGTACGCCTCACTGTTGCCTTGCCCTCGAAACGTGGTCGTCGAGTATAGAACGTTTTAGTAAGTCCTTATGTCCATGACATGATCCAGTTGCCTCGAAACGGTTGCCTCGGAATTAAAAATGATCAATGGCATAAGGGTAGCTTCTAAGGTGTCCTATTGTTGCTCTGGTGACCACACTGTCCCTATAAACGAATTGACCCGAACACCTCCAACGGTGGTGCTACCTACCTCTCAATGGTGGGACAACACTACCTTAAGGACATTTACACAGCCTAATTCCTTAAGGGTAGGTGGATGACTCATAGATACTTGCTCTAATTCAAAAAAAATCAAAACTCTTTTCACACCGACACTTTTCAAAAAGCTTTCAAAACAATTTTTCAACACTCTTGAGGACTGATACAAGAGTCGATCTGAAATCTTTAAAACGAAACTTTTTCAAACTCACTCACAATTGAAAAGCAAACACTTTTGAAAACACAATGAGCAAGTATCTAAGAGCCCATGGATAACCATGGATAGAAAGGGTGCTAACACCTTCCCTTTCTATAAATCTACCTCCCGAACCGAGAAACTATCTCATAAGGAATTTTGCTATGCTTTTGTCCTGTCCATATTGGAGAAAATAAAAGACGGTGGAGACTCTTGCTTCCGCGACATTTCGCGAACCAGCTAAAAACAGTCAGTTCCAGATCCACCGATCACAGAACTGGCGACTCTGCTGGGGACATACTTAAAGTGAGGTGTACCTTAGGATAGCTCAGACTTGTGTTTTCAATTGCTGTGTTTGTTTGCTTTATTATTGTGGGCTGCATCGGAGTTACATAGATCCTAACCCGGATCTGGGGATACCCTGTTAGGTAGCATAAGCTGTGAGGGACCTGTCCGGCGTAGACCGACACAGGTGAAACAGTGGCTACGTTGGTGTGGCACCTTGGTCTGTACCGATATCCCTTGTGTTGCAACGAGGAGAATATGGGTCTTCTGAGGAGTCATTAAGCACCAACCGACCTTAGAACCTTAAATGACCCAACTTGGCCAATAGAACAGTAGCAGTATGCTACACCCATTGAGGCTAAACTCTCGCGATGGTTCTGGCCGCAAGAAAAGATTATGATGCTAGAGTTATGACTGATTGAGGGTAGTCAGTGATATTGGGATCCTCTAGAACCCAGTTACTTCTGATAGGACAGGTCTTAACCAACAAACTGAAAGAGGGTAATACCTAGACCCCATGCTGGCCTAAACTCTAAGGGCTTGTCTTGTGTGACTTGTGTGCCTTATCATGTTTGCCTTTGTGAATATTTGTGGTGTGCTTTATCATAACATCATGCCATCATAAACATTGCATGCATCCTGCATAAGGACTGACCATTTCAAAGACAAGAGGGTTTCACCTTTGCTCTGTTTTGTAGAACATCATGATGCCTATGTGAAGGAATACTATCCGGTTCAACTTTGTTCACCCACCTGAGTTGCTTGAAGAGTTGGTTAGCAGAATTCCAAATACTACTTCCTTCATCCAGAGGCATGGTTCTCTTCTCGGTTTAGTCACGGCAAAGTGGGACCAACAACTGATGAGTGTCCTGACCCAGTTTTATGACCCTCTGTACCAGTGCTTCACCTTTCAAGACTTCCAGCTGGTCCCTACCCTGGAAGAGTTCTCTGATTTTCTTGGCATCCCTATCTTGGATCAGACTCCCTTCACTGGTTGGGAAAAGACTCTTAGACTCGAGGAGATTGCAGCAGCCATTCCTGTGACCAACCAAGAGGTAATGGACAATTGGGTGACTAGAAGCGGAGTTAAGGGCTTCTTGGCTAAGTTTCTGATTGGTAAAGCTAATAGTTTCTGGAATGACTTAGACTTCAGGGCGTACGAGGACATTCTGGCTCTCTTAATCTATGGGCTAGTATTGTTTCCAAATCCTGATAACTTTGTCAATATCAATGCCATAAGGATCTTCATGTCTCGGAACCCTGTACCCACTCTCTTGGGTGATGTCCTGCAACAACTCTATGCTCGTACTGCCTGAAGACGAGGAACTCTGTGGTGTTGTACTCCTTTGTTGGTGAGGTGGTTTATTTCACACCTCCCTAAGTTCGTGCTAAAGAACCAAGAAGGAAGAGGCTGGGCTCATAGGTTAATGTCTCTCACCGATAATGACATCATTTGGACTCTCAGAGGTTTAGATGAGGTAGCTGTTATTGATCATTGCGGAGAATATCCTAATGTTCCATTGATTGGAACTCAGGGCGGAATCTCTTATAATCCATGTTTAGCTCTCCGTCAGTTTGGAAGAGCCAGAAGAACAGGGCCTCATGAGATGCTGGTGCCTCACATCAGTTTTGAGTTTCAAAAAGATAGTGACGAGCTACGTCGTAGATTCATCAAAGCTTGGGACAGAATTCACAAAGCTGACCCACAGGAGCTGGGACCGAAGACTTCTCTACCTATGGAACCCTATCACAAATGGGTCTGCATCCGTGCTCAGAAGTTAGGTATGCCATATGAAGCTGTCAGGCCTATCATTCTTGAAGGTCCTGATGGAGATGGGGTTCCTCCAACTGTTCTCCCTCCTCAGATACCCATTGATGTTGATACACTAAAGAGGTCTTGGGTGCAACTACAGGAAGAGCGGGATTACTATGGGAAAAGTTCAACGAACAGGAACAGAAGATCCAGAAGCTGACCAAGCAACTGGAGAACGAGCGAACCCTGAATGACTATATCCGTACTGAGAAGAGGAGGCCATGGGAGCACTGATGGGCTTTGGATGTTTCTTTTACAACTTTATTTCCTTTTCAGTATTTTCATTCTTGTAACGCCTAAAGGCAGATTGTTGAACAATTTAAAGTTTAAATCTAATAAAGTGTGTTCCTTTTGTTTACAAAGTTGATTCCCGATTGTCTTTGAAAACATAATTCATACGCATTTCATTCATCATATGCATTACAGGTGCCCCTTTTTCCTACAGGTTGCTTAATCTCCTTCGCAGTTTATTTTAGCACTCAAGCATCATGAATCCTGAACTCACTACCGAGCAAGCTATCAAGGCCCTCCAGGCCCAGAATGCCCAATTTCAGGAGATGGTCATGAACTTGGCCCAGGGACAACAAGAGCTGAAGGCTTTGCTCTTGAAGAAGAATAAGAAGAAGAAGAGGACTGTGCTATTCAACACTGGGCGCAGACTCGGGAATACATTACAGAATGAAGCTGAGAGGACTACTCCGTCTGTGGGGGAAGGCAGTCACCAAGGGAGAGAGGTCCCTAGTCCTGTGGTCTCTAACACTGAGACAGACTTCAATGACGAACAGTACCCTCCTGCTGAGGACCGGTACAAGCAACTGGAGGACAGGTTAAATGCTATGGAGATTCAACGTGTGCCTGGGTTGGATTTCGGAGACTTGGGTTTATCTTCTGGGGTGGTGATCCCACACAAGTTCAAGGCGCCTGCCTTTGTGAAGTATGACGGGGCTTCCTGTCCCAAGATGCACCTCCGTTCTTATGTAAGGAAGATCCAGCCTTACACAGCAGACAGGAACTTATGGATCCACTTCTTCTAGGAGAGTCTTTCAGGGACTCACCTCGAATGGTTCTATCAGCTGGATGGAACCAACATTCGTAACTGGGAGGATTTGGCCACTTCTTTTTACAAGCAGTATCAATATAATTCCAACCTCGCTCCTACGCGTACCCAACTCCAGGGTATGTCGCTAGGATCGGGAGAAGGTTTTAAGGAGTACGCACAAAAATGGAGAGACCTGGCTGGCAGGGTGCAGCCACCATTGACGGACCGGGAGCTGGTGGATATGTTCTTGGGGACCCTATCTGGTCCATTCTTCAATCATCTCATTGGTAATTCCTCTGCTGGGTTTACTGACCTGATCCTGACTGGTGAGAGGATCGAGGCTGGTATAAAATCGGGAAAGATACAGAAGGGTGCCTCCTCAAATACTGAAAAGAAGCCCTTCAAGAAGGAGGCAAGTGTTGTGTATGGTCCAAGAAGGCAAAGCAAACCTGAACGCCGCCAAGCTGTCAATGCGGTGGTTATTTCTAAGCCTGCTGCTGCTCCACAACAGTACAACCAACCCAGAGCTGAGAGGCCCAAACGGCAGTATACTCGGCTCAGCATGACTCTCTCTCAGATCCTGCCGCAACTACTGTCAACTAGCCTAGTAACTGTCAAAGAGGCTTCGAAGATGGTAAACACAGCATCTCCGAAATACAACCCCAACACCCGTTGCGCGTATCACTCTGATAGCCCGGGACATTATACTGATGATTGTTGGGCCCTGAGGAATAAGGTTCAGGACCTTATTGATGCCAAGGAGATACAGTTCGAGGCGCCCGAGAGGCCAAATGTTGTGACCGCTCCCATGCCCCAGCATGGAGTGAATGCTGTTGAGGAGGATTTGTATGTAGCTTCTGTGGATGATGTTGCTACTCCGCTGCTGACCTTCAAGAGGAACCTGTTGCTAGCCGGTTTATTTCCGGGATGTAGCAAAGGTTGCCCTTTATGTGCTGATTCCCCTGCTGGTTGTTCTTTGCTGAAATCAGGCGTCCAAAACCTGATGGATAGTAAAGAGATCTTGTTCAAGAAGACTGCCGTTCCTGCTGCCCCTGTTGAAGAAGTTTCAATTGTTACCATTTTCAATAACCCTTCCAAGGCTCCTTCAAAGAAGCCTGTCCAAATTTTGCCTGTTCATAAGATTGCTCCCATCACCATTACTGTTCCGGGGCCCATCCCCTACAAGTCTGATAAAGCTGTCCCGTGGCACTATGGGGCAGATGTTTATGTTCTGGGAGTGAAGCAAGAGTTCAACGCTGGTACCAGTGTCACCAACATCACTGGGCCTGCTAAGGTCACTCGTAGTGGAAGACTGTTCTCACCAGACATCGCTCCTCCGGCAATTCAAAGGCCTCTGGTCATCACACCTGCCAGTGTGCCTATTTCCCCCCTAATCAAGTTTCCACCCCTGCTGCCGAGTCATCTGACGCTCGGGGCAAGGGGATTGCTGCTGATATGCCTGCCCGGACGGAGGCACCAAAGACCATTGTTGAGGCTTCCAAGCAAGAGATGGAAGAGATCCTCAAGATTATAAAGAAGAGTGATTTCAACGTCGTTGAACAACTGGGGCACACCCCCTCCAAAATCTCCATGCTATCACTGTTGCTGTGTTCAGAGGCCCATGCCAAGGCCCTGATTGCTTTCCTGAAAACAGCCCACGTGCCTCAAGAGACGTCTGCTGATCAATTCACCGACTGTGTGGCCAACTTAACCGCTGATAATGGCCTGGGTTTCTCTGATGCTGATCTGACGACCAAGGGGAAGAACCATAATGATGCCCTGCATGTCTCCATTAAATGCAGGGGCACTACCCTTGCTCATGTGCTGGTTGACACTGGTTCTTCACTAAACGTGCTACCCAAGAAGGCTCTAGACAGGATGGACTGTGAGGGTTTAGAGCTCAAACCAAGTAACATTGTTGTCCGGGCCTTTGACGGGTCCAAAAGGATGGTACATGGTGAGGTTGACATCCCGATCAGGGTTGGTTCGCAGGTATTTGATTCAAAATTCTATGTGATGGAAATCCGTCCATCCTATTCTTGTTTGCTGGGTTGCCCGTGGATCCACAAGGGTGGAGTTGTGACTTCAACTCTACATCAGAAGCTCAAATACCCGGTCTGGGGGAAGATTGTAACAGTGCAAGGGGAAGAGGAATACATGGTCAGCCACCTCAACTCTTTCAGGTACGTGGAAATGGACGGGGAGTTCACTGAGACCCCCTTTCAACATTTTGAAGAGGTACCTCAAACATTGGCAGCAGCAGAAGCAGTGACTGAAGAGGGTTCTCCTTTGAAGATGGCCTCCTTAAAGGACGCCTGGGCTGTGATTGAAAAAGGTGAATGTGCAAACTGGGGCAGGATCCCTGATTTTACTCCAAAGACTGACAAATTTGGCTTGGGTTTCACTGCAGAAGCTCAGAAGGCTGTGTGCAAGGCAAGGATTGGAAGACCTCCTGTACTCATCACCAATCCAGGAGTGAATGCTATTGGGGATGAAGACGAAGTGGAAGAATCCGAGTTCGACAGCTGGATCTACCCAACGACCAACGGTGGACCTAACAACTGGACTACAAAAGACTTTACACCCATTACTTTTGTCACCCAGTAATGAACTTCTTTGTTTTGGATTTGTAATAAACAATAATTCTAAACTTTATGGCCCGGTGTCTTACCCGGGGCACCGTGGTTTTATTTGTGAGGGCTTTTGTTTGTCACTTTCATATATCATGAATAAAAGCATTGGACGTTTTTCACATTTCAAATCTTGCGCTCCCTTTCTTTCTTTCTTTATATATTACAAAACAGCTGTATTTACACACACTCACTCGTACAGGTTTCAATCCACTCTGGATCTCACTGGTAACGACTCTGCTACTGCCAGTTATGACTTCGAAAATCCGATCAACTTAGCCGAAGACGAAGGTGAAGATGATTGCGAAGTGCCTGGCGAACTTGCAAGACTGTTACTCCAGGAAGAGAGGGCCATTTAGCCACATGAAGAGCCAGTGGAAACATGGAATCTGGGTACTGAGACAGATAGAAAAGAAGTCAAGATTGGTGCTAATCTAGAGCTCAGTGTGAAACAACGGCTGATCCAGATGCTGCATGACTACATGGAAATCTTTGCCTGGTCTTACGAAGACATGCTTGGGTTGGATACCGACATCGTAGTTCATCATTTGCCTACCAAGGAAGACTGTCCTCCGGTAAAACAAAAGGTCCACCGTATGCGTCCAGAGATGTCTGAGAAGATCAAAGCTGAGGTTATGAAGCAATTTGATGCCGGGTTTCTAGCAGTGACTTCTTACCCTCAGTGGGTTGCCAATGTGGTGCTGGTGCCGAAGAAAGATGGTAAGGTTAGAATGTGTGTCGATTACATGGATTTGAACAGGGCCAGTCCCAAGGATGACTTCCCCCTACCTCACATCGACGTTCTGGTTGACAATACCGCTCAGCACAAGGTGTTCTCCTTCATGGATGGTTTTTCAGGTTATAATCAGATCAAGATGGCTCCTGAAGATATGGAAAAGACTACCTTTGTTACTCAGTGGGGCACCTTTTGCTACAAGGTCATGCCTTTTGGGTTGAAAAATGCTGGGGCAACCTACCAACGTGCCATGGTTTCTCTATTTCATGACATGATCCACCATGAGATTGAAGTGTATGTCGACGATATGATTGCAAGGTCCCAAACTGAGGAGGAACACCTTGATCATCTGCAGAAGATGTTTGACCGTCTGAAGTTGTACAAGCTAAGATTGAATCCAAACAAGTGCACATTTGGGGTAAGATCTGGAAAGTTGCTAGGCTTCGTCGTGAGCGACAAAGGCATTCAAGTAGACCCTGCCAAGGTTAAAGCCATACAAGAGATGCCAGTTCCCAAGACAGAGAAAGAAGTCAGAGGCTTTCTAGGGCGTCTGAATTACATTGCCCGATTCATCTCGCATCTAACTGCTACCTGTGAGCCAATCTTCAAGCTACTGAAGAAGGATCAAGTAGTACGTTGGAATGATGAATGTCAGGCCGCTTTTGACAGAATCAAAGAGTATCTCCAAGAACCACCCATCCTTATGCCACCGGTTGAAGGGAGACCTCTGATACTATACCTGACAGTACTTGACAGCTCAATGGGGTGTGTGCTGGGGAAGCATGACGAGTCTGGCCGAAAAGAGCACGCCATTTATTACCTTAGCAAAAAGTTTACCGACTGTGAGACCCGATACTCACTGCTCGAGAAAACTTGCTGCGCTTTGGTATGGGCTGCTCGCCGGCTGAGACAGTATATGCTGACTCACACTACTCTGTTGATTTCAAAAATGGATCCAATAAAGTACATATTCGAAAAGCCTGCTCTGTCTGGAAGAATAGCAAGATGGCAGATGATCTTGACAGAATACGACATCCAGTACACGACTCAGAAAGCCATCAAAGGAAGTGTATTGGCAGACCACTTGGCACACCAGGCAGTGGACGACTACCAGTCAATGAACTTTGAATTTCCTGACGAGAGCATCATGATTGTGACTGATTGTGAAGTACCTGGACCGGATGAAAGACCTGAGGAAGGATCCCGATGGTCTATGCACTTTGACGGAGCCTCCAACGCTTTGGGTAACGGTATCGGTGCTATGATCATATCCCCTCAAGGCACTCATACTCCACTTACTGCCCGACTATGTTTCAACTGCACCAACAACATGGCGGAGTATGAGGCATGCATCATGGGTCTTCAAGCTGCGATTGACTTAAGGATCAAGTTTCTGAGTGTCTTCGGAGATTCCGCTCTCGTGATCAATCAGATTAAAGGCGAGTGGGATACGAAACATCCGAATCTTATTCCTTACAGAGAATGTGTGTTGACATTGATCCCCCATTTCACAGAGATAACATTTGAACACTTCCCAAGAGAGGAGAATTAGTTGGCGGACGCGCTGGCTACGATGTCTTCTATGTTCAAAGTCAAGTGGGACAATGAGGCTCCCCGGATCATCATCTGGAAACTGGACGAACCTGCATACTGTTGTGATCTTGAGGCTGAGGTGGTAACTGAAAAACCCTGGTACCATGAGGTGAAGAGGTACTTGGAAGCTCAAGAATACCCTGAAGGTGCATCTGTCAACGACAAAAAGTTTCTGAGAAGGTTCGCAGCGAAGTTCTTCCTTAGCAACGGTGTTCTGTACAAGAGAAACCATGATTCGACCTTACTGCGTTGTGTGGATAAGACTGAAGCAGAAAGGATCATGGCAGAGCTGCATGAAGGTACATTCGGAACACATTCCAGTGGACATACCATGGCAAAGAAGATCCTTTGGGTAGGATATTTCTGGTCCACAATGGAAGCTGACTGTTACCAACATTCTCGGACATGTCATAAGTGCCAGATCTATGCTGTTAAGGTGCACGTTCCCCCAGTACCTCTGAACGTCTTGACAGCACCTTGGCCTTTTGCAATGTGGGGCATTGATATGATCGGCGAGATCAGACCTACGGCATCCAACGGGCATCGCTTCATCCTGGTGGCGATTGATTACTTTACAAAGTGGGTTGAAGCAATTTCTTACGCTACGGTAACCAAGAACGTCGTGGCACGGTTCATTCGACACAATCTGATCTGTCGATACGGTGTCCCGGAAAGGATCATTACGGACAATGGTACCAATCTTAATAACAAGATGATCGCTGAGCTCTGCGAGCAATTCAAGATACAGCACCACAACTCTTCTCCCTATCGGCCGAAGATGAATGGGGCTGTAGAAGCAGCTAATAAGAATATCAAGAAGATTGTGCAGAAGATGACAGTGACCTATAAAGATTGGCACGAGATGTTACCGTTCGCTCTTCATGGGTACCGTACCTCAGCAAGAACGTCAATCGGGGCAACTCCTTTTTCCTTGGTCTACGGCATGGAGGCAGTCTTGCCGATTGAAGTCCAGATACCCTCTCTCCGGATAATGAAGGATGCAGATCTGAGCGAAGATGACTGGATCCATACTCGACTTGATCAATTAAATCTAATTGATGAAAAGAGACTCACCGCTATTTGTCATGGTCAGACGTACCAAAAACAGATGGTCAGGGCATTTAACAAGAAAGTCAGACCACAAGAGTATCAAGTTGGGGACCTGGTAATCAAACGCATCATTCTTCCTCAAAGTGATCCCAGGGGCAAATGGACCCCTACGTACGAAGGGCCATTCGTGGTTAAACATGTGTTCTCAGGAGGAGCCATGATTCTAACCACTATGGATGGTGACGACCTTCCTCACCCCGCCAATGCAGACATAGTAAAAAGATACTACGCATGATAAAGGACCCGCTAGGTTGACATACCTAGGCAAAAATTAGGGCTTCCCGGCGAACCAAAAGGGTTCGGGCAAAGTGAGGGATGAAATGAAAAAATCTGTACACCCGGCAAGTCGAAAACCTGAAAAGGCGGCTTGGGCAAAAATGGGTATCCCGGTGGACTGAAAACCCGAAAGGGCAGTCCAGGCAAAAGTTAGGGATTAAAGCGTAATACTATGTCTCATTGGATCACCTTGCATCCAGAATCCGGTATCAACTATCAAGTTCAGACGGCATCGATCAGTCAGCTTCATCTTCAACCGAGCAGCCAAGTGATGAGACGCTCGAAGACATAAAGGCGATAGCAGAGTTGGAACCCAGTGGGATTATTCTCTTCACATAGCTGTTTTGTTTTCTCTTTGTACAAAATTGTATAAACTCTGTTTGTTCGGCGGCGTTCTCTTACTAGGACGTCTGCCCCTTGTACATAAACGCCTATTCACAGGCAAATTCAAAAATCAATACAAATTCACTTTTCAAGACCAATTGTCAATTGTTTTTTTCCTTTTTCTGTTTTGTTTTGCGAAGAACGTCCAATGTTCAAATTGTGATATATGCATTTGACACTAATTGCTAAACTCATAAATATTTGCATACGAAACAAAGGATTAATTACAGGTAACATCAGAAACAGGGGCAATAATGAGTTGTCTAAAGCGATCTAATTGCTCCGTCCACCAAGGTACCAAGGTAAGTTCGGCCGAAGAATGTAACCAAGATATCTTAATTCCCCAGAGAGTGAGCCAAGATTCAACAAATTCTCTCCCAAGCAGTTGGTCTCACATCAACCCTAACAAGGCACAGTATCTCCTAACAAGTCAGCGATACTCTCCCCAAGCAGAGTTAGCCTACTCAGTCAGCCTTAAGGAAATTGGGTATCCCCAGCAGATCTCAACATTCCTCAGCGGAGTATACAAACATTCTTAACAAGCATCCCCGACAGTCTTGATCTAAGATTGTTCCCTGGCGGAATACCAGGCATCCAGTGGAGCCATTCCCCAGTCCAAGCTGAAAGGTTCCCCCAGGAGAGTCCAATCAATCTCCCCAGTAGTAAGCTTATCCCCAGTAGATTCTGGAAGCTTATCCCTCGCAAGAGCACGAACGCGTCTCTCAGACTTTTTATTTAAAGGTTATTTCCCCACCAGGATATAACTGGGTTATCCTCAGCCAATTGCCACGGAAAGATCGTCCCCGGCGAAGTCTTCCCATCCCCAGCGGAGTTCATCCAATCTTCCAACAGAACTTAACAATGGTATCCCCAGCGGAGTTATCATCAAACTCAGCAAAGTACCTCTCTTTCCCCACAGAGTATTCCCCGCAGAGTATTCTATTCGCCAAGTTCATTCCCCCAACGGAGTCATCTTCTCCTACCGGTATTCTTACAACCATCATCCCCAGCGGAAACAACAAAGCTCTACTCTTCAATAGCAGCCCAGGAGTTAACTGCCCGACACCCGTCAAGGATTTACTTTCCTAGACAAAACATACATTCATGAACATCACATTTTCATACATTATAGCATGCACATACGCATCATGAACATACAATCTCATTTATTTCGAGAACATCACGCATGTCATACATCATGACGTTGCATACAACTAACATTTTGTTTTTTCAGGACAAAGATCAATACAAAGATAATTGCTATCAACGGTCGTGATTCCAGATCCGATTCCTGTATCTTGCTAGGGTGTATCTGTTGACGACTAATTCCAGACTCGATTCCTGTAACCTGCCAGGGCATGTCTGAAGAGTTCGAAGATCCGATTCCTGTATCTTTCCAGGGTGTATCTGTTGACGACTAATTCTAGACTCGATTCTTGTATCCTGCCAGGGCACGTCTGAAGAGTTCGAAGATCCGACTCCTGTATCTTGCCAGGGTGTATCTGTTGATGACTACATTACCAGACTCGATTCCTGTATCTTGCCAGGGCACGTCTGAAGAGTTCGAAGATCCGATTCCTGTATCTTGCCAGGGTGTATCTGTTGACGACTAGTTCTAGACTCGATTCCTGTATCCTGCCAGGGCACGTCTGAAGAGTTTGAAGATCCGATTCCTGTATCTTACCAGGGTGTATCTGTTGACGACTACATTACCAGACTCGATTCCTGTATCCTGCCAGGGCACGTCTGAAGAGTTCGAAGGTCCGATTCCTGTATCTTGCCAGGGTGTATCTGTTGACGACTAATTCCCGACTCGATTCATGTATCCTGCCAGGGCACGTCTGAAGAGTTTAAAGATTCGATTCTTGTATCCATCCAGGGCACATCTACATAAAGAGTTTGAAGATCAACTCCTGTAACAGGCCAGGTAATTATTTTCTTTCTCAGGTACGCAAGTTCTCGCTAAGGAATCTCTTACGCGATCGACACCCAGATGGGATCTATAAGCCCATCCTTCTATCCACCATCTCTCCAAATGGCATCTGTAAGTCCATTCCCGCTATCACACTGCTGATACTCAACTATGTGAGTGCAAATTTCTGGGCACTCTAGTGTTCAATCATCTTCCACCTTCGGATCACGAAAGGCACACACGCCAATCTACATCCTCAGGTCTAAGAAGATTGAACAGGGGCAACTGTTGTACCCCAAAATTTTCCCTCCCATATTCTTCAAAGTTTTGGCAAACATCCTCCTCAAAAGGTTCAAAGTCTACTCAAGGGGGTGCACAGTCAACCACTCTCCTAATACAGTCAAAATTAGGGTTTTGGTTCCTGCAAGGAAGTTGAGGTTTTCAAGGGCTCAATCAAGTCCCATATGTTCATAAACATTGTCAAGCACCTACATGTCAAGTTTCAAGGCTCACAAGGTCAAGTTGCACAGTCAAAAACCCTAATTGCTCCACAGTCAACTGCAGGGGCAAAATGGTCATTTGGCAGTCAAAAGTCAAAATTTTTGGTTAACATCTTATTTTGAAGCCACAATCATCATTTGATCAAGTCTTGATCATGATTCCACAAGAATGGCTCAAAAATCATCAAGGTGTCAAAAGTTTCTATTTTTTGACAGCTGAAAAGTCAACTGTAACTTGACCAAGGCATAACTTTTTCATGGTTCATAAGAAAAATCCCATCCAATGCTCATCTGGAAGGAGAGGACATTTACTATAACTCATCTTCACATTCCAAGTCCAAGAAATGCTCTCACAAAAAGTTATCAATTTCAACATTATAGGTCATTTTCAAAAGTCAACAAAAAGGCACTTTAAGCCAAAGACCATAACTTGAGATTGGTAAATCAAAATGACATGGGACCAAAGACATTGGTTAGAGGACTCCAAGACCTTTCCAAAATGTCCAAGAACATGTTCATAGCTTTAAAATTGAGCAAGATATGCATTGGAGAAGTTGGGAAATTTTTGTGAAATGGCCAAAATCAATTATCCTTGAAACTTCATTTTTGACAAAAGGGGCCCACTTTTTCCACTTGTTTCAGCTTGGCCATGCTTCCCACGTGTCCCACAAATTATTTCAAGATTTAAAATTAATTTTTCCATTTTTATTTAATTTTATTTGATTTAATTCATTTTAAATCTTTTAAAATCAAATAAAAATCAAGAAAATTAATTAAAGGGTATATTTTGTATTGAAATGCTTTGATACACCATCATGACCATTCCAAATTCGTGCAAAGGCCTAAATCAAGCAAGAATTCAAATTTTGGCACAAAAATGGAAAGTGTTTCAATGGAGGTTATGACAAATCTCAAACATGAATGCATTAGGTTAATGGCCTTAATTCTGATTAAAACTCTTTACATAACATGTATGCAAGCCATCACAAGAGAATTCACGACCTAGAGAGCCATACAAACTGAGAACCAAGTTGCAAAATTTACACAAAAATTTGAAAACTGAAATCATAGTGGCAGCGCATTTCAAGCCTCCATTTCAATCCAAACACACTCCTGGCATCCCTAGGAAGCTTTTGCAATCAAAAATCAATCCAAACGTGCCCAGAATCTTAGAACTCAGGCCAAACGGTTTGCAATATTTTCTTGATTTCTATATGATCATTCATGCGCTTTTAACATTTTTTTGAATTGGTTTATACTCATAGGGACATTCTGAAGCTTTCTGTACCATTCAATTGAACTATAGCATCCTATATCAAAAACTGCCATTGATGGACATTAGGTTTTCAGAAGCTCAAAATTAGGCGTTTCCTCATATGGAAAAATTAGGCCACTAAACCTATACCATTGAAATCGTGACATCCAGACGAAATCAATCCACACCTTGCGCCATTTTTACATTTGCCCATGCTCTAATCGTTATTTTCATGGTTTGCAGTTAGTGGGGGTTTAAAACCCCCGCTATTTGTTTATATTACAGGCAGATGAAGAAGACGAAGCTGGTGTGTCAAGACATGATTGGGGCATTCAAAATTTCAGCACGTTTTTTTGTTTCATATCATTAATGTTGGTTTTGTTTTATATTATTTGTTATCTATTCCATATACAACGCGCGCGCACAGCTCAACTGGCAAGTGATACGTTTGGTAAACGCTGGGACCTGGGTTCGATTCCCAGGTCCCCCCACATATTTCATATTTTTCCTCTTAACATGTTTCCATGCAGTGCACGTCCCAGGGCTCATCATGCAACCTCAAACGCTAGCTTGCCACATGGCCATGAGGATCAATCTGAAGGCCAGAACATACAGTCCATGATACACACTCAGTCAACCACATACACACACGCTGAAAAGTCAAACAGGCTTCTTGTTCAATGGGCCAAAAATGCTCCAAAAACCTCCCAAATGGGCCAGACACCCCCATGGTTTGCATCTTGCTTTTTTTTTTATTTGATTTTTCTTTTGATTCTTTTAATTGTTTTTAATTGTTTTCTTTAATTTCACAAATTAATTTTCATAATAAAAAAAATCAGAAACTAAAATATATTTAATTATTATTATTTCACCATTAATGTATTTTTGTAAATAAACTTTAAATAATAAATGTAATTAATTTAGGTTTTCAATTTTAACACTTTTTTTTCAAATAAATAAAATATGTAGAAATTAGGGTTTCTAACATTCTCATTTTTTTAATAAATAAATTTCTCATCATTATTATCATTATTAATTACTAAATATTTTGTAAATAAATATGTAAATAATTAATTAGCATAAATTAGGTTTTAAAACTTTAACCTTTTCTTTAATAATTAAAAATATTTAGAACTAGGGTTTCCTTCTAATTTTAAATTCTTTTCTTATTTCATTAAATACAAAAAACATAAAAAACATTTCTTTTCTTTTATTAAATAATTAATTAACTTTTAATTTCATTTAATTTCTTTAAAGGGTCCAACGCCCTCGAACGTTCTATTTTTTATTCCTTTCGCGCATTTATTCTTATTTTTCTTTCAAATATTATGTAATTGCTCAAGCCTTGTAATAGTAACTAGGTTTTACTTTCCGCATTTTTACCAAACGGGTCTTTGTTAATTTAGCGATGTATAGACCCGCGCCTTGTAATAGCGTAGGATTTTACTTTTCGCACTTTAATTTCCGCACTTTTAAACTGCTAAATTGCATGAAAGAATGTATGGCCTAAATTAAAAACAAGCGTAGATCACCATGACACATGTACAAGATAAAACATAACATGAAAATAAAACACCAATTCACACACCACTCTTAGGGTACGCCTCACTGTTACCTTGCCCTCGAAACGTGGTCGTCGAGTATAGGACGTTTTAGTAAGTCCTTATGTCCATGACATGATCCAGTTGCCTCGAAACGGTTGCCTCGGAATTAAAAAGGATCAATGGCATAAGGGTAACTTCTAAGGTGTCCTACTGTTGCTCTGGTGACCACACTGTCCCTATAAATGAATTGACCCGAACACCTCCAACGGTGGTGCTACCTACCTCTCAATGGTGGGATAGCACTACCTTAAGGACATTTACACAGCCTAATTCCTTAAGGGTAGGTGGATGACTCATAGATACTTGCTCTAATTCAAAACAAATCAAAACTCTTTTCACACCGACACTTTTCAAAAAGCTTTCAAAACAATTTTTCAACACTCTTGAGGACTGATACAAGAGTCGATCTGAAATCTTTAAAACGAAACTTTTTCAAACTCACTCATAATTGAAAAGCAAACACTTTTGAAAACACAATGAGCAAGTATCTAAGAGCCCATAGATAACCATGGATAGAAAGGGTGCTAACACCTTCCCTTTCTATAAATCTACCTCCCGAACCGAGAAACTATCTCATAAGGAATTTTGCTGTGCTATTGTCCTGTCCATATTGGAGAAAATAAAAGACGGTGGCGACTCTTGCTTCCGCGACATTTCGCGAACCAGCTAAAAACAGTCAGTTCCAGATCCACCGATCACACATAGCACTTTAATTTTGGAGGATCATATAACAACTTGCATCAGCTTTTAAAACAAAACTACTTCTTTTATTAATAACGCAGCAAAATCATAATTACAACTTCAAGTAGCATCATATGTTTCGTTCAACTAAAACAACTTGAGGGGCAACATATTATTTCATATAATTCAAATTAGGATTCAACAACTAAAACAATTTCAACAAGTAAACAACTATTCGATCATTTCCCCTCGAGTGCTATGTATCAGAGCGACCAATCAGCTTTGAATTAATAAGGCTAAGCAAATCTTCATTCTTGATTACCTGCACGTTATCAACAGAGGGCAACATTTAAACAGTAAGAGGTGAGATTCTTAAATCGTATAAGTGAGTGCATGATAAATCATATATTAGAATCAGGTCATGCAAAAATCACCACTTCACAACAACAATCGCAACAAGATATCATCAAAATGCAACAATTAATTCATCAACATAACAGCTCAATTGTACAAATTAGATTGCGACTCAATGTTATACAAATGCATGTGGTACCATTGGAGCAGAACTCATAACTTAGAAAATCTGCCAATAAATAAAGGCATCAACAAGGCATAAGCCTTCAACTTAATATTTTGCCAATCTAGGCCAACATGGTGCCAATCCAGGCTAACTTAATAATGCAGATGTATGTGACTCAATGAATGCAACAATCACATATAACTACAACAATCACCGTCACAAAGGCATAAACCTACATCGCCACTTTACCAATAATTAGAGGTACTCATCGTCGCTTCAACACTGGCCATAGACCTACAACTTAATCAACTTATCAATCACAACATATAAACAATGACATATTCAATAACAACGATGTATTCGGCAACGAATTATTCATAGCAACGACCTACAACACAATTCTTCCTGCATTTCGCATTATCATAAAATTATCACAACATCATAACCACAACTATTCAACTTTGGCAACAAGCCTATATCACTGTTATTACCAATTAATAGATGTAAATCTTCGTCATAACAATTCCTGTATCTTCACAAAATATTCGCAACATCATAGCATCAACGCACACCACAAAGAAAACACAAACATGATAGTCGTTTGCAAAATACTCCCATAACTCTCTATGTATTAGTTATTCATTAGTTAATTATTCTCCTAATATTCACTTCTAGATAACTAACTGGCAATACATATTTTCTTCTGCTATTTAATTAATCCTCTAAAACAGTTACTGTAACTTTACTAATTATTTCCAACTCTGTCTTATTTCTACAGGCTGTTAAAATTATATTGACACTATTAAATTAAGATTACTGACATATATGTGCTTCTACTAAAGTTGTTTCTGCTATATCATACTACTGATAAGAATAGTTTAATTTTTTCCCTAACTGCTTTTGTATTTAATAGACTCCATACTGATACCATATAAAAATTATATAATAGTGCCACAGAAACAGAAACAAGCGCCACTGCCTAACACTCAGTGCCAAATGACACTTTCCTTCTACAAGCACCCTAGTGCCTAACGACACTCTTCCTTTTCTCTTAGGGCTGCCGAACGGCAGCCCACCCACATACAACAAGTGTCAAACGACACTTCCACCCCCAGACCAATTTTTATTTCTTATTCTTATTTTCGATACTGTTTCAATGGATTTTCTGCTACTGTCTACTATTCCAAATCCAATCCAGACAAGTATATAACACAGTAATACACCAATTCTTTGACAATTCCTTAATCACATCAATTATTAATAATATTTATCACAACAACACAAACCAACACAAATCAACAGACAGTAACAATCCCACATGCTAATTCCCACATAAAAATTATCATATACCCCATTATAGGATAAGAAACCCCACCCTTACCTGGTTTAGTTTGATGACAACTCTATATGTCTCCGATTGAATCTCCTCTTGGCCTCTTGGTTCAACTTCATGTAGCTCTCTTCTTCTCTAAAAAAAACTATTTTCCTTTTTCTCTTCTTTTTCCTTTTCCTGATACACTATCCTCTCTTTCTATTCCAAATAATAGTGTTTCTCTTAGTGGGCCTACATACACACTCCACTATTACTACTATCACAACATAAGCCCAATTAAATAAATAGGCACATAATATAATCTAATATTATTTCCAATAATATTCTTCAACTATGATCGATCCACACTTTAAATAATAGTAACTCGCAAATGATATTCTAATAATAGTTCTCCGACTAAACCGTCTAATTTATCCGACTATCAACTAACCGCTCAACTCAACATATTTATCCAATTATGCTTCTTAGAATAATACTGATAATTCTCAAATTAATTCCACCAAATTAAATCTGATTATTTATCATGCCACTAAATAAAATAATTCCGACTTCGACGATAAAAATTCGAATTAATATAAAATATTAAAAAATATTTAATTAAATAAATAATTAAATATTGGGGCGTTACATAACCCACTAACTTACATTATTTTCCTTCATCAGTTGTAGGAAACAGAATGCCATAGTCGAGATTTCATTTCAGATACCTTAATATCCTTTTCGTTGTGCTAGATGTGATACTTATGGCTTATGCATGAATCTACTCATCATAACTACATTGTATGCTAAGTCGAGCCTTGTGTGACAAATGTATCTTAATGACCCAATAAGTCTTTTGTACTGTGTTGGGTCGACATAATCTTCATTTGAGTCTTCCGACAGTTGTAGTCTTGGTTCAGTAGGCGTCGAAGTCGAGTTACATTCTTCCATCTCAAATCTCTTGAGTATCTCACTTGCATATCTTTTTTTATGCATCATCAAGCATCTACTACTCTTGTAGAATTTTATGTCAAGGAAGTATGAAATGTATCCCATATCAAACATTTTGAATTCCTTGCTAAGATCACCTTTCAAGTCTTCAATCACTTTCTTGCAGCTATCTGTTATCAATAAGCTGTTGACATAGAGACACGGTATAAGCAATTCACTATTTATTCTTCTTACATATACTCCATGCTCAGTTGTGCACTTCAAAAATTTCTTTTCCCTTAGGAAATTGTCAATCTTCTTATTCCAAGCTCTTGGAGCTTATTTAAGTCCATACAGAGCTTTACACAACATACATACCTTTATTTCTTCACCTTGTTTCACAAACCCAACTGGTTGTGCAACATAAACTTCTTCATCTAAGGGGTCATTTAGGAATGCATATTTCACATCCATATGACACATGTGCCAATTGTTCATGTTTTCTAGACTAACAACCAACCTGCTTTATTCGATCCTAGAAACAGGTACAAAAACTTAATCAAAGTCGATTCCTTCTTTATAAAGAAATCCTTTCGACACAAGTCTTACCTTGTGTCGAGTTACTTCTCCTTTGGAATTCGACTTTACCTTGTACACCCACTTCACATCAATTTCCTTCTTGCCTTAAGGCAATCCGACAAGTGACCAAATTTTTGTTGACTTCGATGGACTTCAGTTCCTTATTCATTGCTTTCATCCACTTTGAATCCTTTAATGCCTCAGTTGAAATGATTGGTTTGACATCTGCATAGAAAGCATAGTGTACCAGCTCGCCTTTATTATCGACCACATAATTTGATTTAATCACACATTCCTGCAACCTTGTAGGCATGCGTCTTGTTCTTTGAGGCCTACTTGGTCCTGCTTCACCTTTCACTTCTTGTCGAACTTCTTCTCTTTCGACTTCAGTGGTTGGTTCTTCACATAAGATTCTTACTGAACCTTTATTTACATTTTCATTCCAATCTCATTCCTTAAGCTCATCTATGATCACGTCCTTGCTGATCACTACTTTCTTATTCATTGGGTCAAACAACTTGTATCCATCAGTCGAATGATATCCTATTAGAATCATTTGACTCGACCTGTCATCATGATTTCTTCTTAACTGATCTAGCACATGCCTATGTGCAATAGATCCAAATACTTTTAGATGACTCAAGATAGACTTAACATTATACCAACATTCTTTTGGTGTGATTCCTTCTAGCTTATTCGTCGGACATTTGTTCAAAATGTATGTTGCAGTCGACACAACTTCATCCCAAAATTCCTTAGGTAAATGCTTTACTTTTAAAATAGTTCTCACCATATTCATGATGGTTCGATTATTTCTTTCAGCAGTTTCATTTTGTTGTGGAGTGTAGGGTGGCATCACCTCATGCAGGACCCTGTCTTTCTCATATAATATGCCGAAGTCTTTCGACACATATTCTCCACTATCATTAGTCCTCAGAATCTTGAGTTTTCTACCACTTTGTCTTTCGACCCACTACTACGGAAAATACATACCACAACGGTTGGAAAATGGATACCATAATGTTTGACCAACCGTTTTGAGGTAATATGTGATTGTATGTCTGGTGCTTTCCACCACAGTCGCGAGATCGTGGTAATAAGGCAGGACGCGTGCTACCTACCACAACAATTACACTTATCAACCGATATGATATATATATATATATATATATATATATATATATATATATATATATATATATATATATATATGTATGTATGTATGTATTCTGTTCGAAATCCAGCTGAAACAATTTATTTGGAATATAAATAACATTTCATCACTGTTACAATAGATAACCGTTGTGAAAAGTACTCAAAATTTATATATAATATGTAGATTTCTTGTTTTTCCATATACCTAACTAAAGAAATACAACCATTTAAATTGATTAAGAAGTATATGATCTGAAAATTAAACTATTATTGAAAACCAACTTAATCAAACCACTATTTTTTGAATTGGATGCATGTCACAATTTATTTCACGCTCTTTAACATATAATATGGTTTATTGGTCTAAGTCCTTCATGGCAACTATTCCCTCAATTTTAGTGTAATTTGAATAACATCAATTTATTGGCCAAGTCTACTTCATTATCGTCGCTTATCATCATGATTGTTATGATGACTTATCATCATAACAATCACGATGATAAGCAACAATGAAGAGGTAGATCTGGCTAATAAATTGATGTTATTCAAATTAAACTATAGGAGAATATATCGATATAATGAAGGAATCGGGTCATTGAACCGCATTTTATATGTTAAAGAGCAAGAAATGAACGATGAAATGCATGCAATTCGGAAAACATTGATTGGGATACGTTGGTTTTCAAATACAACTTAATTTTCAAATTATAAGTTTCTATGTCAATTTAAATGAATGTACCTTCAGTGAAGGGTTAGTGAAACAAAAAATCTACATAGAATATAATAAACTCAAGTTGATCTTTTGTCAATCTGCATAAGAATCTAAAGAACAAAACATTACTAAGTCACAAGAAGCCTTTTTCTTGTGACTTAGCAATGTTTTGTTCTTGTTCTGAGAATATTAATCAACAACAACAACATACATCAACATTTATCAAAAACACATAAAAACATTAAAAAAAAACATACATGTTAGCAACAAAATACTAACACCATACAACAATATTCAACAACACAAGATATAATAAAATATTTCAAGAAAGCACCTTTTATTGAAACTAATTATGGGACTGGAATGATTATAAAATTCATCTAGTTTATGATGCTATGAAAAAGAAATACAAGATGGATGAAGTTTACACAATAGTTTCATACTTCTTGTATTGTTTCATAGCAACACAAACTATATGTACCATAGCCAAAGTATGCATTTTTCTAAGGTCAATCACATTCCCTATAAGTAAAAAATAAACACAATGACATTAACAACATTACATGGAACATTCACAAAATGAAAAAATGAGAACCCATTTTTAACAAGAAACGTAAACAAAGTTGGAGCATAAGTTTAATGAACGACCTCAAGGTAATGATTGGTGAAGACGAATTAGAAGGTTGAAGTATATGTGAAGAGTGACATAGATGTTAGGGTTATGTTTTGAGAGAGAAGAGTGAAATATGTTAAGGTTTTCTTTTGAGAGAAACATATGTTATGCACTGAGTGACATATATTTTCTCTTATATATTAAAAAATATCACTTTTCATCACGGTTGATTAGAAGAGTTGTGGTGCAATGAATGGACTTTACACCACTGTTGAATACAATTATTAAGATGTGGTTGGGCACTAGACAACTGGAGCATGGAAATAAATGGTGGATGGTCCACTGGATCTTAAACGAGGCTCTGATACCATATTAAGATGTGGTTGGGCCTAATTCAACCCTACAAAACCGGCTTGTAGGGTGAGGATTTCCCCCACTTATAAACACATGTTCAGGCCATATATTATCTGATGTGGGACTCTTAACAACAACAATCGTGATGATATACAAGGACATTCCCTTTTTGTGACGAAAAATTAGAAATTGAAGGAGTTGGAATTAGAATCCTGTAACTCCTGATACATTTCACTATAGCGTTTAATAATGGCCTTACTGAAATATCTTTAAGTAAAAACTAAAAAAACACCCAAAAACGTGATTCCATCATGGTTAACGAAAGATCATTGTAATATTGTTTGACGAAAGATGTTTTCCGTAGTAGTGGCCATAGATTTAAACTTGGTAATGTCATACCCTGAATTTGTCCGTCTTATTTTCTACAATCAAATAATTTTCAAAATTAGTTTTTTATAAATTTCTTTGGTTTACTTACGATAATATTTTGGGTTTTATAAATATTTATTTTCAGTTTATTTTTTCTTATTTAAAATATATAATAGTTTATTTTAAACTATTTGTATTTCTCAAATAGCAAATATTTTCCCACCCTTCATATGCTTTCAAGTGTCTTTATATTTCAAATAAATGAGACAACACAATTGATAAGGAGATAAGACATGCAAGCATAAGGTCATGAGTTTGTGTCTTACTCGTTCTATTTTTACAATATTTTTTCTTTTATTTGTTACTAACTTTATTCCCATTTTCAAAATCACAAAATTATATTTTTTATTATTTTAATTTTAATTTTCGTTTTTATTTTAAGACATTTTTTAAAAATAATTATTTATTTTATTTTATGTTTTTTTTATCAAAAAGAAGTGAAAAAATTATAATAAATACCAAATATATTTTCTTTTTGGGTTAATTGTTTCTTATTGGTCTGTTTGTGTTATACTAGTTTTTGATTGGTCAACTTGCTAACCAAGGAAGATCTGATTTGAAAATTTAATTTTATTTCTAATTTGGATTGTTTTAACCTAATTTTTCATCTATAAATAAGACATGTTTTTCACACTTTCAGACATCAACAATTTCACACACAATTGCAATTTCTAACATATACAAAAATAATTCACGATTTTTTTCAACTCTTTTTTCTTCACACATTTTCCTTGAAAATTATTTTGGCCAATGATTAAATAAGAGACCACCCTTTTTGTTTCAAATTTATATTTTCTTTTAAATTTTAATTTGTTTGTTGTTAAAACCATACAACACTAATCAAACACTTCGAACTACGAATGACTCTGATTTCTTCTAATAAAGATACATAAGCACACTGTTGAAAAATCAAGGCGAGTTCACTAACTTAAAAAACTTATTTTTCTCTGTTTCTTTTCATGTACATGATAATTCAATAATTAAATAAATAAATTTCTCCCCTAAGTCGTAGTTCTAAAAAGGATCCCCTTGAGTATAAGGGAGGTAAAAGGTGGTTAACACCTTCCCTTTATCTAATCAACTATCGAATCCACCAACCTCTGAACAACTAGGGTTTTTCTGTTCCTTCCCCATCCTTAGGACAAATAAGTAGTGATGACGACTCATATTTTTTTACCGGTTATGATAGATCGAGACTCTACTGAGAACACCTATTAATTTAGAGTTTACCCTACCTTTAGGTTTATGATTTTTAGGGTTCTTTTCTATTTATTATATATTGTTTTTTCCTTATTTGTTTTTATTTATTTATTTGTTCCTCATTTATTATTATTTGTTTGTTATCATGTTGTTATTATATTTGTTGATGGGATTTTAAAATAATAATAAACCTTGGATAAGGGGTTGTCAATTGGCCAAGGGGGTTTAACATTTCTTTGAGTTTTTGCGATAACTTCTCTTAGAGTGGGTCGAATTCCGAGAAATGTCTTTAGAAGGATAGCCTCTCTTGGAGATAAGACTTTGGATTTGACCAATGATTTTATGAATAACCCCAAAAATAAATTCTCATGGTGAGATCTTGTATGACCTACAAGACGAAAGTCTTGGTCTACACAAAGGCTCCACTTAAGGGAGGCCCTTGTGCCTTTGCCCTTACGTATTACCCATGATACCCTTAAAGACACCCTTATATGGGGATGGGTAGAAAATACTTAGAACCTTTCATAGGAGTCCTCCTATAATATTTTTTATTTACATCCTATCCTTTATAGGGAGCTTTCCTGCGAAGGACATTCTTTTACAATCCCTTTGTCCTACCCCAAATTTGTCATACCCCTTTATAAGGATCACCTGGCTTATTCATCTCGCATTCTTCATGTACATACTCTTAATTAGGTCATCTAACATTGCATGTCTCGTTAATTAGTAAATGGTCATGGAATCAAAGAATTTCTTTTCAGAAGCTACACATAAAAAAAGATTATTCCGTCGGGCAGCAATAAGGAAAGTTTTTGGTTTTTCAAGGTTTAAATGTGTTCCACATGTTTCTCAAGCTATCAAATTGATAACCAATCAAGCCATCATCATGTCAAGATGTCATGTATTTCAATATGCTATGAATTATGGAGAAATCGAGCGTTTTGGTGAATTTGAGACGGTGCGAACCAGAAACAACATTTTTGTTAGTTTAAGCTTAGAAATTCACAACTTTTAATCGAGATACTGTTTTGAAATAGTTCCTCAGGCATTGGAACTAACTCTGTATTTTCTTCATTTCATATGTTTAGACCGAAACCCAATTATGTGCAGAAAGTCTCCAAACAATATGATTTCCCTGAAACAATATTTGAACTTAATTGTTGGTTATCTATTTCTCGGGTGTTCAGAAATTCGTAACTTTCATCCGATTCAGTATTTTTGATTGATTCTTTATGAGTTGAGACTATCTTGATTTTCTTATAATTTCTCAAGTTCGGAACGAAGGTAATTTTGTGAAGAAGATCTCTGGGAATTTTAATTCTTTGAAGACAATGCACTAAATTTAATTGTTGGTCCGCCGTTTCGCGGGTACTTAAAAATTCATAAATTCTGAGTGAGATACTTTTTTGGAGGGTTTCTTGAGGAGTTAAAACCATTTTAATGCCATCTTCATTTCATGTGCTCGAGTCAAAGGTTGATTCTTTGAGAAAGACCCCCGGAAATGGGAATTACCAGAGAAATTATTATGCTGAAGCGGAGTTTTGGTTCACTGTCTCTCGATATTGTAAGATTCATAACTTCTTCGATTTTTATTGTATTGAGACGATTATCGCGACATAATTTCACAAATTGTGTTAGCTACAAGTTTTCTTTGGGAGTCAAGTTCGGATCTTGCTCAGAAGACTTTGTTCATGGCATTCTTTCCAAACTGAGCGCAAGCTAAAAATAGTGGAATTTAAACTTCGGTTTCTCGCCTTTAAAAATTCATAACTTTCTAGTCGTTTATCTGATTAAGCTAGCTCTCATGTCCAGACGTCAATAATTTCATCATCTTTAATTTTTCTTCAAAGCCCGAGTCTGGATTATGCACGGAAATCAATGATCTTGTGATTTGTTTGTTGAGCAGTACCCAAAATAAGCTGAAATTGTGACATTAGCCAAAAACAAGGGATTTTTACACTCTCTTTTGTCAAGCCAAACAAGACTCAACAATTAGTCTATAAATTTCCAACCACAATTTTCACTCACTTTTTCCCACACACAAAAATTCTCTATCTTTCTCTCAAGTCACAAAGAGGAAAACTAAAAAAAAAAAAAATCCCTCCCTATCCAAGAAGCAACCGCGTCACCCTTCCTCCGCTTCACTAGACTTCTCCCGACCATGCTCCACTCCCTCAGTCACCAGACTCCCTCTCGTGCCGCTCCCTTCGTTCATGCATGGCCCTCTGCCTCTCCCTCGGTCTGACGCGATGCATACTCCCTTCGTCTTCGAACAAATTCGTGAAGAGTACTCCCTCTATCCGCGGCTGACTCTGACGAATTCTCTCTTTGCCCTTGCCTTTGTAGTTCCGACCAGAACTTCATCATTTCTCCTATTTTCTTTGGCAATTACTTGTTCTTGCTTACTTAAGCACTTAATTAATTAATTGTTTTTTGTGATAAGTGCTTATGTGAACTTAGCAAATTTGATTTCATGAGTTGAAATTTATTTTGAATTCTTAAAATTAATTGTTAATTGAATTGATGATGACGAATAAATATGGAGTAGGATAAGCGTTCATGGAATTAATGTTGATTGTGTGGATTTAACAGACTTTATGCGTGAAATTATATTTTGTTCATGATTACTTGATGTTCGCATATAGAATTTTGTTTCTGATCAAATTTTGTTGAGAAATAATGTTGAATTCATGAATTGATATAATTTTGAGTTGAATTAAATGGTGACTCATTTTTTTCGACATTAAAACTCTTGATTAAATTAATTGTGTCAACTCATGAATTATGTTATTTATGATCGGAAACCATTGCGTTAGTGCAGATTTAATTAATACAAAGTACTTGTAATATTTATGCGGAATTACATGAATCAGTGAACATATTTCTGTATTGGTTTGTGAGTTTCGAAATCAATTTTTGATCGATACTGATGCAAGTGTGCATTGCTTATTTATATCTTATTTGTACCTTCTTCCTTTGCATTTCATTGTTATTTTTTAGTTGTAATTCCATACTTGAGTTTGGTTTATGTTGTGTTGTTATTTGCTAACACGTTTTGTGACTTGTGCAAGTTTCCGAAGGCTTTGTCGTGCGACACACAACATTTAGATTATTGTCTTATTGTATAGACTTATCTTGTGCAAGGACTTTGATCCATGTGATGGACTTTCCGTATGCGATTTATTTTTGCATTTGCGACATTGATTTTGATATTGGATATTGTTTTTGACTATTTCTCTGTTGCTTGGTGAAGCTTGCATGAAGTTTCCAGGTCTCTTTGCTTTCGTATATAATTGACGAACTTGCGTTAGATTGGTATTCTCTTCTATTTCCTTTTATCTCTTGCATCTTTTACCGCTTCCTTTGCCATGAGAAGTAGGACTAGAGATGAATGACTAGGAGTCCTTGCATTAGGCTGGCAATGTTGTTTTAAAAGACCTGTAGCAGGAAATTCTTATATGTGCTTGTTTATTTACCATTCGGTGTGTTTACATTTGTGCCAAAGACCTTGATGAAGGTGTCCCATTCTCATTCCCCATTGATAAGTTCTAAAAGAAGGCATAAGGCGAAGTGAGGGTCCACAATTGACCCTCGCCATTTCTAGTCCATGAGTAATTCATAGCTTGTGTCGTACATCGATGGTATGAATATCGCTACTCTTGTATCAAGTCGGTCAAGTGGAAGAAGGGTTCATAATCAACCCCCTCACTTTATCATTAGCTCACGTGCCGTACACGTTGATGCGCCGATGTGGTCTCATTATTTCCTTCTATCTCCTACCTCGATGATACTATATCTTGGTTAGGTGTTTAGTCGTCTATGATGATTCACTCTCGTTCTTCTCTTGCTTAGATAACTTGATATCTTGGTAAAGAGTTTACACCCCTTATTCTTCTTTCCACGATAACGTGATATCATGGTTAAGAACTACTTATTCCCCCATTTTTGCTTGCCTTGATAACTTGATATCTTGGTTAAGCCTTATTCCAACATGTATAGTATTTATTGGGATTGTTCAAATCATACAGTATTTATTCGGAAGAATATACAGTACTATTCAAAGGGTTGTACAATGGCTACCCAGATTCTGTGGAACCTTGATCCCATGTTGTTGCATACCATAACATCATATCATTAAGTATACACATCCTATTTCTAAGGAATTCCAAAGACGAGTCTCTTGCGCCGAGATTTTAAAAAGATAAATAATGTTAGAAATACTTATGAATGGACAAGTATTTGGGTTTCCTTGGAAATGAAAGATGAAACATGCATTCATAATATCATGCATTTGATAACAAAAGTTTATTGAGGCCTTTCTTTCCATTCAGAGTTCAGAATCAATGACAATGACTTCCTTACATTTGTGCCATACTAGACGCAATCAACAAAGACTAATGGATATCTTTGAATAGAATGAGAATACTCTCCATTGAGACATGAACATTATGAGTGATAAAATGTATCAACTTTTCGAGACTCTTCAAGCTATTGTTAAAGTTAAAGAAGAGATTTGTCAGAGTGTTGCCAAGATTGCATAGGCTTTTTATTCCACCTCTAATGGGTTTCCTAATCCTTCTAATGGAATTCCTAAAGCTGCTACTATTGGGATTACTCATGATAATCCGGTGTCTCTAAATAAGATGGTTGACGATAATGATAATGCCACTGATCTTAATGAAGCACCAGGTGATCTCATTACTGATCTTGTTGAAACTACAAAAAGGTATCATGTTATTAAGGAGTGTCTTGATGCCATGAAAACTTCTAAGACTTTAGATTTCAATACCGCTATGATATGCCTAGTGTTGTACGCCGAAATTTTCCCTCTCATTTCTCAAGACATTTCCCACAAGATCTTCAATAGCTCAAGCTTGCACAAGGATTGACTAGGTCAAGACATCTCCTCAACACTGATGCCTCAAATTATGGTTTGAGTTTTCACAAGGACAATTGGAGTTTTAATGCCTCGTATGACTTTCATAGATCATTATGGACCCTCAAGATTGCTCATGTTAAGTTTCAAGTCTTGGATTACAAAACTGCTCAGTCAATTGACCAGATGACCTAAAATTAGTTGTATTGGGTAAAAAGTTAATTATGGTCAAACTACAGTCAAACTTCAAGATTTTAGACCAATATCAACATTTTGAAGTCATATGTATTAATTAATCAAGTTTGGATCACAATTCCCCAGGAAAATTATTCAAATCACCAAAAGGGAAAAATGGTCAAAATTAGGGTTTTGACTGTATTTGACTGATCAAGGATTGTTTGACCTAATACATGATCTAATGGCTTAAAGTACAATCTCAAGTATTCAAATACAACATGTTGACCTAATTTTATGGCTCAAAATATTTCTCAAGATCATTGGATTGATAGATGAAATTTGGTCAATTGATGAAAGAGTCAATTGTACACTGAAAAGTCAAACTTTGACTTTTTGGTCAACAATAAGTTTCAAAGATCAAAATTCATCAAGACATTCAATAATATCAAGCTTGATCATCAAGAAGTCAAAAAGTCTTTGGGAAAGTCAACATTTTCTATACTTAGAAATTTTTCTAAGTGTTTTAAACATTATAATTTCATAAGTTCATGACATTTTTTCACCAAGATGCAAGATGATTCAAAGAAAACTTTAAACATAAAAGTTGTAGATCTTGATGAATTATAAAACTTTGTATTATAGGGTTGATGTCCAAAAAACTCTTAGATTTGAAGATATAATCCCATGAAGTCATGACATTTTCATCCAACACTTAGAGAAATTATCAACAGATTTTGGTCAGGGTTTTATTTTAACTTCTTGGTATTTTTTCACATAGTTTCAAGATGATTTTGTCAAAATGGCCAACATGAAAGTTATAGAGGATGTTCCAAGCTTTCTAAAACATCCAAGAGCATGAATTTATCATACTTGAGCTATAAGATTTAAGGGCATGAAGTTGGGCATCCATTCTTGAATTACAAGTCTTTTTGTTGAAGAACACATGATCCAATCTATATGCTATGCTGCATAATCTTATGTTGCAGTACTTATTGCTTGCAAATCTCTCCATAATTTAATGCTTACACAAAAACTTGAACCATTACCCAAGAGATACAAGCCATTATCCAAATAACTTGCCATTTAAGGTAAAAAGTTACCATTGTTATTCTTGAAAAGAAAGATTTTTGGTACAATATTTGTCTTGAGCCCATACCTTGTTTACTTATGATTTTACTCCACCATAAATCATGGAAAATAGCCCCTCTATGCCAGCAACTTCGGTACTTCAACTTGGGACTATGGAGAATTTACATAGTTTGGTATTTGCATCCCAACCAAACCATAACATGCTGTCTTGCAAGCCTAATCAGCTCTTGTTCCCAAACCTCTTTCCTATAAATAGAGGGAGAATTTGCAAGAGAAAGAGGCCATAAAAAAGAGAAAGAGAAACTAGCACTCAAAATGCCTTCACTCACAAAAAATCAGAACTTTTCATAAAATCTCCATCTTTGAGCTTTGAAGTCCAAATCTTTGAATCTCATACCTTGCAAGTTTTCCCCAAACAAACCATCCAAATACTTAACATACATCATATAGAAGTTGTTCAAACACAAGAACAACTTCTGTAACATCATTATCACCATCTTCCAAACTCAAAAACATTGTCTTGCAAGTTGACTTAGTTGGAGAGACCCAAACACTTTCAGCATAAAGTGAGGATTGAAACAACTTCAGAGAGGTCTAAGGAAGCTCAATCAATCATCACATTGCCCTGGAAACATCCATACACATTTTGGGTTTTCACTTCAAGAGGTAAGTTTTCTCAAACTATGATATCTTTGTTTATACATCATTTTACTTTCGTTTTCAAAAGAATAAAACAGGACAAATCATAATAGAAGAGTTGCAAACACTGAAAATCACAGAAAAATGCTTCTGGAAGTCTTACACGGCCGGCCTTGTCACCTGACATGGGCCGTATCAGGAAGAAAACAGGACAAAATAGCAAGGTAGGGTTCTGACACGGGTGCACGTGTCACAGGATATGACCCGTGTGCATCTTACTGGAATTAAAACTTGGCAAAATGGCAGGACAAGGTTCTGACATGGTGTTGTACCCCAAAATTTGCCCTCTCATTTCTCAAGAATTTTGTCACAAGATCTACCTTGACATTCAGTTTGCAGCACTGATACATCAATTTAGGTTTGGAATTAGCACAAGGGCAAAATGGTCAATTGCACACTGAAAAGTCAAACTTTGACTTTTGGGTCAAAATCAAGTTTCAAGAATCATATTTCATCAAGATATGTTAAAACATGAAGTTTGTGTTTTCAAGAAAATTAAAGTCAAGATCATGTGGAAAAAGTCAAAATTCTAAATACTTAGAATTTTTTCTAAGTGTTTAAGAAAGATGATAAATTCAGAACTTCTGGCCAGATTTTTACCATGATGCAAGTTGATTCTGGAAGAAATTCCAACACAAGAGTTGTAGATCTCAATGGGATATAAGACATTTCAGAACAGAACTTCTTCTAGAAATGTTGGGATTTCAAGTTATAAATTCTTGAAGACATGTCCATAAAACTGAAGCATTCAGTAAATTCTGGACACTTCCAATACAAAATTTGGTTAAAACTTCTAGGAAAGTTCCCATGCATGGTTAATCAGAATTTGCAAGAATAATTCAAAGAGGGTCTACAATGCGTGTTACAAGCTTTCTGGAAAGTCTGAGAACTCCTTCAAAACATGCTGGAGCAGGGCGATTCAAAGATCAGAAGTTAGATGTTCGTTCTAAATCACGTTGATGCTGAACTTCTGATCCAGATTAAGCTATGATACATAATATCATATTGCAGGATTTCTTTTTTGATAAATCTCATCATCATTTAATGCTCACAACCACTTTTGAGTCTTTATCCAAAGGATTTCCCCACGTGTGGTATAGAAGTACGTTGCTGTCCTTGAAAAGCAAACTTTTGTACAAGTTTATGCTGGGCCCATGCTTTGCTTTTGCTTCTGAGAGTACTTTTCCTTAATTCCTGCTTACAAATCTAGCTTAAGCGCGGCTAAAGCTGCTAACCACCATACTTGTTTAAACTTGCTTCAAGAACAAGTCATCACCCTAGCATATGATGGTTGTACCCCTGACCTCTCCAAGCTACTAAATCCTTTCCTATTAATAGAACTTCATTTGCAACTGTAAAGAGGTCGAGAATATTGTGAAAAAGCCTTAAAACCTTGCTGAAATTTCAAAGAATTGGAAACTGAAAACATAAACATAATAACCTGCTAAGCTTCTGTTTCTTTTCACGCCCAAACTCTAATTTTCTTGCACATCTCTTGGCCAAATCACCCACTCAATTTCTAACATACATTTAGAAACAATCCCAACTTCTGTTTACAGACTGCAATTCCATCTCCACCAACTTCCATTTCAAAGTTAGAACTTTGCTTCTTGGCTGTTCCAGAATTTTCCAGCCATTCATAGCTCAAGTTAAAGATTATTCTAGCCTTCTGAGCACGTGAGAAAGTTGACCAGAGCACCACAACAGTCAGAGCCAGGCTCTAATTCAGAACAATCTCCAGAAGCAAGGTAAGTTCCCTCTAACTGTTATCTCATTACTTAGGTATTGATAGGCTAGCATGCTCAAAAATACAATGTAGACATCCAGACTCTGATACTGTACATACTCATTGATTTCATGTATTTTGCCTAAGTAGAGAGAATTTCAGTTCAGAACTTCCTTAGGAAATTAGGATTTAGAATTAGGATCAGCAAAATTCATGCTTGCTTCTGATTTACAGTTCTGATGACTTATATTTCTGAAACCATGATGAAACCTGCCATAAATGTCATGTATGCATTTTATGTTTTGTTGAGAAATGGCTAAGTTGTAGATGCTCTGACTAGCGTGAAGAAGGAGATTCATCATCAGAGTTTACTTTGTAATATATGTTTATGTTTTCGTTTCTAATACCAGATGTATAGCCACCCCAGTGGTAGAGAGCGTGTGCATAAGAAATTAGTGCTAAAGGTCCTGAGTTCTAGCCCCAGAAACACCCTTTTTTATTTCCTGACATTTTTGCCCCATTAGTTGGACCAGAACTTCTAGATCAATCCCCTTTAATTGCTTGTCAAAACAGTGATCCTGGACTAGATTTTATAGACATTCCCACCCAACAGCATTGACACCTCACATACCCATTATCAGAACCTTTGACTTACCAATGACACTAGAACTTCTAGGTTTCCAGCTACATCAGAACCTCCAAATTCTCTCAACATCCAGAACATCACAGCAACCAGAACTTCCATACCTTCCAGTAACATTAGAACTTCTAGGCTGCCAGTTGCATCAGAACTTCTAGGATTTCCCTTGTTCCCAGCTGTTGTACCCCAAAATTTTCCCTCTCATTTATCAAGTTATTTTCTCATAAGATCTCCTTTGGTTCAAGACTGCACTAGGGTTGATCAACTCAAGACACCTCTTTAAGCATTGATGACTGAAATTAGGGTTTGAGATTGCACAAGGATAATTGAACTTTTAATGCCTCATATGACTTTTATGGATCATTGTAGACCCCTCAAGATTGCTCATGTCAAGTTTCAAGTCTTGGATCACATTTTTGCTCAATCAATTGATCAATTGACCTAAAAATCAGTTGTATTGGGGAAAAAGTCAATTGTGGCTAATGTACAGTCAAAATTCATAATTTTTGATCCATATCAACATTGTGAACTCATATATGTCATTTGATCAAGTTTGGACCATAATTTCTCAAGAAATTTGATCAGATCATCAAAAGGGCAAAATTGTTAAAATTAGGGTTTTGACTGAGAAAGGACAATTTCTGATTTTTGACCTAGCTAATGGTTAATTGGTTTGAGACATGATCTCAAGGTTTCAAATGCATCATTTTTACTTAATGATATGACTCAAAATTTCCTTCAAGATCAATTGATTGATAGTTGATTTTCAGTCAACTGATCAAAAGTCAATTGATGTAGTGAAAAGTCAAACTTTGACTTTTTGGTCAAAATCAAGTGTCAAAGATCACAATTCATCAAAACATGTCAAAATATGAAACTTGTTCATCAAGAAATCAAAAATTCAAGATTTCATTTTGAAAAGTCAAAGTTTCCAAACTTAGAAATTTTTCTAAGTGTTGAAAACTTCATATTTTTTTACAACCTTGAGTCAATTTTTCACCATGATGCAAGATGATTCAAAGGAATCTTTCAACATGAAAGTTGTAGATCTCAATGAGATCTAAAATATTTCTTTACACAACTCCTCCTAGAAATGCTTGGATTTCAAGATATTAATCCATAAAATCATGGTCATGAAACTAAACACTTAGTGAAAATTTTGCCCTAGTTTAAGCAGGATTTTGATCTAACTTCATGGCAATTTTTCACATAGTTCCAAGATGAATTTTAAAAAATGTCCAACATAGAGGTTGTAGAGAATTTTACAATCTTTCCAAAATGTCCAAGAATTCATGATATCATGTTTGAGCAAGGAGAATCGAAGGCAAGAAGTTACCGTTTCATTCTTGAATTACAAGTCATTTCTTGATGAACACATGATGAAATTTCAATGTTAGGCTGCATAATCTTGCTTTGCAGGCCTTCTAACTTGTGTATCTATCCATCATTAATGGATTACACAAACTTTTGAGCTATAATCCATATGGTTTAAGCTTTATCCAATTCACATTGTCATTTTGGGAAGAAAGTGAAGAATACCATTCTTGAAAAGCAAGCTTTATGCACAAAGTCAATTCTTGAGCCTCTAACTTGTTCCCTCTGATCACACTCCATCTACAAAGTAAGAAGCAAGTGTGTTTAAAGCATAACCACTCTATCTTAGCAAGTACACAAGATTTTGAAACTTGGATTTCTCAAAAAAATCACATGTTATGTTTAAACTTGTGATTTTGAATTCTGATCAACAACAAGCTTCCAAACTCGTTGTTTATAAATAGAGGCACTATTTGTGAGCTGAAACACGCCCAAACTCCCTCAAGCCAGAAATTGCACAAAAAACTCTATTGATGCACAGTTCTGACCTTAAACTTATATCTCTCATTTCCCTCGTGCGTTTTCCTTCCTAATCAATCACAAAATCCTACACATCAAATATAAACTATCCTTGACCCCGTTTCATAACTGTAACTCCATCTTCATCAACCTTCATAACCAAAAACAGAGCTCTGCAAGTTGACTTCTCCAAACCATTTTAGCCATCCATTTCTCAAGCTAATCATTGAATTAGCTTCCTGGGAACTTGAGGAAGCTAACCTGATCATTGCAGCACCTTGAATCAAGCTCATTTGCATTTCACGATTTCCAGTTTTGAGGTATTTTTCTTGAACTTCTATCTCATTACTTAGGCATTGTTAGGCTTGCATTTGTGAAGATAAAATGTAGACATTATTGCCCTGAAACTGTACATATCCATAGATTTCATTTATATTGATTGAGCTTAGAGAATTTTAGGTTTGAATCTCTGAAAATATTTAGGTCAGAATTTGGTACTTTTAGAAATTCTCATTCCTCTTTGATTTATAGCTCATTATATTTATATGGTTGATTCGTATAGAAAAATGGAGCAACTTTCATGTTTGCATCTTTTATTTTTGTTGAGAAATGAGCAAGTTACAGGAACTATGGCTGGAGGTTGAAGATGAAGTTCATTTCTGGAACTTGTTTTGTATTATGTATTTATTGTTTTAGTTATATCAACGGATGTACAACCACTCCAGTGGCAAAGGTAGCGTGCGTATATGCATAAGGTCAAGGGTTCAACACCCAGTGCTACCTTTTGGTTCTATTTTTCACATTTTCACTCTTTTTTGTTTCCAAACAGCGCGCATGGGCCTCTAACTTGGGCCTTTTCCTTTTTTACTGCTTCTAACCCCCTGCCTTACTTCAGCACCCTGTGGCCCAATTTTCATTTTTATTTTCTTTTTCTTATTTTTATTTTATTTCTTTTTTTCCTTTATTATTATTATTATCATTATTATTATTAATATTTATTTTTATTGTTATTAATAAAAATCCAAAAGAAATATTTTATTTATTATTTTTATACTTATTTAGTTTATTTGTTTTATAAAACTAAAAGAACAAAAACATTTTCTTTTAACAAATTAATTACCTTTTTTTATGAATTAATATTTTGGCTTAGGATTAATGACTATATTATTTTCTTTTCTTAATTAAAAATTAATTTATAACTTAGGTTTATTTTAATTAATTAATCTTCCTGTTATTTTTATTTATTTAAAACCTTTTCATAAAAAACCCTAATCCAAAGACAAAACAATGCATGTAAATTAATACACTTGCACACTTACACCCTTAGGGTAAATCCACTTTGTTGCCTTACGAAAATGGCCATATTATGCATGTGGGATATCTTAGCAAATGTTGCCTTAAGAATGATCTTAGTCCCTCAAAGAAAATGCTAAGATATTTTACAACATTGTTATTCATGACTATACGATGACCCTTGCTTGTCCCTTTTACATCCAAAGATAGGGTTATTTACCAATCAATGATAAGATAACAATGTCAAAGGAAAGAGGAAATAAACATGAAAGACTTTTGAGTAGGTAGAATATTTCTAGTTTCTTGCTCATTTTCAAACCAAAACATCCTTGTTATTTTCAAAACAAACACCAACACTTTCAAAACATCTTTCAAACTTGAAACATTTGTAAAAGATCAACACTTTGTATACATTCTTACGAACAAGAATCATTACAAAGTTTCCCTAAACGATGGCGCCTTTTCAAAATACTTTTGAAAACCACACAAAGCACATTTTCAAACAAAAGCAAGTGATCTAGCAAGCAACTAAGAGCCCGTAGATAACTACGGATGAAAAGAGTGCTAATACCTTCCCTTTTCATAATCTACCCCCTGAACTCAAGAAAACATCTCAAAGGTCTTTCCTGTTCTTTTCAACCTTTCCTTTTGGATAAAAGAAAAGTCGATGACGACTCTTGCTAACCGCAACATTTGCAATCAAACGAAAAACAACCAAGTCAGTTCTCCCACCGCGTTACAGAACTGGCGACTCTGCTGGGGAATAAACTTAAAAGTGGGGTTACCTTGGGGCTAGATCACATTTACTTGCTTTCCTTGTTTGACTTGCATGCTTTACATATTGGTTCCTTGTTTGGGTTTGTTTTGATCCTCTACCCGGATTTGGGGCACCTTTTAGGTAAGTAGCAATAGATTGTGGGAACTGTGTGGGGTATACCGACACAGTCTAAACAATTAATACGTTAGTGTGACGCATTTGTTGGTACCAGTATCCCTTGTGTTGAAACGAGGAGAATACGGGGTTGCTGAGCAGCGTCATGAAGCACTAACTGACCTTAGAACCTTACTTGACCAACTTGGCAATTAGGAAGTAGTGACATAGCCGGTTTCGGTGTAAAGCTGAAAATTGGTTGATACTCGATGCTACACTCATTGAGACTTAACTTCTGAGTTTTGTTTGGTTACAAGTCAATCGCTTATCGAATGAAGCTTGTGGGAAGGGTCAGTGATATTGAGATCCCTTAGAATCTGGTTACTATTAACTAGGACAGGTTGAGCCAACTAAACTTCAAGAGGGTACTTACCTACAAGCTCCATGCAAGCCTAAACCTAAGGACTTGTCTTCTTTGTGTGTATATGATTATTTGTATATAAACTTGCTTACTTTGCATACTTATACATGACATCATACCATAGCATTTTCAATAACCGTTTCAAGGATCTCAAGGGCCTATGATGCAGGGTCACATTGAACCAGGCGTCTATCAAGGGACAAGAGGATTTATTTTCCTCTAATGAAACATCATCAAAGATCAAGTATAACAACTTGAGTCAAGGGATACAACCCACTTGATATGGTGAGCTTAATTCTCGTGGAAGGACATCCATCGATACAAGGTTCTCCAATCAAAGCTGTAAGTGACTACTAACATTTACCCCACGAGATCCTTGAAAACATGCATCCACATATCATGCATCATATCATGGCAGGTTTCTCCCATACAAGCCTCCTTATCTTCCTACTGTTTATTTCAGTAAGATGGATATGGAACGAACGGTGAAAGATCTCCAAGCTCAAAATTATCAACTCCAACAAATGTTCCTGGCTTTGGCTAAGGGGCAAGAGGACCTGAAGACTCTTCTTCTCAAAGACAAGAAGAAAAAGTCCAAGAAGTCAGTAGGCGTCCTGAACTTGGGAAGGAGATTTAAAGAACCACTCAAGGGGGATCTAGATCTTCCAACTCCATCTAACATGGGGGATAGTCATGAAGAAGACAACAATCTGGATATGTATAAAGTCGAAGCTGATTACTCTGAGGAACAATATCCTCCCACTGATGACAAGTACAAACAGTTAGAGGATCGCCTCAATGCTATGGAGATTCAGCAGATACCTGGATTGGATTTAGGAGAGATGGGCTTGGTTTCTGGAGTGATTATCCCGCCAAATTTCAAAATCCATACGTTTGCCCTGTACGATGGAGTTTCTTACCCTAAGATGCACTTAAAGTCTTATGTCCGCAAGATTCAGCCATACACAACTGATCCGAATTTGCAGATCCATTTCTTCCAAGAGAGCCTGGTAGGGACTCAACTTGAATGGTTCTATCAATTGGAGAGTTCTCGCATCCATACAAGGGAGGATTTAGCTGCTGCTTTCTACAAGCAGTACCAGTACAACACTGATCTTACACCAACTCGTGTGCAATTATAGAACATGACCATGGGTTCAAACGAGAGCTTTAAAGGATACGCCCAAAAGTGGAGAGATCTGGCTGGTAGGGTGCAACCCCCTTTAACTGACAGGGAGTTGATTGACATATTCATGGTAACTTTGACATGACCTTTCTTCAAACACCTAATTGGAAGTTCCTCGGCCGGGTTCACCGAGCTAATACTGACGGGCGAAAGAGTCGAAGCTAGCATCAAAAGTGGAAAGATCTAAGGAGCTACACCCTCCAATGCTCAGAAAAAGCCATACAATGGGAAGAAAGAGTCCAATGTTGTGTATGGTCAAAAGAGTCATCGTGACCAACACGTGGGGGCAGTCTTGATCTCTGGTTCTGTGTCGCACCGGCAACAGCAAATAGGAAATCAACAAAGGCCAGATGATCCCAAAAGACAGTTTACTAATATCAACATGCCGATGTCTCAAGCGCTACAACACTTGATGAGGATGAATCTGATTACGTTGATAGGACCTCATCCAAACCCCAAAACTTCTTCTCCTAACTACAATCCTAATGCAACGTGCTTATCATTCCGGCAGTCCGGGGCATGATACTAACGATTGTTGGGCATTGAAGTACAAGATTCAGAATTTTATTAACACCAAGGAGATCGAGTTTGACCCTCCGGAGACTCCAAACGTGATCACTTCTCCTATGCCGAATCATTGAGAACGTCTTGTTCATTTTGAATTTTCAATTGTAATTTCTTTTGTTATTCAAACAATTATCTATTAATGTCAAACTTTGTTTCATTAATGCATTGCATTTGTTTGTCTTGAATTCATCCATTCGTTTTCACTATATTTAAACTATGCTTTTTGACATGCAACTCTTGCTTAAAGTTACAAGCCTTTAGAGTGAGGATGATGAAAACAATGCCATAATCTCATAAAGTATGCTTTTGAACAGACCTTGCTGACGATGTACAAGTGTTCTTTCAAATCCCAAACACTGGAGTTATAAGGAGGATAATCCCTAGTCAACCCCTTCTAGCCAAAGAAGTAGAAGTTTTCTTTGTTACACAAATTGAAACCTTTAATCAAAACCTGGGGCAGGGTAGTCTCTCAGTTAATTCAAATGTGCGTTCACTTCGTATACAACGAGTGATATCAAAAACATTCCTCTGGAATCAAAAGGTGATGATGGTTCCCTATCATATAGACATACATTATCTCTCAAAAAAGAAAAGGCCACTAAGTCAAAAACTACAAAGGAGACTTAAGAAAAACTGGGGCATCCCGCTGACTGTAATCTCAAAACAAGAACTGTCAGGCAAAAATTAAGGATAAAAAATCAAAAGAAAGAGGACACTACAAATCCTCAACAACATGAGAAATGTTGCAAAAAATGTCTGCCTTCTGATAAACTAACTTGTCTGAACCATCACCAAAATATCATTCCAGACTCAATTGGAGTTCAAACGTACAATTAGCTGAGTTTAGGACTAAAGAACATCACGAAGAACGGGTGGGTACAAACACACTTTGAGCCTTTATCCTTTGTTTCTTAAACCGTGAACCAAGAAACACTACAACCCTTCAAAAGTTCTAATTAAAGCATGGGTTAGTTCGAAAGCATACTGTTACAAAAGGTATCCTGACTCCTGTAAGGCTTTACCCTAAATCCCGAGTTTGAATTTTATTACAAAACTTCTTTACTTGCTAAAAAGCATTTTTAAAATTTCAAGACAAACATAAACTTTACATTACTTAAATATCACTGTTTGTATATGGCTATTTGTTTGACAACAGAGAAATTCACACAGCGAATATCCGATGAACGAAAGCTCTCTTAGTGAACAAAATCTCTTCAAATGGGATGACACTTCCAATGACAAATCTCCTATCAACAAAGGGGCATGACATGTCACTATCCAGCACACCTGAGACAGTCCAGTCAAGATTCCAAGAAATCTCTCAAGAAATGCTGAATTACCAGGAGCAAATCTCCATATGTATCACTCAAGGGGTAATGTCATGTTGATCAGGGGTTTGAACAATATCCACTATGAAGACTTCCAGTACAACTAATTATTTGTCTGTACCAAAAATATCAGATGGTGTCAATATCAGATGGTGTCAGTATCATGTCTTTAGATCCTACCATGACAGTTCTTAGAAAATTCCGAGACTTGACCAAAGATCTTGGGTACCACCAATTTGTTCGTCTGTGCCAGTAGTATCAGATGGTGTTAGTATCAGGTCTTCGATTTCTTCCATAGCAGTCTTAGAAAACATCTCTAGGAAGTTCAAGGCTACTGGAAATGTGATCAAAATCTCAAGCGTCAAGGTGCACCAGATTAACTCTGAGGGAAAACAGGCTCCCACATAAAGGGTCATGTGCGACCAAGCAAACATTTTCTTGCATTACTACAACACTTACTACTAGGGGGGTGAAAAATATTCCCAAGATCCTTCTCATAGGATGACCCCCAACCAGAGTTTCAATCTCTGAAAACTTCTCCCCAACTGAGTCAACTTCAAGAATCCTCGAGGATTTCTACCAGTGAAGTTGCCACCTCTCCAACAGACTAAGCAACAGGGTTTATTTCCCCAACAAACGGCAGGATTCCCCAGCTTGAGTTTTCCTCTCCAACTACTAATCGGAGGACCACAACTCCTCTTCCCCAGTAGACTACTCTACAATCCCCAACAAGTTACTGTAAAGCCTGGACCCGACCAGATATCAGTTCAACTTCGTCCATCAAGAGATAACTCCCAGTAGAGCAACGGACAACCGAGACTCCTGATCTCTTTTCCCCAAACAAGAATCAACACTCTCCATAGAGTTTTCAATATTCCCCAACGGAGTTTTCCTTAAAATAACAAAACAGGAATCCCCGGTGGAAACATTCTAAGCAAAGTTTGAAGACACACCTACTCTTCAACAGCAGTCCGAGATTTATTGCCTCCCTAGAATTTTGTCAAGAATTTATTTTCCCAGATAAAAATACATTCATTAACATTTCACACATGATAAGCGCATATGACACAATCTCATTTATTTTGAGAACATCATGACACCATGCATTTCATACATCATGACATTGCATACAACTAATGTTTTACCTTTTTCAGGAAAATGTCAATCAACAGATGGCTACCATCAACCATTTTCAAGTTCCAAATTAATACCTGTAATAAGTAAGGGAATTGATCTATACGACCGATTGAAGCAACCCTACACAAGTTCCTCCTATTTACAAGATGAAGTTTTACACAGACTCGTCATGAAGCAACCCTACACAGGTTCCTCCCATTTCCAAGATAAAGTTTTACACAGACTCGTCATGAAGCAACCCTACACAGGTTCCTCCTATTTTCAAGATAAAGTTTTACACGGACTCGTCATGAAGCAACCCTACATAGGTTCCTCCTATTTCCAAGATGAAGTTTTACACGGACTCGTCATGAAGAACCCTACACAGGTTCCTCCTATTTCCAAGATGAAGTTTTACACAGACTCGTCATGAAGCAACCCTACACAGGTTATTTCCAAGATGAAGTTTTACACGGACTCGTCATGAAGCAACCCTACATAGGTTCCTCCTATTTCCAGATACAGGTTTACACGGAGTCATCATGAAGTAATCCTACCCAAGTTCCTTCTCAGAAAATTCCAGATATAGTTTTACACAGGCTCATCATGAAGCAGCCCTACACAGACCCATCATAAATTGAAGAATATTCAGATCCCTGCCGGTTCAGATAAATCTCTCAATGATTTTATTCTGATTCTTTCCTAGTAGGCACTTTCTCTGGTTCAGATAAATTGCTCAAAGATCTACTATGATTTTCTCCAGTTAAAGAATATTCAAGACCTCTTTTGGCTCAATTTAAACCTCTAAATGGTTTATCCTAATAATTTCCAAATGAAAATTTCTGTTTCAGATAAATCTCTCCAAGATTTATTCGGATTCTTCCCAGTCAAACAACATACAAGACTTCTGCTAGTTTCAGATAAACCGCTTCAAAGATTTATTCTGATTCTTTTCCAGTTGAAATCAAGTTCAGACTTAGTCCATTTTCTGTCAACAGTCACCTTTGGATGGCATCTACAAGCCCATATCTGGCAAATCTCCATCATTCCTCCAAATGGCATCTATAAGCCCATTTCCAATTCATCTTTGAGTGCAAATTTCTGGGCACTCTAGTGTTCAATCATCTTCCGCCTTCAAGTCACGAATGGCGGATCCACCAATCTAACTCTTCAGGTTTAAGAAGATTAAATAGGGGCAGCTGTTGTACCCCAAAATTTTCCCTCTCATTTATCAAGTTATTTTCTCACAAGATCTCCTTTGGTTCAAGACTGCACTAGGGTTGATCAGCTCAAGACACCTCCTTAAGCATTGATGACTGAAATTAGGGATTGAGATTGCACAAGGATAATTGAAATTGTAATGCCTCATATGACTTTCATGGATCATTATAGACCCTCATGATTGCTCATGTCAAGTTTCAAGTCTTGGATCACATTTTTGCCCAATCAATTGATCAGTTGACCTACAAATCAGTTGTATTAGGGAAAAAGTCAATTGTGGCCAATGTACAGTTAAACTTCATAATTTTTGATCCATATCAACATTGTGAACTCATATATGTCATTTGATCAAGTTTGGACCATAATTCCTCAAGAAATTTGACCAGATCATCAAAAGGGAAAAATGGTCAAAATTAGGGTTTTGACTGAGAAAGGGCAATTTCTGATTTTAACCTAGCAAATGGTTATTTGTTTGAGACATGATCTCAAGGTTTCAAATGCATCATTTTGACTTAATGATATGACTCAAAACTTCCTTCAAGATCAATTGATTGATAATTGATTTTCAGTCAATTGATCAAAAGTCAACTGATGCAGTGAAAAGTCAAACTTTGACTTTTTGGTCAAAATCAAGTGTCAAAGATCACAACTTATCAAAAAATGTCAAAATATGAAACTTGTTCATCAAGAAATCAAAAAGTCAAGATTTCATTTTGGGAAGAAAGTGAAGAATACCATTCTTGAAAAGCAAGCTTTATGCACAAAGTCAATTCTTGAGCCTCTAACTTGTTCCCTCTGATCACACTCCATCTACAAAGTCAGAAGCAAGTGTGTTTAAATCATAACCACTCTATCTTAGCAAGTACACAAGACTTTGAAACTTGGATTTCTCAAAAAAATCACATGTTATGCTTAAACTTGTGATTTTGAATTCTGATCAACAACAAGCTTCCAAACTTGTTGCTTATAAATAGAGGCACTATTTGTGAGCTAAAACACACCCAAACTCCCTCAAGTTAGAAATTGCACAAAAAAATCCATTGATGCACAATTGTGACCTTAAACTTATATCTCTCATTTCCCTCATGCGTTTTCCTTCCTAATCAATCACAAAGCTCCTACACATCAAATATAACCTATCCATGACCCTGTTTCAGAACTGTAACTCCCTCTTCATCAACCTCCATAACCAAAAACAGAGCTCTGCAAGTTGACTTCTCCAGACCATTTCAGCCATCCATTACTTAAGCTAATCATTGCATTAACTTCCTGGGAACTTAAGGAAGCTAACCTGATCACTGCAGCACCTTGAATCAAGCTCATTTGCATTTCACAATTTCCAATTTTGAGGTATTTTTCTTGAACTTCTATCTCATTAATTAGACATTGTTAGGCTTGCATTTGTGAAGATAAAATGTAGACATCATTGCCCTAAAACTATACATATCGATAGATTTCATTTATATTGATTGAGCTTAGAGAATTTTAGGTTTGAATCTCTGAAAATATTTAGGTCAGAATTTGGTACTTTTAGTAATTCTCATTCCTCTTTGATTTATAGCTCATGATATTTATATGGTTGAATTCATATGGAAAAATGGAGCAAATTTCATGCTTTCATCTTTTATTTTTGTTGAGAAATGAGCAAGTTACAGGAACTATGGCTGGAGGTTGAAGATGAAGTCATTTCTGGAACTTGTTTGTATTATGTATTTATTATTTCAGTTATATCAACGGATGTACAGCCACCCCAGTGGCAAAGGTAGCGCGCGTATATGCATAAGGTCAGGGGTTCAACACCCAACGCTACCTTTTGATTCTATTTTTCACATTTCGACTCTTTTTTGTTTCCAAACAGCACGCCTGGGCCTTTTCCTTTTTTACTGCTTCTAACCCCCCGCCTTACTTCAGCACCCCCTGGCCCAATTTTCATTTTTATTTTCTTTTTCTTATTTTTATTTTATTTCTTTTTTCTTCCTTTATTATTATTATTATCATTATAATTATTAATACTTATTTTTATTGCTATTAATAAAAATCCAAAAGAAATATTTTATTTATTATTTTTATACTTATTTAGTTTATTTGTTTTATAAAATTAAAAGAACAAAAATATTTTCTTTTAACAAATTAATTTCCTTTTTTTATGAATTAATATTTATGCTTAGGATTAATGACTACATTATTTTCTTTTCTTAATTAAAAATTAATTTAGAACTTAGGTTTATTTTAATTAATTAATCTTCCTATTATTTTTATTTATTTAAAACCTTTTCATAAAAAATCCTAATTCAAAGACAAAATAATGCATGTAAATCAATACACTTGCACACTTACACCCTTAGGGTAAATCCACTTTGTTGCCTTATGAAAATGGCCATACTATGCATGTGGGATATCTTAGCAAAAGCAATAAAAAATACAAGATCATAGTCCCTCGATGACGCTACAAATGTTGCCTTAAGAATGATCTTAGTCCCTCAAAGAAAATGCTAAGATATCTTACAACATTGTTATTCATGACTATACGATGACCCTTGCTCGTCCCTTTTACATCAAAAGATAGGATTATTTACCAATCAATGGTAAGATAACAATGTCAAAGAAAAGAGGAAATAAACATTAAAGACTTTTGAGTAGGTAGAATGTTCCTAGTTGCTTGCTCATTTTCAAACAAAACATCCTTTCTATTTTCAAAACAAACACCAACACTTTCAAAATATCTTTCAAACTTGAAACATTTGCAAAAGATCAACACTTTATATACATTCTTACGAACGAGAATCATTACAAAGTTTGCCTAAACGATGACGTCTTTTCAAAATACTTACGAAAACCACACAAAGCACATTTTCAAACAAAAGCAAGTGATCTAACAAGCAACTAAGAGCCCGTAGATAACTACGGATGAAAATGGTGCTAATAATTCCCCTTTTCATAATCTACCCCCCGAACTCAAGAAAACATCTCAAAGGTCTTTCCTATTTTTTTCAACCTTTCCTTTTGGATAAAAGAAAAGTCAGTGGTGACTCTTGCTAACCGCAACATTTACGATCAAACGCAAAACAACCAAGTCAGTTCTCCCACCGCATTACGCCAGCAACCCCAGAACTTTAGTGTATCCGGACCCAGAACTTCTGACCGTCCCTTTTTCTGCTAACATTTCCTCTCTGATTTGCAGCGCATCAGAGTCAAAGTTTCCGCCCCTTAATTATGTCCTTTCAGCAATACACTGATACTGATTCTTTTCCCTTTTATTATTTTTAATATCACTTTTATTTTCATTAATCAAAAACACCAAAAAAAACATTTTTATATTCACACACTTCATTTTATTTCTTTTAAAATCAAAATACTAAAAATATTTTCTTAAGCAAACTTATTTCTTCTCTTAACAAAAACAAAACAAGTCCATTTCAATTCTTGTACATTATTTCAATATGGTTGTAATAGATAATTAGGACCTTAATTTCTTGCAATCTCCATTTGTAAATTTGTACACCCCATCCCCCTAATGATTGTAATATTGTAGAATATTTACTTTCTGCAATTTATTTCCTTCATATATATGCTAGTAATTAGAATTTGTATGGGAAGATAAAACAACAAGTAGATAACCCATAATCAAAGACTAAATGCATGTAAATCAAACACGCTATTCACACATGCACCCTTAGGGTAATTCCACTTGTTGCCTTATAAAAATGGTCATGTTATGCATGTGACACGCCTTAGCAAAAACAATCAAAATACAAGATCATAGTCCCTCGATGACGCTACAAATGTTGCCTTACAAATGATCTTAGTCCCTTAAGGAAAATGCTAAGATATCTCACAACATTGTTATTCATGACTATACAATGACCCACGCCCGTCCCTTTACATCCAAAGATAAGGCTTCTTACCAATCAATGGTAAGATAGCAATATCAAAGGAAAGGGAAGAAATGAACAAAGACTTTTGAGTAGGTAGAAACGTTCTTAGTTGCTTGCTCACTTTCAAAACAAAACACACACCAAACATTTTCAAAAACAAACATCTTTTCAAATACACTAATACTTTCCATGAAATACTTTCAAAAGTCCAACACTTTGTATACATTCTCGCCGAAACGAGAATCATTACAAAGTTCGCCTAAACGAAGGCGTCTTTTTCAAAAATACTTTCAAAAACCACCATAAAGCATACTTTCAAACAAAGAAAGTGATCTATCAAGCAACTAAGAGCCCATAGATAACTATGGATGAAAAGGGTGCCAATACCTTCCCTTTTCATAATCTATCTCCCGAAATCAAGAAATAATCTCAAAGGTCTTTCCTATTCTTTTCACCCTTTCTATCATTTGGATAAAAGAAAAGTCAGTGGTGACTCTTGCTAACCACAACAATTGTGATCAAACGCAAAATATCCCAAGTCAGTTCTCCCACCGTATTACAGAACCGCGACTCTTCTGGGGAATACTTAAAAGTGGGGTTACCTTAGGGCTAGATCATCTTTACTTGCTTTCCGTGTTTGATGTGTTTGCTTTACATTTTGGTTCCTTGTTTGGGCTTACTCTGATCCTTTACCCGAATCTTGGACACCTTTTAGGTAAGTAGCAATAGATTATGGAAACTGTACGGCATAGACCGACATGGTTGAAACAATGGCTACGTTAGTGTGACGCATTTGTTGGTACCGGTATCCCTTGTGTTAAATCAAGGAGAATACGGGGCCGATGAGCAGCGTCATGAAGCACTAACTGACCTTAGAACCTTAATTGAACAACTTGGCCATTAGGGCGTAGTGAGATAACCGGATTCGATGGAAAGCTGAAAATTGGTTGATACTCGATACTAAACTCATTGAGATTGGACTTTTGGTATATCTCGGCCGCAAGAAAAGATTGATTGTGCTGAGACAATGGCTAAAAGAAAGGCCAGTGATATTGAGATCCTTTAGAACCCGGTTACTATTACTAGGACAGGTTGAGCCAACTAAAATTTCAAGAGGGTACTTACCCACAAACTCCATGCAAGCCTAAACCTAAGGACTTGTTTGCTTTGTGCATACATAACAATTTGCTTACTTGTACATAACATCATAAACATCATAACATCATACGCATTCTCACTAACCATTTTAAGGATTTAGGAATTTATATTTGTTTTTGTTTTGTAGGCCATGAACTCCGTACGAAGAAATACCATTAGAATCAACTTTGTGAAAGCACACCCTCAACTCCAAGAGTTAGCGTCAAAGTTACCTGAAGACTCTCCTTTCACCAAGAAATATGGTTAACTCCTCAATTTGACTACCTCTAATTTCCAAGAAGAGATGATGTGCGTGCTCTTCTAATTCTTTGATCCCATGCATCATTGCTTCACTTTCCCTGACTATCAGTTGGTGCCAACACTAGAAGAATTCTCTTTGCTATTAGGAGTACCCATTCTTGACCAAGCACCGTTCACCAATTTAGAAGGGGTTTCGAAACCTGAAGTCATTACTGAAGCCCTGCATTTGAAAAGAGCCGACATTGTAGCAAATTGGGAGACAAGAAGCAAAGTTCAAGGGTTCCTAGCCAAGTTCTTATTGGAGAAGGCTCGTTCATTTGGGGAAGATATGGATTTTCAAGATGTTGTGCCCCAAAATTTTCCCTCCCATATTTCTCAATACATTTCAAGTGAAGTCCTCAAATTGCTCAAGGAAATCCAAGGGTTGACCAAACAAACTCTCTCCTAAGGCAGTCTACCTCAAATTAGGGTTTCAATTTGCATCAAGATGATTGAGTCCAAAGGATACCTAATTCTCACCATTGCCCTAATATATTCACAAGATCATTCATGTCAAGTCTCAAGCCTTGCAGAGGAAATTTGCTCAGTCAATTGCTCAAAGACCTGAAAATCGACCGTGTTAGGGCAAAAGTCAATTGTGGCCTACATACAGTCAAACTTAAAGATTTTTGGTCAACATTATCATTTTGAAGTATTATTCATCATTTGATAAAGGTTTGATCACGATTCCTCAAGGATTGCTTACAATTCATCAAAACCCAAAAGTTGCTAAATTAGGGTTTTGTAGGAAAAGTCAACTCAACTTTGACCAAGCATAACTTTCTCATACTTTATCAAAAATGACCCATCCAAAGCTCATTTTGAAGAGGATGGAATCCCCTATAATTAATATTCATCTCCCAAGTTCAAAGTATGCACTCACAGGAAGATATGAATTTGGACATTATAGGTCATTTTGGAAAGTCCACAAAAACACCTTTTGGGTCAATGCTTCATACATGAACATGGAAGACCCAATTCAGATGAAACCAAAAGGTTTGCTTAGAGGACATCTTAAGCTTTCTAAAAAGTCCAAGAACACCTCTCTGGGGTCAAAATTGAAGGAGTTATGCATTGGCCAAGTTGGCCCTTTTTGCAAAATTGTCAAAAGTCAAATGTGTCCAAAATTGCAATTTTTGCTAAATGGGCCCAGCTTTTTATGCTTGCATTGAGTTTGTAACATGACCCACAACCCATGATCCTTCCCACTTGTCATTATTTTATTTTGTCATTTATTTTGATTTTATTTCAATTAAATCAAATAAAATCAAAATAAAATCATGAAAATATCAAAAACTAATCAAATCTTGAGATTTTGTGCATGTTTAGGTCTATTACACAGCTGGAAGTGAGATCAAATCATGCAAGGCTAATTTGGACACAAAAAGATTGCATTTTTCTTGATTTGGAAAGATTTGCATAAGGATTAAATCATGATTCAATCATCATAATTGGAGAAGATTTGATACAAGTTTGCAACCCTAATTCATTCTAGGGTACATATAGAACAATTGCAGATAAAAAATAAGGGGATCAGAGGCGTAAAGGACAGAAAGCTAACTTGCAAAAATTCAACAAAAGTTGTGAATCAATTTCCAGGTTCCAGACCAATTCAAAGTATTCTAGTCATCCCAATCACTTGATGGACATCCAAGGATCAAGATTCAATCATTAGCAAGCTTCCTCAAGCCTTGAAACACACTGTAAGAGTCACGCGGTTCCTCTTTTTTTTTGAATTCATATATCATAATTCGGAAACATTTAGCATGATTCAGTGATATATTCTTGAACCTTATGATGTTTGCAAGCTAATGGTCATATTTAATTGCGTTTTCATTAACTATACAGCAAGTTGCCATGGCTAGGGTTCATGGTTCGTTTTAGGGATTTTTGATACAAGAACAATTGGCCCTAATGGAGGAGACCATTATGATCAGTGGGTCAAACCCAGTTGATCCATGGTCTTGAATCTTATTTATATTGCTTGTATGCAGTTTCTGAAATGCACAGGGTTATAGCCACAGCGCCATGTCTGTAGGTAAAGGTTCAGAGTTTTAAACGACAGATCCAGGGAAGAAGACGATGGCGTGTCATAACTTTACTGGCTGATTTAAATGCTGGCGCGTTTATTCTGGCCAGAAGCCTATAGTTCTGATCTATTTGTTTGTTTCTATTGTATTGATAAACTAACACCCAGCGCAGTTAGTCAGAAGAAGGAAGTCAGAAGTTCATGATTCTGGATTCGATCCCAAGCGTGACCTTTTGGCATTTCCCCCTTTGTATTCACCAGATCCAGCGCCTGCACTTTCTAAGGACCATCTTCTGGACCCATCAACCAGGACCTGATCAAGCACCCTCTGGTCATGATCTGCTGGGTCCACTAGCCAGGAACAGGCCCAATACCATCATCCTCTGATCACCATCCTCTGGACCATCATCCTCTGGACCACCATCCTCTAGACCATCATCCTATAATCACCATCCTCTAGACCATCATCCTCTGATCAGAGCCGCTGACAGCAGGCCCTTGGGTTATTTCTTATTTTTCTCTAATTTACCTTTCTTTAGTTATTCTGCTTTTTTATCAACACCAAAATTACCTTTTTTTTACCCACAAAAAAAATCATAAAATCAATTTTCACAAAATTTAGAATTAGGTTTTTATTTATTTTATCAAATTTATTTTTAATATTAGTCTAATTTAATTTAGGATTAATTCTAACTTTTTCGTATATTTAAAACTAATTAGAAAAATTAGGGTTTGTTCTTGATTTAATAGGTTGATTTAATTAATTACTTAAATTTTAAATTAATTAGTAATTAGGTTTTATTTATTAAAATATCATTTTCACAAGACAATAAAAAACAACCAAAAAATGATTCTTTCTTTTGAATAACAATTAGGTTTAGTCGGGGTCAAAACCCTAATTCTCTCGTTTTCGTTTCATCGCGCGCGCTTATTACTTTTGCAATATTAATGTAACTGCTTACATTATGTAATAGTTTAATTAGGATTTTATTTTATTTATCGTTTTACGGGTTTTTGGCTATGTAATTAATCCCCTACCCCGAAGCCTTGTAATAGCGTAGGTTTTATTTCTCGCATCTTAAATTCTCGCAAACATTAACTGTTAGATGTATGTTAATAGGATTGTATGACAAGATTGCATGATAACTTAAAATGGCTAGCAAACCCTAATGTGCAAAGATAATAACTTGAATTCAAATCACTCGCAAATGCGCATTCCTAGGGTATACTCTCACTTTAGTTGCCTTCGGTAAACGATCATTAAGTATAGGGTGTCTTAGTGGTTGCCCTCCTGTCTAAACAAAGATCAAATGTCCCGTTCGGAAATGTTGCCTCGGAAATGTTGCCTCGAATATGATCTTAAGACATTAGGGTTATTACTAAGATTTCCTAGCATTGCTTTAGTGATCGTACGTCCCTTACGAATTGACCCTTACAATTCCAGCGACGGTGCTACCCACTCCTTAATAGTAGGATAACGTTGTCTAAAGGAAACAAGAACAGAAACAATCTTTTTCGAGTAGGTAGATGCTAGTAGGTACTTGCTCAAAAAAATCAAACTTTTTCACACCAAACACTTTTCAAACAAAGTTTTCAAAAACACTTCGTAACACTCTTGAAGACAGAAGCAAGGGTTAAAACAAAGTAAAACAAAAACTTTTCAAAACAAACACACACAAGCAATTTTAAAGATGAGCAAGTACCTAAGAGCCCGTGGAAAACCACAGATAGAAAGGGTGCTAACACCTTCCCTTTCTATAATCTACCCCCCGTACTCAAAATCTCAAAAAAATAATTTTTCTGTGCTTTTTTCCTTTCTAGTTGTATAAAATAAAAGTCGGTGGCGACTCTTGCTTACCGTGACATTTTACGAACACAAACGCAAAACGCAAACCAGCATTTTCCAAAACAGTCAGTTCTGCCACCGTATCACACAAGCCTTTGAAGATGTCCTAGCCCTTCTCATCTATGGGTTGGTGTTATTTCCCAACTCAGACCAATTCATAGATGTGAGTACCATCATAGTCTTTCTCTCTCGTAATCCTATACCTACCTTGCTGGGAGACATCTTACATTGTTTCCATACCCGCACCATGAAGAAAAGAGGTACTCTCTTGTGTTGTATTCCCCTACTTGCCAAGTGGTTTACTTCGCACTTACCTCGATCAACATTGAAGAACGAGCAAAGGTTGACATGGTCTCAAAGGATGATGTCTCTCACCCTCTCTGATATCCATTGGTGTTCGAGATCCTTGGCGGATACTTCTATCATTGACCGTTGTGGGGAATTCCCTAATGTCCCTCAACTTGGCATTAGGGGAGGTATCACTTACAACCCTTGCTTAGTCTTGCGACAATTTGGGTACGCCCGAAGAGAGGGTCCTCATGATATGCTCATCCAAGGGTTGGTGTTCTATTACGAGAGTGGTGATCAAGGCTACCGTCAAAGGTTTGCACGAGCTTGGGTGATGGTAAATAAAGCAGATAGTGGGACATTGGAACGCAAGAATTCTATTCCCTTTGAACCTTACCTTAGGTGGGTACGAGCTCATGCTCAGAAGCTCATTATGCCTTACCCCTCCATCCTACCAGTTATCGTGGAGCCTGTTGCTGAAGAAGAAGTCCCGTATACTATCCTTTATCCCAACATGCCTACTTCTCTTGAAGACTTGCAAAAGGGTTGGATTCAGCTAAAGGAAGAACGCGATGCTTTCGAAGCTCAGTGCTACGCGAATGAGAAAAGGGTTTTAGAGCTTACAAAGCAACTACATGAAGAACAAAGCCTGAGTGCCTACCTTGCGCCAAAGAGGATGCGTTCGATCTTTTTATCTTAGAGATTTATTTTGTAAGCCCAAGAGGCATGTTGTAACCATTTTGAACTAATTAATGAAAATTGACGTTTGTTCATTCTTTGTCTATGCAAATTTAAGTTTCATAAATCCTTGAAATCATTTTCATACACATCTTCTATGCATCATAACATAACAGGTTTTCCATGACAGGTTTGCTTATCTTTCTGCTGTTTATTTCAGCAAGATGGATATCGAGAAAACAGTGAAAGACCTACAAGCACAAAACTCCCAGTTTCAAGAGACTCTGTTAACCCTGGCCAAGGGGAAACAAGAGATGATGAAGTTGCTGGCATCCAAAAAGAAACCAAAGAGGAAAGCCTTAGTCAACATGGGTAGAAGATTCAGAGAGCCGATATGTAAGATACCGGTAGCGGAAGACTCGTCTGAAGAAGACTAAAATCAAATTGGAGAAGCTTGGAGTACCTTGGTTGGGTGTATCAATGATCAAGCGTCTGATGATGAAGATTATTTTGACGAGCAGTATCCTCCTGCCGATGTTAAGTATAAGCAGCTAGAAGACAGACTGAAGGCCGTTGAGATTCAAGCCATCCCTGGTTTGGATTTTGACGATTTGGGTTTAATATCTGGGGTTGTCATTCCCCACAAATTCAAAATACCAGTATTTGTTAAATACGATGGGGTTTCCTGCCCAAAGCTTCACCTGAAGTCTTATATGTGCAAAATTCAACAGCACACCGTTGGCAAAAAACTTTGGGTTCACTTCTTTCAATAAAGCTTAGCGGGGACTCAACTAGAGTGGTTTTACTAGTTGGAGGGTTCCCGTATCCATACATGTGAAGACTTGGCTACCACTTTCTACCACCAATACCAGTACAATGTTGACCTGGCGCCGACAAGAGTTCAATTGCAAGACATGACAATGAGGAAGAATGAAGGGTTTAAAGAGTATGCCCAAAAGCTGAGGGATCTTGCCAGTAGAGTCCAACCGCCATTAACCGATAAGGAGTACATTGATATGTTTATGGGCACTTTATAAGGTCCATTTTTCAACTTATTGGTTGAATGTTCTTCATCCAGTTTCACCGAGTTGATCTTAACCGGTGAAAGGGTTGAAAGCGGTATCAAAAGTGGGAAGATCCCCATAGCATCTGCTTCCACTTCCAATCCCGTAAAGAAATCCTTCACTGGGAAGAAATAAATCAATGTTGTGTATAGGGTAAAGGCTCGTACCAAGAAGGATGACCGCCAGTCCGTTAATGCTGTTTAAATTTCCAACCCAGCTCTTGTTCAACGACAAACTTCCAATCGTCAACGGTTCGAGGCTCCACAAAGATAATACACAAGGATAGGCATGTTGCTATCAAAATCCTTACAACACCTGTTAAAGGCTAATTTGGTGACACTGCGAGATACTCCGACCAATCCAGATACCTCCTCGCCTAAATACAATCTGAATACCAAGTGTGCATATCACTCGAATAGTCCCGAGCATGAGACAGACCAATGTTGGGCACTGAAGAATAAAATTCAAGACTTAATAGACAACAAGACCATTGAATTTTATCCTCCTCCAACTCCGAATGTAATCACCGCACCTATGCTAAATCATGGCAAAGGTGTCAATGCTGTTGAAGATACCATTTTTGTTTCCTCCGTCGAAGACTTGACTACTCCGTTAACCATTATCAAAAAGAACCTGCTGAAAGCTGAGATTTTCCCTGGCTGCTTGAAAGATTATGATTGTTGCGCCACACAACTCAATGGATGCAAAGGGCTGAAGGAAGGCATTCAACGCCTGATGAGTAGCCATGAGATCCTATTTGAGAAGACTCCGTGCGCCAAAAGTTTGACCAATAAGTTTGAAGACCTATCCATCATAACAATTTCAAACAAGCCTCTTAGGATCTCTTCCAAGGGTCCTATCAGGATTTTAAATGAACCAACTGTTGCTCCTCTAATAATTACTGCCCTTGGGCCAATTCCGTACTCTTCCAACAAAGCAGTGCCATAGAACTATGGTGCTGAGGTGTTTTACCATGGAATAAAGCAAGACACTTGGATTGAAGAAAGCAAAGCTGATGACATTGGTAACATTACTGGATCTAGTAAGGTGACCAGAACTGGGAGAATCTTTTCACCTAACATCTCACCACCAACTGTTACAAAGGCACCTGTCCACATCACCACTGCTAACACAAGGGGAAAAGAAAAAAGTAGTTGAGCCTGTTGAGACAGAAATACCTGTAAAAGGAATTGCTGCTGAGGAACCTTCCTCTCGAGAAATGGATAAGATCTTGAAAATTATAAAAAGGACTGATTTCAAGATAGTGGAGCAGCTGGGGCAAACCCCTTCGAAGATTTCTATGTTATCTTTGCTACTCTGTTCCGATGCTCATGCTCGAGCGTTAATCATATTCTTGAAGAAGGCTCATGTCCCTCATGAGACCACGACATACCAGTTTGAAAATTGTGTGGAAAGCTTGATGGTCGACAATGGTTTGGGGTTCTCAGATGCTGATCTCACACCATTGGGAAAGAACCATAACAAAGCTCTACATGTTTCTGTTGACACTGACTCTTCTTTAAACGTGCTACCCAAGGGGGCTTTGGACCGCTTAGACCGTGAAGGACTAGTTTTGAAACCAAGTGATATTATTGTGAGGTCTTTTGATGGGTCCAAAAGGGCAGTTCATGGAGAGGTGAATCTCTGATCAAGGTGGGCTCACAAATTTTCAACTATACTTTCTGCATCATGGATATACGTCTTGCTTACTCCTGTTTGCTGGGTCGCCCTTAGATCCATGGAGCAGGGGCATGTTTACCGTGGAAATTGGTAAACAACCGCTGATCTTCCAAAAGGTTACTTATTTGGTGACTCGCAGGATCGATCAGATTGATCCTAAGACATGGTTGATTTTCTGGAGTTTGACTAATCCTAATGGTGATTAATGCCGGTAAAGTAAAGACACTTTAAGTAAATTGCATGAAGAAAAGCTTGATAGAATAAATAAAAGTGTTAAATAAAAGGCTTCGACGGAGATGAGTAAATGAAAAGCAATAAAGTGCTTGAATATAAAAGACTTTGATTAATTTAAATGGTGTTTCACACATACATTCTCAACGATTCTTTCGCTCACGCTGGGTACTGGAATCTAGATGAGTGACTTGTATAAAATGATGAACACACCTGAAAACTACGTGAACAACTAGTATTTATACTAAAACAAATCCTAAGTAACCGTTGGACAGTTACGTCGCTTCGAGATGACGCCACATGGCACGCTCACAGCATTCGACGCTCCTGATCTCGGCACGTTGCACTTGGTAACTGCTGGGAACCGTTTTCCCTCCAAGCATTCAAATCTCAAACCGTTCGACCCTGGGCATCAGGTACCTTTGTCGAGAGGTTCCTTCGACGTCGAAGAAGACAAGATTCCCACTTAAAGGAAATTCTCTAAGTACCTTGTCATTCTCTGATGAGCCTTCGACAGGATCAGCTGGTCGAAGCCTTCTTATGTAGGAAATTCTTCTGACTCATAATTAATGGTCTATATTGATAACAAACAAGGGTGTCGAATTTAGGAGCCAACAAATTGCCCCCCAAGAATGTCTTATTTCGACGCTGAAAAGAAAAAGGCATTCTTTGAGATTCCACTCGACACCTGTCCTTCACTCTTAGCCACAGATTAGTTTGTGCGCTTTTCGCCTCCTACCAACCAACTGACAATCTCAAAAAGCCATTATTCCACCTGTTCCTAAGACGTCACTTCAGTAAGGCGTTTGGCACGCCCAATGTCCTTTCACAGATTGTCATCATGACGATTCCCCGAAATCGAGGATGCACGCTGCACCGTTTCTGTTCTACAGAACGGCTACATCACCAAATGAGCGCCACGTGCTCCACTCTTGTCTGAGAGCTGTTCTGGGTGCAGTTGATTTGCTTGCTGTTTCTCCAGAAGTTTCCAGCTTCATCTTGGAGTTATACTCCATCATTGACCAAGTCTCTGCGGACTATAGACGTCGAAGGGGGTTCAACAGCCAACTCGAAACACTACATGGCAATAGTTCTTCTGCTTGGACCGAAGTAGCTGAATCAACTTCTCGAATTGTAGAATTGTCGAAACAGAAGACATCCAAGCAGCAGGAAATCGACGCCATAGATCAAGATAACGCCTCTATAAGGGCGCAAATCGAGGGGTTGGAGGACAAGTTAAATGCTAACACCAAGCGCAAAGAGGAACTCCTTTCGACTGTTTCGGATGCAGAGAGCCAAGATGAAGTTACCCGAGGCTTAGAGTTCGCTGAAAGGGCCCAAGCCCTTGACGACCAGATTGCCAAACTTTCTCAGGCGACTGCCTTGTGTAACAAACGGCTGGAGTTGCAGCAAGCCAAATATCTTCGACTTAAAGCTTCCATCCCTTTCTAATTTGCTCAGCACCTCATTGACCATGTACTGTAATATTTGTAATACAATGCAACCATTTTGGTTAATCAATATATAATTTTCCATTTTGGCTCTTTATGGTTAACTTGGTCATTAACTGTTATTTATTTTGATCTCTTGGAGCATAGGTTTATATTTTTTGAAATATTTGCCGTTTACTCTCAAGAGTCTTTTATCTTCGCCTAACTCTTCAACCTCAAAAGCTCCACCAGAAAAAATTTGGATAATTCTGAATGGTCCTTCCCACTTGGGTGACCATTTTCCCATGCTTCGATCTCTTCGATCCATGGGGAGAATCACCTTCCAAACTAATTCTCCAGGCGAGAATGCCTTAGGTTTTACTTTTTTATTGTAAGAGTCTTCCACTCTTTTCTTCTGAATTCTCAGTAGGTCGAGAGCGCGTAGTCTTTCCTCGTCTAAATCTACTAGTTCGTCTAACATCATATCCCAATAAACCTCAGAGGGAATATCTTGATGTCTCTGAACCCTTGCTGATTGAAGACACATTTCTGCTGGCAGTACTGCGTCATGACCGAAAGTTAGCCGATATGGTGTTGTACCTGTGGCTTCTTTTGGGGACGTTCGACTGGCCCACAAGATCTGGTCTAACGTCTTATGCCAATTTTTTGGCTTCTTCCCTACATGCTTTTTTATCAGGCCGATCACTATTTTATTCGCTGCTTCGACTTGACCATTTTCCTGTGCATAATAAGGTGTTGATGTTAGGAGTCTAAAGCTTGTTTCTTGAGGGAATTCCTGCATCTTTCGACCAGTAAACACTGATCCTTGATCAATTGTTACAGTCTCAGGGATTCCAAATCTGTAGATAATGTTCTTTTGAATAAATTCAATGACATTTTCTTGGTTCGATCTCTTCGATCCATGGGGAGAATCACCTTCCAAACTAATTCTCCAGGCGAGAATGCCTTAGGTTTTACTTTTTTATTGTAAGAGTCTTCCACTCTTTTCTTCTGAATTCTCAGTAGGTCGAGAGCGCGTAGTCTTTCCTCATCTAAATCTACTAGTTCGTCTAACATCATATCCCAATAAACCTCAGAGGGAATATCTTGATGTCTCTGAACCCTTGCTGATTGAAGACAAATTTCTGCTGGCAGTACTGCGTCATGACCGAAAGTTAGCCGATATGGTGTTGTACCTGTGGCATCTTTTGGGGACGTTCGACAGGCCCACAAGATCTGGTCTAATGTCTTATGCCAATTTTTTGGCTTCTTCCCTACATGCTTTTTTATCAGGCCGATCATTATTTTATTTGCTGCTTCGACTTGACCATTTGCCTGTGCATAATAAGGTGTTGATGTTAGGAGTCTAAAGCCTGTTTCTTGAGCGAATTCCTGCATCTTTCGACCAGTAAACACTGATCCTTGATCAGTTGTTACAGTCTCAGGGATTCCAAATCTGTAGATAATGTTCTTTTGAATAAATTCAATGACATTTTCTTGGTCTGCATTGACTAAAGGGATAGCTTCGATCCATTTAGTGAAATAATCAATGCCTACCAGTATATACTTCTGGCTCTTTGATGATGCTGGTCAAATCTCTCCAATAAGATCCAACGCCCATCCTCTAAAAGGCCAAGGTTTCACTATTGAGTGAAGTTCGCTTGCTGGTACATGTTGGATGCCCGTATGGGCTTGACATTCCTGGCAACCCTTCGCGAACTCAACACAATCTTTCAAGATAGTGGGCCAGTATAGTCCTTGTCGAAACAACAACCATTTCATCTTATGGTCTACTTAGTGAGCCCCACATGCTCTAGCGTGCGTAGTCGAAAGGGCTATGTATGCTTCAGTTTCGCTTAAGCACTTTAGCAATACCCCTCCAGGCGTCTTTTTAAATAACTCATTACCCATGAGTACGTAACTCAACTCCCTATATTTTATTTTTCGTTCTGTCAAAGCTGCTGGATTTTGTAGATAATCTACAATGGGTTTCCTCCAATCTTGCTCTGAAAAATTGTCTATGAACGATATTTCAAAGTTCCTTTGATCAGCATACCCTAGTCTTGTCGATTTCAAATCTGTTGGAGACAGGCTGGTTGCTTTTATTTTTTCTCGAACTTTGATTGCTCTTTGTAATCTCGTTTTTGAAATTTTGTACCCAGATGCAATCTGTGCCAAATCATTGGCTACTTGATTTTCCAATCTAGGTATGTGTCGAATGTTAACCACTTCGAATTTTTTCAATAAACGATTTGCTATCACAAAGTACATAATAAGATTTTCTCTTATGCATTTATACTCTTTTGTGACTTGCTTAATGACTAACTCTGAGTCTCCCATTATTTCGACTCGAGTTGCCCCCAATTCCAACAATATCTCAAGGCCAGTAATTAGAGCTTCGTACTCAGCCTCATTGTTCGAACAAGTACCTGCTATCTTGTACTTGAATGTTGTTGGAATTTTTTCTGGAGAAATAATCAAGACCCCTACTCCTGTTCCATCTTTATGGCTGGAACCATCGAAGTAGAATTTCCAAGGCTCTATCTCCACGTAATTTATATTTTCAACCTGATTTGAGTGGTCGACTATAAAGTCTGCTACCACTTGCCCTTTTACTGCCTTAAGAGGCATAAAGGTCATTGAATACTCAGTTAATGCTAGCGCCCACTTGCCAATTCGGCTGTGCAAGATGGGTTTCGACAACATGTATTTGAAAACATCAAAATGAGACGAAACATACACATCAACTGGTTTTATATATTGTTTGAGCTTTGTACAAGAGAAATAAAGACATAGACATAATTTTTCAACTTCGCTATATCTAGTTTCTGCATCATTCAAAACTCTGCTAAGATAGTAAATGGGTCTTTCGACTCCATTTTCATCTTCTTGGGCTAACATGCTTCCCAAAGTTCTGTCGGATGCAGCTATGTACAATCTCATACTCTTGTTGCTACAAGGAGGCACCAAAATAGGTGGCTTGGTGAGATACCCTTTGATCTTGTTGAAGGCTTCTTGTTGCTCTTGCCCCCACTCGAATCTTTCCTTATTCAATCGAAGTAAGGGTGAGAAGGCTTGAGCTTTTCCCCTTAGGTTAGATATGAATCTCCTTAAGAAATTTATCTTGCCCAACAGAGATTGCAGTTCCTTCTTGTTCGTTGGCGCTTTCGCTTCCAAGATTGCCTTTGTCTTGTTCTGGTTGATTTCGATTCCTTTCTTGTGGACGACGAAGCCCAAGAAATCTCCAGCTTTTACACAGAACACACACTTCAAAGGGTTCATTTTCAGACCATGTTCTCTCATTCTTTCAAATGATTGTCGAAGGTGGTCTATATGGTTCTTCTTGGAAACAGATTTTACAACAATATCATCAATATACACTTGCATAAAAGTGTTAATAAAATCATGGAAGATAGAATTCATCGCTCGCTGATATGTTGCCCCAACATTTTTTAGGCCAAAAGGCATCACTACCCATTCGTAAGTGCCTAAAGCCCCGGGGCATCGAAAAGCTGTTTTCGACACATCTTCTTCAGCAATGAAAATTTGATTATATCCTGAGTAACCATCGAGCATGCTCAGGTACTCATGGCCAGCGGCAGAATCAACTAGCATTTCCGCCACATGCATAGGATATTCATCTTTGGGTGTGGCAGCATTCAAATCTCTGAAATCTATGCATACCCTAAACGTACCATTTTTCTTAATTACTGGAACAATGTTTGCAATCCATTCGACATACCTCGTAGCTCGTATGAATTTGCACTTCAGCAGTCTTTCGACTTCTATTTTGATCTTCGATAGTATTTCTGGAGCGAAGCGTCTTGGACTTTGCTTGACTGGCTTCTTCCCAGGTTTGATTGGCAACTGAAGTTCTACCAATCCTCTGTCGAGACCAGGAATCTCGTCGTAATCCCATGCAAAGCAGTCCTTGAACTCCTTTAACAATTGGATCACTTCAAACCTGAGCTCTGGGTCTATTTTGGCGTTGATGTAAGTTGGCTTTTTCTCTAACCCTTCGCCCAAGTTGATTTCTTCTAAAGGATCCTGTGCTAACATTTTGATGTTGTTCGCCAGGGGGTCCTTTTCGAATCCCAAAGGCTCATCGTCATAGATGGCGTCGAGCCTTTGCTCCTGCATTCCTTCCGTCATGATATCAGGAGGTTCTGGGTCGAAATCCTTTCCAGGACCTGCAGAAGATAACTCTTGATCGTTGGCCTGAGTGGCCATATATTTTACTTCGGCTTCGAGAGCCGCTATCATCCTTGTTTCGGCTACATAAGCCGAAATTCGCTGCAGTGATTGTGACTCAGTCATTATCACTGAATTCACTTCCCCAACCAGTTGGCTAGATGTCAGTTAGCCCACTGAAATCAATGTGGGACAAGTCTTCTCTGTCCCATTGAAAACCATGCTCAGGGTGCAGGTACAAGGAACAAAAAGCATTTGGCGCTGGCGCCATGTCGAAGTCAGGTGCTGGGCATGGCCCAATGTGAGCCAAATTTTTGTCGAAGTCAGCTCTCCCCAGGTGATTTACTTCGCCCAAGTAATAGCTCTGATCCGCTTCTATATTTTCGACCATTCCATCAGGACGCCATAGTATTAACCTTTGGTGCATTGATGATGGTACTGCTCCAACACCATGTATCCATTCTCGGCCCAACAAAAGATTATAATTTGGTTTGGCCGATATGACCATAAACATAGTTGGTCGAAGGATGGATCCTACTTTGAGGTCTAGTTGGATCACACCCATAGTGGTCCCTATTCCGCCTTCATAATTCGACAGGACCATGTTATGAGGCTTGATGTTTTCATCACTCTTGCCTATTTTTCTCAGCATGAAGTGAGGGATGATGTTGATGGTTGCCCCACAGTCCACCAAGATCTTATTTACGGTGGCTTCTTCGAGTTTTTCCCTTATGAATAAAGGCTTGAGGTGATTTTTCATCGCCTCAGTAGGTGGTTCGAAGAAACCATTTTGCTCTTCGGTACGGCCATTATCCATAACGAAGTAGCATACTGGCCTATGCTTGGCCATTTCTTGTTCGACTTCTCAGTCGTTCGATTCGACCTCCATCTGGCCGTTGAACTCTCTTGGCAAAACTGAGACTATGTTCACCATGATATCTAGGGTGTCATCAGACTTAGAGCCATCTTCGTCATCAACTTCGCCCTGGTTAGGCCATACCAGTCTATTGGTCACTGGTTGCCTCTCCAGAGGCTTTCTCTGCTTTCGCTGAGGGACATTTGAACTTGATTCTGGCTTTGGTTCGTTGATAGCTTCCCTCTCAGCCTTTCGCCGCCTCTGGTATCTTCTCCATTGGGATCGAGACATGGGATTCTTTCCCTTGTAGTTACTTGATACCTGGGTCACTTTGAAGGCAACAACCTGAGGTTCTTTCTTGTGTGTCAAAGATGAACCTCTTGGCACTTCGAAGGAGTGCCACCTTTCTTCGCTCGGTCTCTTTCGACCCGATGTTTTATGCCACGTATCAACTGGCACATTGGTTGGAGGCCTGAAAGTCAGTGGCCTCTTTTCTTGATTTGAACCCTTTTGGTAGGTTCTTCTGGGGTCATGTCGAACACCAACACCTTCCCTTCTTCTGTTTGCTTCTCTTACACCTTGGATGTGTTCAGCAGCTTTCTTGTCGAAAATCGAGCTGCATCGAGGACACAACATCACTTCTGACTTCTTCTTCTGGCATCTTTGCAGGAAATCTGCCAGATTTTCGTTTTCCCGAGGGAAAGCTGTTTTGTTTGCTTGCTCTTGCCTAATGGCCTCCTCTGAAGCTTTCGATTTAGAGATTTCGACCATGTTGACATTCATGGTGTCTTTGGTAGCAAGAGTCATCTGCTTCATCTGGGCCTCTAGGTCTTCTGTCTGGCCTTGGACTGCAGCCAAGTAGGAACTGGGTTTAGCTCCAGATTTTGAGGCTCCACCTGTCTCCAGTCTTGGGCCTTCAGCAGCTTTTTGGACTGCTTCGATTGTTTTTCTAGAAAGATTCCCAGAAAAACTGCCAAAGATTGGCATGTTGATATGATCCTTGGTGACTTCGACCATAGTTATTCCTGTCCTTTTCACCTGACTTCTGGATGCCTCGATCACATTCACCTCTGAAGGTTCAGCATAATGGGCTTCAGCCTGCAAAGGGTTAGAGTCCACAGTCATGGGGGTCTTATCGGCGAATTTCAACCTCCCTTCTTCGATAGCATTTTGTACGAGATCCCTGAAAAGAAAACATTGAGATGTTTTATGGCCCAGAAAATTATGATATTTACAAAAGCCTCTTTTCCTTCTTTGATCAAGAGGAGGCACTTTTACCCCTGGGGGTATTATCATTTGGCCATCTTTTACAAGTAAGTCAAAAATTTCATCACATTTTGTAATATCAAAACTGTAAGTCTTTTTAGGGAACCTATCGTTGGCCCTTTCAGGACCAGTGGGGTTTTTTCCACTTGAGGGGACTAGTAGTTTGCAAGAGTATGGTGGCCCTTGTTTTAACTCCGCTAAATCGACCTCACTTTCTTCGACGGTTATAGGTTCGTCGAATGTTTCTGGATCTTCATCGTCCATTTCGACATATGCTATCCTTTCTCTTTTATGAGTTTTTGTCGCCCTGGCTTTTTCAGCTTTAAGGCGTTCTACCTGTCGAACCCTATCGGCCAATTGGGCCATGTCTCTCAGGTATTGAGTGTCTAATTTCTTCCTAATGGAATAATCTAGACCTCCTGCGGCTATTTCGACTAACTCATGTTCTGGCACTTGCGTAAAGCATCTTGCTTTGAGCAACCTAAACCTATTTAGATATTCGTCTATAGGTTCAGTGAATCGCCTCTTTACACTGGCCAATTCTTTCAGGCTTATCTTGGTTTGTCCCATGTAGAATTTCTCATGGAACAATCTCTCCAACTGGGTCCAATGGTGGATCGAATTGGGGGGAAGAGTTGTGAACCAAGTGAACCGTTCTTTGTTAGGGAACTTGGGAAATACTTAATCCTCAGGTTTTCATTGTTTGAAATCTCTCCTGCTTCGATCAAGTATCTCGCCACATGTTCGACAGTGGATTCTGTCGTGTCCCCTGAAAATTTAGTGAACTTAGGGACTTTGCATCTAGGAGGTAAGTCCGTTTGTAACACATATTCTGACAGTGGGGATGTAAAGTTGGGCCTACGGAAGCCCGTATTCATCCCATTTTGCATCATGATTCTTTCGATCATGGCTGTCAAGTTATTTTCCAAACCAATATTTTGGTATTGGATCTGCTGAACTACTTCGTCAGCATTTTGGTTTCTATTGACTATCCTTACTTCCGGGGCTATGACTCTAGGTTCTTCGACCCCGGGTTGTTCCATTCGCATCCTAAGGTTTTCTTCGACAGGCTGCTGGACTTGGTTAATAATGGTTTCTTCCTCTAGAAGTATACCTTGGTTTCCCCTTATCTGTGCCCTTTGGGGCTGTCGAATAGGTTGGGGTACCCCAAAAAAGTCGGCCAGACGCGCCATTTGCGCTGTCATTTGCTGATTCGACTGGGTGGTATTTTATATTAGAGGATTTAGCACTGTGCTTAAAGTTTGTGCCAACATTTGAACTATATCGTGGTTGCTTTCGTCCATTTTCTGCCTCAAGACTGCTGTCGAGGCATTCGTAAGGCCATGCATTACTTGGGACGTTCTTCCTAAGAGTTGGGTCCTACCCCTGTTCGCCATACCAACTCCAGAACCTTGGAGTGGCGAAGAGGCGCTCACTAAAGGGTCTGAAAAAGTGGACGCAACATTCGTCAGGCTAGCCAATTCAGAAGTTGGCATGCCATAGAGTGGTTCTCGATTTAGACCGACTGTCGAAAAACCTGGGGGAACGTAAGGCCTAGTTCCTTGGTTTCCCCTTGGTGGGGGAGTTCCCAAAGGCATTCTGGGGCCAGTAAATGGAGGTAATGGCCCCGTTTGTGTGACCGTTACTGCTGGTGTTGAACCAGCGGTTACCATTTCACTTACGGTTGGGATGACCGTTGTTCCCACGTTTGTTTGTGGGAGTTCGCCATTGTTTGGCGGATTCGCCATCGCTTCACTTCTTCTCCTAGTATTGGTATCGTTGGTGTATATTCTACCACTTCTCAATAACATGCAATACTCTCGAAAAAGGAGGATATTTTGTATAAAACGGTTAAACTTAAAAATCAACACAAGGTCCCACCGGGTGTGCCAATTTGTTTACCGTGGAAATTGGTAAACAACCGCTGATCTTCTAAAAGGTTACTTATTTGGTGACTCGCAGGATCGATCAAATTGATCCTAAGACATGGTTGATTTTTTGGAGTTTGACTAATCCTAATGGTGATTAATGCCGGTAAAGTAAAGACACTTTAAGTAAATTGCATGAAGAAAAGCTTGATAGAATAAATAAAAGTGTTAAATAAAAGGCTTCGACGGAGATGAGTAAATGAAAAGCAATAAAGTGCTTAAATATAAAAGACTTTGATTAATTTAAATGGTGTTTCACACATACATTCTCAATGATTCTTTCGCTCACGCTGGGTACTTGAATCTAGATGAGTGACTTGTATAAAATGATGAACACACCTGAAAACTACGTGAACAACTAGTATTTATACTAAAATAAATCCTAAGTAACCGTTGGGCAGTTACGTTGCTTCGAGATGACGCCACATGGCACGCTCACAGCATTCGACGCTCCTGATCTCGACACGTTACACTTGGTAACTGCTGGGAACCGTTTTCCCTCCAAGCATTCAAATCTCAAACCGTTCGACCCTGGGTATCAGGTACCTTTGTCGAGAGGTTCCTTCGACGTCGAAGACGACAAGATTCCCACTTAAAGGAAATTCTCTAAGTACCTTGTCATTCTCTGATGAGCCTTCGACAGGATCAGCTGGTCGAAGCCTTCTTATGTAGGAAATTCTTCTGACTCATAATTAATGGTCTATATTGATAACAAATAAGGGTGTCGAATTTAGGAGCCAACAGGGAAATAACGTCAACCCTTCATCAAAAGCTCATGTATCCGGTCAAAGGAAGGATTGTCACTGTCTATGGTAAGGAGAAGTTCATGGTAAGCCACCTCAACTCTTTCAAATATATGGAGATGGATGGAGAATTTATAGAAACCCATTATCAGGCTTTTAAAGTTGTGTCACCAATGGTTGCTACTGCCAAATGTTCCTATGATGTGTCCAAAGATGTTAAGGTCGTGCCAAAGATGGTTTCATTTAGAGATGCTCGTGCCGCAGTCAAAGAAGGAAGCTGTGATACTTGGGGGAAACTCCCCGAGATCCCATTCAAATCAGACAAATGTGGTTTGGGTTTCACTATCAAGGCTCAGAAAGAAGTGAGGCACGCTCGTGCAGGAAAGCCCCCTCTCCATATTGGAAGTCATGTAGTTAACGCTGTAGGTGATTCTGATGATGAATGTGCATTTGAAGAATGGGTATACCCTACTACAATAGAGCTCAACAATTGGCTTGCAAAGGACATCGTTCCCATCTCCTTCATTGAGGAGTAATTACTTGTTTATTGCTTTCTATTGATTCAAGAACCTTTTGTCTGTAATATTAAACAACGACTTTTAAGCCATATGCCTTGCCCGAGGTACTATGGTCCATTTGTCAAGGGTTTTATTTATGTTCATTTTATCATATGATCATTCAATACAAACCATTGGAATTTTTTGCATTCGAACTTTTGTGCTCATTGTCTTTATTTTTCTTCAATGCATTTTTCAAAATAGCCATGTGTCTTACATGCACACACACACACACACACACACACACACACACACATACATACACACACACACACACTCTTGCAGGTCCTCGTCCACTCCAGATCTCATTGCCAATGACTCTACTATTGCCAACTATGATCTCGAACATCCAATTAACCAAGCCGAAGACAAAGGCGAGGAAGATTATGAAATATCGGGAGAACTATCCAGACTTCTATTACAAGAGGAAAAATCTATTCAACCGCACGAAGAGTCAATTGAAGTCATCAATCTAGGTACCGAGACAGACAAGAAATAGGTCAAGATTGGCTCTAACCTGGAAAGTAATGTCAAAAGCAGATTGGTTCAGATGTTGCATAACTATGTGGAAGTGTGTGCTTGGTCGTATGAAGATATGCCATGGTTGGATACCGACATTGTAGTTCATCGTCTGCCGACAAAGGAAGATTGTCCTCCTGTCAAACAAAAAGTTCGTCGCATGAGGCCTGACATGTCTGAAAAAATAAAAGCTGAAATGATGAAACAATTTGATGCTGGATTCCTAGATGTGACATCTTACCCCTAATGGGTTGCTAACGTGGTGCCAATGCCGAAGAAAGACGAAAAAGTTCGTATGTGCGTAGATTATATGGATCTGAATAGGGCAAGTCCCAATGATGATTTCTCTCTACCTCATATTGATGTCTTGGTCGATAACACTGCTCAGCATAAAGTCTTCTCATTCATGGATGGTTTCTCCGGCTATAATCAAATTAGGATGGCTCCTGAATACACGGAGAAGACCACCTTTGTTACGCAATGGGGCACCTTTTGTTACAAGGCCATGCCATTCAGATTAAGGAATGCAGGGGCAACATATCAAAGAGCTATGGTAGCTTTGTTTCATGATATGATACATCATGAAATACAGGTCTATGTGGATGATATGATTGCAAGATCACAAACTGAGGAAGAACATCTCAATCACCTATACAAGCTATTCGAGAGGCTGAAAAAGTACAAGTTCAGGTTGAACCCTAATAAGTGCACATTTGGAGTACGATCTGGAAAGCTTCTAGGTTTTGTAGTCAGTAGTAAAGGCATCAAAGTCGATCCTGCCAAAGTGAAAGCCATCCAAGAAATGCCAGTCCCCCACTCTGAAAAGGAAGTTAGAGGATTCTTGGGTCGTCTTAACTACATCGCCCGCTTCATATCCCACTTAACTGCTACTTGTGAGCCAATCTTCAAACTCTTGAAGAAAGATCAAGTAGTCAGATGGAATGATGAATGCCAAGCTGCCTTCGACAAAATCAAATAATATCTGCAAGAACCTCCTATTCTCATGCCGCCAGTTGAAGGAAGACCCTTGATCATGTATTTGATGGTACTAGAGAATTCTATGGGGTGTGTTTTGGGCCAACATGACGAGTCTGGACGAAAAGAGCATGCTATTTACTACATGAGAAAAAAGTTTACCGACTATGAAACCAGATATTCACTGCTCAATAAAACTTGTTGCGCTCTGGCATGGGCTTCTCGTCGGCCAAGACAGTATATGTTGACTCATACCACTCTACTGATTTCTAAGATGGACCCTATCAAGTACATATTCGAGAAACCCGCTCTTTCCAAACGGATATCTAGATAGCAAATGATCTTGACTGAGTACGATATTCAATACACAATGCAAAAGGCCATCAAAGGAAGCGTATTAGCATATCATTTGGCCCATCAAGCTGTTGATGATTATCAGTCTATGAACTTTGACTTCCCAGATGAGAACATCATGCTAGTGACCGACTGCGTGAAACCTGGACCGTATGACGAACCTGAACAAGGAACCGATGGACTACGGTCTTCAATAGGGCTTCCAATGCTTTGGGTAACGGAATTGGTACTGTGATAATCTCCCCTGAAGGTTTCCACACTCCCTTCACTGCCAGACTATGCTTCGATTGTACGAACAACATGGCTGAGTACGAAGCATGCATTTTGGGTCTGAAGGCTGCCATTGATTTGAGGATCAAGCATTTGAATGTGTTTGGGGATTCCGCTTTAGTGATTAGCCAAGTAAAAGGAGATTGGGACACTAAACACCCTAATCTCATTCCTTACAAGGAGCTTGTGATATCTCTGATTCCTTACTTTGAAGAGGTCACATTTGAACATTTCCCTAGGGAAGAAAATCAGTTAGCCGATGCTTTGGCCATAATGTCTTCTATGTTCAAGGTCAAATGGGACAACGAAGCTCCTATGATTACAATTGAGAGATTCGACGAACCTGCGTACTGCTATGAGCTCGACACTGACACAGAAAAGCCATGGTACCATGAGGTAAAGAGATACCTTGAAGCACAAGAGTACCCTGAAGGAGCATCCATCAATAACAGAAAGTTCTTACGAAGATTTTCAGCCAAATTCTTCCTAAGTAATGGAATACTGTATAAACACAAACATGACTCTACTCTACTCCGATGTGTGGACAAGAAGGAGGCAGAGGAAATTATGGAAGGCATGCATGATGGTCTCTTTGGGACTCACTCTAGCGGACATACTATGACCAAGAAAATACTGAGAGCTGGTTACTATTGGTCAACAATGGAGACTAATTGCCATCACCACTCAAGAACTTGCCACAAATTCCAAGTCTATGCTGACAAGGTCCATGTGCCTCCTTTTCCTCTAAATGTCATGACCGCTTCATGGCCATTTGCAATCTGGGGCATTGACATGATTGGAGAGATCAAACCCACTGCTTCCAATGGACATCGCTTCATTCTTGTTTGTTGTACCCCAAAATTTTCCCTCTCATTTATCAAGATTTTCCTCACAAGACTTCTTGGACTCAAGACAAGATTAGGGTTTGGTCAGCTCAAGACACCACATCTTGCACTGATAACCCAAAATTAGGGTTTGAGTTTGCACAAGGATTTTTAGACCATCAATGCTTCATATGACTTTCATACACCATCTTGGACCCCTAAGATTGCTCATGTAAAGTTTCAAGCCTTGAATCACATTTTTGACCAGTCAATTGGACAATTGACCTAAAAATCAGTTGTATTGGGGAAAACGTCAACCATGGCCAATTTACAGTAAAAATTCATAATTTTTGATCCACAACAACATTTTAGACTCATATGTACCATTTGATCAAGTTTGGATCACAACTCCTCAAGAAATTTGATCGAATCATCAAAAGGGCAAAATGGTCAAAATTAGGGTTTTGACTGAGAAAGGGCAATTTCTGATTTTTAACCTAGCCAATGGCCAATCGGGTTCAAACATGATTTCAAGGATTCAATGGCATAATCTTGACCTAATTTCATGGTTCAAAAGATCTCAAGTTCATTGGATTGACAAATGAATTTTGCAGTCAACTGATCAAAAGTCAACTGTACACTGAAAAGTCAAACTTTGACTTTTTGGTTAAAATCAAGTGCCAAGGGTCATAATTCATCAAGATATGTCAAAATGTGAAACTTGTTGACCAAGAAAATCAATTTTGAAAATTAGGGTTTTGAATTTGAAAATTTTCATAACTTAGAATTTTTCTAAGTATGGAAATTTTCTTATTTTCCCCCAACTTTCCACCATTTTTTCACCATGATGAAATTTGATTCAAAGAAAACTTCCAACATGAAAGTTGTAGTCCTCCATTAAATCTACAACATTTCTTCACAAACGTTTCCCAAAATATGCTTGGATCTCAAGTTATGAATTTGTAAACATAGGTCCATGAACTAAATAACTTAGTGAAATTTTGCCCTAATTTAGGCAGGTTTTTGACCCAACTTCATGGACATTTTTCACCTAGTTCTAAGAGGTATATCAAAATTAATTTCAAATATGGATTATATAGTACATTGAAAGCTTTAAAAAATGTCCAAGAACTCTCCAAGATCATTTTTGGTTAGGGAGAATCGAAGAGGAGAAGTTGGCATTTTATCACTTTTGTTCATGCCATTTTCACAAAGTATCAAGTTGCAAATCAGATCCATGATGGTTGTATCTTGCTTTGAAGGTCCTAAACTCACTCTACACTCCATAATTAAATGCAAACTCAGAAGTTAAAAGCTTTATCTTTGCTTTTGGAACTTTACACAAGTTGTAATTCCATTTTAGGCATAAAGCTCACATTGCCATTTTCATAAAGGTGAGCTTTTACAATTTTGTCAACCTTGAGCCTTGGACCTGTCCCTTTGATGCAAAAAATTTCTACAGGTCTCAAGAAATGTATAACAACTCTTATCAGCCCTTAAGGTAGCCAGTATAAGCATGTTGCATTTGTCATTTCACTTTACTTAAAATACAAGAAAAGTGGCAAAAGGTGCTATAACTGGTACAACTAGTAAGGATTGACCTTTGTGACATTTCTATACAAATATAAAAAGTCATTACAATGCAAAAACACGCTTGCTTAACATCTAAAATACTCTAAAACTGAAAAACTTCATTTTTCTGTCCAAACATCCAGTTGCTGCAAAACCATAGCCAATTCATTTTTTGCTCGTGCGTTTTGTGGCTTGACACTTGAAACACTTCATAAACATCCTATCGAAGTTATCCAAGCCCTTACCCTGCATCTGTAAGCCCTGTTTCAGCCATTGCCATTTTCAAACTTGGAGCTTGCAGCTTGACTTGTGCAGAGACTTCTGGCCATCCACAAAGAAAGTTAGGCATTGGAATAGCATGAAGGAAGTTCAAGGAAGCTCACACGATCCTCAGGCCTCCATCAAAGTCCCTACATTTCTCTATCCAAATCCAACTGAAGGAGGTATTTTTCAAAACTCTATCTCTCTATTTAGGCATCCTCAAGCCACGATTTGTGAAGAAAAGATGTAGCCCTTATCATGGTGAAGCTGTACATATGCATACTTGTCATTTATATTAACTGAGCTGAGAGAATTTGAAGTTTAAAAATGCTGAAATTTCTAGGTCACGAATTAGGGCTGACAAAATTCTCTCTGATCTTTGAGAGTTAGGTTAAAAATTTTATATGGTTGGAATCATGAGATTAAATGCTACATGTTTTATGTTTTATGTTATGGGTTTTTGTTTTTGTGCAAGCATTAGCAAGTTACAGTTTGAACCATGAATCACGCGCATAAGAGAAGCTGGAGGACAGGGACGATGGTTCTGGGCCTTTGGCGCCTTGGGCCTGTTGTTTCTGATTTTTACACCCCCTGTTTCACTACTACACCCCCTGACTATTTTCTTATATTTTTGCATTTTTTTGCATATTTTTATATTTATTACTTGCATTTATTTTTTCTAAATGATAAAAAATACCCAAAAATAATTTATTTATTTCCACACTTTTATTTTCTTTATTTATTTATTTTCTCACATAAAAATAGTTTATTTTGACAAATAGTTTTTATTTTCTTAAATAACTTGTAAATATATTTAAAAATACTTAATATTTTTATTATATTATTTATACTCATAAAACACTTATTTTCTATACATATTTGATTTTTAATATTTGCACATAATGTTATTTATTATTTTCTTGTACAAAATGGACAAAATATTAATATAGAACATATATTTTCTTTAATAAAAAAATTAGGGTTTCCTCCTTTCAAAAATAATAATATTATTTTTCCTTATTTTCTAGGGTTAGTTAATTTATTTTCTCATACAAAAATTAAATACAAAACATTTTTTAACATAAATACATTTGCATTGCATTTTAATATTTGTATATTTATTTAATGCACACAATATTCGATTGGGTTGTAATAATATTTTTAGGTTTATATTTGTGCAAAATCCCTACTCAAAAACTTGTATACCCCCTCCCATAATAATTGTTGTAATAGTTTAGTTTACTTTTACACAATTTATTGCTTTCATATACCATGTTTAGTAAACTAGGGTTTTGCATGACAAGAACAAAAAACAAGCAAAATAGAAAAAAACCTAATGCAAGACAAAAGCATGAAAAATGACACACTTTGCACACAAGCACCCTTAGGGTTTCTCCCACTTGGTTGCCTAAAATAAAATGGCCATGTTACGCATGCGAAGTATCTTGGCAAAACAAAACAAAAATAAGATCATAGTCCCTCGATGACGCTATCAAAAGGTTGCCTAAAACAAAATGATCTTGGTCCCTCAAAACGCTAAGATTCTTGGCAACATTGCTATCATGGTCATACGATGACCCACGCCCATCCCGTTAACATCCAAAGATAGGGTTGCTTACCAAATCAATGGTAAGTCAACAATGTCAAAGGAATAAAAATGCACAAGTAAGACATTTGAGTAGGTAGATAGCTTCTAAGTTACTTGCTCCATTTCAAAACAATCCTTGCTATTTTTCAAAAACAAACACACACACATTTTCAAAACATTTTCAAAACATCTTACAAAAACATTGAAATATTTTTCAAAAGACAAACATCTTTATATACATTCTTACGAACGAGAATCATTACAAAGATTGCCTAAACGAATGGCCTCTTTTCAAAATACTTTCAAAAACCACACAAAGCACCATTTCAAACAATTTCAAAGCAAAGCAAGTGATCTAAGCAAGTAACTAAGAGCCCATGGAAAACCATGGATGAAAAGGGTGCTAGCACCTTCCCTTTTCATAATCTACCCCCCGAACTCAAGAAAACATCTCAAAGGTCTTTCCTGTGCTTTTTTACCTTTCCTTTTGGATAAAATAAAAGCCGGTGGCGACTCTTGCTAACCGCAACATTTGCGACAAAACGCAAAACCTCAAGTCAGTCCTCCCACCGTATCACAGAACTGGCGACTCTACTGGTGAGAAAATTATAAAAGTGGGGTTACCTTAGGGTTTAAATCACCTTTATTGATTACAATTGTTTGACTTGTTTGCTTTACATTTTGGTTCTATTGTTTGGGTTTCAATCCTCCACCCGGATTTGGGAAACATTATAGGTAAATAGCAATACGTTATGGAAACTGTGCGGGGTACACCGACATGGTCTAAGCAATAACTATGTTAGTGTGACATATTTGTGGGTACCGGTAGCCTTTGAGTCAATCAAAGAGAATACGGGGCCACTGAGTGATGTCATGAAGCACTAATGAACTTCTAGAACCTTTACTTGACCAACTTGGCCTTTTAGGATGTAGTGAGATGACCGGCTTTGGCGCAATCCAAAGTTGGTAGATACTCGATACTACACTCATTGAGGGTTAGTTCCTTGGAATATTTTGGTCGCCAGTCAAGAGGCTTGATTGAAACAATGAACAAGGAAACAATCCAGTGATATTGAGCTCCTTAGAACCCAGTTACTATTTACTAGGACAGGTTGAGCCAACTAAACTTCAAGAGGGTACTTACCTATGAAACCCCATGCAAGCCTAAACTAGGAACTTGTGTGATTTGCTTGTACATATATACTTGTGCATAACATCATGGACATCATGATCATCATATGCATCCACTAACTATTTCAAGGATTTTGGAAATTCATCTTTGTTCTTGTTTTGTAGGATATAGATTCACTTCGCAGGAAAACTATCCAAGTCAACCTTGTAAGAATTCCTCCACAACTCAAGGAGCTAGCTTCAAGGATTCCTGAGAACTCTCCATTCACCGAGAGGCATGATCGTCAACTCAACTTGGTCACTTCCAACATAGAGGAAGACATGATGAAAGTTCTTTTCCAGTTCTTTGACCCTTTGCATCACTGCTTCACATTTCCTGACTACCAGCTTGTGCCCACTTTGGAAGAATTCTCTCAACTCTTGAGGATTCCTATTCTTAATCAACTACCTTTCAACGGTACGAAAAGAGATCCAAAGCCAGAAGAGATTGCTCAATCCCTGCACTTGCACTCATCTGATGTCACAACCCATTGGGAAACTAGAAGTGGTGTCAAAGGCTTCTTAGCCAAGTTCTTGTTTGAGAAGGCCCAAAGCTGTTGGAATTCCCTAGACTTGCAAGCTTTTGAGGAGATTGTAGCTCTTCTCATCTACGGGATGGTCTTGTTCCCTAACCCTGACCAACTCATAGATGTGAATGCTGTCAAAATCTTCATGTCTCGCAATCCGGTGCCTACATTGCTTGGAGATATCTTACACTCTTTTCACACTCGTACAATGAGGAAAATAGGTGTTCTCATGTGTTGCACTCCTCTCCTGGCAAGATGGTTTATTTCTCATCTTCCCCAACCAGTCTTGAAGAATGAGAAAGGTTTGAGGTGGTCACAACGGTTGATGACACTTAAACATTCAGATATTCATTGGTGTTCTCGATCCAAAGAGAATGCTATTATTGTCGTCCTTTATGGGGAATTACCTAATGTCCCTCTACTTGGCATTAGGGGAGGCATCACCTACAATCCTTGCTTGGCTCTAAGACAGTTTGGTTATGCCCGAAGGGATGGCCCACATGACATGCTGGTTCAAGGCTTGGTTTTCGACTTCAACAACGACAATCAAGGACTTCGACAAAGGTTCATCCGAGCTTGGAGGATGCTAAACAAGGTAGATAGTAAGACTCTGGGACACAAGAATTCCATCCCTCTTGAGCCTTACCTCAAGTGGGTACGAACCCGCGCCCAAAGTCTTATGATGCCTTACCCCTCTGTTCTCCCAGTGATTATAGAGCCTGTTAAGGAAGGAGAGGTTCCATACACCATCCTACATCCTGACATGCTGACATCACTTGAAAACTTACAAAGGAGTTGGATACAGCTCAAGGGAGAACACGATACTTTTGAAGCCCAAGAGGATGCGCAACACTCTCAACACCTACATTGCACCAAAGAGGATGCGCAACGTCTTTTTATCTTAGAATTCTGTATTATTTTGCCTTAGCGGCATTGATGTACTCATATTCTATTTTATTAATATAACATGTGTTCCTTTTTGTTTGATACAAATTTGAATTTTCAAATCATTGAAAACATTGCATGAATACATATCATTCATCATGAGCATAAACAGGTCTTTGTAAGAAGTTTCCTCATCCCTCTGCTGTTTATTTCAGCAAAATGGATCTTGAACAAACGGCTAAGGATTTGCAAGCTCAAAATTCACAATTCCAACAGTTACTCTTGACCTTGGCCAAGGGGCAGGAGGAACTCAAGACTCTACTAGAGAAAGAGAAAGAGATAAAGAAGAAGAAGCCAGCCGGTGTGGTTATCATGGGCAGAAGGTTTCAGGGACAAGCCAGAAGAATATTAGAATTTCCAACAACCTCTGACGAAGGGGAAAGAAAAGGAAAAGAAACGACAGTGCCATCAGATTCTGAAGCAGAAGAAGAGGAAGAAGAGGACTACTCTGAACAGTAATACCCTCCGGCCGATGACAAATACAAACACTTGGAAGAGCGCCTAACTGCTATGGAGATACAGAGAGTACCGGGTTAGATTTCGAGGAATTGGGGCTGGTGTCAGGAATAATAATCCCGCCGAAGTTTAAAGTGCCACTATTTGCCAAGTATGATGGGGTGTGTTGCCCCAAAATGCACATGCGATCTTATGTCAGGAATATTCAGCCATATTCTACTGACAAAGACTTGTGGGTTCACTTTTTCCAGGACAGTTTATCAAGAACGGAACTTGATTGGTTCTACCAGTTGGAAAGGGCTGATGTCCATAATTGGGAAGAATTGGCAGCAGCCTTCTATAAAAAGTATCAATACAATGCCGACTTAGCACCAACCCGTACTCAACTCCAGAGTATGGCCATGGTATCCAATGAGGGCTTCAAAGACTATGCCCAAAAGTGGAGGGATTTAGCCGGAAGGGTGCAACCACCTTTATCTGAAAGGGAGCTAGTGGACATGTTCCTGGGAACTCTATCAGGTCCTTTATTTAATCATCTGATTAGGAGCTCCTCTGTAGGGTTTACCGAATTGATTTTAACTGGCGAGAGGGTGGAAGCCGGTATAAGAAGCGGGAAAATTCAGAAAGACGCATCTGCCTCTACAGCTATAAAAAAGCCCTTCACTGGAAAGAAGGAAGTGTCTGCTGTCTATGCACAGAGGAATCAAGGAAGAACGGAACATCAACCAATGGTGGGGGCCGTTATGATTCAAAAGTATGCATCAGACCAGCCAAGAAATAACCAGCCTAGAAATAACTAGCAAAGGGTGGAAAGGCCAGTACGACAATTCACCAAGATAAACATGACTCCAGCTCAAGTCCTACCACATCTTCTGAAGTTGAATCTTGCCATGTTAAAAGAGGCCCCTAAAAACCCCAATACTGCATCTCCCCACTACCATCCGAATGCCAGGTGCGCATACCATTCTGAAAGTCCAAGGCACGACACCAACAACTGTTGGGCTCTGAAGAACAAGATTCAAGATCTGATAGACGCAAAGGAAGTTAAATTTGAAGCACCTGAGAAACCGAATGTTATTTCTTCTCCGATGCCTAGGTATGGACACAATGCTAATGCTATTGAGGAAGACTTATTTGTTGCCACTATGGATGAACTGATAACTCCGCTCCCGATCATCAAGTTGAATTTGTTGAAAGCTGGTATTTTCCTAGGATGTGACAAACAATGCCATATTTTCCTATCCTCATCATTTGACTGCCCTCTGTTGAAAAAAGGTATCCAACAACTGATTGATAACCAATAAATTTTGTTTGAGAAAGCTCCTATTTCACCTGTTCCAGTTAAAGAAGTTTCTATAAGAACCATCTACGCCAATTCTTCCAGGGTCCCTAAAAGACCCGTTAGGATTACATCTACTCCAGTGACTACTCCACTTAAGATAACAATGCCCGGGCTAGCCCCGTACAAATTAGATAAAATAGTACCATGGAATTATGGTGGATAAATCTACTACCATGGTGTCAAACAGATTGAACAAACTGCCGAAGGAGAGAGCCCCGAAGAGGACAATTCCGACATCAGTAACATTTCCGGAACAAGCAAAATTACCCATAGTGGACGAATTTTCTCTCCAGAGATTGCCCCTCCAAAGGGAGTCTTTGGACTCGTGGCCGTTCCGAAGATTACATCTGCACCAGTGATTATACCTACAAGCGTACCGACCAACAACGAAGACAATACAATTCATATCCCTAGTTCTACTGCTGAGAATAAAGGAAATAATGTTTAAGAGGAGTGTTGTACCCCAAAATTTGCCCTCCCATATTCTTCAAGAATTGCAAAGTCAAAGCTTCAAAATCTCCTCAAGGGTTGCACAGTTCAAAAGTCTCCTAAACAATCAAAATTAGGGTTTTGGTTCTGACAAAGTAAATGAAGTTTCCAAGGGTCCAATCAAGTCCCACATGCCTATAAATATGGTCAAGCATCCTCATACCAAGTTTCAAGACTTTCAGCACAAAATTGCACAGTCAAAAACCCAAATTGCACTACAGTCAACTGTAGGGGCAAAATGGTCATTTGGCAGTCAAAAGTTCAAATTTTTGGTCAACATCTCATTTTTAAGCCACCAACATCATTTGATCAATGCTTGATCATGATTCTCAAAGCTTGGCTCAAAAATCATCAAGATGCAAAAGTTTCCTTATTTGGACAGTTGAAAAAGTCAACTGTAAATTGACCAGGGCATAACTTTCACATGGATTATCAGAAAAATTCCATCCAAAGCTCATTTTAAAGATAAAGACATTTCCTACAACTCCTCTTCATACTTCAAGTCCAAGAAATGCTCTCACAAAAAGTTATCAATTTCAACATTATAGGTCATTTTCAAAAGTCAACAAAAAGGGACTTTAAGTCAAAGGCCATAACTTGAGATTGGTAAATCAAAATGACACGGGACCAAAGAAATTGGTTAGAGGACTCAAAGACCTTTCCAAAATGTCCAAGAACATGAGCAAAGCTTAAAAATTGAGCAAGTTATGCCTTGTGGAAGTTGGGAAATTTTTGGATATTTTGAAAAGTCAACATTGATTCAAATGACCTAAAAATGCTAATGGGCCTCTTTTTCTTCCACAATTCATCATCCAAGGCATGTACACGACCATTTGGCCCAAAGGGAAGTTTTTTATTATTTTTATTCATTTATTTGGATTTTTAATCATTAATAATTCATTTAATTAATTAAAATACATGAAAAATACTAAACCTAACCTTTTCAATCTTTTTATGCATGATATATACTCAATATTTCGTGCAAATCAAGTTAGGAAAGAATCAAAGGTGATTGGATGTGATTGAAGCCAAAAAGCATGAAAAAGATTTGAAAAATTATGGTTTGCAAATCAAATATTTTTCACATTAATGCATGGATTTTTGATCAAGTTCTCAACCCTAAATCATTCATACATACAAATACATGCTAACCCTATTTAGAATAAACTCCCAGCTGCACCATATCAAAAGAACAAAACTTGAATTTTTTGCTTAAAAGTCCAATACTGAAAACCAATTTCCAGGTCGTTTCAAGCCACAACACTGACTCCATTGTGTTCCTGAGGCTTCAAGGAACATATACAGATCAAAATCATCCATCCTAACACCCAGAAACGTGAGAACGATCTCACCCTGTACAGAAAATATTTGACCTTCTTGCATCTCGATTCATGCATTTTTCATAATTTTTGATGCTTGATTTGTGTTCATTATATGATTCTGATGCTAACTATATAGTTTAATTGTGTTTTTATGCACCACACGCGATTTCACCATGAAAGGGACCTAGGGTTTTCAAAACTGGGAATTGGGGGTTTCCAGTTAAGGGAAAATTGGGACACGACAATGGCACCATGAGAATCAGAAGCTTCCAACCAATTCATTGATGGGGTCGCGCCCTATTTATATGCCAAGACAAGCTAATCGCTATTTTCCAAAAGGGGGCATTTGGGGACGTTTAAAAAACCGTTGCTGATTCTTTTTGTTTCAGGAAAAATACAAAAGCGATGAAGAAGATGGTTATGTGGCAAGCGATGGTTGGTCCGTTTAAAAATTCGCGCTAAAAGTCCTCTAACGCTTTGTTTTATTTGATATTAATTGATTGTTATATTGTAAACAAAGTGTACAAGTGGAGCAGTTGGCTAAGCGTCTTAATGGTAATCCCTGGGACCTGGGTTCGAGCCCCAGGTCCCCACCCCCTTTCATATTATTTTTCATATAACGTTCATATGCAGTTTCAGCGCTAAGGTGTACCATACATCCTCAAAATCAAGCCTTTCACGCACATGATGAGATCAATCCAAGGGCTGTCGTTGGAAGCATATCATGGACATGAGTAAAAAACGTTGCACGCTGGCATAGAAGTCAACGAGGCCAAAGATGCCTGGGCCCAAATTGCTAATCAAAAACCTCTCATTTGGGGACAGAACCCCCCTTAGGTTTGCATTATTCTCTTCATTATTTTGGTATTTTATTTCAATTATTGATTGTTTTAATTAATTTCTTTAATTTGAATGTTTTCATACAAAATATAAAAAACAATAAAAAATCAGAAAAAAGACAAAAAATAGTATTTTTATTTAAAGTTATTTTTTTGTAAATAAATTGCATTAATTAATTAGTTTTAATCTAGGGTTAATATTAATTTTTTTTAATAAACTTAAAACTTGGTAGAATTAGGGTTGGTAATAATTTTTATCCTTTTTTTCTTTTCTTTCACAATAATTAATTATTTATTTTTGTAATTAAATTACCATGTAATTAATTAGGTTAACTTAGGTTTGACTTTAATATTTTTTTAATAAACTAAAAAACAATTAGAATTAGGGTTAGTATTTTAATTTCAATTAATCTTTTTTCATTAAAATCATAAAAATACAAAAATACCAAAAAATAACTCCTTTTCTTTTAATTTAATTAATTTAACAATTTAATTTAATTCCGTTAAAAGGGTCCAACGCCCTCGTTTCTAATTTTAATTTAATTCGCGTATTTATTCCTTTTTCTTTTAAGTATTTATGTACCTCTCCCAAAGCCATGTAATATATTTCTCGCACTTTACTTTTCTTTAATTCTTTATTTTTCTATCAAATCGGGTCCTGGAAATTTTGGCGATGTGGACCCGCGCCTTTGTAATAGTTTAGAATTTTATCTTTCTCGCAATTTTTAACTGTTAACAAATGCATGCAAGAATGAATGACAATAAAAACAAACGCGTAGATCACTTTGACAAAAGACAAAAATAAATGAAAATGACACACAAATCACACACCACCCCTAGGGTACGCCTCACTGTTGCCTTGCCTCGAAAGGTGATCGTCGAGTAGAGGATGTCTTAGTAAGTCCTCATGATCCGGGAACCTGGCATGAGGGTAGCTTCTAAGGTGTCTTCCTATTGCTCCGGTGATCACCATGTCCCGAACCTCGAATTGACCCGAACACCTCCAACGGTGGTGCTACCTACCTCTCAATGGTGGGATGGCACTACTTTAAAGGACATTTACACAGACGAATTCCTTAGGGTAGGTAGACGACTCTAGATACTTGCTCTAAATTTCAAAACAAATTCAAAAATACTTTTCACACCAACACATTTTCAAAAAGCTTTCGAAAGCAATTTTTCAAACACTCTTGAGGACCGATATAAGAGTCGAACTGGAATTTTCAAAGAAACTTTTTTTAAAACCCACAATTGAAAAGCAAACAAACCATTTTTGAAAACACAAATGAGCAAGTATCTAAGAGCCCATGGATAACCATGGATAGAAAGGGTGCTAACACCTTCCCTTTCTATAATCTACCTCCCGAACCGAGAGCAATCTCTATAAGGAATTTTTCTGTGCTTTTGTCCTTTCCATTTGGAGAAAATAAAAGACGGTGGCGACTCTTGCTTCCGCGACATTTCGCGAACCAGCGTTAAACAGTCAGTTCCAGATCCACCGATCACAGAACTGGCGACTCTGCTGGGGAATTATTATAAAGTGAGGTGTACCTTAGGACTAAGATCACTGTGTTTTCAATTGCTTTCCTTGTGTGCTTTAAATTGTGGGTTGCTTGGGAGTTCTATAGATCCTAACCCAGATCTGGGGGATACCTTCTTAGAAAGTAGCAACAAGGCTGTGAGGGAACTGTGCGGGGTATACCGACATGGTTGAAACAGTCTGCTACATTGATGTGGCACTTTGGTGTGTACCGGTAACCCTTGAGTTCAGTCAAGGAGAGTACGGGGCCTCCGCGTGGTGTCATGAAGCATCAACAGACCTTAGGAACCTTAATTGAACTATCTTGGCCTCTTTAGGGTAGTGAGATAACTGACTTTGGTGCAGTCCGAGGTTGGTTGATACTCGATACTACACTCAATTGAGGGTTGCTTTCCTGGAATATTTCGGTCGCCAGTTCAGTGGCTAAATCGAAACGATGAACAATGAAAGCAATCCCGTGATATTGGGACCCTTAGAACCCGGTTACTTCTAATAGGACAGGTTGAACCCACCAACTTCAAGAGGGTAATACCCAGACCCCATGCTGGCCTAAACTCTAAGGGTTTCTCTTGTGTGACTTGTGTGCCTTCCAACTTGACTATTTGCATGCTTGTTATCTGACACTTGAGTTCCCTGCAGGTGTTGTTTATAGTCCTCAATTAGGACTCATAACAGAGTTTACCAAGTTTCTTGCAGGTTTTGGTTTGCAGTCCTTAATGGGGACTCATAACAGGGTTTATTGAATTTCTTGCAGGTGTTGTTTGTAGTCCTTAATTGGGACTTATAACAAGGTTTACCTACATTACCCCACGCATAGCATAACATCATGCCATCACACCATTGCATACATCCTAACCCATTTCAAGGATCTCAAGGGCTTGTGATGCAGGTCATGATAAATCAAACATTTAGCAAGGGGCAAAGAGGATTTATTTTCCTCTAGACAAAGTTGTCAGGGGCTATGACCCACTTGATATGGTGAGCTTTGACACTTGAAGAAAGTTCCCCGAGCCAAGGTTGTCAGGGGCTATGACCCACTAGATATGGTGAGCCTTTGACCCTTTGAAGAAGGACTCTCAATAATATGCAGTTCCTTCAATCAAGCTACCGGACCCAAATTCTAACAAATTTTCTTGTTTACCCCGCGAGATCCCTGAAAGCATTGCATGCATATCATACATATCATTGCATGACAGGTACCCTTGTTACAGGCCACTTACCATCTACGCTGTTTATTTCAGCAATGGCTTGCCAACAAGATAACCAGGACCTTCTTGCTCAAGAGACTCGGTTCGGGGAAATCCTCCTGAATCTATCCAAGGGACAGGAGGAGCTAAGGACACTTCTCATGGAGACTTTGGTCAGGAACAGTGCTGGGGACGAACGGCTGAAACATCTGCAAGTTGAAGTGGATGCATTGAAAGCCCAGATGCTGGGGCAGGTGACGGCCATTCAAGGTTTAGCTCAAAGACAAGAAGAGCTCGGGGTTCTCGTCAACCAACTGCTTCGGGGTAACCAACTGGGGCAAACATCTAAGGTTGAAGGTCCAGTCATCATTCAACCATCTTTGAGACAAGGAGATAAGGGAAGAGCTCCTCAAATGGCTTCAGGGTCACAAACTCAGCATCAACTTCACCAGCTTCAGCCAGACAAGCCTAAAAGGCAGTTCACCAAGATCAACATGTCGCTGGATCAAGCACTACAACAAATGTTGGAGGCAGGGCTGATCACCTTAAGGGCTCCTCTCCGGAATCCAAACACTTCTGCTCCTAACTATCATCCCAACGATAGGTGCGCATACCATTCTGATAGCCCGGGGCATACTACGGACAACTGCTGGCCTCTCAAAAACAAGATCCAAGATATGATCGACGCTGGAGAGATTCAGTTTGAAGTACCCGAGACTCCGAACATAATCACTGCTCCTTCGCCAAATCATGGCTAGGATTGAGAAATTTTTGTTCATTCGAATGTTCAAGTTGCAATTTTCTTTTGTTCAAACATTTACTCATGTTAAACATTGTTATTTCATTAATGCATCGCATATGTCTGTTCTGAAACAATATATTCGTATTCACTAAATGCAAATTATTTTCATATTTTTTCTGATGTCAGCTCTTGATCTAAAATTCTAAGCCTCTTGAGGGAGGATGACGAAAACGATACCGCGATCATTACAGTATGCTTTTGAACAGACCCCGCTGATGAGGTACATGCATTGTTTCAATCCCTAAGCACTGGAGTTATAAGGATGATAATCCCTCGTCAACCCCTCTGAGCCAAAGAAGTAGGAGTTTTTCTTTTCGAAATTTAAAACCCTTAATCATAACCTGGGGCAGGAAAGTCTCTCAGTTGATCCAAGTGCATAACAAATGGCACCAAAGAAGTCCTTACAAAACGAAGAAAGACAGTGATGGTTCCGAATAATCAATAAAGAAAGGCAGTCATTATCTCAAAAAATAAAAAACCCATTAAGTCAAAACCCATGAAGGAGACTTACAAAACTGGGGCATCCCGCTGACTGTAATTCCAAAAAAAGGAAACAGTTTAGGCAAAAAGAAAGGGATAACAAAAATCAAGAAAGAGGTCTTACAAACCCTCAACAAAAAAGGAATGACTGCCTATTCAAAATAAGTTATCAATATCCGAATCATCAACGGAAAATCAGAGCAAAGACTCAAACAAGGTCTAACGCACGATCAACTGAGTTTAGGTTTGAAGAACATCACGAAGAGCGGGTGGGTACAAATAAAATTTGAGCCTTTATCCTTTGTTTTTTAAACCGTGAACCAGGCCACGTTATAACCCTCAAAAGTCCTAGCTGAAGCATGGGTTAGTTCGAAAGCATACTGTTACAAAAGGTATCCTGACTCCTTAAGGCTCACGGTAAAATAACAAGTTGACATCACGTTTTACAAACAATCACTTGTTTTATGAAAAAGAATGCATTTTCAAAAATCTTCAAAACAGACATAGCTTTGCATTTTTGATATAACCTTGTTTGCATATGACTTTTTGTTTGAACAACATAGAAATTCGCACGACGAATGCCTAATGAACAGAAGCACTTCCAATCAAGGGGCATGACATGATCTTGGTCTATCATCCGGGGCAGTCCAATCAAGATTCGTAGAATCTCTCAAAGGCCAAATAGCCTGGGGCAAATCTCCATCTAAGTCACTTGGGGCACTCCAGCAACGAATCTTGCCTGATCAAACATCTTCTGGTGGCGTGGCAAAATACTTCTAACAGGGGCAACTCCCCACATTCCCTGAACATGGACATAGTCGAAAAAATACTACGCATAATCAAAGGCCCGCTAGGTTGACATACCTAGGCAAAAATTAGGGATTCCCGGCGAACCAAAAGGGTTCGGGCAAAATGAAGGGATGAAATAAAAAAAAATCTGTACACCCGGCAAGTCGAAAACCTGGAAAGACGGCTTGGGCAAAAATGGGTATCCCGGTGGATCGAAAACCCGAAAGGGCGATCCAGGCAAAAGTTAGGGATCAAAGCGTACGACTATGTCCTGTCAGCTCATCACTTGCCTACCAGAAGAAGGCTTGTCCATCAAACAACTATCAGCACCTCACAGGTCCTCCTCTCCCACCTCAGAAATAGGGGCAATAATGAGCGGTCTAAGCGATCTAATTGTTCTGTCCACCAAGGTATCAAGGTGAGTTCAACTGAAGAACACAACTCGATATCTTAATTCCCCAGAGAGTGGGCCAGCAAGTCAGTGCACTCTCCCCAAGCAAAGTTATCAAATCTTAAAGAAGTTGTGTATCCTCCAGCAAGTCTCAACGTTCCCCAGCAGTATATATGCATTCTTAAACAAGCATCCCCGGCAATCTTGGTCTAAAGATTGTTCCCCGGCGGTATATCAAACATTCAACAGAGTCACTTCCTCGATACAGTGCAAAACTTCCCCAGGAGAGTCCAATCCAGCTTCCCCAGGAAAAGTTGAAATCCATCTCCCCAAGTAGTAAGCTTATCCCCAGTAGATTCTGGAAGCTTATTCTCGCAGGGCACGAACGCGTCTCCCAGCTTTATTCAAAGAGTTATTTCCTTACCAGGATATAACTGGGTTATCCTCAGCCAAAAGCCATGGAAAGAGCGTCCTCGACGAAGTCTTCTTGTCCCCAGCGAAGTCTATCAACACTTCCAACACAACAAGGGTATCCCCATCAAGTTATTATCAACATCCCGACAAAGTACCTTGCTCCCCACAGAGTATTGCTTCCCAGCAAGATCGTTAGAGTACTTTTCTCCCCGCAGAATATCTATTCGCCAAGTTTATTCCCCAACGGAGTTATCTTCTCCTACCGGTATTCTTGCAACTATCTTCCTCAGCGGAAGTAAAATCTATTCTTCAATATCAGCCCAGGAATGACTTCCTGGCACCCGTCAAGGATTTACTTTCCTAGACAAAAAATACATTCATAAACATCGCACTTCCATACATCATTATAGCATGCATAGACGCATCACATCTTACAAATCTCATTTATGTTGAGAACATCATTGCTTGGTCCATATCATGCATTGCATATGACTGACCTTTACCTTTCAGGAAAGATTCAGTTAAATTCTCAATCATATTTCAAGACCTAGACCGGTTCAGTTAAATCGACTCCAAAGATTTCTTATTCAGTCAAAGGCCTTCTCTAGTCCAGTTAAATCGACCCCAAACAGATTTTTCTGATGAAGACTCAGTAGAAGTTATCCAAGGTTTTCCCAATGATTGCTATTGAGGTTGTAATCGCCTATGGTTCTCTCCCCGATACTGCGGAGATGATAATTCCATCCAAGGTTTTCTCAATGATTGCTATTGAGGTTGTAATCGCCTATGGTTCTCTCCCCGATACTGCGGAGATGATAATTCCATCCAAGGTTTTCTCAATGTTTGCTGTTGAGGTGGTAATCGCCTATGGTTCTCTCCCCGATCCTGCGGAGTTGGTAATCCCAGGCTTCTCTCAACGATTGCTGTTGAAGTTGAAGTTATCCAAGGTTCTCTCAATGTTTGCTGTTGAGGTGGTAATCGCCTATGGTTCTCTCCCCGATACTGCGGAGTTGGTAATCCCAGGCTTCTCTCAACGATTGCTGTTGAAGTTGAAGTTATCCAAGGTTCTCTCAATGTTTGCTGTTGAGGTGGTAATCGCCTATGGTTCTCTCCCCGATACTGCGGAGTTGGTAATCCCAGGCTTCTCTCAACGATTGCTGTTGAAGTTAAAGTTATCCAAGGTTCTCTCAATGTTTGCTGTTGAGGTGGTAATCGCCTATGGTTCTCTCCCCGATACTGCGGAGGTGGTAATCCCAGGCTTCTCTCAACGATTGCTGTTGAAGTTGAAGTTATCCAAGGTTCTCTCAATGTTTGCTGTTGAGGTGGTAATCGCCTATGGTTCTCTCCCCGATACTGCGGAGTTGGTAATCCCAGGCTTCTCTCAACGATTGCTGTTGAAGTTGAAGTTATCCAAGGTTCTCTCAATGTTTGTTGTTGAGGTGGTAATCGCCTATGGTTCTCTCCCCGATACTGCGGAGTTGGTAATCCCAGGCTTCTCTCAACGATTGCTGTTGAAGTTGAAGTTATCCAAGGTTCTCTCAATGTTTGCTGTTGAGGTGGTAATCGCCTATGGTTCTCTCCCCGATACTGCGGATGTGGTAATCCCAGGCTTCGCTCGACGATTGCTGTTGAAGTAAAGTTATCCAAGATTCTCTCAATGATTGCTATTGAGGTTGTAGTCGCCTATGGTTCTCTCCCCGATCCTGCGGAGGTGGTAATCCCAGATTTCGCTCAATGATTGCTGTTGAGGTTGAAATTATCCAAGGTTCTCTCAATGTTTGCTGTTGAGGTGGTAGTCGCCTATGGTTCTCTCCCCGATCCTGCGGAGGTGGTAATCCCAGATTTCGCTCAATGATTGCTGTTGAGGTTGAAGTTATCCAAGATTCTCTCAATGTTTGCTGTTGAGGTTGTAGTCGCCTATGGTTCTCTCCCCGATCCTGCGGAGGTAGTAATCATCCCAAGATTTTCTCAATGATTGCCGTTGAGGTTAAAGTCAGCCAAGGTTCTCTCACCGTTCCTGTTGAGGTAGTAACCATCCCTGTTTCATTCATCACCGTTTGAAGCTCCAGAACCAGCTCCTGTAACCAGTCAGGACACATCTACACAAAGAATTTGAAGACCAGTTCCCGTAACAGGTCAGGTAATCATTTTTCTTTTTTGCAGGTATGCAAGTTATCGCTAAGGAAACTCTTATGCGACCGATATCCAGATGGCATCTATAAGCCCATCAACCTTCCATCATCTCTTAGCATGGCATCTATAAGCCCATCATTCTATTCGTCAATCTCCAAATGGCATCTATAAGCCCATTCCCCATCACCACTGCTACTATGTGAGCGCAAATTTCTGGGCACTCTAGTGTTCAATCATCTTCCACCTTCGGATTACGAAAGGCACGTCAGCCAATCTGCATCCTCAGGTCTAAGAAGATTGAACAGGGGCAACTGTTGTACCCCAAAATTTGCCCTCCCATATTCTTCAAGAATTGCAAAGTCAAAGCTTCAAAATCTCCTCAAGGGTTGCACAGTTCAAAAGTCTCCTAAACAGTCAAAATTAGGGTTTTGGTTCTGACAAAGTAAATGAAGTTTCCAAGGGTCCAATCAAGTACCACATGCCTATAAATATGGTCAAGCATCCTCATACCAAGTTTCAAGACTTTCAGCACAAAATTGCACAGTCAAAAACCCAAATTGCACTACAGTCAACTGTAGGGGCAAAATGGTCATTTGGCAGTAAAAAGTTCAAATTTTTGGTCAACCTCTCATTTTGAAGCCACAAACATCATTTGATCAATGCTTGATCATGATTCTCAAAGCTTGGCTCAAAAATCATCAAGATGCAAAAGTTTCCTTATTTGGACAGCTGAAAAAGTCAACTGTAAATTGACCAGGGCATAACTTTCACATGGATTATCAGAAAAATTCCATCCAAAGCTCATTTTAAAGATAAAGACATTTCCTACAACTCCTCTTCATACTTCAAGTCCAAGAAATGCTCTCACAAAAAGTTATCAATTTCAACATTATAGGTCATTTTCAAAAGTCAACAAAAAGGGACTTTAAGTCCAAGGCCATAACCTGAGATTGGTAAATCAAAATGACATGGGACCAAAGAAATTGGTTAGAGGACTCAAAGACCTTTCCAAAATGTCCAAGAACATGAGCAAAGATTAAAAATTGAGCAAGTTATGCCTTGTGGAAGTTGGGAAATTTTTGGATATTTTGAAAAGTCAACATTGATTCAAATGACCTAAAAATGCTAATGGGCCTCTTTTTCTTCCACAATTCATCATCCAAGGCATGTACACGACCATTTGGCCCAAAGGGAAGTTTTTTATTATTTTTATTCATTTATTTGGATTTTTAATCATTAATAATTCATTTAATTAATTAAAATACATGAAAAATATTAAACCTAACCTTTTCAATCTTTTTATGCATGATATATACTCAATATTTCGTGCAAATCAAGTTAGGAAAGAATCAAAGGTGATTGGATGTGATTGAAGCCTAAAATCATGAAAAAGATTTGAAAAATTATGGTTTGCAAATCAAATATTTTTCACATTAATGCATGGATTTTTGATCAAGTTCTCAACCCTAAATCATTCATACATACAAATACATGCTAACCCTATTCAGAATAAACTCCCAGCTGCGCCATATCAAAAGAACAAAACTTGAATTTTTTGCTTAAAAGTCCAATACTGAAAACCAATTTCCAGGTCGTTTCAAGCCACAACACTGACTCCATTGTGTTCCTGAGGCTTCAAGGAACATATACAGATCAAAATCATCCATCCTAACACCCAGAAACGTGAGAACGATCTCACCCTGTACAGAAAATATTTGACCTTCTTGCATCTCGATTCATGCATTTTTCATAATTTTTGATGCTTGATTTGTGTTCATTATATGATTCTGATGCTAACTATATAGTTTAATTATGTTTTTGTGCACCACACGCGATTTCACCATGAAAGGGACCTAGGGTTTTCAAAACTGGGAATTGGGGGTTTCCAGTTAAGGGAAAATTGGGACACGACAATGGCACCATGAGAATCAGAAGCTTCCAACCAATTCATTGATGGGGTCGCGCCCTATTTATATGCCAAGACAAGCTAATCGCTATTTTCCAAAAGGGGGCATTTGGGGACGTTTAAAAAACCGTTGTTGATTCTTTTTGTTTCAGGAAAAAAACAAAAGCGATGAAGAAGATGGTTATGTGGCAAGCGATGGTTGGTCCGTTTAAAAATTCGCGCTAAAAGTCCTCTAACGCTTTGTTTTATTTGATATTAATTGATTGTTATATTGTAAACAAAGTGTACAAGTGGAGCAGTTGGCTAAGCGTCTTAATGGTAATCCCTGGGACCTGGGTTCGAGCCCCAGGTCCCCACCCCCTTACATATTATTTTTCATATAACGTTCATATGCAGTTTCAGCGCTAAGGTGTACCATACATCCTCAAAATCAAGCCTTTCACGCACATGATGAGATCAATCCAAGGGCTGTCGTTGGAAGCATATCATGGACATGAGTCAAAAACGTTGCACGCTGGCATAGAAGTCAACGAGGCCAAAGATGCTTGGGCCCAAATTGCTAATCAAAAACCTCTCATTTGGGGACAGAACCCCCCTTAGGTTTGCATTATTCTCTTCATTATTTTGGTATTTTATTTCAATTATTGATTGTTTTAATTAATTTCTTTAATTTGAATGTTTTCATACAAAATATAAAAAACAATAAAAAATCAGAAAAAAGACAAAAAATAGTATTTTTATTTAAAGTTATTTTTTTGTAAATAAATTGCATTAATTAATTAGTTTTAATCTAGGGTTAATATTAATTTTTTTTAATAAACTTAAAACTTGGTAGAATTAGGGTTGGTAATAATTTTTATCCTTTTTTTCTTTTCTTTCACAATAATTAATTATTTATTTTTGTAATTAAATTACCATGTAATTAATTAGGTTAACTTATGTTTGACTTTAATATTTTTTTAATAAACTAAAAAACAATTAGAATTAGGGTTAGTATTTTAATTTCAATTAATCTTTTTTCATTAAAATCATAAAAATACAAAAATACCAAAAAATAACTCCTTTTCTTTTAATTTAATTAATTTAACAATTTAATTTAATTCCATTAAAAGGGTCCAACGCCCTCGTTTCTAATTTTAATTTAATTCGCGTATTTATTCCTTTTTCTTTTAAGTATTTATGTACCTCTCCCAAAGCCGTGTAATATATTTCTCGCACTTTACTTTTCTTTAATTCTTTATTTTTCTGTCAAATCGGGTCCTGGAAATTTTGGCGATGTGGACCCGCGCCTTTGTAATAGTTTAGAATTTTATCTTTCTCGCAATTTTTAACTGTTAACAAATGCATGCAAGAATGAATGACAATAAAAACAAACGCGTAGATCACTTTGACAAAAGACAAAAATAAATGAAAACGACACACAAATCACACACCACCCCTAGGGTACGCCTCACTGTTGCCTTGCCTCGAAAGGTGATCGTCGAGTAGAGGATGTCTTAGTAAGTCCTCATGATCCGGGAACCTGGCATGAGGGTAGCTTCTAAGGTGTCTTCCTATTGCTCCGGTGATCACCATGTCCCGAACCTCGAATTGACCCGAACACCTCCAACGGTGGTGCTACCTACCTCTCAATGGTGGGATGGCACTACTTTAAAGGACATTTACACAGACGAATTCCTTAGGGTAGGTAGACGACTCTAGATACTTGCTCTAAATTTCAAAACAAATTCAAAAATACTTTTCACACCATCACATTTTCAAAAAGCTTTCGAAAGCAATTTTTCAAACACTCTTGAGGACCGATATAAGAGTCGAACTGGAATTTTCTAAGAAACTTTTTTTAAAACCCACAATTGAAAAGCAAACAAACCATTTTTGAAAACACAAATGAGCAAGTATCTAAGAGCCCATGGATAACCATGGATAGAAAGGGTGCTAACACCTTCCCTTTCTATAATCTACCTCCCGAACCGAGAGCAATCTCTATAAGGAATTTTTCTGTGCTTTTGTCCTTTCCATTTGGAGAAAATAAAAGACGGTGGCGACTCTTGCTTCCGCGACATTTCGCGAACCAGCGTTAAACAGTCAGTTCCAGATCCACCGATCACAAGGAGCCTATCCTGACGAAGGCTCAATCACTAGCTATTCCTGAAACATCCAAGAAGGAGATGGAAGAAATCCTGAGGATCATTAAGAAGAGTGATTATGATGTGGTTGAACAACTGGGGCATACCCCCTCCAAAATATCTATGTTAGCATTGCTGTTGTGCTCTGAGGCACATGCTAAAGCTCTAGTAAAATTTCTGAAGACAGCTCATGTGCTGCAAGAGACGTCTGCAGATCAATTTCAAGAGTGTGTGGCCAGTTTGATAGCTGACAATGGCCTGGGTTTCTCTGATGCTGACTTGACCCCCAAAGGGAGAAAATACAACGATGCACTACATGTCTCAGTGGAGTGTAGAGGAACGACCCTAGCCCATGTCTTAGTAGATACTGGTTCATCTCTGAATGTCTTGCCAAAGAAAGCCCTGGATAGATTGGATTGTGAGGGGCTGACATTAAAACCCAGTAATATAATTGTGAGAGCATTTGACGGCTCCAAAAGGATGGTCCATGGGGGGGTGGACATCCCGATAAAGGTGGGAACCCAAACATTCAATTCAACCTTCTATGTGATGGACATCCGTCCTTCTTACTCTTGTCTGTTGGGACGTCTCTGGATTCACAATGCCGGTGCTATCACCTCCACTTTGCATCAAATGTGGAAGTACCCCCGTCCAAGGGAAGATCATAACTGTCCATGGAGAAGAGGAATACATGATTAGTCATCTGAATTCATTCCGATATGTGGAATTGGATGGCAAATTCATTGAAACCCCTTTCCAACATTTTGAAGAAGTCTCTCAAGAGATAGCGGCGACCAAGGCGGTATCCTCAACTCCTATGATCACAAGACCTCCACCTCGGATGTCTTCTCTAAAAGATGCAAAGGCAGTAGTGGAAGAAGGGGGATGCACTATCTGGGGGCAACTTCCAGACTTTCCCTACAAATCAGACAAGTTTGGCCTGGGATTTACTTCAACTGCTCAGAAGGCCGTGCACCGCGCCCGTGCCGGAGGGCCACCTGTGAAGATCAACCACCAAGGGGTTAATGCATTGGAGGATAATGAAGAATATGGAATCCTAGAAGATTGGATATTTCTTACTGTCGGCGGAGGACTACACAACTGGGAAGCAAAAGAATTCATCCCAATTACTTTCATATCGCAGTAATTTATCTTTTACATTTCTGTTGGACTTGTAATAATTCACAAACAATTCGTACATTTTCAACCTTGTGTCTTACCTGAGGCACAACGGTCCATTTGTAAGGGTTCTTATTTCATTTTCATATGTCATTTAATGAATCATGGACGCTTTTTCATATAAACCTTTTGTGTTCATTGTCTTTCTTTTACATTTTGTTGTTTTAAGATGGCTATACCCTTACACACACCCACACTCACAAATGCAGGTACCCTTCCATTCCGGATCCCATGGGTAACGATACTGCTATAGCCTTCAGTGACTCTGAAGATCTGATCTACCAAGTCGAATACGAAGGTGAGGAAGATTGTGAGGTGCCAGGGGAATTGGCCAGATTACTACAACGAGAGGAAAGAGCTATTCAGCTTCATGAGGAGATGGATACAATCAACTTGGGCACCAAGGAAGATAAAAAGGAAATTAGAGTGGGTGCCTATCTAGAGCCGAGTGTCAAGGAGCGCCTAATTCAGTTGTTGCATGATTACATTGAGATCTTTTCCTGGTCATACGAAGACATACCAAGACTTGATATAGACATTGTGGTACACCGTCTACCCACAAGAGAAGACTGTCCACCAGTGAAACAAAAAGTCCGCCGCATGAGACCTGACATGTCAGAGAAGATCAAAGCAGAAGTTATGAAGCAGTTCAATGCTGGATTTATGGCTGTTACTTCCTATCCACAATGGGTTGCTAACATTGTTCCCGTTCCTAAAAAGGACGGCAAAGTAAGAATGTGCGTGGACTATAAAGATTTAAACAGGGCCAGCCCTAAAGATGATTTTCCACTTCCGCACATCGACATCCTGGTTGACAATACAACTCAAAACAAAGTATTTTCTTTCATGGACGGATTCTCAGGCTATAACTAGATCAAAATGGCACCTGAGGACATGGAGAAAACTACATTTGTTACACAGTGGGGTACGTTCTGGTACAAAGTGATGCCATTCGGACTGAAGAATGCCGAGGCAACCTATCAACGCACCATGGTAGCTTTATTTCATGATATGATACATCATGAGATAGAGGTCTTCGTAGATGACATGATAGCCCGATCATAAACTGAAGAAGAACACCTTGACCACTTGCAAAAGCTATTTGTCAGGTTGAAGGAGTACAAGCTAAGGTTAAACCCGAACAAGTGCACATTCGGAGTCCGGTTCGATAAGCTCTTAGGTTTCATTGTCAGCAACAAAGGCATCGAGGTTGATCCTGCCAAAGTCAAAGCTATACAAGAAATTCCTGCTCCTCGCACTGAGAAGGAAGTCAGAGGTTTCTTGGGACGCCTAAACTACATTGCTAGGTTCATTTCTCACCTAACATCTACTTGTGAGCCAATCTTCAAGCTGCTGAAGAAAGATCAGGTAGTTAGATGGAATGATAACTGTTAGATTGCTTTCGACAAAATCAAGGAGTATTTACAAGATCCTCCTGTCTTGATGCCACCAGTCGAGGGAAGACCGCTAATCATGTATCTGACCATCTTAGAGACCTCAACGGGGTGCGTATTGGGGCAGTATGACCAGTCTGGCCGAAAAGAGCATGCCATTTATTACCTGAGCAAAAAGTTTACCAACTGTGAAACCAGATATTCACTGCTCGAGAAAACTAGATGCACTCTGGTATGGGCTGCTCGCCGGCTAAGACAGTATATGTTGACCCATACCACTTTGCTGATATCTAAGATGGATCCGATAAAGTACATCTTCGAAAAGCCTGCTTTGTATGGAAGGATAGCTAGATGGCAGATGATCCTAACAGAATATGACATACAGTACACGACCCAAAAAGCTATAAAGGGCAGTGTGCTGGCTAATCATCTGGCCCATCAAGCTGTAGAAGATTATCAATCCATGAAGTTCGACTTCCCTGACAAAGACATCATGACATTGGACAACATTGAAGATTTCAGACCATATGACGGACCTGAACAAGGATCCCGATGGACCCTGTACTTTGATGGGGCATCCAATGCACTTGGTAACGGTATCAGCGCGGTACTCATATCTCCGGAAGGATGCCATACTCCTTTTCATCTAGACTTTGCTTCAACTGTACGAACAGCATGGCAGAGTACGAAGCGTGCATCTTTGGACTCAAGGATGCCATAGACTTGGGAATCAAATATTTAGTTATGTTTGGGGATTCAACTTTGGTCATCAGTCAAATCAAAGGAGAGTGGGACACTAAACATCCAAACCTTATCCCTTACAAAGAACATGTTTTGACATTGTTACCACATTTCGAGCAGATTACCTTCGAGCACTTCCCGCGAGAAGAAAATCAGCTAGCAGATGCTCTAGCTACAATGTCATCTATATTTAAACTTAATTGGGATAAAGAAGCTCCCCAGATCACCATTGAACGAATGGACGAACCAACACACTGTCACGAGATTAATACCGAAGAAGTAGTGGACCAGCCTTGGTTTCATGAAGTCAAAAGGTATCTCGAGGCTCAAGAATACCCAGAAGGAGCTTCAGTCAATAACAAAAAGTTCTTAAGGAGATTCTCGGCTAAGTTCTTCCTAAGTAATGGCATCCTGTACAAACGCAATCATGATTCTATTATGCTCCGTTGTGTGGACAAGATTGAAGCTGAAAAGATCATGGCTAAATTGCATGAAGGTACCTTTGGCACTCACTCTAGCGGGCATACGATGGCGAAGAAAATCCTACGGGCAGGCTACTGGTCTACCATGGAAGCAAACTACTATCAACACTCCCGGACTTGTCATAAATGTCAAATCTATGCAGACAAGGTGCACGTGCCCCCTGTTCCTCTAAATGTCTTAACAGCTCCTTGGCCCTTCGCTATATGGGGAATTGATATGATTGGAGAGATCAAGCCTACAGCCTCCAATGGACACCACTTCATTCTAGTGGCCATTGATTATTTCACAAAGTGGGCGAAGCAGCTTTCTTCGCATCCGTTACTAAGAATGTTGTTGCCCGCTTCATAAAGCAAAATCTCATTTTCCGGTACGGTATCCCAGAAAGGATCATCACTGACAACGGTACAAACCTTAACAATACTATGATCACCGCCTTGTGCGAGCAATTCAAGAGACAACATCACAACTCATCCCCCTATCGGCCAAAGATGAATGGTGCAGTCGAAGCTGCTAACAAAAATATTAAAAAGATCATTCAGAAAATGACAGTCACCTACAAGGACTGGCATGAGATGCTACCGTTTGCTCTCTACGGGTACCATACCACGGCACGCACATCAACTGGGGCAACACCCTATTCTTTGGTTTATGGTATGGAGGTTGTTTTACCTATTGAGGTGCAGATCCCCTCTTTAAGAATCATGAAGGATGCAGGTTTGAGTGAAGACGATTGGATCCAGACCCGACTTGATCAGTTTAACTTAATTGACGAAAAGAGACTTACTGCTGTTTGCCATGGTCAGACATATCAAAAACGGATGATCAAGCCTTTCAACAAGAAAGTTAGACGCCAAGTGTATCAAGTTGGAGATCTAGTGATCAAGCGTATCATCTTGCCACGAAGTGATCCAAGGGGTAAATGGACTCCTACCTATGAAGGATCATCAAGAACATCTTTTCTGGTGAGGCAATGATCTTAACCACCATGGACGGCGACGACCTGCCGCACCCTGCGAACGCAGACATAGTCAAAAGATACTACGTATAAGAGACCCGTTAGGTTGACACACCTAGGCAAAACAAGGGCATCCCGGCGAACCAAAAGGTTCGGGCAAAAATTAGGGATAAAATAAAAAAATCTGTACACCCGGCAAGTTGAAAACCCGAAAGGGCGACTTGGACAAAAAAGGGTTTCCAGGTGGATCGAAAACCCGAAAGGAAGGTTCAGGCAAAAGTTAGGGAATTAAAGCGTATGACTATGTCTCGTCGGATCACTTTAAGGACAAACTCTTCACGGACAAAATCTGAACTTCTGATCAATCCAATCATCTTCGAACGAAGCAACAAATGGACAAGATATTCAGAGATACGAAGACTATAGCAGAATGGGAACCACATGGTATTTTTTACACATAGCTATCTTTCTTTGTATAAAATTTTCTCATTTTGACACCATCCTCTTACTAGGATGCCTGTCTCCTTTGTACAAAATACTTATTCAAAGTAAATACAAAGATATCTCTTTAAAGTGCAGAAAATCATTTTGTCCTTTTCTTTTTACACTTGTGTTTTATTTGAAAAAACGTCCAAAGATTCATTAATGAACATATGCATTTGAACATAATTACTGTTTACAAATAAACGAAATGGAAAAGAACAATTACTGACAGGTTGAAAAGATTAGGAAAACCTCTTTAGGCTATTCCATGAGCAATCCCTACAATACGTCATTAAGATCCCCAGTGGAGCCAAAACTTTGAACTACAGATCCCCAGTAGAGCTGAAACTACCAACTACCAATCCCCAACGGAGCTGAAATTTCAAACTATCGATCCCTAGTGGAAACCATCCAGTTTCTCCAAATTCCCCAGCAAGTTATCTTGAAGCCTGAAAACAAACCAGACAACAACTTCTGATAACTCCCCAGTAGAGTGGCAGACAACCCAAACTCCTGGACTTTCTCCCCAGCAGGATAGCTTTCTTCCCCATAGAGTTTTCATTGCTCCCCAACAGAATGAAGATTCTCATTCTTAATTCCCAGCAGAAGTCATCAAAGTTCTTTGGACTCCCCAAGCAGATTACTCAAGCAGTACATGGCATTACTCTCACAACGGAATTTTTGTCGATACTCCAACTTCAAGACATGAAGGATTTATTATCCCCAGTCGCCAAGGATTCTTATCCTCATCAATCAAGGATTTATTTTCCTCAGAAATACAACAAATCAGCTTACATGCGCATACATTACATCCATATATCATAAACATTTGATAAAGCACATTTATTACATCATACATTTCATGCAACATAACTTTGTGTTTCAACTAACATCTTACCATTTTTAGGATAAGATTAATAGCTACCATTAACAATGTTCAAAGCTTTCAGATACAATCCAGATATGCTCCAAACAAGGATGCCATTTTGATACTCATTCAGATCGCAACATCTTTCAGATACAATGCAGATACACTCCAGACACGGAAGTCATTCTGTCACTCATTCAAATTCTAGTTCTGATACAGTCCAGATACGCTCCAGACAAGGATGCCATTTGGATACTCATTCAGATCTCAACTTCAGATACAATCCAGATACACTCCAGACACGGAAGTTATTCTGTCACTTATTCAGATTCTAGTTCAGATACACTCCAGACACGGAAGTCATTCTGTCGCTTATTCAGGGTTCAGATCCTATATACAGTACAAATACGCTCCAGACAAGGATGCCATTATGTTACTCATTCAGATTCAGTTTATGATACAGTACAGATACACTCCAGACACGAAATTCATTCTGTCGCTCATTCAGATTCAGTCTCCAGATACGACTCAGATGCGTTCCAGATGCGGACACCATTCTGATACTTATTCTTCTGACTTACAACTTGCAATTCAACAAACATTCTTGGATGGCATCTACAAGCCCATATCTAACAAGATTCTATCACCTCTCCAAATGGCATCTTTAAGCCCATTCCCTCAACTACACTTTGTCGAGTGCAAATTTATGGGCACTTTAGTGTCCAATCATCTTTTACCCTCGAGTCACGAACGAAAAAACTCGCCGATCTAACTCTTCAGGTTCAAGAAGATTGAACAGGGGCAGCTGTTGTACCCCAAAATTTTCCCTCTCATTTATCAAGATTTTCCTTACAAGACTTCTTGGACTCAAGACAAGATTAGGGTTTGGTCAACTCAAGACACCTCATCTTGCACTGATAACCCAAAATTAGGGTTTGAGTTTGCACAAGGACTTTTGGACCATCAATGCTTCATATGACTTTCATACGCCATCCTGGACCCCTAATATTGCTCATGTTAAGTTTCAAGCCTTGAATCACATTTTTGACCAGTCAATTGGACAGTTGACCTAAAAATCAGCTATATTGGGGAAAAAGTCAACCATGGCCAATTTACAGTAAAACTTCATAATTTTTTATCCATAACAACATTTTAGACTCATATGTACCATTTGATCAAGTTTGGATCACAACTCCTCAAGAAATTTGATCAAATCATCAAAAGGGCAAAATGGTCAAAATTAGGGTTTTGACTGAGAAATGGAAATTTATGATTTTTAACCTAGTCAATGGCCAATTGGGTTCAAACATGATTTCAAGTATTCAATGGCATCATCTTGACCTAATTTCATGGTTAAAAAGATCTCAAGTTCATTGGATTGACAGATGAATTTTGCAGTCAACTGATCAAAAGCCAGCTGTATACTGAAAAGTCAAACTTTGACTTTTTGGTCAAAATCAAGTGCCAAGGGTCATAATTCATCAATATATGTCAAAATGTGAAACTTGTTGACCAAGAAAACCAATTTTGAAAATTAGGGTTTTGAATTTGAAAAATTTCATAACTTAGAATTTTTCTAAGTATGGAAATTTTCTTATTTTTTCCCAACTTTCCACCACTTTTTCACCATGATGCAATTTTATTCAAAGAAAACATCTAACATGAAAGTTGTAGTCCTACATGAAATCTACAACTTTTCTTCACAAACTTTTCCCAAAAGATGCTTGGATCTCAAGTTATGAATTTGTGAACATAGGTCCATGAACTAAATAACTTAGTGAAATTTTACCCTAATTTAGGCAGGTTTTTGACCCAACTCATTTTTCACCTAGTTCTAAGAGGTATCTCAAAATTCATTTCAAATATGGATTATAGATCACATTTCAAGCTTTTTAAAATGTCCAAGAACTCTCCAAGATCATTTTTGGTTAGGGAGAATCGAAGAGGAGAAGTTGGCATTTTATCACTTTTGTTCATGCCATTTTCACAAAGTATCAAGTTGCAAATCAGATCCATGATGGTTGTATCTTGATTTGCAGGTCCTAAACTCACTCTACACTCCATAATTAAATTCAAACTCAGAAATTAAAGGCTTTATCTTTGCTTTTGGAACTTTACACAAGTTGTAATTCCATTTTAGGCATAAAGCTCACATTGCCATTTTCATAAAGGTGAGCTTTTGCAATTTTGTCAACCTTGAGCCTTGGACCTGTCCCTTTGATGCAAACAATTTCCACAGGTCTCAAGCAATGTATAACAACTCTTATCAGCCCTTAAGGTAGCCAGTACAAGCATGTTGCATTTGTCATTTCACTTTACTTAAAATGCAAGAAAAGTGGCAAAAGGTGCTAGAACTGGTACAGTTAGTAAGGATTGACCTTTGTGTCATTTCTATACAAATATACAAAGTCATTACAATGCAAAAACACGCTTGCTTAACATCCAAAATACTCTAAAACTGAAAAACTTCCTTTTTCTGTCCAAACATCCAGTTGCTGCAAAACCATAGCCAATTCAGTTTTTGCTCATGCGTTTTGTGGCTTGACACTTGAAACACTTCATAAACATCCTATCAAAGCTATCCAAGCCCTTACCCTGCATCTGTAAGCCCTGTTTCAGCCATTTCCATTTTTAAACTTGGAGCTTGCAGCTTGACTTGTGTAGAGACTTCTGGCCATCCACAAAGCAAGCTGGGCATTGGAATAGTTTGAAGGAAGTTCAAGGAAGCTCACACGATCCTCAGGCCTCCACCAAAGTCCCTACATTGCTCTATCCAAATCCAACTGAAGGAGGTATTTTTCAAAACTCTATCTCTCTATTTAGGCATCATCAAGCCACTATTTGTGAAGAAAAGATGTAGCCCTTATCATGGTGAAGCTGTACATATGCATACTTGTCATTTATATTAACTGAGCTGAGAGAATTTGAAGTTTAAAAATGCTGAAATTTCTAGGTCACGAATTAGGGCTGACAAAATTCTCTCTGATCTTTGAGAGTTAGGTTATAAATTTTATATGGTTAGAATCATGAGATTAAATGCTACATGTTTTATGTTTTATGTTATGGGTTTTATTTTTGTGCAAGCATTAGCAAGTTACAGTTTGAATCATGAAGCGCGTGCAGAAGAGAAGCTGGAGGACAGGGATGATGGTTCTGGGCCTTTCGCGCCTTGGGCCTGTTGTTTCTGATTTTCACACCCCCTGTTTCACTACTACACCCCCTGACTATTTTCTTATATTTTTGCATTTTTTTGCATATTTTTATATTTATTACTTGCATTTATTTTTTCTAAATGATAAAAAATACCCAAAAATAATTTATTTATTTCCACACTTTTATTTTATTTTTTATTTATTTTCTCACATAAAAATAGTTTATTTTGACAAATAATTTTTATTTTCTTAAATAACTTGTAAATTTATTTAAAAATACTTAATATTTTTATTATATTATTTATACTCATAAAACACTTATTTTTTATACATATTTAATTTTTAATATTTGCACATAATGTTATTTATTATTTTCTTGTACAAAAATGGACAAGATATTAATATAGAACATATATTTTCTTTAATCAAAAAATTATGGTTTCCTCCTTTCAAAAATAATAATATTATTTTTCCTTATTTTCTAGGGTTAGTTAATTTATTTTCTCATACAAAAATTAAATACAAAACATTTTTTAACATAAATACATTTGCATTGCATTTTAATATTTGTATATTTATTTAATGCGCACAATATTCGATTGAGTTGTAATAATATTTTTGGGTTTATATTTGTGCAAAATCCCTATTCAAAAACTTGTATCCCCCCTCCCATAATAATTATTGTAATAGTTTAGTTTACTTTTACGCAATTTATTGCTTTCATATACCATGTTTAGTAAACTAGGGTTTTGCATGACAAGAACAAAAAACAAGCAAAATAGAAAAAAAAACCTAATGCAAGACAAAAGCATGAAAAATGACACACTTTGCACACAAGCACCCTTAGGGTTTCTCCCACTTGGTTGCCTAAAATAAAATGGCCATGTTACGCATGCGAAGTATCTTGGAAAAACAAAACAAAAATAAGATCATAGTCCCTCGATGACGCTAGCAAAAGGTTGCCTAAAACAAAATGATCTTGGTCCCTCAAAACGCTAAGATACTTGGCAACATTGCTATCATGGTCATACAATGACCCACGCCCGTCCCGTTAACATCCAAAGATAGGGTTGCTTACCAAATCAATGGTAAGTCAATAATGTCAAAGGAATAAAAATGCACAAGAAAGACATTTAAGTAGGTACATAGCTTCTATGTTACTTGCTCCATTTCAAAACAATCCTTGCTATTTTTCAAAAACAAACACACACACATTTTCAAAACATTTTCGAAACATCTTACAAAAACATTGAAACATTTTTCAAAAGACAAACATCTTTGTATACATTCTTACGAACGAGAATCATTACAAAGATTACCTAAACGAATGGCCTCTTTTCAAAATACTTTCAAAAACCACACAAAGCACCATTTCAAACAATTTCAAAGCAAAGCAAGTGATCTAAGCAAGTAACTAAGAGCCCATGGAAAACCATGGATGAAAAGGGTGCTAGCACCTTCCCTTTTCATAATCTACCCCCCGAACTCAAGAAAACATATCAAAGGTCTTTCCTGTGCTTTTTTACCTTTCCTTTTGGATAAAATAAAAGTCGGTGACGACTCTTGCTAACCGCGACATTTGCGACAAAATGCAAAACCTCAAGTCAGTTCTCCCACCGTATCACATTGTCGCTATTGACTATTTCACCAAATGGGTTGAAGCCGCCTCATTTTCCTAAGTCACAAAGAATGTGGTAGCCAGATTCATCAAACATAACCTCATCTGCCACTATGGTATCCCCGAAAGTATCATCACCGACAATAGGACTAACCTCAACAATGATATGATTACAGAACTTTGCACTCAGTTCAAAATCAAGCATCACAATTATTCCCCTTATAGACCCAAAATAAATGGCGCAGTAGAAGCGGCCAATAAAAACATTAAGAAGATTATGCAGAAGATGGTATTAACCTACAAAGACTGGCGTGAGATGTTACCATTTTCTCTTCATGGCTACCGTACTTCAGATGGAATTTCAACTAGGGCAACTCCCTTTTCTTTAGTATATGGCATGGAAGCTGTTCTGCCAGTGGAAGTTCAGATTCCCTCACTAAGGATTATGAATGAAGTAGGCCTAGGCGAGGACGGGTGGATTCAGACAAGATTGGATCAATTGAACTTGATCGATGAAAAACGACTGGCTGCTGTTTGTCACGGTCAGATGTACCAAAAATGCATGATCAAGGCTTTCAACAAAAAGATCAAGCCTCAAGTATATCGAGCTGGTGACTTGGTGATAAAGCGCATCATTCTTCCACAAGGTGACCCCAGCGGCAAATGGACTCCCACCTATGAAGGGCCATTTGTTGTCAAGAGAGTTTTCTCTGGTGGTGCCATGATGTTGACTACCATGGACGGTGAAGACTTCCCACGTCATGTGAACGCGGACATAGTTATAAAATACTAAGCATAAGAGATCCGCTAGGTTGACACACCTAGGCAAGATAAGGGCATCCCGAAAAACCAAAAGGTTTGGGCAAAAATTAGGGATATATGCAAAAGATTGTACACCCGGCAAGTTGAAAACCCGAAAGGGCGACTTGGGCAAAACTGGGTATCCTAGTGGGCTAAAAACCCGAAAGGGCGGTCCAGGCAAAAGTTAAGGATTAAAAGCGTATGACTATGTCCCGTGGGATCACCACCGTCGACTTTATTACCAAGGTCCGAGTTCAAACGGTCCAAGATCAGTCCAATCAACTTCTGTCAACGGCAAGGGGCATTCGAAGACATTGGGGAAATAGTAGAGTTGGAATGCAATGAGATCACTTCCACATGGCTATTATTTTTGTTTTCAATTTTGTTTTCCTTTCGACGATTTCCTCTTACTAGGATCTCTGTCTCTTTGTACAAAAACGCCTATTCATGGGCAAAATATCAATACAAATATACTTTAAAGTGCAAACTTTCTATTTTTGTTTTAAATGAAAAGAAGTCCAATGGCTAAAATTGAACAAACATATGCATGTGAACATAATTAAAACTATTTGGCACATGTGTCTCGCTAAGCAGCAACAAGCATCTCTTTAATGTATATGGAATATCCCCATAGAGTTATTTCATTAGCATTATCCCCATAAGGCCGGATACAATAAACCTTTCCCCAACATGGTTTCCCATAAAATCCTTTTCACAGGTTGGTCCCCATCCAGAGTCTCAAACTCTTGACAGCTCTCTCCCCAGCTAAGTTGGTCCTAAGAGAAGAAGCCTCGTGGATCTCTTCCTAAAAGAGCTCACCTCGTCAGCAGTTCGTCAAGTATTCATTAACATGGTTTATTTCCCCAACAGAGTTTATTTCCCCAGCTGAGTTTATCTCCCCTAGCTGAGTCTATCCTCTCTAGCTTGAGCTTGCCTCTCATACTATTACAAGTCAGAGGACCACAACCCTTGATCCCTAGTAAAGTCACCAATAAAGTCATTGTTATCTCCAAAAGTTATTGTGAAGCCTAGAACCCGACTAGATAACAGTTTTAACTTCAGTAAGTTGTTGTGAAGCCTGGATCTGACCTGATAATAATCAACTTCATTAATTCAAAACAATATGAAGCCTGAATCCGACCAGATATTGGTATAATTTTTCAAATACTATGAAGCCTGGACCCGACCAGATAATAGTACAACTTTCAGATACTATGAAGCCTGGACCCGACCAGATAATAGTACAACTTTTAAATACTATGAAGCCTTGACCCGACCAGATAATAGTTAATTTCTCAAGACACTATGAAGCATGGACCCGACTAGATAATAGTTTGACTCTTCGAGATATGGAAAAACCTGGACTCAACCAGACAAGGGTTTAATTTCTTTTCCCCAGTAGAGTTTGCCTCTACCTCAGCAAGTTATTGTGAAGCCTGGATCCGACCAAATAGAAATCAACTTTATTCTCTCCGAAATTTGTTGCGAAGCTTGGATTTCGACCAGATAACAACCAATTTCATGCAAGTTACTATGAAGCCTGAATCTGACCAAATATCAGTTCAACTTCATCTTTTCAAGCAAGTTTATTGTGAAGCCTAGATCCGACCAGATAGAAATTAACTTCATCCACCTCAAAAATTTGCGAAGCCTGGAATCCGACCAGATAGCAGTTTAACGTCAATAAGTTACTGTGAAGCCTGGACCCGAACAGATAACAATTAATTTATTCTTCCCTAGAAATTTACTGTGAAGCCTGAATCCGACCAGATATCAGTTCAACTTCGTCTATTCAAGCAAGTTACTATGAAGCCTGGAGTCCGACCAGATAACAACTAGCTACAATCCCGAACAAGTCACTATGAAGCCTGGACCCGACTAGATAATAATGTAGCTTTTCAAAAACTATGAAGCCTGGACCCGACCAGATAATAGTTACCATTTCAAGTTACTGTGAAACCTGGAATCTGACCAGATAACAGTTCAACTTCAAGCAATTTTCTGTGAAGCCTGGATTCTGACCAGATAACAGTTAATTCAGATCTTACCCTGCAAGTTACTGCGGATCCTGGAATACAACCAGATAGCAATCAACTTCATTATCCCCAACAAATTATTGCCAAGCCTAGATTTCGACCAAATAACAGCCAATTTTCGATGCTCTCCAGTCAGGAATAATTCCCCAGTAGAGCATTGAACGATCAAAATTCCTAAACTCTTTTCCCTAAACAGAGATCAACACTCTCCACAAAGTCTTCTTAAAAAGGCCAGTATTCCCCAGCGGAGTTTCTCCCCGAACAACAGAACACAAATTCCCAACGGAAACATCCTAAAATAAGAAGATCATACTCTTCACCCCCGACAGCAGTCTGGGAGCTCATTTCCCAAGGTTCATCAACATGTCGTCAAGGATTTATTTTCCTAGACAAAGACACGCTTCATTAAATGCATCACATTCATAAACCATAACGCATATATGACAAATGCATACAGTATAATCTCATTTATTTTGAGAATATCATTACACCATACATACATCTGCATACAACTAATCTTTTTCCTTTCAGGAAAAGTCAATAGACAAAGACATCTACCATTCCAGTTTAAATCAACCAAAAGATTTATCTTGATGCTTTCCCCAGTCACTCTGAATGGCATCTTTAAGCCCATTCCTTACACAGTGAACTAACACATCATCAATCGCAAATTTCCGGGCACTCTAGTGTTCAATCATCTTCCACCTTCAAGTCACGAATGGCGGACTCGCCAATCTAACTCTTCAGGTTTAAGAAGATTGAACAGGGCAGCTGTTGTACCCCAAAAATTTCCCTCTCATTTCTCAAGAATTTTGTCACAAGATCTTCCTTGACATCCACTTTGCAGCACTGATACATCAATTTAGGTTTGGAATTAGCACAAGGGCAAAATGGTCAATTACACACTGAAAAGTCAAATTTTGACTTTTGGATCAAAATCAAGTTTCAAGAATAATATTTCATCAAGATATGTTAAAACATGAAGTTTGTGTCATCAAGAAAATCAAAGTCAAGATTATGTGGAAAAAGTCAAAATTCTAAATACTTAGAATTTTTTCTAAGTGTTTAAGAAAGATGATAAATTCAGAACTTCTGGCCAGATTTTTACCATGACACAAGTTGATTATGGAAGAACTTCCAACATAAGAGTTGTAAATCTCAATGAGATCTAAAACATTGCATAATATAACTTCTTCTAGAAATGCTGGGATTTCAAGTTATAAATTCTTGAAGACATGTCCATAAAACTGAAGCATTCAGTAAATTTTGGACACTTCCAAGACAGAATTTGGTTAGAACTTCTGGGCCAATTCCCATGTAGGTTCAATCATAATTTGCAAGAATAATTCAAAAAGGGTCTACAAAGCGTGTTACAAGCTTTCTGGAAAGTCTGAGAACTCCTTCAGAACATGCTGGAGCAGGGAGATTCAAAGATCAGAAGTTGGACGTTCATTCTAAATCACGTTGATGCTGAACTTCTGATCCAGATTAAGCTATGATACATAATCTCATATTGCAGGATTTCTGTTTTGATAAATCTCATCATCATTTAATGCTCACAACCACTTTTGAGTCTTTATCTAAAGGATTTCCCCACGTGTGGCATATAAGTACATTGTTGTCCTTGAAAAGCAAACTTTTGTACAAGTTTATGCTGGGCCCATGTTTTGCTTTTGCTTCTGAGGGTAATTTTCCTTAATTCCTGCTTACAAATCCAGCTTAAGCGCGACTAAAGTAGTTAAACACCATACTTGTTTAAACTTGCTTCAAGAACAAGTCAGCACCCTAACATATGATGGTTGTACCCTTGACCTCTCCAAGCTACTAAATCCTTGCCTATAAATTGAACTTCATTTGCAAGTGTAAAGAGGTCGAGAATATTGAGAAAAAGCCTCGAAACCTTGCTGAAATTTCAAAGAATTGGAAACTGAAAACATAAACATAAAAACCTATTAAGCTTCTGTTTCTTTTCACGCCCAAACTCTAATTTTCTTGCACATCTCTTGGCCAAATCACCCACTCAGTTTCTAACATACATTTAGAAATAACCCCAACTTCTGTTTACAGACTGCAATTCCATCTTCACCAACTTCCATTTCAAAGTCATAACTTTGCTTCTTGGCTGTTCTATAATTTTCCAGCCATTCATAGCTCAAGTTAAAGATTGTTCCAGCCTTCTGAGCACGTGAGAAAGTTGACCAGAACACCACAACAGTCAGAACCAGACTCTAATTCAGAATAATCTCCAGAAGCAAGGTAAGTTCATTCTGATTGTTATCTCATTACTTAGGCATTGATAGGCTTGCGTGCTAAAAAATACAATGTAGACATCCTGACTCTGATACTGTACATACTCATGGATTTCATTTATTTTGCCTAAGTAGAGAGAATTTCTGTTTAGAACTTCCTGAGGAAGTTAGGATTTAGAATTGGGATTAGCAAAATTCATGCATGCTTCTGATTTACAGTTCTGATGCTTTATATTTCTGAAACCATGATGAAACCTGCTATAACTGTCATGTATGCATTTTATGTTTTGTTGAGAAATGGCTAAGTTGCAGATGCTCTGACTAGCGTGAAGAAGGAGATTCATCATCAGAGTTTACTTTTTAATATATGTTTATGTTTTTGTTTCTAATATCGAATGCATAGCCACCCCAATGGTAGAGAGCGTGTGCATAAGACATTAGTGCTAAGGGTCCTGAGTTCTAGCCCCAAAAACACCCTTTTGTATTTCTTGACATTTTTGCCCCATTAGTTGGACCAAAACTTCTAGATCAATACTGTTGTACCCCAAAATTTGCCCTCCCATATTCTTCAAAATTTGCCAAGTCAAAGCTCCAAAATCTCCCCAAGGGTTGCACAGTTGAAAGGCCTCCTAACAGTCAAAATTAGGGTTTTGGTTCTGACAAAGAAAATGAAGTTTCCAAAGGCCCAATCAAGTCCCACATGCCTATAAACATGGTCAAGCATCCTCATACCAAGTTTCAAGACTTACAGCACAAAATTGCACAGTCAAAAACCCTAATTGCACTACAGTCAACTGTAGGGGCAAAATGGTCATTTGACAGTAAAAAGTTCAAATTTTTGGTCAACATCTCATTTTGAAGCCACAAACATCATTTGATCAATACTTGATCATGATTCTCAAAACTTAGCTCAAAAATCATCAAGATGCAAAAGTTTCCATATTTGGACAGTTGAAAAAGTCAACTGTAACTTGACCAAGGCATAACTTTCACATGGATTATCATAAAAATTCCATCCAAATCTCATTTTGAAGAGAATGACATTTCCTACAACTACTCTTCATACTTCAAGTCCAATAAATGCTCTCACAAAAAGTTATCAATTTCAACATTATAGGTCATTTTCAAAAGTCAACAAAAAGGGACTTTAAGTCAAAGACCATAACTTGAGATTGGTAAATAAATATGACATGGGACCAAAGACATTGGTTAGAGGACTCAAAGACCTTTCCAAAATGTCCAAGAACATGAGCAAAGCTTAAAAATTGAGCAAGATATGCCTTGTGGAAGTTGGGAAATTTTTGAATATTTTGAAAAGTCAACATTGATTCAAATGACCTAAAAATGCTAATGGGTTTCTTTTTCTTCCACAATTCATCATCCAAGGCATGTACACGACCATGTGGCCCAAAGGGAAGTTTTTTTATCATTTTTATTTATTTATTTGGATTTTTTATTATTAATAATTCATTTAATTAATTAAAATACATGAAAAATACCAAACCAATGCAATCAAATCTTTTTGTGCATGGAATAGGTTTAAAATTTCGTGCATGATCAGATATGGAAGGAATTGAAGTGATTGGCCATGATTTGTACCAAATAGGCATGAAAAAATATTTGAAAAGATCTTTGAAAATCAAATCTTGAAAATCATGAATGCAAAGGTTTTTGTTTGATTTCTTTGACCTAAAACCTTCACACATACATATATAGTGCAACCCTAATGCTAAAAACCTCCCAGCTGCGCAGAAACTCAATAATCAAACTTGCACTTTTGCCTAAAATTTTCAAAACTGAAAACAGGGTTCCAAGAGGTTTCAAGCCAAAATAACTGTCTTATCACCTTCCTGAGACATCAAGCAACGTATTTGAATCACTTTCCACGTCCCTAACGCCCAGAATTGGTGAATAGGATTCACACTTTTTCATATTTTTTTCATAATCGTGTTTTAAGATTTAGGCCTTTTCATTGCATTTCTTTGATGGATTCATACTAATTGATGCGTTCTGAAGCTAACCACATACTTTGATTGAGTTTTTATGTACTATATGCGATTCCACCATTGATACAGGTTAGGGTTCTTTGAGGTCCAAATTGGGCATTTCCAAAAGCTATAAAATTAGAACATCATAATGCCATGAATGGATTCAGCGTACTTGGACGAAGACAAAGAACCCTCGCGCTTAATTTATGGGGCCGTACGGCCTATATGCTATTTCATAAAATTGCATGTTTTGGGGGGGTTCAAAACCCCCGCTAACCATCTTTTGGTTTCAGGAAAAAATACAAACCACGAAGAAGATGATGAAGTGGAAGGCAGCGATTGGTTCATTCAAAGTTTCGCGCGAAAAAGTCACCAACGCTTTGTTTTATTTTATATTAATTGACTGTTATTTAATAAACAAAGAGACAAAGTGGAGCAGTTGGTAAAGCGTCTTAGTGGTAATCTCCAGGACCTGGGTTCGAGCCCCAGGTCCCCCACCCCTTCAATACTATTTTTCTATTAATAATTCTATGCAGTGTCAACGCTAAGGACCACCATACGCTCCTCAATCAGCTACGCCACGCGTCCCACTGCACCCAATCAAGGGACCAGATATGAAGACCATGGTGAACCTCAGTCAACACACATGCGCGCTGGCAAGAAAAGTCAACTAGGCCATGAGTTTGATGGGCCTAAAATGCTAACAAGCCCTCCAATTTGGGGACAGACCCCCCTAGGTTTGCAATGTTCTTTTCATTATTTTTTTATTTTGATTCAATTATTTCTTTTATTTATTAATTCCTTTAATTTAATATTTCTATAAAAAAAATATAAAAACAATATAAAATCAAAAAAAGACAAAAATAAGTATTCTTATTTAATATCTTAATATTTTGTAAATAAGCATCATTAATTGATTTTAGTGTTAATTTAGGTTTAAATCTTAATGTTTTTTTTCAATAAAACCTAAAATTGGTAGAATTAGGGTTTCAAGCATTTTTCATCCTTTTTTTTTATTTTACTATATTAATTATTAATTCTTAATTAGTTATTTTTATAAATCAAGTTGCAATTAATTAATTAGGCTTAATTTTAGATAATTGTCATATTTTCTTAATAAATAAAAAAATTGTAGAATTAGGTTTTTAATTTTATTAAATTCTCATAAATACAAAAAAACCAAAAAATAATTTCTTTTTCTTTAATTTAATTAATTTGCTAATAATTTAATTTCATTAAAAAGGGTCCAACGCCCTCGTTTCTAATTTTAATTCAATTCGCGTATTTATTTCTTTTTCTTTTAATTATTCATGTACCTCTCCCAAAGTCGTGTAAATTTAATTTCTCGCACTTTACCTTTATTTCTCTATTTTCTGTCAAATCGGGTTCTGGAAATTTTGGCGATGTGGACCCGCGCCTTTTGTAATAGTTTAGAACTTTACCTTTCCGCGCTTTTTTTTAACTGTTAAATAAATGCATGAAAGAATGAATGACAAAAATAAAAACAAACGCGTAGATCACTTTGACATGATAAGACAAAAATAAATGAACATGACACACAAATCACACACCACCCCTAGGGTACGTCTCACTGTTGCCTTGCCCCTCGAAAGGTGATCGTCGAGTAGAGGATGTCTTAGTAAGTCCTCATGATCCGGGAACCTGGCATGAGGGTAGCTTCTAAGGTGTCTTCCCATTGCTCTGGTGATCACCATGTCCCGAACCTCGAATTGACCCGAACACCTCCAATGGTGGTGCTACCTACCTCTCAATGGTGGGATGGCACTACTTTAAGGACATTTACACAGACGAATTCCTTAGGGTAGGTAGACGACTCTAGATACTTGCTCTAATTTCAAAACAAATTCAAAAAATACTTTTCACACCGACACCTTTTCAAAAAGCTTTCGAAAGCAACTTTTCAAACACTCTTGAGGACCGATACAAGAGTCGAACTGGAATTTTCAAAGAAACTTTTTAAAACCCACAGTTGAAAAGCAAACAAACCATTTTTGAAAACACAATGAGCAAGTATCTAAGAGCCCATGGATAACCATGGATAGAAAGGGTGCTAACACCTTCCCTTTCTATAATCTACCTCCCGAACCGAGAGCAATCTCTTTAAGGAATTTTTCTGTGCTTTTGTCCTTTCCATTTGGAGAAAATAAAAGACGGTGGCGACTCTTGCTTCCGCGACATTTCGCGAACCAGCGTTAAACAGTCAGTTCCAGATCCACCGATCACAGAACTGGCGACTCTGCTGGGGATTTATTATAAGTGAGGTGTACCTTAGGGTAGTTCATAATTGTGTTTTCAATTGTATTGCTTTGCTTGCTTTAAATTGTGGGACTGTCTCGGGAGTTCTATAGATCCTAACCCAGATCTGGGGATACCTTCTTAGAAAGTAGCAACAAGACTGTGAGGGAACTGTGCGGGGTATACCGACATGGTTGAAACAGTCTGCTACGTTGATGTGGCACTTTGGTGTGTACCGGTAACCCTTGAGTTCAGTCAAGGAGAGTACGGGGCCTCCGCGTGGTGTCGTGAAGCATCAACAGACCTTAGGAACCTTAATTGAACTATCTTGACCTCTTTAGGGTAGTGAGATAACTGACTTTGGTGCAGTCCGAGGTTGGTTGATACTCGATACTACGCTCAATTGAGGGTTGCTTTCCTGGAATATTTCGGTCGCCAGTTCAGTGGCTAAATCGAAACGATGAACAATGAAAGCAATCCCGTGATATTGGGACCCTTAGAACCCGGTTACTTCTAATAGGACAGGTTGAACCCACCAACTTCAAGAGGGTACTACCCAGACCCCATGCTGGCCTTAAACCCTAAGGGCTTGTCTTGTGTGCCTTGTGTGCCTTACATGTTTGTCTTTGTAAATATCCGTGGTGTGTTTAATCATAGCATCATGACATCATCCAGCATCATATGCATTGACTAACCATTTCAGGGGTTCGAATCTTCATCTTTGTTCTTGTTTTGTAGGACATGGAAAATGTTCGTAGAAAGACAATTCAAATCAGTCTTGTAAGTATCCCTCCTCAGCTTAAGGAACTTATATCCAGGATTCCCGAGAGCTCTTCATTCAGTGAAAGACATGGAAGACTCATCAGCTTGGTCAACACCAACATTGAGGAAGATATGATAAAGATCCTGTTCCAGTTCTTTGACCCTCTACATCACTATTTCACCTTCTTGGACTATCAGCTGGTACCTACATTGGAGGAGTTCTCCCGGCTCCTGAAGATCCCTATCCTTGATCAACTACCCTACAACGGTACGGAAAAGGAACCCAAGCTTGAAGAGATTGCTAAAGCCTTGCACCTACAGTCATCTGACCTCAAGGGACATTGGGAAGTTAGAAGTGGTATCAAAGGGTTCTTAGCTAGGTTTCTATTCGAAAAGGCCCATGAATGTTGGAACTCCCTTGACTTACAAGCTTTTGAAGAAGTTGTGGCCCTCCTTGTCTATGGTTTGGTGTTATTCCCTAACCCAGATCAGCTTATAGATATCAGTGCTGTCCAGATCTTTATGTCCAGGAATCCTATACCTACGTTGCTGGGGGACATCCTCCACTCATGTTACACTCGAACCATGAGAAAAAGAGGTGTCCTTATGTGTTGCACTCCTCTTCTGGGAAGGTGGTTTATTTCGTACCTTCCACAATCAGTTTTGAAGAACGAGCGGGGTTTGAGATGGTCACAACGGTTGATGACTCTCACACATGCAGATATACATTGGTGCCCTAGGTCCAGAGAGGATGTCACTATCATTGATCGTTGCGGAGAGTACCCTAATGTTCCTTTACTTGGAATCAGAGGAGGTATTACTTATAACCCATGCCTGGCTTGGAGACAGTTTGGTTATGCTCGGAGGGATGGTCCTCATGACATGTTAATTCCTGACATAGTTTTTGACTTCGACAACGATACTCAAGGACTTCGCCAGAGATTTATCAGAGCCTGGAGGATGCCAAGTAGGATAGACAGTAAGACACTGGGGCACAGGAACTCCATCCCGTTGGAACCTTATCTCAAGTGGGTACGAGCCCGCTCCCAGAAGTTAGTGATGCCTTATCCTCATATGCTCCCAGTAATCAAAGAACCGGTCTTGGAAGGAGAAGTGTCCTACACCATTCAGCACCCTGATATGCCCACATCCTGGGAAGAGATGCAGAAGAGTTGGATCCAGCTTAAGGAGGAACGGAATTCTCTTGAGACCAATCTACATGCCAGTGAAAAGAAGGTCCTGGAGCTCACCCGCCTATTGCATGAGGAGAGGAATCTCAACACCTACATAGCTCCAAAGAGGATGCGTAGTGTCTTTTGGGATTGATTTGCTTTGTAATTTGTGCCCATGAGGCTTTGATGTACTGAACAATTATTTCCTTAATGATAACGTGTGTTCCTTTTTGTCTACAACAAATTTGAACTTTCGAACCCTTGAATGCATTGCATAAACACATATCATTCATCATGTGCATAGCAGGTTTTTCTTCTTTTCAGGTTGCTTACCGTTCTTCGCTGTTTATTTCAGCATCATGAATCCTGACTCATCATCAACTGAGATGTCCATCAAAGCTCTTCAGGCGCAGAATGCGCAATTTCAGGGATTAATCATGGGTTTGGCTCAAGGCCAGGAAGAGCTGAAGGCTCTGCTCCTGAAGAAGGAAAAGAAGAAGAAGAGAAGGACTGTTCTTTTCAACTCGGGCCGAAGGTTTGGAAACACTCTGCAAAATGAAGAGGCTGGTTCTTCCATTGGCAAGGGTACTCCTCAAGCGGAAAAAGGTCCTAGTCCGGTAGTCTCTGACAACGAGACTGATTTTGATGAAGAGCAATATCCTCCTGCAGAAGACAGATACAAACAGTTGGAAGACAGGCTGAATGCTATGGAGATACAACAGGTACCTGGGCTGGATTTCGGAGACTTGGGTTTGTCTACTGGTGTGATCATTCCTCGTAAGTTCAAAGCACCATCTTTCACTAAGTACGACGGGGCGTCTTGTCCCAAGCTACATCTCAGGTCCTATGTTCGAAAGATTCAACCGTACTCAGTGGATAAGAATTTGTGGATCCACTTCTTCCAGGAAAGTCTTTCAGGGACTCATCTCGAATGGTTCTATCAGCTGAATGGGACCAAGGTTCGTAACTGGGAGGAGTTGGCTACTGCTTTCTATAAGCAGTATCAATATAATGCCGACCTTGCCCCTACACGTACCCAACTCCAGGGTATGTCGTTAGGTTCAAGTGAAGGTTTTAAGGAGTACGCTCAGAAGTGGAGGGATCTGGCTGGCAGGGTGCAGCCTCCGTTGACTGATCGGGAGTTGGTAGACATGTTCTTGGGGACCCTATCTGGGCCATTTTTCAACCATCTTATCGGTAACTCGTCTGCAGGGTTTACTGATCTTATTCTGACTGGAGAGAGAATTGAGGCTGGGTTGAAGTCTGGTAAGATTCCGAAGGGTGCGTCTACAAGTTCTGAGAAGAAACCCTTCAAGAAGGAGGCTAGTGCTGTATATGGCTCTAGAAGACAAGAGAAATCTGAGCGCCGCCAATCTGTCAGTGCGGTGATGATTGCTAAGCCTGCTGCCGCTCCTCGGCCAACCAACCCTCAAAGGGCTGAAAGACCCCGGAGAGAATTCACCCGTTTGAGCATGACCTTATCGCAGATCTTGCCACAGTTGCTATCCACCAATCTAGTGACTGTCAGAGAGGCCCCAAAAGTTGTGAACACTGCCTCCCCCAAATACAACCCAAATGCTCGTTGTGCTTATCATTCTGATAGCCCGGGGCATTCCACTGATGACTGTTGGGCATTAAGGAATAAGGTGCAAGACCTTATTGACGCGAAAGAGATACAGTTCGAAGCGCCTGAGAGGCCGAATGTGGTGACTGCTCCTATGCCTCAACATGGGGTAAATGCTGTTGATGAAGAGGTGTACGCTGTTTCTGTGGATGATCTAGCCACTCCCTTAATAACTGTCAAGAAGAACCTACTGCTGGCCGGTTTATTTCCGGGTTGTAGTGAGGGTTTCCTGTTCTGTGCTGTTTCCCTATCTGGTTGTCCCTTGCTGAAGTTATGCATCCAAAGCCTGATGGACAGTAAGGAGATTCTGTTCAAGAAGTCTGCTGTTCGGTTGGTTCCGGTAGAAGAAGTTTCTGTGGTTACCATCTTCAATAATCCAATCAAGGCTCTCCCGAAGAAGCCTGTCCAAATCATGACTGTCGCACCTGTTGTTATCACTGTTCCGGGGCCTCTTCCCTACGTATCTGATAAAGCTGTCCCCTGGCATTATGGGGCAGACGTATATGTGAACGGAATCAAACAAGAATTCAACACTGGCGCCAGTATCTGCGATATCACTGGCCCAGCCAAGGTTACCCGCAGTGGCAGGCTCTTCTCGCCTGACATTGCACCGCCCGCTATTCGAAGACCCCTCCTTATAACACCTACAAGTGTACCTGTTCCTGTTGCTGATCAAGTTGTTTCCCCTGCTGCCGAGTCGTCTAATGCTCGGGGCAAAGGGATTGAAGTTGAGCCTGCCCGAATGGAGGCACCAATACCTATAACTGCTGAAGCCTCCCAACAAGAAATGGAGGAAATCCTAAAAATAATAAAGAAGAGTGATTTCAATGTTGTCGAGCAGCTGGGGCATACGCCCTCCAAGATCTCCATGCTCTCCTTATTGCTATGCTCCGAGGCCCATGCTAAGGCCTTGATCTCATTTCTCAAGACGGCCCATGTGCCACAGGAGACATCTGCAGTCCAGTTCACTGACTGCGTAGCAAATCAGACAGCGGATAATGGCTTGAGTTTCTCAGATGTTGACCTGACTGCAAAAGGAAGAGACCACAATGATGCTCTGCATGTCTCTATTGAATGCAGGGGCACTACTCTGGCGCATGTGTTGGTGGACACTGGTTCTTCCTTGAATGTTCTACCAAAGAAGGCCTTAGACCGTTTGGATTGTGAAGGCCTGGAATTAAAACCTAGCAATATCATCGTCAGAGCCTTTGACGGTTCCAAGAGGATGGTTCATGGAGAGGTTGACATTCCTATTCGTGTGGGCTCTCAGGTGTTTGACTCTACTTTTTATGTGATGGATATACGTCCATCGTACTCTTGTCTACTGGGTCGACCTTGGATCCATAAAGCTGGGGCAGTGACTACCTTGCACCAGAAGCTAAAATACCCCGTCAGAGGGAAGATCGTCACTGTGCAAGGGGAGGAGGAGTATATGGTGAGCCATCTGAATTCCTTCAGATACATTGAGATGGATGGGGAGTTTATTGAAACCCCCTTTCAGCATTTCGAGGAGGTGCTTCCAATTTCAGCAGCAGCAGAAACAGCGGTCGAAGAGGATGTTCCCTTGAAGATGGCTTCCCTGAAAGATGCCCGGGCTGTGGTTCAAAAAGGTGAATGTGCTAACTGGGGCAGGCTTCCCGACTTTACACAGAAAACTGACAAATTTGGATTGGGTTTTACTGCAGAGGGTCAGAAAGCTATGCGGAAGGCGAAGACCAGAAGACCTCCTATGCTCATCACAAATCCAGGAGTGAATGCTGTTGGGGAGGATAATGAAGTGGATGAAGCTGAGTTCAATAGCTGGATCTATCCGACGACTGAAGGCGGATTGACCAATTGGATTGTCAAAGACCATACTCCTGTTACTTTTGTTACGCAGTAATAAACTTCTTTGTTTTGTTATTTGTAATAAACAATAAATAAACTCTATGGCCCGGTGTCTTACCCGAGGCACCGTGGTTTCATTTGTGAGGGCATATAAATTGTCATTTCATATATCATAAATAAAAATCTTGGACGTTTTCTCGCATTTTAAATCCTATGCTCCTTTTCTGTCTTTCCTTCCTTTATATTTATTTCAAAACAACTGTATTTACACACACTCACTCATACAGGTTTCAATCCACTCTGGATCTCACTGGTAACGACTCTGCTACTGCCAGTTATGACTTCGAAAATCCGATCAACTTAGCCGAAGACGAAGGTGAAGATGATTGCGAAGTGCCTGGCGAGCTTGCAAGACTGTTACTCCAGGAAGAGAGGGCAATTCAACCACATGAAGAGCCAGTGGAGATAATAAACTTGGGTACTGAGGCAGACAGGAAAGAGGTAAAGATTGGTGCCAACCTAGAGCTCAGCGTGAAGCAACGGTTGACTAAGATGCTACATGATTATATGGAGATCTTTGCCTGGTCCTACGAAGACATGCCCGGTTTGGATACTGATATTGTGGTACATCATTTGCCTACTAAGGAAGACTGCCCTCCGGTTAAGCAAAAGGTTCGCCGTATGCGTCTAGAGATGTCTGAGAAGATCAAAGCCGAGGTTATGAAACAGTTTGATGCTGGGTTCCTTGCAGTGACTTCTTACCCTCAGTGGGTTGCTAATGTGGTGCCGGTACCAAAGAAAGACGGTAAGGTCAGAATGTGTGTTGATTACAGGGATCTGAACAGGGCCAGCCCCAAAGATGACTTCCCCCTACCTCACATTGATGTCCTTGTTGATAATACAGCTCAGCATAAGGTGTTCTCCTTCATGGATGGCTTTTCAGGTTACAATCAGATCAAGATGGCACCTGAAGACATGGAAAAAACTACTTTTGTTACTCAGTGGGGGACTTTCTGCTACAAGGTCATGCCTTTTGGACTAAAGAACGCTGGGGCAACCTACCAACGTGCCATGGTTGCTTTATTTAATGACATGATCCATCATGAGATAGAAGTGTATGTTGACGACATGATCGCAAGGTCCCAAACTGAGGAAGAGCACCTAGATCATCTACAGAAATTGTTTGACCGTCTGAAGTTGTACAAGCTGAGATTGAATCCGAACAAGTGCACCTTCGGGGTAAGATCCGAGAAGTTGCTAGGCTTCGTTGTAAGTGACAAGGGTATTCAAGTGGACCCTACCAAGGTCAAAGCTATTCAAGAGATGCCAGTTCCTAAGACAGAGAAAGAGGTCAGAGGCTTTTTAGGACGCCTGAATTACATTGCTCGATTCATCTCGCACCTGACTGCTACCTGTGAGCCAATCTTCAAGCTGCTGAAAAAAGATCAGGTAGTACGTTGGAATGATGAATGTCAGGCCGCTTTTGACAAAATCAAAGAGTATCTCCAAGAACCACGCATTCTTATGCCACCGGTTGAAGGGAGACCTCTGATACTATACCTAACAGTGCTCGACAACTCAATGGGGTGTGTGCTGGGGCAGCATGACGAGTCTGGCCGAAAAGAGCACGCCATTTATTACCTTAGCAAAAAGTTTACCGACTGTGAGACCCGATACTCACTGCTTGAGAAAACTTGCTGCGCTTTGGTATGGGCTGCTCGCCGGCTGAGACAATATATGCTGACTCACACTACCTTGTTGATCTCAAAGATGGATCCTATAAAGTACATATTCGAAAAGCCTGCTCTGTCTGGGAGAATAGCGAGATGGCAAATGATCTTGACAGAATACGACATTCAATATACGACTCAGAAAGCCATCAAGGGAAGTGTATTGGCAGACCACTTGGCACATCAGGAAGTAGACGACTATCAGTCAATGAACTTCGAGTTTCCAGACGAAAGCATCATGATTGTGACTGATTGTGGAGTGCCTGGACCGGATGAAGGACCTGAGGAAGGATCCCGATGGTCTATGCACTTTGACGGAGCCTCCAATGCTTTGGGAAAAGGTATCGGCGCTGTAATCATATCGCCTCAAGGCACTCATACTCCACTCACTGCCCGGCTATGTTTCAACTGTACCAACAATATGGCGGAGTATGAGGCATGCATCATGGGTCTTCAAGCTGCGATCGACTTAAGGATCAAGTTTCTGAGTGTCTTCGGAGATTCCGCTCTTGTGATCAATCAGATCAAAGGAGAGTGGGATACGAAACATCCGAATCTTATTCCTTACAGAGAATATGTGTTGACCTTGATCCCCACTTCACGAAGATAACCTTTGAACACTTTCCGAGAGAGGAGAATCAGTTGGCGGACGCGTTAGCTACGATGTCTTCTATGTTCAAGGTCAAATGGGATAATGAGGCTCCCCAGATCATCATCTGGAAACTGGACGAACCGACATACTGTTGTGATCTCGAGACTGAGTTGGTGACTGAGAAGCCTTGGTACCATGAAGTGAAGAGATATTTGGAAGCTCAGGAATACCCTGAAGGTGCATCTGTCAATGATAAAAAGTTCCTGAGAAGGTTCGCGGCAAAGTTCTTCCTTAGCAACGGCATCTTGTACAAACGAAACCATGATTCAACCTTACTGCGTTGTGTGGATAAGACTGAAGCAGAAAGGATCATGGAAGAGCTACATGAAGGGACCTTTGGTACACACTCCAGTGGACACACTATGGCAAAGAAGATCCTTCGGGCAAGGTATTTCTGGTCCACCATGGAAGCAGACTGCTATCAACATTCCCGGACATGCCATAAATGCCAGATTTATGCAGACAAGGTGCATGTCCCTCCAGTTCCTCTAAATGTTCTAACTGCACCTTGGCCGTTTGCAATGTGGGGCATAGACATGATCGGGGAGATTAAACCTACGGCATCTAACGGGCATCGCTTCATCCTGGTAGCGATCGACTATTTCACGAAGTGGGTTGAGGCAGCTTCCTATGCTACGGTAACCAAGACTGTTGTGGCACGGTTCATTCGGCATAACCTGATCTGTCGATACGGTGTCCCAGAAAGAATTATTACAGACAACGGTACCAATCTTAATAACAAGATGATCACTGAGCTCTGCGAGCAGTTCAAAATACAGCACCATAATTCTTCTCCTTACAGACCGAAGATGAATGGGGCTGTAGAAGCAGCAAATAAAAATATTAAGAAAATCGTGCAGAAGATGACAATGACTTATAAAGATTGGCACGAGATGTTACCGTTCCCTCTACATGGGTACCGTACCTCAGCCAGAACGTCAACCGGGGCAACTCCTTTCTCCTTGGTCTACGATATGGAGGCAGTCTTACCGATCGAAGTGCAAATACCCTCTCTCCGGATAATGAAGGATGCAAATCTGAACGAAGATGATTGGATCCAGACACGACTTGATCAACTAAACCTTATTGATGAAAAGAGACTTGCTGCTATCTGTCACGGTCAGACGTATCAGAAACGGATGATCAGGGCATTTAACAAAAAGGTCAGACCACAAGAGTATCAAGTTGGGGATCTAGTAATCAAGCGAATCATCCTTCGTCAGAGTGATCCAAGGGGAAAATGGACCCCGACGTACGAAGGGCCATTTGTGGTTAAACATGTGTTCTCAGGAGGAGCCATGATTCTAACCAACATGGACGGTGACGACCTTCCTCACCCCGCCAATGCAGACATAGTAAAAAGATACTACGCATAAAAAAAGACCCGCTAGGCTGACATGCCTAGGCAAAAATTAGGGCTTCCCGTCAAACCAAAAGGGTTCGGGCAAAATGAAGGGATGAAATGAAAAAAACCTGTACACCCGGCAAGTCGAAAACCTGAAAAGGCGGATTGGGCAAAAATGGGTATCCCGGTGGACTGAAAACCCGAAAGGGCGGTCCAGGCAAAAGTTAGGGATAAAAGCGTAATACTATGTATCATTGGATCACTTTGCATCCAGAATCCGGTATCTACATCAAGTTCAGACGGCATCGATCAGTCAGCTTCATCTCCGTTTAGGTCATCAAGTGATGAGACGCTCGGGGATATAAAGGCGATAGCAAAGTTGAAACCCAGTGGGATCATTCATTTCACACAGCTGTTTTATTTTCTCTTGTACAAAATTTGTATAAACTCTTTTGCTCGGCGGCATTCTCTTACTAGGACGTCAGCCTCTTGTACACAAAACGCCTATTCACAGGCCATTCAAAAATCAATACAAATATATTTTTCAGTTAAAAGTGCCAATTGTTTTTCCTTTTCTGTTTTGTTTTGCGAAGAACGTCCAAGGTTCAATTCGTGATATATGCATTGACAATAATTTGCTAACTCATAAATATTTGCATACGAAACAAAGGATCAATTACAGGTAACATCAGAAACAGGGGCAATAAAAAGTTGTCTAAGCAATCTAATTGTTCGGTCCTCCAAGGTACCAAGGTAGGTTCAGCTAAAGAACATAACCAGGCATCTTAATTCCCCAGAGAGTGAGCCAACAAGCAATACACTCTCTCCAAGCTATATTATCAAACTTAAGGAAAGTTGGGTACCCTCCAGCAGATCTCAACCTTCCCCAGCAGTACATGTATTCTTAACAAGCATCCCCGGCAATCTTGGCCTAAAGATTGTTCCCCGGAGGAATATCAAGCATTCATTTGAGCTACTTCCCCAACATTCAAAACTTCCCCAGGAGAGTCCAGCCCAGTTTCCCCAGGAAAGTTGGAATCCATCTCCCCAAGCAGTAAGCTTATCCCCAGTAGATTCCGGAAGCTTATCCCCGCAGAACACGAACGCGTCTCCCGGCTTTATTCAAAGAGTTATTTCCCTACCGGGATATAACTGGGTTATCTTCAGCCAAAAGCCACGGAAAGAGCGTCCTCGACGAAGTCTTCTTATCCCCAGCAAGTTATTATCAATAATTCAACAAAGTATCTCTTCCCCCCACAGAGTATTGCTTCCCAGCAAGATCGTTAGAGTACTTTTCTCCCCGCAGAATATTCCATTCGCCAAGTATATTCCCCAACAGAGTTATCTCCTCCTACTGGTATTCTTGCAACTATCATCCCCAGCGGAAGCAAAGATCTACTTGCCAACATCAGCCCAGGAGTGACTTCCCGGCACCCGTCAAGGATTTACTTTCCTAGACGACAAAGACACATTCATAAACATCGCATTTCCATACATTATAGCATGCATATATGCACCATATCTTACGAATCTCATTTATGTTGAGAACATCATCGCTTGACTCATATCATGCATTGCATATGACTGACCTTTACCTTTCAGGAAAGATTCAGTTAAGTTCTCAGCTATATTTCAAGACCTAGACCGGTTCAGTTAAGTCGACCCTAAGACTTCTCTGTTTCTTATCCAGTCAAAGGCCTTCTCTGGTTCAGTCAGATCGACCCTAAGATCTCCCTGTTTCTTATCCAGTTGAAGACATTTCAAGACCTAGACTGGTTCAGTTAATCGACCCTAAGATTTTCTGTTTCTTATCCAGTCCAAGGCCTTCTCTAGTCCAGTTAAATCGACCCCAAACAGATTTTCCTGATGAAGACTCAGTAGAAGTTACCCAAGATTCTCTCAATGATTGCTATTGAGGTTGTAGTCGCCTATGGTTCTCTCCCCGATCCTGTGGAGGTAGTAATCATCCCAAGATTCGCTCAACGATTGTTGTTGAAGTTGAAGTTATCCAAGATTCTCTCAATGATTGCTGTTGAGGTTGTAGTCGCCTGTGGTTCTCTCCCCGATCCTGCTGAGGTAGTAATCATCTCAAGTTTCTCTCAACGATTGCTGTTGAAGATGAAGTTATCTAAGATTCTCTCAATGATTGCTATTGAGGTTGTAGTCGCCTATGGTTCTCTCCCCGATCCTGCGGAGGTAGTAATCATCCCAAGTTTCTCTCAACGATTGCTGTTGAAGATGAAGTTATCCCAGATTCTCTCAATGATTGCTGTTGAGGTTGTAGTCGCCTGTGGTTCTCTCCCCGATACTGCGGAGGTAGTAATCATCCCAAGATTCTTTCAACGATTGCAGTTGAAGTGAAGTCGTCCAAGATTATCTCAATGATTGCTGTTGAGGTTGTAGTCGCCTGTGGTTCTCTCCCCGATACTGCGGAGGTAGTAATCATCTCAAGATTCGCTCAACGATTGCTGTTGAAGTTGAAGTTATCCAAGATTCTCTCAATGATTGCTATTGAGGTTGTAGTCACCTATGATTCTCTCCCCGATCCTGCGGAGGTAGTAATCGTCCCCAGATTCTCTCAATGATACTGTTGAGGTAGTAATCATCCAAGGTTCTCTCACCATTCCTGTTGAGGTAGTAACCATCCCTGGTTCATTCATCACCGTTTGAAGCTCTAGATTCAGCTCCTGTAACCAGTCAGGACACATCTACACAAAGAATTTGAAGACCAGATCCTGCAACATGTCAGGTACTCATTTTTCTTTTGCAGGTACGCAAGTTCTCGCTAAGGAATCTCTTACGCGATCAACATCCAGATGGCATCTATAAGCCCATCCACCTTCCATCATCTCTCAGCATGGCATCTATAAGCCCATCATCCTATCCATCAATCTCCAAATGGCATCTGTAAGCCCATTCCCCACCACTGCTACTATGTGAGCGCAAATTTCTGGGCACTCTAGTGTTCAATCATCTTCCACCTTTGGATTACGAAAGGCACGTCAGCCAATCTACATCCTCAGGTCTAAGAAGATTGAATAGGGGCAACTGTTGTACCCCAAAATTTGCCCTCCCATATTCTTCAAAATTTGCCAAGTCAAAGCTCCAAAATCTCCCCAAGGGTTGCACAGTTCAAAGGCCTCCTAACAGTCAAAATTAGGGTTTTGGTTCTGACAAAGAAAATGAAGTTTCCAAAGGCCCAATAAAGTCCCACATGCCTATAAACATGGTCAAGCATCCTCATACCAAGTTTCAAGACTTACAGCACAAAATTGCACAGTCAAAAACCCTAATTGCACTACAGTCAACTGTAGGGGCAAAATGGTCATTTGATAGTCAAAAGTTCAAATTTTTGGTCAACATCTCATTTTGAAGCCACAAACATCATTTGATCAATACTTGATCATGATTCTCAAAACTTGGCTCAAAAATCATCAAGATGCAAAAGTTTCCATATTTGGATAGTTGAAAAAGTCAACTGTAACTTGACTAGGGCATAACTTTCACATGGATTATCAGAAAAATTCCATCCAAAGCTCATTTTGAAGAGAATTACATTTCCTACAACTCCTATTCATACTTCAAGTCCAAGAAATGCTCTCACAAAAAGTTATCAATTTCAACAATATAGGTCATTTTCAAAAGTCAACAAAAAGGGACTTTAAGTCAAAGACCATAACTTGAGATTGGTAAATCAAAATGACATGGGACCAAAGAAATTGGTTAGAGGACTCAAAGAAGTTTCCAAAATGTCCAAGAACATGAGCAAAGCTTAAAAATTGAGAAAGATATGCCTTGTGGAAGTTGGGAAATTTTTGGATATTTTGAAAAGTCAACATTGATTCAAATGACCTAAAAATGCTAATGGGTTTCTTTTTCTTCTACAATTCATCATCCAAGGCATGTACACGACCATGTGGCCCAAATGGAAGTTTTTTTATCATTTTTATTTATTTATTTGGATTTTTTATTATTAATAATTCATTTAATTAATTAAAATACATGAAAAATACCAAACCAATGCAATCAAATCTTTTTGTGCATGGAATAGGTTTAAAATTTCGTGCATGATCAGATATGGAAGGAATTGAAGTGATTGGCCATGATTTGTACCAAATAGGCATGAAAAAACATTTGAAAAGATCTTTGAAAATCAAATCTTGAAAATCATGAATGCGAAGGTTTTTGTTTGATTTCTTTGACCTAAAACCTTCACACATACATATATAGTGCAACCCTAATGCTAAAAACCTCCCAGCTGCGCAGAAACTCAATAATCAAACTTGCACTTTTGCCTAAAATTTTCAAAACTGAAAACAGGGTTCCAAGAGGTTTCAAGCCAAAATAACTGTCTTATCACCTTCCTGAGACATCAAGCAACGTATTTGAATCACTTTCCACGTCCCTAACGTCCAGAATTGGTGAATAGGATTCACACTTTTTCATATTTTTTTCATAATCGTGTTTTAAGATTTAGGCATTTTCATTGCATTTCTTTGATGGATTCATACTAATTGATGCGTTCTGAAGCTAACCACATACTTTGATTGAGTTTTTATGTACTATATGCGATTCCACCATTGATACAGGTTAGGGTTCTTTGAGGTCCAAATTGGGCGTTTCCAAAAGTTATAAAATTAGAACATCATAATGCCATGAATGGATTCAGCGTACTTGGACGAAGACAATAGAACCCTCGCACTTAATTTATGGGGCCATACGGCCTATTCGCTATTTCATAAAATTGCATGTTTTGGGGGGATTCAAAACCCCCGCTAACCATCTTTTGGTTTCAGGAAAAAATACAAACCACGAAGAAGATGATGAAGTGGAAGGCAGCGATTGGTTCATTCAAAGTTTCGCGCGAAAAAGTCACCAACGCTTTGTTTTATTTTATATTAATTGACTGTTATTTAATAAACAAAGAGACAAAGTGGAGCAGTTGGTAAAGCGTCTTAGTGGTAATCTCCAGGACCTGGGTTCGAGCCCCAGGTCCCCCACCCCTTCAATACTATTTTTCTATTAATAATTCTATGCAGTGTCAACGTTAAGGACCACCATACGCTCCTCAATCAGCTACGCCACGCGTCCCACTGCACCCAATCAAGGGACCAGATCTGAAGACCATGGTGAACCTCAGTCAACACACATGCGCGCTGGCAAGAAAAGTCAACTAGGCCATGAGTTTGATGGGCCTAAAATGCTAACAAGCCCTCCAATTTGGGGACAGACCCCCCTAGGTTTGCAATGTTCTTTTCATTATTTTTTTATTTTGATTCAATTATTTCTTTTATTTATTAATTCCTTTAATTTAATATTTCTATAAAAAAAATATAAAATCAAAAAAAGACAAAAATAAGTATTCTTATTTAATATCTTAATATTTTGTAAATAAACATCATTAATTGATTTTAGTGTTAATTTAGGTTTAAATCTTAATGTTTTTTTTCAATAAAACCTAAAATTGGTAGAATTAGGGTTTCAAGCATTTTTCATCCTTTTTTTTTATTTTACTATATTAATTATTAATTCTTAATTAGTTATTTTTATAAATCAAGTTGCAATTAATTAATTAGGCTTAATTTTAGATAATTGTCATATTTTCTTAATAAATAAAAAAATTGTAGAATTAGGTTTTTAATTTTATTAAATTCTCATAAATACAAAAAAACCAAAAAATAATTTCTTTTTCTTTAATTTAATTAATTTGCTAATAATTTAATTTCATTAAAAAGGGTCCAACGCCCTCGTTTCTAATTTTAATTCAATTCGCGTATTTATTTCTTTTTCTTTTAATTATTCATGTACCTCTCCCAAAGCCGTGTAAATTTAATTTCTCGCACTTTACCTTTATTTCTCTATTTTCTGTCAAATCGGGTTCTGGAAATTTTGGCGATGTGGACCCGCGCCTTTTGTAATAGTTTAGAACTTTACCTTTCCGCGCTTTTTTTTAACTGTTAAATAAATGCATGAAAGAATGAATGACAAAAATAAAAACAAACGCGTAGATCACTTTGACATGACAAGACAAAAATAAATGAACATCACACACCACCCCTAGGGTACGTCTCACTGTTGCCTTGCCCCTCGAAAGGTGATCGTCGAGTAGAGGATGTCTTAGTAAGTCCTCATGATCCGGGAACCTGGCATGAGGGTAGCTTCTAAGGTGTCTTCCCATTGCTCTGGTGATCACCATGTCCCGAACCTCGAATTGACCCGAACACCTCCAATGGTAGTGCTACCTACCTCTCAATGGTGGGATGGCACTACTTTAAGGACATTTACACAGACGAATTCCTTAGGGTAGGTAGACGACTCTAGATACTTGCTCTAATTTCAAAACAAATTCAAAAAATACTTTTCACACCGACACCTTTTCAAAAAGCTTTCGAAAGCAACTTTTCAAACACTCTTGAGGACCGATACAAGAGTCGAACTGGAATTTTCAAAGAAACTTTTTAAAACCCACAGTTGAAAAGCAAACAAACCATTTTTGAAAACACAATGAGCAAGTATCTAAGAGCCCATGGATAACCATGGATAGAAAGGGTGCTAACACCTTCCCTTTCTATAATCTACCTCCCGAACTGAGAGCAATCTCTTTAAGGAATTTTTCTGTGCTTTTGTCCTTTCCATTTGGAGAAAATAAAAGACGGTGGCGACTCTTGCTTCCGCGACATTTCGCGAACCAGCGTTAAACAGTTAGTTCCAGATCCACCGATCATAAATACCCTTTAATTGCTTGTCAAAATAGTGATCCTAGACTAGAAGTTCTAGACATTCCCACCCAACAACATTGACACCTCACATACCCATTATCAGAACCTTTGACTTGCTAATGACACTAGAACTTCTAGGTTTCCAGCTACATCAGAACCTCCAAATTCTCTCAACATCCAGAACATCACAGCAACCAGAACTTCCATACCTTCCAGTAACATTAGAACTTCTAGGCTTCCAGTTGCATCAGAACTTCTAGGATTTCCCTTGTTCCCAGCAACCCCATAACTTTAGTGTATCCGAACCCATAACTTCTGACCGTCCCCTTTTCTACTAACATTTCCTCTCTGATTTGCAGCGCATCAGAGTTAGAGTTTCCGCCCCTTACTTCTGTCCTTTCAGCAACACGCTGATTCTGATTCTTTTCCCTTTTATTATATTTAATATCACCTTTATTTTCATTAATCGAAAACACCAAAAACATTTTTATATTCACACACTTCATTTTATTTCTTTTAAAATCAAAAGACTAAAAATATTTTCTTAAGCAAACTTATTTCTTCTCTTAACAAAAACAAAACAAGTCCATTTCAATTCTTGTACATTATTTCAATATGGTTGTAATAGATAATTAGGACTTTAATTTCTTGCAATCCCCATTTGTAAATTTGTACACCCAATCCCCCTAATGATTGTAATAGCGTAGGATATTTACTTTCTGCAATTTATCGCCTTCATATATATGCTAGTAATTAGGATTTGTATGAGAAGATAAAAACAACAAGTAGATAACCCATAATCAAAGACTAAATGCATGCAAATCAAACACGCTATTCACACATGCACCCTTAGGGTAATTCCACTTGTTGCCTTATAAAAATGGTCATGTTATGCATGTGAGACGTCTTAGCAAAAACAATCAAAATACAAGATAATAGTCCCTTGATGACGCTACAAATGTTGCCTTACAAATGATCTTAGTCCATCAAGGAAAATTCTAAGATATCTCACAACATTGCTATTCATGACTATACGATGACCTACGCCCGTCCCTTTACATCCAAAGATAAGGCTTCTTACCAATCAATGGTAAGATAGCAATATCAAAGGAAAGAGAAGAAATGAACAAAGACTTTTGAGTAGGTAGAAACGTTCTTAGTTGCTTGCTCATTTTCAAAACAAAACATACACCAAACATTTTTAAAAACAAACATCTTTTCAAATACACCAACACTTTCCATGAGATATTTTCAAAAGTTCAACACTTTGTATACATTCTCGCCGAAACGAGAATCATTACAAAGTTCGACTAAACGAAGGCGCCTTTTTCAAAAAATACTTTCAAAAACCACCACAAAGCATACTTTCAAACAAAACAAGTGATCTAGCAAGCAACTAAGAGCCCATAGATAACTATGGATGAAAAGGGTGCTAATACCTTCCCTTTTCATAATCTACCCCCCAAACTCAAGAAATAATCTCAAAGGTCTTTCCTATTCTTTTCACCCTTTCCTTCATTTGGATAAAAGAAAAGTCGGTGGTGACTCTTGCTAACCGCAACAATTGCGATCAAACGTAAAACATCCCAAGTCAGTCCTCCCACCGTATTACACACGGGTACCCGTGGCACAGGACACGGCTCGTGTCAGCTCAACCGCGACAAAAACAATGTGCACGGATTATTATAGGGTCCTGACACGGGTTCCCATGTCACAGGACACGACCCGTGTCAGCCTCAACACAAAAAATCATGATTTTGAGACCTTTTTTATTCAATTTGGTTGTAATAGTAATTAGGTTTTTAATTTCTTTCATCCCCATTTATAATTTGTATCCCATCTCCTAAACGATGTAATAGCGTAGGACTTTAAATTTCCGCAATTTACAGCTTTCGAATAAAATGCTAGTAATTAGGGTTTGTATGGCAAGATAAAATCAACAAGTAGATAACCCTAATTTAAGACAAAAATGCATGAAATCAAAACACGATTCACACACACAACTCTCGGGTAACCCACACTTGTTGCCTCAAATGTAAACGGTCATGTCCCTCGAACGTGGGGTACTTTAGCAAAGCCCCTTCAATTACAAGATCGTAGTCCCTCGATGACCCTTCGATGTTGCCTTCGGTAAACGATCTTAGACCCTTACGACAAATTGCCAAGGTATCCTACAATGTTGCCTTCTATGATTATACAATGACCCATGCTCATCCCTTTACATCCCATAATAGGGATTCTTACCAATCAATTGTAAGATAGCAATATATAAAAGAGGAGAAAAAGAACTAAAGACTTTTTTAGTAGGTATAACATTCATAGTTGCTTGCTCACAATCATCTTCAAAACAAACATCTTTTCAAATACACCAACATATTTCCAAAGAAAATATTTTCAAAAGTCAACACTTTGTATGTATTCTTATAGAGACGTGAATCATTACAAAGTTTGCCTAAACGAATGCACTTTTCAAAAATACTTTCAAAACCCATCACAAACACATTACAAACAAAGCATTTCAAAGTGATCTAGTAACTATGAGCCCGTAGATAACTACAGATGGAAATAATGCTAACACATTCCTTTTTCATAACCTACCCCCTGAACTCAAGAAAATATCTCAAAAGGTGTTTCCTATTATTTTCACCCTTTCCTTTATTTGATAAAAGAAAATTTGGTGGCGACTCTTGCTATCAGCAACAATTGCAATAAAACGCAAAACACCCAAGTTAGTTATCCCACCGTATGATAAAACTGGCGACTCTGCTGGGGAAAGTGATTTAAGAGTGGGGTTACCTTAGAGCTAGATCACATTTAATTTCTTTCATTGTTTGATTTGTTTGATTTACATTTTGGGTCCTTGTTTGGGCTTGTATTGATCCTCTACCCGGATCTGGGAACACCATTAGGTAAATAGAAAAAATTATGGAGACTGTACGGCATAGACCGATATGGTTGAGACAATAGCTATATTAGTGTGACACATTTATGGGTACTGGTATCCCTTATGGCGACTTAAGGAGAATACAGGTCCGCTGTGTGGTGTCATGAAGCACTAACGAACCTTAGAACCTTTAATTGAACAACTTGGCTATTAGGAAGTAGTGAGGTAGCCAGCTTTGTTATAGTCTGAAGTTGGTTAATACTCGATACTACGCTCATTGAGATCTGACTTTTGGGATATTTCGATCGCTAATAAATAGGCTTGCACTGAAATAATGTCCAATGAAGAAAGATCAATGATATTAAGATCCCCTAGAACTTGATTACTTTCTAGGACAGGTTGAACCAACTAAACTTCAAGAGGGTACTTACCAATGAACCCATGCAAGCCTAAACCTAAGGACTTGTTTGCTTTATGTGTATATGCACATAACATCATAACATCATACCATTGCATTTATACTAACCATTTCAAGGACTTTGGGATTTATCTTTGTGCTGTTTTTTAGGACCTGGCTTCCATGCGAAGAAATACTATCCGAATCAACCTTGTGAAAGTGCCTCCTCAACTTGAGGAATTAGCATAAATGGTTACCAATGATTCTCCATTCACCAAGAAATATGGCCGCCTCATCAACTTGGTTATAAAAAACTTTGAAGAGGATATGGTATATGTGCTTTTCCAATTCTTTGATCCTAAGCACCATTGCTTTACATTTCCTAATTACCAACTGTGCCTACCATGGAGGAGTTTTATAAACTCTTAGGAGTTCCTATTCTTGATTAATTACCCTTCACCGGTATTAAGAGAGACCTAAGACCTGAGGAGATTGCTCAAGCTTTACATTTGCAACAGTCTGATGTTGTGGCAAATTTGGAAAAAAGAAGTGGTGTTAAGGGATTTTTAGCCAAGTTTTTGTTTGAGAAGGCTCAACATTTTTGGGATGCTTTGGACTTACAAGCCTTTGAAGAAGTGTTGGCTCTTCTCATCTATGAGATGGTACTATTTCCTAACCCAGACCAACTCATAGATGTGAATGCGGTCAAAGTTTTTCTATCTCGTAACCCGGTGCCTACCTTACTTGGATATATCTTGCATTCTCTTCACACTCGCACCATGAAGAGAAGTGGAATTCTTATATGTTGCACTCCTTTGTTAGCTAGGTGGTTTTTTTTGTACCTACCTCGATCTGTTTTGAAGAATGAGCAAGGCATGAGATGGTCTAGTAGGTTGATGTCACTCTCGCATTCAGATATTCATTGGTGTTCTCGATCTTTGGAGGATGCCACCATCATTGATCATTGTGGGGAATTCCATAATGTTCCTCTCCTTGGCATTAGAGGAAGTATCACTTATAATCCTTGTTGGGCTTTGCGACAGTTTGGGTATGCTAGGAGGGATGGTCCTCATGACGCGCTTGTCCAAGGAATTGTATTTGACTATGAGAGCGATGTCCAAGGTTATCGTCCAAGATTTGTGTGAGATTGGGGCATTGTGAACAAAGTTGATAGAAAGACATTGGGGCATAAGAACTCCATCCCATTAGAGCCTTATCTCAAGTGGGTGCGAGCTCGTTCTCATGTCCTCATGATGCCGTATCCTACCATCCTACCTATCATCATGGAGCTTATTGCCAAAGGAGATGTTTCCTACATTATTCTTCATCCTGACATGCCTACTACTCTCGAGGAGTTGCAAAGGTCATGGATTCAACTAAAGGGGAAGAGAGACAACTTTGAAGCCCAATTGTACGCAAGCGAGAAGAAGGTTTTGGAGCTCACGAGACAACTTCATGAAGAGGGGAGTTTGAATGCCTACATTGCACTAAAGAGGATGCGATCATGGGAGACTTGAGCCCTTTTTGTTTTAGGAGTTTATTTTGTATTACCTTTTTTTCTTCCATTGTAATCCCAAGAGGAATTTTTGTAAACCGTTTGAACTTATTAATACAATTAATGTTTGTTACTTCTTTGTTTAAACAAATTTAAATCTTAAAAGTCCTTGAAAACATTTTCATTCACATTACATGCATCATAACATAAGCAGGTTTTACGACACATGTTTCCTCATATTTCTACCATTTATTTCAGTAAGATGGATCTCGAGCAGACTGTGAAGGACTTGCAGACACAAAATTCTCAATTTCAAGAAACCTTGCTCACCTTGGCCAAAGGGCAAGAAGAACTGATGTCACTTCTGGTTGCAAAGAAGAAGACAAAGAAGAAGGCTTTGATCAACATGGGGAAAAGGTTTAAAGGCCCAGTCCATCAACTGTAAGTGGTTGAAGAGTCATCCGAAGAAGACGGGAATCAGGATGAAGATGCAAGGAGCACCTATGCCGGGGTGCAAACAATGAAGCTTCTGGGGATGAAGACTATATTGATGAATAGTATCCACCGGCTGAGGATAAGTACAAGCAATTGGAAGATAGGTTGAAAGCTGTGGAAATTCAAGCCGTACCTGACTTGGATTTTGGTAATTTAGGCTTGGTTCCCGGGGTAGTTATTCCCCACAAGTTCAAAATTCCAATCTTTGCTAAGTACGATGACGTTTCGTGCCCAAAACTTAACTTAAGATCCTACTTTCGCAAGATACAACCGCATACCACTGATAAGAAGTTGTGGGTGCATTTCTTTCCAGAGAGCCTGTCTGGGACTCAACTAGAATGGTTTTATCAGTTGGAGGGTTCAACCATTCATACTTGGGAAGATCTGGCCACCGCTTTCTAGTGTCAATATCAGTACAACGCTGATTTGGCGCCGACTAGAGTTTAGTTACAAGGAATGACAATGGGCTCCAATGAAGGTTTTAAAGAGTATGCGTAGAAATGGGAGACCTTGCTGGTAGAGTACAACCACTATTGACTGATAGGGAGCTAGTAGATATGTTTATGGGAACATTAACTGGACCATTTTTCAACTTGTTAATTGGGAGCTCATCGTCTGGTTTCACCGAGTTAATCTTAATTGGTGAAAGGGTCGAGAGTGGTATCATAAGTGGAAAAATTCCTATGGCTTCCACCTCTACATCAAATACTATGAAAATAACTTTACTGGAAAGAAGGAAACCAATGCCATATATGGGTCAAGAAGCCATGTCAAGAAAGACCACCACTAATATGTTAATACTGTTTTAATCTCCAATCCACCCTCTACTTAAAGACAACAACAAGTCAACCATCAAAGACCCGAGGTTCCAAGAAGACAATTCACAAGGATTAACATGTCGCTATATCAAGCCTTGCAACACCTGTTGAAGGCTAACTTGGTAACATTGCATGATCCACCATCAAATCCCAATGTTTCATATTCAAAATACAATCCTAATGCCAAATGCGCCTATCACTCCAACAACCTTGGACATGATACTGATCAATGTTGGGCTTTGAAATGCAAGATTAAAGACCTCATCGACAACAAGACTATTGAGTTTGATCCACCTACAACTCCTAATGTTATAATTGCACCAATGCCAAATCATGGCAAAGGTGTCAATGCAATTGAAGACACTGCTTTTGTTTCCTCCGTTGAAGATTTGACTACTCCACTGACCATTGTTAAAGAAAATTTGCTGAGAATTGGGTTTTTCCATGGTTGTTTAAAAGACTGTAATTGATGTGCTCTACAAAATAATGGATGTGAGTGGTTGAAAAAAGGTGTTTAACACCTAATATATAGTCATGTGATCCTGTTTGAAAGAACTTTGACCATAAAAAGTTTGACTAAAAAAGCTGAATACATATCCATCATAACCATTTCCAACAAACCTATTAGGATCTCTTCAAAAGGTCATATTAGGATTTCCATTGAACCGAAGATTTCCCCCTTGATAATTACTACTCCGGGGCCAATTCCTTATTCTTCCGATAAGGCAGTCCCTTGGAATTATGGCGCTGAAGTATACTACCATGGGATTAAGCAAGACTCCTGGATTAATGAAGACAAACCTGACGGCGTTACCAATATTTCTGGTTCTAGAAAGGTGACAAGGACGGGGAAAATCTCCTCTCCTAACATTTCACCTCCGACTACTACAACTACACCAATTTGCATTTCTATGGATAAACCTAGTACTGACACTAGGGGCAAGGAAAAGATGGTTGATCCTGCTTGGATAGAGGCGCCTGCCAAAGACATTGCTACCGAGGAACCCTCCACCTAAGAAATTGAGGAGATTTTGAAGATCATAAAGAAGAGTGACTTTAATATAGTAGATCATCTAAGGAAAACCCTCTCCAAGATCTCTATGTTATCTTTGTTACTTTGCTCTGATGCTCACGCTCAAGCATTGATTGAATTTTTAAAGAAAGCGCATGTTCCTCAAGAGACCACAATTGATAAATTTGAAAATTGTGTGGCGAGTTTGACTGTCGACAATGGATTGGGGTTCTCTAATGCTGACTTGACACCAGTTGGAAGAAATCATAACAAGGTTTTGCATGTCTCTATTGAATGAAAACGAACTACTTTGGCCCATGTCTTGGTGGATACATGGTCCTCTCTAAATATCTTACCCAAAGGTGCCTTAGATCGGTTGGATTGCGAAAGTATGGTGTTGAAGCCAAGTGACATAGTCGTAAGGGATTTTGATGGATCCAAGAGGATGGTGCATGGAGAAGTAGACCTCCCAATTAAAGTCGGTTTACAAGTTTTCAACTCTACTTTTTATGTGATGGACATATGTCCCGCTTACTCTTGTTTACTTAGGCGCCCTTGGATACATGGGGCAGGAGCAGTGACGTCCACCCTTCACCAAAAATTGAAATATCCAGTCAAGGGAAAGACCATTACTGTTTGTGGTGAAGAAGAGTTCATGATGAGCCACCTAAATTCATTCAAATATGTGGAAATGGATGGTGAGTTTATATAGACTCCTTGACAGGCCTTCGAAGTGGTTCCTCCCATGGTTGCCGTGGCTACTCCCGATGTTCCAAAAGCTGATGAAGTTATGCCAAGGATGTTTCACTCAAAGACGCTCACGATGTGGTTGAAGATGGAAGTTGTACTATTTAGGGACAACTCCCTGGAATTTCGTTCAAAGCAGACAAGTTTGGGTTGGGTTTCACTGCCAAAGCTCAAAAGGAGGTAAGACGTGCTCGCATAGGAAAATCACCTCTTCGCATTGTTAATCATGAAGTGAATGCTATTGGAGACTCTGAGGATGACTGCAACTTTGATGAATGGATCTACCCGACTGCCAGAGAAGAGCTCAACAATTAGAATGCCAAGGTATTCATTCCCATCTCCTTCACAAAGGAGTAATTACTATTTACTATTTTTATCAGTTCAAGAACTTTGTCTATAATTTAATTTCAAACAATGACTTTAAGCCATGTGCCTTGCCCGAGGAAATATGGTCCATGTGTTAAGGGTTTGTTCATTTCCATATTCCATATGATCATTTAATGAAAAATATTGGACTCTTTGGATTCAAGTTTTGTGCTCATTGTCTTTATTTCATTTTATTGCATTCTTAAAAATAGCCATGTATCTTACATGCACACACACACACACACATTTGCAGATCCTCATCCACTCCAGATCTCATTGCCAACGACTCTGTTATTGTCAGCTATGACTTTGAACATCTAATCAACCAAGCCAAAGACGAAGGCAAAGAATACTGTGAAATACCAGGGGAATTAGCCAGACTTCTGATGCAAGAGGAGAAATCCATTCAACTTCATGAAGAGTCAGTTGAAGTGATCAACCTAGGTACTGAGGCAAACAAGAAAGAGGTCAAGATCAACTCCAACTTGGAAGACGGTATCAAAGGCAGATTGGTCCAAATGCTACATGACTATGTTAAAGTGTTTGCTTGGTCATATGAAGATATGCCAGGGCTGAATACTGATATTGTGTTTCATCGTCTACCAACGAAGGAAGATTGTCTTCCAGCCAAGCAAAAAGTGTGTCGCATGCAGCCAAACATGTCTGAAAAGATAAAAGCTAATGTAATGAAGCAATTCAATGCAGGTTTTCTGGCTGTGATATCATATCCTCAATGGGTGGAAAATGTGGTACCCGTGCCAAAGAAAGATAGGAAGGTTCATATGTGTGTAGACTATAGGGATCTGAATAGGGTAAGCCTCAAAGATGATTTCCCTCTATCGCATATTGACATTTTGGTCGACAACACAACTCAACATAAAGTCTTCTCCTTCATGGATGGTTTCTCTGGATATAATCAAATCAAAATGGCTCACTAGTACATGGAGAAAACCACTTTTGTTACACAGTGGGGAACTCTTTGTTACAAGGTTATTCCTTTCGGTTTGAAGAATGCAGGGGCAACCTATCAACGAGCTATGGTAGCCCTATTTCATGATATTATTCATCATGAGATAGACGTCTATGTGGATGCTATGATTGTGAGGTCACAGACCGAGAAATAACACCTTGATCACTTACACAAGTTGTTTGAAAGGTTGAAGAAGTACAAGCTAAGATTTAACCCTAACAAGTGCACCTTCGGAGTAAGATCTGGAAAGCTCTTAGGTTTTATCGTCAGTAGCAAAGGTATCAAAGTTGATCATGCGAAGGTTAAAGCCATCCAAGAAATGCCAGCTCCCCATTCTGAAAAGGAAGTTAGAGGTTTCATGGGTTGACTTAACTACATTGCTCGATTCATATCTCACTTAACTTCTACTTGTGATCCAATTTTCAAACTATTGAAGAAAGATCAAGTAGTCAGATGGAACGACGACTGTCAAGCTGCCTTCGACAAAATCAAATAATATTTACAAGAGCCTCCCATCCTAATGGCTCTAGTTAAAGAAAGACCCCTGATCATGTATTTGACTTTATTAGAGAATTCAATGGGTATGTGTTGAGCCAACATGATGAGTCTGGCCGAAAAAAGCATGCAACATACTACCTGAGCAAAAAATTTACCGACTGTGAAACTAGATATTCACTGCTCGAGAAAACTTATTATGCTCTGGCATGGGCTGCTCGCCGGCTAAGATAGTATATGTTGACTCACACCACTCTATTGATTTCTAATATGGACCATATCAAGTACATCTTCAAAAAGCCATCTCTCTCCGGACGAATAGCAAGATGGAAAATGATTCTGACTGAATATGACATCCAATATACAACACAAAAGGACATCAAATGAAGTATATTGGCAGATCATTTGGCTCACCAAGCTGTTGATGATTACCAGTCCATAAACTTTGAATTCCCGGATGAGAATATCATGTTAGTAACTGATTGTGAAAAGCCTGGATCGTATGACAGACTTGAACAAGGATCCCGATGGACTATGGTTTTTGATGGGGCTTCTAATTCTTTGGGTAATAGAGTTGGTGTTGTGATTATTTCTCTTGAAGGTTGACATACACCTTTCACCTCTAGATTGTGCTTCGACTGTACAAATAACATGGCTAAGTACGAGGCATGTATCTTGGGCTTAAAGGCTTCTATTGACCTAAGGATAAGTTCTTGGACGTATTCAGAGATTCAGCTCTAGTAATCAGTCAGGTCAAAGGAGAGTGGGATACCAAGCATCCTAACCTAATTCCTTACAAAGAGCTTGTGTTAACCCTGATCCCACACTTCGAGGAGGTCATCTAGAGAAGAAAATCAGTTGGTAGATTCCTTGGCAACAATTTCTTCCATGTTCATGGTCAATTGGGACAACGAGGCCCCTAGAATTACAATTGAAAGATTTGACGAACCTGTGCACTGCAATGGGCTTGACACTGGTGAAGAGAAGCCTTGATATCATAAGGTGAAGAGATATCTTGAGGCACAAGAGTATCCTGAAGGAGCCTCCATCAATGATAGGAAATTCTTGCGAAGATTTTCAGCCAAATTCTTTCTAAGCAATGGAATCCTGTATAAGCGCAACCATGATTCTGCTCTACTCCACTGTGTGGACAAGAAGGAGGCAGAAAAGATCATGGAAGACATGCATGATGGTATCTTTGGGACTCACTCTAGTGGACACACTATGGCCAAGAAGATTCTGAGGGATGGTTACTATTGGTCAACAATGGAAACTGATTGTCACCACCACTCGAGAACTTGCCATAAATGCCAAATCTATGTTGATAAGGTCCATGTACCTCCAATTTCCTTGAATGTCATGACTTCTCCATGGCCATTTGCAATGTGAGGCATTAACATGATTGGAGAGATCAAACCTACTGCTTCCAATGGACACCACTTCATCCTTGTTACCATTGATTACTTCACCAAATGGGTCAAAGCTGCCTCGTATGCCTCAGTCACAAAGAACGTTGTATCCAGGTTTATCAAACATAACCTCATTTTTCGTTACAGTGTCCCTGAAAGAATCATCACAAACAATGGAACTAATCTGTACAATGCTATGATTACGATACTTTGCACTCAGTTCAAAATTAAGCATTACAATTCTTCTCCTTAAAGACCTAAAATGAATGGCGCAGTGGAAGTTGCTAATAAAAACATAAAGAAGATTGTTCAAAAGATGGTGGTAACCTACAAAGACTGGCATGAGATGTTACCATTTGCTCTTCATGGCTACCGTACTTTGGCTCGAACATCAACTGGGGCAACTCCTTTCTCTCTGGTTTATGGCATGGAAGTTGTCCTGCTTGTTGAGGTTCATATTCCTTCCCTAAGGATTATGAAAGAAGCAGACTTAGGCTAAGATGAATGGATTTAGACTAGGTTGGATCAATTGAATTTGATTAACGAGAAGAGACTAGATGCTATTTGTCATGGTCAAATGTATCAAAAGCATATGATCAAGGCTTTCAACACAAAGATCAAGCCTCGAGTATATCAGATTGGAGAATTGGTAATAAAGTGCATCATTCTCCCTCAAGGTGATCCCAGGGGAAAATGGACTCCCACATACGAAGGGCCATTTATTATTAAGAAAATTTTCTCTGGTGGTGTCATGATGCTGACTACTATGGACGACAAAGATTGTTTGCATCCTATGAAAGCGGACATAGTCAAAGAATACTACACATAACAATGACCCGCTAGGTTGACATACCTAGGCAAAAATAATGGCATCCTGGTGAATAAAAAAGATTCGGGCAAAAGTTAGGGATATATACAAAAGATTGTACACCCGGAAAGTCGAAAACCTAAAAGGGCGGCTTGGGCAAAAATGGGTATCCTGGTGGACTGAAAACCCGAAAAAGCGATCCAGGCAAAAGTTAAGGATTAAAGCGTATGACTATGCCCCATGGAATCTCTACATCCAGCTTTATTACCAAGGTCCAAGTTCAATGGTCCAATATCAATTCAATCGACTTCTTTCAATAGCAAGGGATGATGTTCGAAGACATAGGGGCAATAACAGAGTTGGAACTCAATGAGATCACTTCCACATGGTTATTATTCTTGTTTTCACTTTGTATTCCTTTCATTATTTCGACGATTTCCTCTTACTAGGATCTCTGTCTCCTTGTACACAAACGCCTATTTATGGGCAAAACATCAATATAAATATACTTTGAAGTGCAACCTTTTTGTTTTTCTGTTTTGAGTGCAAAAGTGTCCAATTACTAAAAATTGAATGAACATATGTATATGAGCATGATTAACTTTTAACAAATGTATGCATAAAAATAGTAATAAGCATTTCCTTAAGGATTTGGGATATGCCCACAGAGTTACTTCAATAAAACTCTCCCCACTGAGTTAAATTCATACATCTAGAGTTCTAATCTCTTAGAAACCCTCTCCCCAGCCGAGTTGGTCTTAAAAAATAAGCATCGTGGAGTTCTTCCTAAAGAATTCACTTCTCCATTAGGTCGTCAAATATTCTCTTCAACATGGTTTATTTCCCCAACAGTATACAAATTCCCCAATACAAGTGTTTCCCTTAGACCATTACAAATCAATGGACAAGATCTCTAATCCCCAATGGAGTCGTTACTATCCCCAAAAGTTGCTGCGAAGCCTGGAATCCGACCAAATAGCAGTTAACTTTCATCCTCCCGAGCAAGGTGTTGCGAAGCCTGGAATCTGACTAGATAACAGTTTAACTTCATCTAAGTTGCTGTGAAGCCTGTAATTCGACCAAATAATAGTTTAAATTCATCTAAGTTGCTGAAAAGCCTAGAATCTGACCAGATAACAATTAAATTCATCTTCCCCAATAAGTTACTGCGAAGCCTAGAAAATGACCAGATAACAGTTAACTTTATTTTCCCTAGCATGTTGTTGCGAAGCCTGGAATCTGACCAGATAACAACTAACTTTTGTTCTCCCCAGTAGAGCAATGGACAACTAAAACTCCTGAAACCTATTCCCCAAATAGAAATCAACACTCCCCACAGATTTTTCTCAAGCAAAGTCAATGTTCCCCAGCAGAATTCTCCTCAAACAACAAAGCAGGAATCCCCAACAGAAACACTCTAAACAAGGTTTGAAGATGCACATACTCTTTATCCCCAATAGAAATCCAGGATTTAACTTCTCAAAACTCCCCAACATTTTTCAAGGATTTAGTTTCCAGACAAAGACACGCTTTAACAATATTTCATATTCATACATCATACTACATACATGACAAATGCATACAACATAATCTCATTTATTTTTAAAACATCATTACACCATGTATACATCTGCATGCAACTAACTCTCTTCCTTGTAGAAAAAATCAGTCAATAAAACAAAAGTCCTCTTCTGGATAGATTTTCCCTCTCATTTCTCAAAACATTTCCCACAAGATCTTCAATAGCTCAAGCTTGCACAAGAATTGACTAGGTGAAGACATCTCCTCAATACTGATGCCTCAAATTAGGGTTTGAGTTTTCACAAGGAAAAATGGACTTTTAATGCCTCATATTACTTTCATAGATCATTATGTACCCTCAAGATTGCTCATGTCAAGTTTCATGTCTTGGATCACAAAACTGCTTAGTCAATTGACCAGATGATCTAAAATCAGTTGTATTGGGTAAAAAGTTAATTGTGGTCAACCTATAGTCAAAATTCAAGATTTTGGACCAATATTAACATTTTAAATTCATATGTATCAATTGATCAAGTTTGTATCACAATTCCCCAAGAAAATTGTTTAAATCACTAAAAGGGCAAAATGGTCAAAATTAGGGTTTTGACTATATTTGACTGATCAAGGATTGTTTGACCTAATACATGATCTAATGGCTTAAAGTTCAATCTCAAGGATTAAAATACAACATGTTGACCTAATTTCATGGCTCAAAACATTTCTTAAGATCATTGGATTGATAGATGAAATTTGATCAACAGATGAAAAAGTCAATTGTACACTGAAAAGTCAAACTTTGACTTTTTGGTCAACAATAAGTTTCAAAGATCAAAATTCATCAAGAAATTCAATAATATCAAGCTTGATCATCAAGAAGTCAAAAAGTCTTTGGGAAAGTCAACATTTTCTATACTTAAAAATTTTTCAAGTGTTTTAAACATGATATTTTCATAACTTCATAACATTTTTTACCAAGATGCAAGATGATTCAAAGAAAACTTTCAACATGAAAGTTGTAGATCTTGATTAATTCTACAACTTTGTATTAGAGGTTTGATGTCCAAAAAATGCTTATATTTGAAGATATAAGCCCATGAAGTCATGACATTTTCATCCAACACTTAAAGAAATTTTCAACAGATTTTGGTCAGGATTTTATCCCAACTTCTTAGTATTTTTTCACATAGTTCCAAGATGATTTTATCAAAATGGCCAGCATGAAATTTATAGAGGATGTTTCAAACTTTCTAAAACATCCAAGAGCATGAATTTATCATACTTGAGCTAGGAGATTCAAGGGCATGAAGTTGGGCATCCATTATTGGATTACAAGTCTTTTTGTTGAAGAAAACATGATCCAATCTACATGCTATGCTGCATAATCTTATATTGCAGGCCTTCTTGCTTGCAATTCTCTCCATAATTTAATGTTTACACAAAATCTTGAACCATTACACAAGAGATACAAGCCATTATCCAAATAACTTGCCATTTAAGGTAAAAAGTTACCATTGCTATTCTTGAAAAGTAAGCTTGTTGGTACAAAATTTGTCTTGAGCCCATACCTTGTTTACTTCTGATTTTACTCCACCATAAATCATGGAAATAGCCCCTCTATACCAGCAAATTTGGTACTTCATCTTGGGACTACAGAGAATTGACATAGTTTGATATTTGCATCCCAAGCAAACCATAACATGCTGTCTTGCAAGCCTAATCACCTCTTGTTCCCAAACCTCTTGCCTATAAATAGAGGGAGCATTTGCAAGAGAAAGAGGCTAGAAAAAAGAGAAAGAGAAACTAGCACTCTAAATCCCTTCACTCACAAAAAACCAGAACTGTTCATAAAACCTCCATCTTTGAGCTTTGAAGTCCAAATCTTTGAATCTCATACCTTGCAAGTTTTCCCCAAAAAAACCATCCAAATACTTCACATACATCATATAGAAGTTGTTTAAACACAAAAATAACTTCTGTAAAATCATTATCACCACCTTCCAAACTCAAAAACATTGTCTTGCAAGTTGACTTGGTTGGAGAGGCCCAAACACTTTCGGCACAAAGTGAGGATTAAAACAACTTCAGGGAGGTCTAAGGAAGCTTAACCAATCATCACATTGCACCTGGAAACATCCACACACACTTTGGGTTTTCACTTCAAGAGGTAAGTTTTCTCAAACTGTGATATCCTTGTTCATACATCATTTTACTTTCATTTTCAAAAGAATAAAACATGACAAATCAGAGTAGAAGAGTTGCAAACACTGAAAATCATAGAAAAATACATCTGGAAGTCTGACACGGCCGGCCGTGTCAGGAAGAAAATGGGACAAAATAGCAAGGCAGGTGTGATACGGTGGGAGAACTGACTTGGGTGTTTTGTGTTTTATCGCAAATGTTGCGGTTAGCAAGAGTCGCCACCGACTTTTCTTTTATCCAAAAGGAAAGGCTGAAAAGAACAGGAAAGACCTTTGAGATTATTTCTTGAGTTCGGGGGGTAGATTATGAAAAGGGAAGGTATTAGCACCCTTTTCATCCATAGTTATCTATGGGCTCTTAGTTGATTGCTAGATTACTTGCTTTTGTTTGAAAATATGCTTTGTGTGGTTTTTGAAAGTATTTTGAAAAGGCGCCATTGTTTAGGCAAACTTAGTAATAGTTCTCGTTCATAAGAATGTATACAAAGTGTTGAGCTTTTGAAAATGTTTCAAGTTTGGAAAAGGTTTTGAAAGTGTTTTTGAAAGTGTTTGGTGTTTGTTTTGAAAATAAGCAAGGATGTTTGATTTCAAAATGAGCAAGAAACTAGGAACAATCTACCTACTCAATAGTCTTAGTTCATTTCTTCCTTTCCTTTAATATTTGCTATATTACTATTGATTTGGTAAGAAGTCTTATCTTTGGATGTAAAGAGACGGGCGTGGGTCATCGTATAGTCATGATAGCAATGTTATGAGATATATTAGAATTTCTCTTTGAGGGACTAAGATCATTTTGAAAGGCAACATTGATAGCGTCATCGAGGGACTATGATCTTGTATTTTTGATTGCTTTTTGCTAAGATATCCCACATGCATAACATGTCCATTTTTGTAAGGCAACAAAGTGGAATTACCCTAAGGGTGCAAGTGTGCAAGTGTGTTGGATTTACATGCATTGTTTTGTCTTGAATTATGGTTTGCTATTTGTTGGTTTTAGTCTTGCCATACAAACCCTAATTACTAGCATTTATATAAAGCGATAAATTGTGGAAAGTAAAAATACTAAGCTATTACATCATTAGGGGAGGGGGTATACAAATTTACAAATGGGGATTTGCAAGAAAATTAAACCTAATTATCTATTACAACCATATTGAATAATGTACAAGAAATGAATAAATATTAATGTACAAATACAAATGGAAAAATAAATGATTTTTGTTTGGTTTTCATGAAAGGGTTTTAACCTAATTAAGAGAGATGATTAATTAAAATTAAATAAGTTAAACTTAAACTAATTAAGAAAAGAGATTAAGTTAAAAATGACTTTGAGGGTTTTTTATGAAAAGGTTTTAAATTAATAAAAATATAAAATGAGAAATTAATTAATTAAAAGAAACCTAAATTCTAAGTTAATTTTAATTAAGAAAATAAAATAAAAATTAAACATAAGTCTAACTATTAATTATTTAAAAAAAGAAATTAATTTGTTCAAGAAAATGTTTTTAGTCTTTTGTACTTAGAAGAAAATAAAATAATAAGTGTAAATAATAAAAATATTTTTATATTTTCATTAATAAAAATAATAATAATAATAATAATAATAATAATATTAAAGAAAATTGAAATAAAATAAAATAAAAAATAAAATAAAATAAAAATGAAATAAATAAAATAAAGTTGGGCCATGTGCAAAAGTAAAGCAGGGGGTTAGAGAAAGCAAAAATGAAAAAGGAAGGCCCAATGTGGAGGCCCAAGCTCGTGGCTGCAAACAAAAAAAAGAAACATAAAAATATGAAAAATAACAAAACGGACGTTGGGACTCGAACCCAGGTCCTAAAGGTGAAAGGCGCACGCTTTAACCACTAGGGTGGTGATACATCCGTTAACTTAACTGAAATAATAAATACATAATACAAAACAAGTTTCAGAAATGAACTTCATCTTTAACCTCCAGCCAGAACACCTGTAACTTCACCATTTCTCAACAAAAATAAAATATGCAAACATGAAAGTTGCTCTATTTTTCCATACGAATCCAACCATATAAATATCATAAGCTATAAATTAAAGATGAATGAGAATTTTTAAAAGTACCAAATTCTGACCTAATTATTTTCAAAGGTTCAATCCTAAAATTATCCTAGCTCAATCAAAATAGATAAAATCTATGGACATGTACATATTCAAGGCAATGATGTCTATATTTTATCTTCATAAATGCAAGCCTAACAATGCCTGAATGAGAAGATAGAAGTTATGAAAATGTACCTCAAAACTGGAAATCCTGAAATGAGTTTGAGCTGCTTTCAAGGAGTTGTGATGATCAGGTTTGCTTCCTCAAGTTCCCGAGAAGCTAATGCAATGATTAGCTTGAGCAATGGATGGCTGGAATGGCTTGGAGAAGTTAATGTGAAGACTCTGTTTTTTGGTTATGGAGGTTATGGTAAATGGTGTTACAGTGATGAAACAGGGACATGGATGAGTTATATTTGATGTAAGGAAGCTTTAGGAACTAAAAGGCCAAAGAACACACGAGGGAAATATGAGTTATAAGTCCAAGGTCAGAAAATGTGCAACAATGGAGTTTTTGGGCACTTTCTGGTTTTAGGGAGTTTGGGAGTGTTTCAGGGTGTTAATGCGTGTCTTTCTAGCTCACAAATAGTGCCTTTATTTGTAAGCAACAAGTTTGGAGACTTGTTGTTGATCAGAATTCAAAAACAAATGCTTAAGCTCAACATGTGATATTTTGAGAAATCCAAGTTTCAAAGTCTTTTGTACTTGCTAATGTAGAGTGATTATGCTTTAAAAAAACTTGCTCCTGACTTTGTAGATGGAGTGTGATCAGAGGGAACAAGTGAGAAGCTCAAGAATTGACTTTGTGCATATAGCTTGCTTTTCAAGAATGGCATTCTTCACTTTCTTCCCAAAATGGCAATGTGAATTGGATAAAGCTTAAACCACTTGGATTATAGCTCAAAAGTTTATGTAATCCATTAATGATGGATAGAAACACAAGTTAGAAGGCATGCAAAGCAAGATTATGCAGCCTAATATTGAAATTGAGTTATGTGTTCATCAAGAAATGACTTGTAATTCAAGAATGAAACCCTAACTTCTTTCCTTCGATTCTCCTTGCTCAAGTATGATCTCAATGAGTTCTATGACATTTTGGAAAGCTTGTAATATCCTATAAAACTTCTATGTTGGACATTTTTGAAAATTAATCTTGGAACTATGTGAAAAATTGCTATGAAGTTAGGTCAAAATCCTGCCTAAACTAGGGCAAAATTTCACTAAGTTTCCAAGTTCCATGAGCACGTCTTCTTAAAATCATACCTTGAAATCCATGCATTTATAGAAAAAGTTGTATTCTACAATGTTTTAGATCTCATTGAGATATACAAATTTCATGTTGGAGGTTTCCTTTGAATCATCTTGCATCATGGTGAAAAATTTGCTCAAATTTGTGAAAAAATATGAATTTTCAAACACTTAGAAAAATTTCTAAGTTTAGAAATTTTGACTTTTCAAAATGAAATCTAGAATTTTTGATTTTTTGATGAACAAGTTTCATATTTTGACATGTTTTGATGAATTGTGATCTTTGATACTTGATTTTGACCAAAAAATCAAAGTTTGACTTTTCAATGTACAATTGACTTTTCATCAGTTGACTGAAATTCATCTGTCAATCAATTGATCTTGAGAGATGTTTTGAGCCATGAAATTAGGTCAAAATGAAGTATTTGAAACTTTGAGATCATAACTCAAACCAATCAATCATTTTCTAGGTCAAAAATCAGAAATTGCATCTTCTCAGTCAAACCCTAATTTTGACAATTTTGCCCTTTTGATGATCTGATCAAATTTCTTGAGGAATTGTGATCCAAATTTGATCAAATGGAATATATGAGTTCATAGTGTTGATATGGATAAAAATTTATGAAGTTTGACTATAAATTGACCACAATTTACTTTTCCCCCAATACAGCTGATTTTAGGTCAACTAATCAATTGACTGAGCAAAAATGTGATCCAAGACTCGAAACTTGACATGAGCAATCTTAAGAGTCCAAAATGATCCATGAAAGTAATAAGAGGCATTAAAAGTCTATTTGTCTTTGTGAAAACTCAAACCCTAATTTTCAGTCATCAGTGCTAAAGGAAGTGTCTTGAGCTGATCAATCCTTATGCAGTCTTGAACCAAATGAGATCTTGTGAGAGATTACTTTATAAATGAGAGGGAAAATTTTGGGGTAAAACATCAGGGTTCTGACGCGGGTTCCCGTGTCACAGGACACAACCCGTGTCCATCTTATTGGAATTGAAACTTGGCAAAGTGGCAGGACAGGATTCTAACACGGGTGCCCGTGTTATAGGACACAACTTGTGTAAGCTCAACTGGGACAAAAAATACGTGCACGGTTTGTTACATGGTCCTTACACGAGTTCCCGTGTCACACGACACGGCCCATGTCAGCCTTAATACAAAAAATCTTGATTTTGAGACCTTTTTAATACAATTTGGTTGTAATAGTAATTAGGTTTTTAATTGCTTTCATCCCCATTTATAATTTGTATCCCCATCCCCTAAATGATGTAATAGCGTAGGACTTTAAATTTCCAAAATTTATCACTTTCTAATAAAATGCTAGTAATTAGGGTTTGTATGACAAGATAAAATCAACAAGTAGATAACCTTAATTCAAGACAAAAATGCATGCAATCAAAACACGATTCACACACACACACACCTCTCGGGTAACCCACACTTGTTACCTTGGATGTAAATGGTCATGTCCCTCGAACGTGGGGTACTTTAGCAAAGCCCCTTCAATTACAAGACCGTAGTCCCTCGATGACCCTTCGATGTTGCCTTCGGTAAACGATCTTATACCCTTACGACAAATTGCTAAGGTATCCTACAATGTTGCCTTCTATGACTATATGGTGACCCACGCTCATCCCTTTACATCCAATGGTAAGGCTTCTTACCAATAAATGGTAAGATAGCAATATCTAAAGGAGGAGGAAATGAACTAAAAACTTTTTGAGTAGGTAGAACGTTCATAGTTGCTTGCTCACAATCATCTTCAAAACAAACATATTTTCAAATACACCAACACATTTCTAAAGAAAATATTTTCTAAAGTCAACACTTTGTATGTATTCTTATAGAGACGGGTATCATTACAAAGTTCGCCTAAACGAAGGCACTTTTCAAAAATACTTTCAAAACCATCACAAACACATTTCAAACAAAGCATTTCAAAGTGAGCTAGCAACTAAGAGCCCATAGATAACTACGGATGAAAAGGATGCTAACACTTTCCCTTTTCATAACCTACCCTCCGAACTCAAGAAAATATCTCAAAAGGTCTTTCCTGTTATTTTCACCCTTTCCTTTATTGGATAAAATAAAAGTCGGTGGTGACTCTTGCCATACGCAACAATTGCGATAAAACGCAAAACATCCGAGTCAATTCTCCCACCATATGACACCTAGTACCTAATATTGTTATCCCTTCGGAGTTAGAAGTTCTTGATTTTGATAAGTACAAAGGAACTAGTTGTCCAGAAGCTCATCTTCGTCACTATTTTAGCAAGATGGGAGATCATGCTAATGATGAACCATTTATCATGCACTTCTTTCAAGATAGCCTCACTGGGGCATCATTGGAATGGTATATGCATTTAGAAAGGACTCATGTTGGTACTTGAGGAGTGCTTACTGATTATTTCTTGAAACATTACCACGATAACATTGTTATGGCTCTTAGCAGTTCTCAACTTCAGAATATGGTGCATAAATCTAAAGAGTCTTTCAAAAAATATGCCCAAAGGTGGCATGAATTAGTTGTAATAGTTCAACCTCCTCTCTTGGACCATGATTTGGTCGATTTGTTCATGGGCACCTGGAAAGATCCATGCCTCCAGCACATACTTGGGAGTTCCTCAACTTCATTTTTTGACTAGCTTACTGTTGTACCCAAAAATTTGCCCTCCCAATACATGGCAAGTGAGGTCCCCAAATTGTTCAAGGAAGTTCAAGAGTTGACCAGACAAACTCTCTCCTAAGGCAGTCTACCTCAAATTAGGGTTTCATTTTTCATCAAGATGCTTGAGTCCAAAGGATCCCAAATTCTCACCATTGTCCTAATATGTTCTCAAGATCATCCATGTCAAGTTTCAATCCTTGCAGAAGAAGTTTGCTCAGTCAATTGCTCAAATGCCTGAAAATCAACTGTACTAGGTGAAAAGTCAACTGTGGCCCACATACAGTCAAACTCCAAGATTTTTGGTCAACATCCTCATTTTGAAGTATTATTCATCATTAGATCAATGGTTGATCATGATTCCTCAAGGATTGCTCACAATTCCTCAAAACCCAAAAGTTGCTAAATTAGGGTTTTGTAGGAAAAGTCAACTCAACTTTTACCAAGTATAACTTTCTCATACTTCATCAGAAATGAACCATCCAAATCTCATTTTGAAGAGGATTAAATTCCATGCAATTCATCTTCATCTCCCAAGTTCAGAATATGCACTCACAAAAAGATATGAATTTTGACATTATAGGTCATTTTGAAAAGTCAACAAAACACCTTTTGGGTCAAAGCTTCATACATGAACATGGAAGACTCAATTGAGATGAGACCAAAAGGTTTGCTTAGAGGACATCCTAATATTTCTAAAACGTCCAAGAACACCTCTCTAGGGTCAAAATTGAGAGAGTTATGCAATGTCCAAGTTAACCATTTTTGCAAAATTTCCAAAAGTCAAATATGCTCAAATATGCATTTTTTTGCCAAATGGGCCTAACTTTTTATGCTTGCACCTCACTTATAATATGATCCACGACCCAAATATCCAATATCATGTTATTTTCTTCACTTTTCAATTTATTTTGATTTTTTGTTAATTAAAATTTCAATTAAATCAAATAATTGATGAATAATGAAAAAGATATGTTGTGATCTGATTTTTGGATAGGATCTCAATAAAATAATGTAAGGATATCATGATCAATTCGAATCAAGGCTAATTGAGACAAGAAAGGCATAATTTGGCTAAATATAGCAAGTTTACATATGCCATGAAAATCAAATCAAATCTTGAAAACTTCCAAAAGATGTAATCAGTTTTTACAACCCTAATGCATTCTATGATATATATTGAATGTGTCCAAGGCAAGAACAAGGGTTAGAGGTCGTGCATAGCCAAGAAAAAAAACTGAAAGTTTCAAGAAAAAGTGGGAATCGGTTTTCAACCTACAAGGAGTTTCAAAGCATTTCAAGAGCACCAATCCCTTCCCAGACATCCCAGGAAACGATTCCAATCACTCCCAGGTCTTGAAACGCCCAGAATCATGCTCTACGCCTCCCACGGTTTGCCTAAAAACTTGATTCTGATTTCACTAATTCACGCATCTTTAGCACTTTTGATTGTTATACTCATGTTTATCATCGTGTTTGCAAGCTAACCATTCCATTTAATTGCATTTTTGATGCCTGAACGTGAAATTGCCATGGTTAGGGTTTTGTGTTCTTGTTTAGGGTTTTTCAATGCAGGAAAAATTGGGCGTTAATTCTGGTACCATGATACTCGTGAGGATGATACGAGTTGATTGGTACCAGCCATGGTCATTTATCTTGAGCATATTAAATTTTGGAGATGGACAAGGTTATACTAACGTCTGTAGGTAAAAGCCTGATTTGCTAAAGTGACAGAGAGAGGAAGAAGAAGCTTGCATGGCAACATGTGACTCACCCATTTGAATTTTCACGCTTTTTACTTATTACACCATGTGATTTAATTATATTGTTTATTTCTATTCTATGTACAAACAAACAAAGCAGCTCAGCTGGAAGCGTGGTATTGGGAGCGAGCATAAAGACCTGGCTTCGATCCCCAGGTCCCCACATTTGTTTCATATTATTTTTCAACAGGTGATCAGGCGCATTGCTTAACAGGATGTCCACCATATACCATAAAGATCCAACCATCAAATGCATCTTCAGCCCAGATCTAATGCTTGTCCATTGAGGGTCTATCATACACCTCAAGTCAACATACACACTAGATCAGGCGAAGTCAAAAGGGCTTGGATTTGTTTGGGCCTAGAATTTCAACAACGTACCCCCTTTTTCAGCATAGCAACCAGGCCCATTCACTATTTTTCTTATTTCCTTTTTTTATTTTATTTTATTTCTTTTCATTTTTCTTTTAATCATTTTAATTAACAAATTAATCATTCTTTTTTATAAAATCATAAAATCAAAACTTCATAAAAAAATTAGAATTAGATTTTTTTTAACAAAATTAATTTTGTTAATTTAATTTAATTTAGTTTGACTTAGGGAAATTTTAACCTTTTTTTTCTATAATTAAAATTAATTAGCAAATTAGGTTAAATTCTTGATCTCATACTTTTAATTTTTTATCAAATAAATAAGATATAAAAATAGGTTTTAGATTGAAGCAATTTATTTTTCTTAATTTAAAATTAATTAGAATTTAGGATTTTCTTTTTAATTTAACTATGTCATTATTTTCTTAAATAACAAAAACCTTTTTTAATCAATCTCAAATAGGTTTAGCCAAGGGTCAAAACCCTAGTCGTTTTGTATTTGATTCATCGCAAGCTTATTATTTATTTTGACAATATTTTTGTAACTGTTCATGGTTTGTAATAGCTTAACTTAGGGTTTTATTTACTGTTTAAGTTCCCAGGTTTTTGGCTATGTAATTAATCCCCCACCCGAAGCCTTGTAATAGCGTAGATTTACTTTCTCGCATTTTTAATTCCTGCAAATACTTAACTGTTTAGATTTATGCTAATAGGATTGTATGACAAGAATGCATGACAAATTAATACGGTTAGAAAACCCTAATGTGCAAAGATAAATAACTGAAACAAATTACTCACACATATCACTGTTAGGGTATACTCTCACTTCGGTTGCCTTCGGTAAATGATCATTAAGCATAGGGCGTCTTAGTGGTTGCCCTCCAGTCTAAAAAGATCAAAATGTCCCATTCAAATGTTTCCTCGGAAATGTTGCTTTGGAAATGTTGCCTCGAAAGATCTTAAGACTCTAGGGTTATTACTAAGGTGTCCTAATATTGCTTTAGTGATCGTACATCCCTTTCAAATTGACCCTTCAAACTCCAACGACGGTGCTACCTATTTCTCAATAGTAGGATAGTGTTTTCTAAAGGAAACGAGAATAGAAATGATCTTTTTTCGAGTAGGTAGATGCTAGTAGGTACTTGCTCAAATCAAAACTTTTCTCACTTACACTTCTCAAACCAACTTTCAAAATAACTTCGTCACGCCTTTGATGACTGATACAAGGGTTATCATGAAGTCAAAACTTTTCAAAAACAAAGTACATACACAAGCAATTTAAAAAGATGAGCAAGTACCTAAGAGTCCATGGGAAACCATGGATAGAAAGGGTGCTAACACCTTCCCTTTCTATAATCTACCCCCGTACTCATAATATCTTGAAAAAGGATTTGTTCTATACTTTTTTCCTTTCCGATTGAATGAAATAAAAGTCGGCGGCGACTCTTGCTTACCGCGACATTTTGCTAACACAAAGCGCAAAACGCAAACCAGTATTAAACAATTGGTTCTACCATCGTATTACAGAACTGGCGACTCTGTCGGGGAGTGTATAAGTGGGGTATACCTTAGGATTTAGTTCATCATAAATTGCTTCTCTTGATTGCTTTGTTTGCTTTACTCTTAAGGGTTTGTTTGGAGTTACTATAGATCCTAACCCAGATCTGGGGAATACCTTTTAGGTAAGTAGCAATAGACTGTGAGGGAACTGTACAGCGTAGACCGATACGGTTGAAGCAGTAGCTATGTTGGTGTGGCACTTTGGTTGGTACCGGTATCCCTTGTGGAGAAACGAGGAGAATACAGGGCCGCTGCATGGTGTCGTTAAGCATCAACTGACCTTAGAACCTTTAATCTCCCAACTTGGCCATTAGAAAGTAGTGAGATAGCCGGCCTCAGTATAAAGCTGAGAACTGGTTGATACTCGATGCTACACTCATTGAGACCATACTCTCGGAATAATTTCGGCCGCAAGAAAAGATTATGTGAGCTGAAACCATGACCGATGGAGGATGGTTAGTGATATTGAGATCCTCTAGAACCTAGTTACTTTTCTAGGACAGGTTTGAAACCAACTTAACTTCAAGAGGGTATTACCTTTGACCTCATGCAAGCCTTAAACCTAGGGCTTTGTGCGATTTGACTGTGTTTGCAATACCTGTTGTTTGCTATACCTGTGTTTTATCATGACATCATGCATCATAACATGGCATTCATGCTTCATTACACTAACCATTTCAAAGACCAAGGGAATTTATCTTTGTTCTATTTTGCAGATCATGGCTTCCGTGCGTAGAAAGACCATCCGAATCAACTTTGTAGAGGTACAATCCCAACTCAAAGAACTAGTGTCAAGAATTTTTGAAACTTCTATGTTCGCTAAGAGACACAGTCAACTTCTCAGCCTGGTTACTTCAAACCCTGATGAACAGATGATGAGCGTACTTTTTCAGTTCTTTGATCCCAAGCACCACTGCTTCACCTTTCCAGATTATCAGTTGGTACCCACCTTGGAAGAATTCTCTCATCTATTGGGCATATCCATTCTTGAACAGGTACCCTTCATAGGTATGGAAGAAATTTCTAAGCCAGAATTCATTGCCTCAACCTTGCCTTTGAAACGGGCCGATATGGTATCCAATTAGGAAACTCGAAGCGGAGTTGAGGGTTTTCTAGCCAAATTTTTGATAGACCAGGCTCAACTATTTTGGGATGATATGGATTTTCGGGATTTTGAGGATGTCTTGGATCTTCTTATCTATGGTTTAGTTCTCTTCCCTAATTTGGATTCTTTCATAGATGTGAATGCTATCAAGATTTTCCTTTCTCGCAACCCTGTGCCTACCTTGCTTGGAGATATTTTGTAAGCTCTCTACACTCGTACCACGAGGAGAAGAGGGACTCTTATGTTCTGCATGCCGTTGTTGTCGAGGTGGTTTATTTCTCACCTTCCTAGGTCCATACTGAAGAACGAAGAAGGTTTGGGTTGGTCGCACAGAATAATGTCACTCGCTCATACGGATATCCTTTGGTGTTCCCGGGCTATGGAAGACGTTGCTATTATTGATTGCTGTGAGGGGTATCCTAATGTCCCATTACTTGGTATCATAGGAGGTATAACTTACAATCCTTGTCTAGCTTTGCGACAATTTGGTCGTGCTCGAAGAGACGGTCCCCATGAGTTACTTCTCGAGGATATTGTATTCAACTATGAGGATGATGTTAAGGGGCACCGCCGGAGGTTCATACGAGTTTGGGGCATGGTAAACAGATCTGACCCCCATGAGTTGGGACCAAAGACTTCCCTTCCTATGCAGCCTTACCTCCAATGGGTCCGAGCTCGTGCACAGAAGCTTGTGATGCCTTATGCAGCAGTGTTACCAGTGATTGTGGAACCCACTACTGAAGACAACATTCCTTACACGGTTATCTATCCTTACATGCCCACTGATATTAGGGAGTTACAAAGGTCTTCGATTCAGCTGAAGAATGAGCGAGATACATACAGGAAACAATTCCATGAGCAAGAGAGGAAGGTTTTAAAGCTCGCCAGGCAATTCGAGGAAGAAAGAGTGCTCAATGATTACATCAGCACAAAGAGAAAGTGTCCCTGGGACTTTTGATTTTTGCTTTTCTAGTTTTAGATTTGTTTTATTTACTTCTTTGTAACGCCTTAAAGGCATGTTGAACCTTTCAAATTTAAGCTAATAAAGTTTTGTTTATTTTGGTTTGCAAATTTAAATCTCCCAAAGTCTTTGAAATCATTACATGCGCATTCCATTATCATACACATCATTACATGTACCATTACAGGTTTCTCATCTTCTTCGCTGTTTATTTCAGCAGAAATGTCTTCCGATCAAGTCATCAAAGATCTTCACGCACAGAACACCCAGTTCCAACAGATGTTCATCAGTCTGGCAAAGGGGCAAGAGGATCTGAATACCCTCATTCTGAAAGAGAAGAAGAAAAAGAAGAAGGCCGGTATTCTGAATATGGGCAGAAGGTTTGGATAAAGGTTGAAGCATCAGACTGACCTGATCTCTTCATCTAAATACTGGGAGAACCAAGAAGAGGAAAAAGACCCTAGTCCCACAGTTTCTGATAATGATACTGATTTTGATGATGAGCAATATCCTCCTGCTGAGGATAGATACAAGCAGCTAGAAGAACGTCTGAGTGCTATGGAAGTTCAGAAGATACATGGTTTGGATTTCAGGGAACTGGGACTGGTATTGGGAGTAGTCATCCCTCAAAAGTTCAAAGCTCCTGTGTTTTCTAAGTATGATGGAGTGTCCTGCCCAAAACTCCATCTCCGCTCTTATGTCAAGAAAATTAAACCCCACACTGCTGATAAAAATTTGTGGGTACACTTCTTTCAAGATAGTCTGTCAGGGACTCAGCTTGAATGGTTCTACCAGTTGGAAGGGGCCAATGTCCAAAACTGGGAAGATCTTGCTGTTGCTTTCTACAAGCAGTATCAGTACAATTCTGACCTTTCTCCCACTCGTACTCAACTCCAGAGTATGTCCATGGGTGCAAGTGAAGGTTTCAAAGATTACGCTAAAAAATGGAGAGATTTGGCTGGCAGAGTTCAACCCCCTTTGTTTGATAGGGAGTTGGTTGATATGTTTCTGGGGACGCTGTCTGGTCCATTTTTCAACCACTTAATTGGCAGCTCGTCATCTGGTTTCACCAAGTTGATTTTAACTGGAGAAAGAGTGGAGGCTGGAATTCGAAGTGTCAAAATACAGAAGGATGCCTCATCGAGTTCGGTAAAGAAAACTTTTACTGGTAAGAAGTAAGCCAGTGCAGTTTATGGCCCGAGGGGCCAAAGCAGATCTGAACACCGTCAAACGGTGAATGCTGTAGTGATACCAAGACCCTAAGTTTCTCCACAACGCAACAATCAACAAAGGGTGGAAAGACCACAGTGGCAGTTTACCCGCATTAGCATGACATTGGCTGAAGTGTTACCTCACCTGCTGAGATCCAACTTGGCAACCTTGAGATAGGCTCCCAAGAATCCAAACACCACCTCTCCCAAATACAATCCCAACGCGTGATGCGCCTACCATTCTGAGAGTCTGGGCCATGATACCAATGACTGCTGGGCTTTGAGAAATAAAGTACAAGACTTACTGAAAGCTAATGAGATAGAGTTCGATGCTCCAGAAAAGCCGAATGTTATAACTGCCCCCATGCCCAAACATGGTCGTGGAATCAATGCTGTCGATTTTGATTTGTTTGTGACCTCTGTTGAAGAAATTTCTACTCCCCTCAAGACTGTTAAGAGGAATTTGCTATTGACCAATTTATTTTCGGGTTGTGGTGAGGGTTGCCACATGTGTTCGATTATACCTTCTGGTTGCCGCTTGTTGAAGTCAGGTGTTCAGCGCCTGATGGATAACAAAGAAATTTTGTTTGAGAAGACTATGATTCCTGTTGTTCCAAATGAAGATGTTGCCATTATAACCATTTCCTCCAATCCTTCCAAGGTTTCCTTGAGAAAAACTGTTAGGATTACACATGTTCAAATAATTGCTCCGCTAATAATCACTGTTCCTGGTCCCATCCCGTACACTTTAGACAAGGCTGTCCCCTGGCACTATGGTGCTGATGTGTATTATCACGGCATTAAGCAAGTTTCGAAGAATGAAGAAGCTGATACTGATGTCAGTAATATTTTCGGGGCTAGTAAGGTTACCAGAAGCAGAAGGATCTTCTCTCCCGAGATTTCCCCTCCGACTGTCAACAAACCTATTGTCATTCCATCTGTCGTTCCTGCTAATACATCAACTACTGTTCCAGTTCTTACCCCAGTTCTCACCCCTATTGCCGAGCCATCTGGGACTTGAGGCAAATAAATCATATGTGAGCCTGCCCGGACGGAGGCACCTAGAAATATTGTTGTGGAAGCCTCTAAACAAGAAAAAGAGGAAATACTGAAAATTATCAAGAAAAGTGACTACAATATGGTCGAACAGCTGGGGCAGACCCCCGTCAAAGATATCCATGTTGTCTCTGCTGTTGTGTTCTGAAGCCCATGCGGAGGCTTTGATTGCATTTCTCAAGACTGCGCATGTGCCGCAGGAAACTTCAGTAGATCAGTTCAAAGATTATGTGGCTAGCCTGACTGCTGACAATGGGCTAGGATTTTCATATGCGGATCTGACCGCTAAAGGGAGAAATCATAATGATGCTCTACATGTCTAAATTGAGTGCAGGGGCACCACTATGGCTCATGTATTGGTGGACACTGGGTCTTCACTGAATGTTCTGCCGAAGAAAGCGTTGGACCGTTTGGATTGTGAGGGTTTGACTTTAAAGCCGAGTAACATTGTGGTAAGGGCGTTTGACGGATCAAAAATAATGGTGCACGGGGAGGTGGACATCCCTGTCAAAGTGGGTTCCCAGACCTTTGGGTCCACCTTCTACGTAATGGATATTAGACCATCATATTCTTGCTTGTTGGGTCGTCCTTGGATCCATAGGGCTGGGGCAGTTACTTCCACACTCCATGAAATGCTGAAATATCCAGTGAAGGGGAAGATTGTCACGGTGCGAGGTGAAGAAGAGTATATGGTGAGTCATCTCAATTCCTTCTGTTATGTAGAGATGGATGGGGAGTTCATAGAAACCCCTTGTCAGAACTTCGAAGAGGTCCCTCAGACTTTGGCGTCAACTGAAGTTACTACCACCAAACCTCCGCTGAAGATGGCTTCTCTCAAGGATTCCAGGGCTGTAGTTGAAGAAGGTGGGTGTACCAATTGGGGTCGACTCCATGATTTCACTCACAAAACTGATAAATTTGGTTTGGGCTTTACTATAGGGGCTCAAAGGGCTGTTAGGCGCGCACGGATTGGAAGACCTCCTCTACACATCAGCAATCGGGGAGTTAATGCAATTGAGGACAGTGAAGGAGATTCAGACATCGACAACTGGATCTATCCAACAACCAACGGTGGACTGAATGACTGGACATCGAAGGACTTCATACCTGTTTCTTTCATTCCACAGTAATTGACTTTTGTTTTAAGATTTGTAATAAACAGGTTGAAACTTTACAGCCCGGTGCCTTGCCCGAGGCACCTTGGCTCTGCTTGTGAGGGCTTATTATTTGTCATTTCATATATCATTAATAAAGCATTGGATGTTTCTTGCATTACAAATTTTGTGCTCCTTGTTTTTCTTTTCTGTCTCTCACTTTATCAAAATAGCTATTCTCTTACACACATTCACGTATCATACTGCAGATCCACATCCACTCTGGATCCCATTGATAACAGCTCTGCTACTGCCAGTTATGACTTCGAAAATCCGATCAACCAAGCCGAGGACGAAGGTGAGGATGATTGTGAGGTGTCTAGAGAACTTGCTAGACTACTACAATAGGAGAAAAGGGCCATACAACCTCATGAAGAGACAGTTGAGCCAGTGAATTTGGGTACAGAGGAAGACATGAAAGAGGTTAAAATAGGTGCGAATCTGGAGCCTAGTGTCAAACAACGGTTAATACAGATGCTACACGAATATGTTGAGATCTTTTCCTGGTCCTATGAAGACATGCCTGGTCTGGACACTGATATTGTGGTACATCGCCTGCCAACCAAAGAAGACCGCCCTCCGGTGAAGCAGAAGGTCTGTCGTATGCACCCTGAAATGTCAGAGAAAATCAAAGCAGAGGTCATGAAACACTTCGACGTAGGATTCTTATCTGTCACTTCTTATCCGCAGTGGGTTGCCAACGTCGTTCCGGTACCTAAGAAGGAAGGTAAGGTACAAATGTGTGTGGACTACAGAGATCTGAACAGGGCAAGCCCCAAGGATGGCTTCCCACTTCCTCACATTGATTTTCTAGTCGACAACACCGTGCATCACAAGATATTTTCCTTCATGGATGGTTTTTTTGGCTACAACCAGATCAAGATGGCTCCCGAGGACATGGAGAAGACAACCTTCGTTACATAGTGGGGAACCTTCTGTTACAAGGTAATTCCTTTTGGGTTGAAGAATGCTGGGGCAACTTATCAGCGCGCCATGGTCTCTTTGTTCCATGACATGATTCACCACGAGATTGAGGTTTATGTTGATGACTTGCTAGCCAGGTTCCAGACTGAGGAAGAGCACCTTGATCATCTCCAGAAACTGTTTGACAGGTTGAAGACATACAAGTTGAGGTTGAATCTGAACAAGTGTACCTTCGGGGTGAGGTATGGAAAGCTTCTGGGTTTCGTTGTCCGTGACAAAGGTATTCAGGTGGATCCTGCAAAGGTAAAAGCCATACAAGAGATGCCGGCTCCACGCACGAAGAGGGAAGTTAGAGGTTTCTTGGGACGTTTGAATTACATCGCCCGGTTCATTTCACATCTGACTGCTACTTGTGAGCCAATCTTCAAGCTGCTAAAGAAAGATCAAGTGGTAAAATGGAATGATGAATGCCAGGACACTTTCGAAAGAATCAAGGAATACCTTCAAGAACAACCAATTTTGATGCCTCCAGTTGAAGGAAGACCATTGATATTATACTTGACAGTGCTAGATAATTCAATGGGATGTGTGCTGGGGCCGCATGACTAGTCTGGTCGAAAAGAGCACGCCATTTATTACCTTAGCAAAAAGTTTACCGATTGTGAGACCCGATACTCATTGCTCGAGAAAACTTGTTGCGTTTTGGCATGGGCTGCTCGCCGACTGAGACAGTATATGCTGACCCACACTACTTTGTTGATATCAAAGATGGATTCGATCAAGTATATTTTCGTGAAGCCCGCCTTATCCGGAAGAATAGCAAGATGGCAGATGATCTTAACTGAGTACGACATCCAATACACAACCCAAAAAGTAATCAAGGGGAGTGTATTGGCGGATCATTTGGCGCATCAGGCCGTGGATGACTATCAGTCCATGAATTTCGAGTTCCCGAATGAGAATATCATGTTGGTAACCGACTGCGAAGAACCTGGACCAGATGAAGAACCTGAGGAGGGATCCCGATGGTCTATGTATTTTGAGGGAGCCTCTAACGCATTGGGTAACGAAATTGACACTGTAATTATATCTCCTGAGGGCTGTCATACTCCGTTCACCGCCCGATTATGTTTTAACTGCACCAATAATATGGCGGAGTATGAAGCATGTACCATGGGTCTTCGAGCTGCTATTGACATGAGGATTAAGTTCTTGAGTGTATTCGGAGATTCCACTCTGGTGATAAGTCAGATCAAAGGCGAGTGGGATACAAAGCACCTGAATCTTATTCCTTACAAATAATATGTACTGACATTGCTCCCATACTTTGAGGAGATAACCTTTGAACATTTCCCACGAGAAGAGAACCAGTTGGCGGATGCGCTAGCTACCATGTCTTCTATGTTTAAAGTCAGGTGGGATAATGAAGCTCCCCAGATTACCATTGAGAGGTTGGATGAACCCGCCCATTGCTGTGATATTGAGACTGAAGAGGTAGCAGATAAACCCTGGTTTCACGAGGTAAAGAGGTATCTTGAGGCTCAAGAATACCCCGAGGGGGATATGTTAATGATAAGAAGTTTCTGAGAAGGTTCGCTGCAAAGTTCTTCGTCAGTAATGGAATCCTCTATAAGCGTAATCATGATTCAACCTTACTATGGTGTGTAGACAAGAGCGAGGCAGAAAGGATCATGACAGAGTTACATGAAGGTACCTTCGAAACTCATTCCAGTGGACATACCATGGCGAAGAAAATCCTACGGGCAGGATATTACTAGTCCACTATGGAAGCCGATTGTTATCAGCATTCTCGAACCTGTCATAAGTTCCAAGTCTATGCTGATAAGGTGCATATACCTCCGGTTCCCCTGAATGTTTTGACAGCTCCTTGGCCCTTTGCGATGTGGGGCATCAACATGATCGGCGAGATCAGACCTACCGCGTCTAACGAACATCGCTTCATTCTAGTAGCAATTGATTACTTCACCAAGTGGATTGAGACAGCTTCCTTTGCTACAGTAACCAAGAACATCGTGGCGCAGTTTATCCGACACAACCTGATCTGTCGATATGGTGTACAAGAGAGAATTATTACTGACAATGGTACAAATCTCAATAACACAATGATCATCGAGCTCTGCAAACAGTTCAAGATTCATCATCATAACTCTTCTCCCTACCGGCCGAAGATGAATGGGGCTGTTGAAGCGGCTAACAAGAACATCAAAAATATTATGCAGAAGATAACAGTGACATACAAAGACTGGCACGAGATGTTACCATTCGCTCTTCATGGGTACCGTACCTCAGCACGAACATCAACGGGGGAAACACATTACTCTTTGGTATATGGCATGGAGGCAGTCCTACCCATCGAAGTCCAGATACCGTCTCACCGGATTATGAAGGACGCGGGTTTGAACGAAGACGACTGGATCCAAACCCGACTTGACCAGTTGAACCTAATCGATGAAAAGAGACTTATTACTATTTGTTATGGTCAGACGTATCAAAAGCGAATGATCAAGGCTTTTAACAAGAAAGTCAGACGTCAAGAATATCAAGTCGGGGATCTAGTGATCAAACGCATCATACTACCGTAAAGTGATCCCAGGGGTAAATGGACCCCCACGTACGAAGGGCCATTTGTGGTTAAGAACATTTTCTCAGGGGGAGCTATGATTCTAACCACCATGGATGGTGACGAACTTCCTCACCCCGTCAATGCAGACATAGTGAAAAGATACTACGCATAATCAAAGACCCGCTAGGTTGACTGGCCTGGGAAAAAATAAGGGCTTCCCGGCGAACCAAAAGGGTTCGGGAAAAAGTAAGGGATGAAAATGAAAAAAAACTGTACACTCGGCAAGTCAAAAACCTGAAAAGGCGACTTGGGCAAAAAAGGGTATCCCGGTGGACTGAAAAGCCGAAAGGGCGGTCCAGGCAAAAGTTAGGGATTGAAGCGTAACACTATGTCTCATTGGATCATCTCGCAACCAGACTTCAGTGCCAACTATCAATCTCGGACAATGCCAATCAATCTGATCAACCGTCGGCCAAGTAGCGAGGTGATGAGACGCTTGAGGATATAAAGGCAATAACAGAGTTGGAACCCGATGGGATTGTTTCACATAGCTATTTTTTTTTCTCTTTAATACAAATTGTAATTTCTATCTTTCAGCGGAGTTCTCTTACTAGAACGTCAGCCTCTTTGTACAAAATGCCTATTACAGGCCAACTTCAAAAATCAATACAAGTCATTTTCACAAGAAATTTCAATTTGTTTTTCTTTTTCTGTTTTGTTTCGCAAGAACGTCCAATGATTTATTTTTGATATATGCATTTGAAAATAATGACGGTTCATAAATATTTACATAAGAAACAAAAGACGATTAATCGTAATTCCAGGAACAAGGAAAACAAGAAGTGCCCAAACCTTACAATTACCCTGCCCATCAGTCCGGGATAGAGCCAGCTTGAGAACATGAGTAATGGTACATACACTCCCCGCAGAGTAAAAAGTATCCAAAGACAGTGATGTTAGCTTTCCCGAACAGGACATAACTCTCCCCAAGCAGAGTTTATTTCTCTCACAAGCATAAATTCAATCTCCAACATAATTCATTATCACCAGCAACGAAAGTTCATCCCCAACTTAGTTTATTTCTCCAAGTCAGCCGACCTATCAACAGAGTGTCTCCTCTCCAACAAAGTTATTCTCCCGCAGAGTTGTTCTCAAATAGAATCTCTCCTCGGCAGAATATTCGCCAGCCGAATGGAAAATCCCCAGCATAATCATCTTTGTTCACCATCCCCAACAAAAGTGGAAGACCTATGTTTTTTATAGCAGTCAAGAATACCATTTCTCATACTCTCCAAACAGCAGTCAGGGATTTATTTTCCCAGACTCAGATTATTACGACAACATTTCATATTCATACATCATGACATGCACATACATTACATATAACATAGTCTCATTTATTTTAAGAACCTCATCACGATGCATCTCATGCATCGCACATAACTAACCCTGTATTTCTTTCAGGAAAGACGGTTATTATCAACAATTTCCAGCAGGTCCATGATCAACACTTGAAGCTAAACAGAGTAATCATCGGTGCAACAAATGCAACCTTATGCAGGTTCCTTACAGAAGCTCTACTATCCAAGCTTTCATGGCTAAGTAACCCTACTATCCAGGTTCCTTCTCATAACCCTACTACCCAGGCTTTCATGGCGAAGTAACCCTACTATCCAGGTTCCTTCTCACGGCCCTACTATCCAGGCTTTCATGGTGAAGTAACCCTACTATCTAGGTTCCTTCTCACAACCCTACTACCCAAGCTTTCATGGCGAAGTAACCCTACTATCCAGGTTCCTTCTCATAGCCCTACTACCCAGGTTTTCATCTCAAAGTAACCCCACTATCCAGGTTCCTTCTCACGGCCCTACTATCCAGGCTTTCATATAGAAGTAACCCTACTATCCAGGTTCCTTCTCACAGCCATGCTACCCAGACTTTCATATCGAAGTAACCCTACTATCCAGGTTCCTTATCACAACCCTACTACCTAGGCTTTCATATCGAAGTAACCCTACTATCCAGGTTCCTTCTCACAGCCCTACTATCCAGGCTTTCATATCTAAGTAAACCTACTATCCAGGTTCCTTCTCACAACCCTACTATCTAGGCTTTCATTTCGAAGTAATTCTACTATCCAGATTCCTTCTCATAACCTTACTACCCGGGTTCTGCCTCTCTTATCCCTAGACAATGGTCTGTAACACTGTAAGACCGGGATCCGACCAAACACAATTGGTTTAACATTTCCCCATAAAGTTGCGGTGCTACATATACCCCGTCCAGACACGCAATCCACTTCCGCTCCCCAAACAAGAGTTATTCCTCAGTAGAGTAGCGGACAACTGAAGCTCCTAAAACTCTATTTTTCCTCAAGACAGAGACCAGCATTCCCCAGCGAAGTCCTCCTCAACAACAGGTATACCGGTTCTTGCAAAGGAATGTCTTATGCGATCGACACTTCTTCGGATTTCATCTTTAAGCCCATCTCCAACAATTCTCTAGCGACTCCCGAATGGCATCTATAAGCCCATTCCTTATATCACAAATCAAGTGTCACTTCATGCGAGTGCAAATTTCTGGGCACTCTAGTGTTCAACCATCTTCCACCCTCAGATCACGAAAGGCAGACAAGCCAATCTACATCCTCAGGTTTAAGAAGATTGAACAGGGGCAATTGTTGTACCCCAAAATTTTCCCTCCCAATACATGGCAAGTGAGGTCCCCAAATTGTTCAAGGAAGTTCAAGAGTTGACCAGACAAACTCTCTCCTAAGGCAGTCTACCTCAAATTAGGGTTTCATTTTTCATCAAGATGCTTGAGTCCAAAGGATCCCAAATGCTCACCATTGTCCTAATATGTTCTCAAGATCATCCATGTCATGTTTAAAGCCTTGCGGAAGAAGTTTGCTTAGTCAATTGCTCAAATGCCTGAAAATCAACTGTACTAGGTCAAAAGTCAACCGTGGCCCACATACAGTCAAACTCCAATATTTTTGGACAACATCCAAATTTTGAAGTATTATTCAGCATTTGATCAATGGTTGATCATGATTCCTCAAGGATTGCTCACAATTCCTCAAAACCCAAAAGTTGCTAAATTAGGGTTTTGTAGGAAAAGTCAACTCAACTTTGACCAAGCATAACTTTCTCATACTTCATCAGAAATGACCCATCCAAAGCTCATTTTGAAGAGGATTCAATTCCCTACAATTCATCTTCATCTCCCAAGTTCATAATATGCACTCACAAAAATATATGAATTTTGACATTATAGGTCATTTTGAAAAGTCAACAAAAACACCTTTTGGGTCAAAGCTTCATACATGAACATGGAAGACTCAATTGAGATGAGATCAATAGGGTTGCTTAGAGGACACCCTAAGATTTCTAAAAAGTCCAAGAACGCCTCTCTAGGGTCAAAATTGAGAGAGTTATGCATTGGCCAAGTTGACCATTTTTGCAAAATTGCCAAAAGTCAAATGTGCTCAAATTTGCATTTTTTGCCAAATGGGCCTAACCTTTTATGCTTGCACCTCACTTATAATATGATCCACGACCCAAATATCCAATCTCATGTTATTTGCTTCACTTTTCAATTTATTTTGATTTTTTGTTAATTAAAATTTCAATTAAATCAAATAATTGATGAATAATGAAAAAGATATGTTGTGATCTGATTTTTGGACAGGATCTCAATCAAATAATGCAAGGATATAATGATCAATTCGAATCAAGGCTAATTGAGACAAGAAAGGCATAATTTGGCTCAATATAGCAAGTTTACATATGCCATGAAAATCAAATCAAATCTTGAAAACTTCCAAAAGATGTGATCAGTTTTTACAACCCTAATGCATTCTATGATATATATTGAAAGTGTCCAAGGAAAGAACAAGGGTTAGAGGTTGTACATAACCGAGAACAAAAACTGAAAATTTCAAGAAAAAGTGGGAATCGGTTTTCAACCTACAAGGAGTTTCAAAGCATTTCAAGAGCACCAATCCCTTCCCAAACATCCCAGGAAGCGATTCCAATCACTCCCAGGTCTTGAAACGCCCAGAATCATGCTCTACACCTCCCATGGTTTGCCCAAAAACTTGATTCTGATTTCACTAATTCATGCATCTTTAGCACTTTTGATTGTTATACTCATGTTTATCATCATGTTTGCAAGCTAATCATTCTATTTAATTGCATTTTTGATGCCTGTACGTGAAATTGCCATGGTTAGGGTTTTGTGTTCTTGTTTAGGGTTTTTCAAAGTAGGCAAAATTGGGCGTTAGTTCTGGTACCATGATACTCGTGAGGATGATACGAGTTTATTGGTACCAGCCATGGTCATTTATCTTGAGCATATGCAATTTTGGAGATGGACAAGGTTATACCTACAACAAACGTCTGTAGGTAAAAGCCTGATTTGCTAAAGTGAATGAGAGAGGAAGAAAAAGTTTGCGCGGAAACATGTGACTCGCCCATTTGAATTTTCGCGCTTTTTTCCTGATTACACCATGTGATTTGATTATATTGTTTATTTCTATTCTATGTACAAACAAACAAAGCTGCTCAGCTGGCAGCATGGTATTGGGAGCGAGCATAAGGACCTGGGTTCGATCCCCAAGTCCCCACATTTGTTTCATATTATTTTTCAACAGGTGATCAGGCGCATTGCTTAACAAGATGTCTACCGTATACCATCAAGATCCAACCATCAAATGCATCTTCAACCCAGATCCAATGCCTGTCCATTGAGGGTTTATCATACACCTCAAGTCAACATACGCACTAGATCAGGCGAAGTCAAAAGGGCTTGGATTTGTTTGGGCCCAGAATTTCAACAACATACCCCCTTTTTCAGCATAGCAACCAGGCCCATTCATTATTTTTCGTATTCCCTTTTTTTATTTTATTTAATTTCTTTTCATTTTTCTTTTAATCATTTTAATTAACAAATTAATCATTCTTTTTTATAAAATCATAAAATCAAAACTTCATAAAAAAATTAGAATTAGATTTTTTTTATCAAAAGTAATTTTGTTAATTTAATTTAATTTAGTTTGACTTAGGGAAATTTTAACCTTTTTTTATATAATTAAAATTAATTAGCAAATTAGGTTAAATTCTTGATCTCATACTTTTATTTTTCACTCAAATAAATAAGATACAAAAATAGGTTTTAGATTAAAGCAATGCATTTTTCTTAATTTAAAATTAATTAGAATTTAGGATTTTCTTTTTAATTTAACTATGTCATTATTTTCTTAAATAACAAAAATCTTTTTTAATCAATCGCAAATAGGTTTAGCCAAGCGTCAAAACCCTAGTCGTTTCGTATTTGATTCATCGCACGCTTATTATTTATTTTGACAATATTTTTGTAACTGTTCATGGTTTGTAATAGCTTAACTTAGGGTTTTATTTACTGTTTAAGTTACCGGGTTTTTGGCTATGTAATTAATCCCCCACCCGAAGCCTTGTAATAGCGTAGATTTACTTTCTCGCATTTTTAATTCCTGCAAATACTTAACTATTTAGATGTATGCTAATAGGATTGTATGACAAGAATGCATGACAAATTAATACGGTTAGAAAACCCTAATGTGCAAAGATAAATAACTTAAACAAATCACTCTCACATATCACTCTTAGGGTATACTCTCACTTCGGTTGCCTTCGGTAAATGATCATTAAGCATATGGCGTCTTAGTGGTTGTCCTCCAGTCTAAAAAGATCAAAATGTCCCATTCAAATGTTGCCTCGGAAATGTTGCCTTGGAAATGTTGCCTCGAAATATCTTAAGACTCTAGGGTTATTACTAAGGTGTCCTAATATTGCTTTAGTGATCGCACGTCCCTTTCGAATTGACCCTTCAAACTCCAACGACGGTGCTACCTATTTCTCAATAGTAGAATAGCGATGTATAAAGGAAACGAGAATAGAAACGATCTTTTTTCGAGTAGGTAGATGCTAGTAGGTACTTGCTCAAGTCAAAACTTTTCTCACTTACACTTTTCAAACCAACTTTCAAAACAACTTTCAAAACAACTTCGTCACGCCTTTGAGGACTGATACAAGGGTTATCACGAAGTCAAAACTTTTCAAAAACAAAGTACATACACAAGCAATTTAAAAAGATGAGCAATTACCTAAGAGCCCATGGAAAACCATGGATAGAAAGGGTGCTAACACCTTCCCTTTCTATAATCTACCCCCCGTACTCAGAATATCTCGAAAAAGGATTTTTTTTCTGTACTTTTTTCCTTTCCGATTGTATGAAATAAAAGTCGGTGGCGACTCTTGCTTACCGCGAAATTTTGCGAACACAAAGCGCAAAACGCAAACCAATATTAAACAGTCGGTTCTGCCACCGTATTACACTTACCATTAGGGAACATATTGAAGATGGACTCAAGTCAGGAGAAGTTCATAGTGCATCTAGCGTTATTAGTGTAAGTAACAAGAAACCATGATTTGTCCTTCTCAAGAAGAAAGAAAGAGAAAATAGTGTTACTATTGATAAGGGAAATGCCCCGACCTATCATCAATATCAAGCTCCGTAGCGTCACGTATTGTTCATCCTAATCAATATATTCCTCGAGCATATGCTACAACTTCAACTCAACAACCTGGGGTGGCCGAACATCAGCCAATCCCTTATCAACAATAGTACATACCAAAACAACGTATGTTCGGCAAACACAATATGCACCTCTTCAAGTGAATCAACAACCTCAGGGGCAACGAAGACAGAAGAGGAAGAGATGTCCTAAAATAAGTATGGATCCTATACTTATGCCTTATGCTCAACTCCTCCCATATTTGTTAAAAGGCTAGTTAGTCCAACTGAGAGATCTTGGTATTCCTCCTGATTCTCTTCCTTGGGGTTCTGATGCCAATGCTCATTGTGAATTTCATTTAGGGGCCCCAGGCCACACAATCAAGAATTGTAGGGCATTGAAACACAACGTCCACGACCTCTTTGATTCCAAAGATATCATATTCACTCCAAAGGGTGGATTTAATCCTCTTGCTCATACAAGTGCCAAGACTACAAATAGCATCTCCTCAAATAAGTCAAGCCTGAAGAAGTCTCCTCAGCACTGGCAATCATTAGATCATTTATGCATTGTCATTTTTAATTTTCCTTGTTTGTTAAATGCTACTTGCTCATAAAAACTCGTTTGTTTTTAATGATAATAATAATGCATTGCATATGTTTTTTTCGAGTCAATTCATTCGTGTTTTCATTTATTCTCCTGTCTATTGATATCAAACTCTTGTTTAAGCAAAAAAAAACCAAAAGGAGAACAATGAAAACAAAATGCGTGAAATAATGGGCCGTATGCTTTTGAATAAGACCCTGCTGGCGATGTAAGCTATTGTTTTAAATCCTGAACACCAGAGATATAAGGGAGTGAAAACCTCGTAAACCCCTTTGAGCCTTGAAGTAGGAGTTTTATTTCTATATGGAAAAACCCTCAATTTTAACCCGGGGTAGGGTAGTCTTCAATTAATTTGACCGTGTGTTAAAATTTCTAAAGAAAAAGGAGTGTCACATTTGAGGATCAATCATATCTTATCCCTCACACATCAAGAGGTCGGAAAATGCAAACCACAATGGTTTTCCCTCATCAATCAAGGAATGAGGCAGTCATAACCCTTTCAGCAAATCAAAACCAACAAAGGTCATACGATTTGTTCAAAACAAAAAAGAAATGCAAAATCGAAATGGAAAAGAAAGAAATCCTGCTAAGTCGAAAATCTGAAAACAAGTGACTTAGGCAAAAATTAGGGTATCCCATTGGACTTAAAAATCAAAAATCTAGTCTAGGTAAAAGTAAGGGAAAAGCAAAATCAAAAGAATGAAAAAAGAAAGGATTACAAAACAAAATCCTCAAGCAAGAACAAATTCGTGTGACCACAAATGCAAAAACAAAAAAAGGTGACTGCCACTCCAAAAACCTCGTTGGTTCCCCAACCATCACTTACACTTCTAAACCGTTTTCAAAGGAGAATACTCGTGTAGAAATAACTGAACGTAGGATCGGAGAACCTCACAGAGAATGGGTGGGTTAGGTTAGACTTTGAGCCTTAAATCCTTTTTTCTGAAACCGTGAACCAGGCCACGTTACAACACTTAAAAGACCTAATTGAAGCAAGATATTATTTTGAAAGCATACTCCGACCGAAATGCATAAAATTGACTCCTAGAAATTTGCTTATCATTTGTGTTTATATCGATATGAAAAATAATTTGAACACTGAATGTCGCAACATAGTTTCAATAACTTTAATTTTGAAACTAACATAAGCATTGCATTAGGATTATCATCCTTAAAACAAGAATATCTTACTTGTGAGTAAACACTTGACATCAAGGAAGATCAAACAATGAACAACTGCTGAAAGATTTATCACTTCTAAGAGCCAATCATTTCAAAGAATGGGCACCTCAAAAGGAAAAATGTATGAAGACTCCATCAAGAAAGAGGCATTCGTTCAAAGTTGATCTCAATTTGAGGCTATCACGTCGATAAATTTCATTCAACCTATGACCAATCTGAGGCTATCACGTCGATAAATCTCTTCAAGTTACCATCAATCAAGGGTAATCACGTCGAGAAATCTATTCAGAATTCATTCAACCTGGGGCAATCACATCGAGATTAAAAAAATCTCTCCAAAAGTCAGTAATCAAGAGAAGTTTATTTTGTGACCCAAGACATTAGGGTAGGCCACCTCATATCATATTATGGAATAAATATTTCAGTCTTCTATTCAAAATAAATTCTTTCAGAGATTATACAGACACGAGCCTTCCTCATCCGTAGTCACAAAGCTGCTAAATCAAATTCTGTTATGCAAGACAACTACAATCAGGTAAAAGTTTCATAGCGATCGCCTTGACCTAGACAACATTGCAAAATTCATTCTCATCCCCTTTAGATGTTCAAAGTGTACTCCCTAACAATGAAGCATACTTGGGACATGGTTCGTCACACATATTCAACATGTAATCCTCCAACAGAGTAAACTTGGGGGCACTCGAGAAGTTCTATGTGGTTCACCACGTAATCCCCACGGATGATAATCAAATAATCTCCAACATATAAGTAAACTCGGGGCAGTCGAAGAGGTCCATGTCCATCTCCTAATCCCCAAGCAAGTCAATATGTATCTCCCCAGCAGGAAGCAGACTCGGGGCATTCAAAGATATCCATATGTTGTTAAACACACAATTCCCCAGCATGTTCATATCCATTCTACCATCCCTAAGTAGTCGAGGATGTAGAGATGTCATGCCAGAACACTTCCTCTTCAGCAAAGCTATAATTCACCATTCTGTGGCGTACCTGGAAACTCATTTCGTCAGCAATTCAATCCCCAGTAAGGTGTCATTGATCTTTGGTACCGCAAGCTTTCTAACACCAACCCATATTGGTATTTCCAGAAAATGAACAACGGTTCCCAATAAGTCTATTCTTATCCCCACAGAGTTTATTTCTCGGCACTCTGCATATAGTTATCACTGTATCACATCGCATTCTCAAACACATAGCATATTCATTAAGATGGATAATTACGCCATACAAAATTCAAACATGCATACGAAGCATAAGCCAAATTTGAGACCTTGCACGAAAGCTCAAATAACTCCTCCTACCAAAACAATGGTAAATCCCCCAACTGATTCCCTTTACTACATCACAATCCCCAGTTAACGGTTCCAGTACCTTGTACTCTTAAATACCCAACAAAATCAATACACTTCGTCATTACATATCTTCAATCGTTGTGTTATAGTCAATCTTCTCTTCTTAGGATCATAGGTCGCCCGCAGATCTAACTTTCCACATGTAGACCGCCTGAAGGTATCACTTTCTTAGGATCAAAGGTCGTCCGTAGATCTAGCTTTCCTCCTATAGATCACCCGTAGGTCTCACCTTAGGACTTCAGATCTCCCATAAATCTAAATTTCTATTTGTAGATCGCCCGTAGGTCTCACCTATTAGGATCGCAGGTTGCCCGTAGATTTAGCCTTCCTTGTACATCGTTCATAAGTTCAAATTGTAGATAATTTTGTATATACTTTTTGTTTCACTTATCAACTTTTTGTTGTAAATATCATTGAATAAACCCGACTTTGTTGTAAATACATTTAGTTTGTATATAATGTAGTTTTTGATTCATTTGTGTAACATTTAATAGTTTTAATGTATTTTTCTAGGTATTGTTGCATATTTGGAGCATCGAGGAATAAGGTGTCGAAGGCACGACTCTGTATGCATGTTTTGGAATAAAAGACCAGTTTTGCCAAGGAGAGTCCGCTTAGCGCGCAGAAGGCCGCTAAGCGCGAGTGCGCTCAGCGCATTTTGTAGCGCGTTGCTTGTGTTTTGACATTTTGGCAGAAGCATTGTTTTAAAGCCCGCTTAGTGCAGATATCGCGCTGTTGTACCCCAAAATTTTCCATCTCATTTATCAAATATTTTCTCACAAGATCTCCTTTGGTTCAAGACTGCACAAGGATTGATCAACTCAAGACACCTCCTTAAGCACTGATGACTAAAATTAGGGTTTGAGATTGCACAAGGATAATTGAACTTTCAATGCCTCATATGACTTTCATGGATAATTATTGACCACCAAAGTTACTCATGTCAAGTTTCAAGCCTTGGATCACATTTTTGCTCAGTCAATTGAGCAGTTGACCTAAAAATCAGCTGTACTGGGGAAAAGTCAACTATGGCCAATTTACAGTCAAACTTCATAATTTTTTATCCACATATTATAAACTCATATGTATCATTTGATCAAGTTTGGACCATAATTCCTCAGGAAATTTGATCAAATCATCAAAAGGGCAAATGGTCAAAATTAGGGTTTTGGCTGAGAAAGGGTAATTTTTTATTTTTGACCTAGCAAATGGTTAATTGGTTTGAGGCATGATCTCAAGAGTTCAATTGCATCATTTTGAACTAATGGCATGACTCAAAACATTGCTCAAGATCATTTGATTGATAGTTGATTTTCAGTCAACTAATCAAAAGTCATTTGTACACTGAAAAGTCAAAGTTTGACTCTTTGGTCAAAATCAAGTGTCAAAAATCACAATTCATCAAAACATGTCAAAATATGAAACTTGTTCATCAAGAAATAAAAAAGTAAAGATTTCATTTTGAAAAGTCAAAGTTTTCAAACTTAGAAATTTTTCTAAGTGTTGAAAACTTCATGTTTTTTTTACAACTTTGAGCCAATTTTTTACCATGATGCAAGATGATTCAAAAGAAACTTTCAACATGAAATTTGTATATATCCATGAGATCTACAACATTTATTTACACAACTTCTCCTAGAAATTCTTGGATTTTGAGTTATAAATTAATGAAGTCATGGCATTTTTGAATAAAAACTTAGAGAAATTTTCAGCAGTTTTGGTCAGGTTTTTATCCCAACTTCTTGGAATTTTTTCACATAATTACAAGATGATTTTGTCAAAATGGCCAACATGAAAGTTAGAAAGGGTGTTTCAAGCTTTCCAAAACATTCAAGAGCATGAATTTATCATATTTGAGCTAGGAGATTCAAGGATCTGAAGTTGGACATTCATTCTTGATTTACAAGGCAGATTTGTGATGAACAAGGAACCAAAATCTTATCCATGCTGCATAATCTTCACTTTTCAGGCCTCTTGAATTGAAAATCTATCCATAATTATATTTTTACATAATTGATTAAACCATTATCTAAGTGGTTCAAGTATTGTCCATTGCATCTTTCCATTTTTGGCACAAAGGCACCATTGTCATTCTTGCAAAGTTCACTTTAATCATAAAGTCAATTTCTTGAGCCTCTAACTTGTTGTTCTAATCACACTCAACTTCTACAAGTCAGAAAAAACATGTTTAAAGTGATCAACCACTTTAGATAGCTTGGTACAAGCATTGGAAACATGTTCTTCATGCTTGCTTCAAAAACAAGAAAGATAGCCATAACATGTGATTCAAAATTTGAGTTGTTTGAAGTCTCAAACCTTCTCTATAAATAGAGAGGCCAATCACAAGAGAAAGGGGCCAGAAAAATAGGAGGGGAAACTAACACTTAAAATCATTTTTGCTGTCAAAAACCAGATTTGTACACAAAACCTCCATTTTTGAGCTTTGAAGTCCAAATATTTGAATCTCATACCTTGCAAGTTTTCTCCAAACAAACCATCCAAACACTTCATATACACCATATATAAGTTGTTCAAACATAAGAATAACTTCTGTAACATCATTACCACCATCTTCTAAACTCAAAAAATATACATTGCAACTTGACTCGGTTGGAGCAGTTCAACCATTTTCAGCATAATAAGAAGGTTGGAGCTACTTCAAGAAGGTTCAAAGGAGCTCGATCAATCACTACTTTGCACCCGAAAACATCCGTACATGTTCTAAAGCTTCTGCTTCGAGAGGTAAACTTTCTCAAACTGTAATATCATTATTCATACATCATTTGCTTTTGCGCTCAAAAGATATAACAAGAAAGATCAAAGAGAAAAAACTAACAAAAAGCCAGACCAAAGACTGACACAGGTGCTCGTGTCACACGACACGGACCGTGTCAACTTAATTGGGTTGAAAAACATAGTAAAATGCAGGGACATAGGCTGACACGGGTGCCCGTGTTACACGATACGACCCGTGTCAATGTTACTGGTGCGTACACGAGCAGAAAAAAGATGGACAGTGGCTGACACGGGCGCCCATGTCACGTGACACGGCCGTGTCAGATTGGATGGAACCAAAAAATGTAGAAAAGTCATGGATAAGTCCTGACACGGGTGCCCGTGTCCCCTGACACGGCCCGTGTCAGTTCAGGCACCAATTTTCTTGATTTTTTGAGATTTTTTAGCTTATTTTGGACATATTGCATTGCTTGGAAATAACCTAACATTATAAAACCTTTGTTTTCAAATGAAACCTCAAAATATTTTTCTAAACAATTAGTTTTTTTTGTTAACTTAGACTTAGGTTTTTCTTCAATCAAATTAATTACAAAACCTTTTCTATAAAAAACCCTAAAAATCAATTTCTCTCACTTTACATCCTCTTGCATATTTTACTATTTTTGCATTATAATAGCGTAGTGATTTTACTTTCTGCAATTTATCGCTTTTATATAAATGTTAGTAATTAGAGTTTGTATAGCAAGACTAAAATCAACAATAGCAAACCCTAATTCAAGATAAACAAGCATGTAAATCAATACACTTGCACACTTGCACCCATAGGGTAAATCCACTTGGTTGCCTTACAAAAATGACCATATTATGCATGCTAGGTATCTTAGCAAAAACAAGCAAAATACAATATCATAGTCCCTTGATGACGCTATCCATGTTGCCTTTCAAAATGATCTTAGTCCCTAAAGAAAATGCTAAGATATCTTACAACATTGCTAATCATGGCTATACGATGACCCACACACGTCCCTTTTACATCCAAAGATAGGGTTACTTACCAAATCAATGGTAAGATAACAATGTCAAAGGAAAGAGGAAATGAACATGAAAGACTTTTGAGTAGGTAGAATGTTACTAGTTACTTTCTCAATTTCAAAACAAAAACATCCTTGCTATTTTCAAACAAACACCAACACTTTCAAAAACATCTTTCAAACTTGAAAACATTTTCAAAAGATCAAACACTTTGCATACATTCTTACGAACGAGAATCATTACAAATTTGCCTAAACAATGGCATCTTTACAAAATACTTTCAAAAACCACACAAAGCACATTTTCAAACAAAATAAAGTGATCTAGTAAGTAACTAAGAGCCCATGGAAAACCATGGATAAAAAGGGTGTTAATACCTTCCCTTTTTATAATCTACCCCTCGAACTCAAGAAAACATCTCAAACGTCTTTCCTGTTCTTTTCAGCCTTTCCTTTTGGATAAAAGAAAAGTCGGTGGTGAATCTTACTAACCGCAACATTTGCGATCAAACGCAAAACAACCAAGTCAGTTCCCCCACCGCGTTACAGAACTGGCGACTCTGCTGGGGAAATTCTTAAAGTTGGGTTACCTTAGGGTTAGATCACATTTGTTAGCTTTCATTGTTTGACTTGTGTGCTTTACATTTTGGTTCTTTGTTTGGGTTTGAATCCTCAACCCGGATTTGGGATACCTTATAGGTAAGTAGCAATACATTATGGGAACTATTCGGGGTTTACCGACATGGTCTAAGCAATAGCTACGTTAGTGTGACATATTTGTGGGTACTGGTAGCCCTTGAGTAGTCAAGGAGAATACGGGGCCGCTGAGTGATGTCATGAAGCACTAACTAACTTCTATAACCTTTACTTGACTAACTTGGCCATTAGGACGTAGTGAGATGACCGGCTTTGGTGCAGTCCGAAGTTGGTAGATACTCGATACTACACTAATTGAGGTTTGGTTTTTTGGGATATTTCGGTCGCCATTAAAGAGGCTTGCACTAAAACAATGCCCGAGAAAACAAACCAGTGATATTGAGCTCCTTAGAACTCGGTTACTATTGCTAGGACAGGTTTGAGCCAACTAAACTTCAAGAGGGTACTTACCTATGAGACTCCATCCAAGCATAATCCTAAGGACTTGTTTGTTTTATTTGTATATATATATACTTGTACATAACATCATAAATATCATAACATCATACTCATACTCACTAACCATTTCAAGGATTTTGGGATTTATCTTTGTTCTGTTTTGTAGGACATGGATTCTATTCGCAGGAAAACCATTCAAGTCAATCTTGTAAGGATCCCTCCTCAACTTAAAGAGATAGCATCAAGAATTCCTGAAAATTCTCCATTCACCGAAAGACATGGTCTCCTCCTAAACTTGGTTACCTCCAACACTGATGAGGACATGGTGAAGGTGCTCTTCCAATTCTTTGATCCTCTACACCATTGCTTCACATTTCCTGATTATCAACTTATAACAACTTTGGAAGAATTCTCCCAACTCTTGAGGATTCCCATTCTTAATCAACTACCTTTCAACGGTACGGAAAGAGATCCAAAGCCATAAGAGATTGCTCAAGCCTTACACTTGCAACCATCTGATGTCACAACTAATTGGGAAACAAGGAGTGGTGTCAAAGGTTTTTTAGAAAAATTCTTGTTTGAGAAAGCCAAAAACTGTTGGAACTCTTTGGATTTAAAAGCTTTTGAAGAAATTGTGGCTCTCCTCATATATGGGATGGTTTTGTTTCCAAATCCTAACCAACTCATAGATGTGAACGCCGTCAAAATCTTCATGTCTCATAACTCGGTGCCTACTTTGCTAGGAGACATCCTACATTCTTTTCACACTCGCACTATGAGGAAAATAGGAATTCTTATGTGTTGTACTCCTCTCTTGGCAAGATGGTTTATTTTGCATATTCCCCAATCTGTATTAAAGAACAATAAAGGTTCAAGGTGGTCACATAGGTTGATGATGCTCAAACATTCAAACATTCATTGGTGTTCCCTATCTATAGAGAATGTTACTATCATCGACCGTTGTGGAGAATTCCCTAATGTCCCCTTACTTAGAATTAGAGGAGGAATCACTTACAACCCCTGCTTAGCCTTAAGACAATTTTTTTACGCCCAAAGGGATGGCCCACATGAGATGCTTATTCAAGGTTTGGTATTTGACTACGAGAATGACGACCATGGTTACCGCCAGAGGTTTATCCAAGCTTGGAGGATGTTGAACAAGGTAGATAGCAAGACATTGGGGAACAAGAATTCCATCCCTCTTGAGCCTTACCTCAAATGGGTATGAACCCGTGCTCAAAGTCTTATAATGCCTTACCCCTTCATTCTCCCGGTTATCATAGAACCTGTTGCGGAAGGAGATGTCCCATACACTACCCTACATCCTGACATGCCTACCTCTCTTGAAGACTTGCAAAGGGATTGGATACAACTTAAAAGGGAGAGAGATACTTTAGAGGCCTAATTCTACGCCAACGAGAAAAAGGTTTTGGAACTCACCAAGCAGCTTCATGAGGAGCAGAGTCTGAACGCCTACATCGCACCAAAGAGGATACGTACAACTTTTTTATCTTAGAGTTTTTTTATTTTCTTTGTAAGCCCAAAAGAGGCATGACGTACTCGAACTTTATTTATTAATATAACGTGTGTTCCTTTTTGGTCTAAAGAAAATTTAAATCTCTAATTTCCTTGAAATCATTGCATATGCATCTCCATTCATCATAACATAAGCAGGTTTCTTACAACAAGTATCCTCATCTTTCTACTGTTTTTTTCAATAAGATGGATCTCGAGAAGACAGTAAAAGACCTCTAGGCACAAAATGCTCAGTTTCAACAGATGTTCTTGACTCTAGCCAAAGGATAAGAGGATTTGAAAACTTTGTTGATTGAAGAAAAGAAGAAGAAAGCAAAGAAAACAACCGGAGTTCTGAATCTAGGAAGAAGGTTCCAAGGACAAGCCAGACGGACTCTAGACTTCACTACATCGTCTGGCGAAAAGGATAATCAAGAAGGGAAAGGCAAGGAAGTGTCTGCTCAGCCAGAATCTGAAGAGGAAGAAGAAGAAAACTACTCTGAAGAACAGTATCCTCAGGCCGACGACAAATACAAACATCTGAAAGAGCGTCTAAGTGCAATGGAGATTCAGAAAGTGTCTGGGCTGGACTTTGAAGAGTTGGGTTTGGTGTCTGGGATTGTTATTCCACCAAAGTTCAAAGCACCAATATTTTCTAAGTACGACGGTGTTGTACCCCAAAATTTGCCCTCCCATATTCTCCAAGAAATTGCCAAGTCAAGCTACAAAAATCTCCAAGGGTTGCACAGTGCAAAGGTCCCCTATACAGTCAAGATTAGGGTTTTGGTTCTGATCAAGAAAATGAAGTTTCCAAAGGTCCAATCAAGTCTCACATGCCTACAAATATGGTCAAGTATCCTCATATCAAGTTTCAAGACATTCAGCTCAAAATTGCACAGTCAAAAAACCCTAATTGCACTACAGTCAACTGTAGGGGCAAAATGGTCATTTGGCAGTAAAAAGTTCAAATTTTTGGTCAACATATCATTTTGAAGCCACAAACATCATTTGATCAATGCTTGATCATGATTCTCAAAATTTGGCTCAGAAATCATCAAGATGCAAAAGTTTCCTTATTTGGACAGCTGAAAAAGTCAACTGAAATTGACCAGGGCATAACTTTCACATGGATTATCAGAAAAATTCCATCCAAAGCTCATTTTGAAGAGAAAGACATTTCCTACAACTCATCTTCATACTTCAAGTCCAAGAAATTCTCTCACAAAAAGTTATCAATTTCAACATTATAGGTCATTTTCAAAAGTCAACAAAAAGGGACTTTAAGTCAAAGGCCATAATTTGAGATTGGTAAATAAAAATGACATGGGACCAAAGGCATTGGTTAGAGGACTCAAAGACCTTTCCAAAATGTCCAAGAACATGAGAAAAGCTTAAACATTGAGCAAGTTATGCCTTGTGGAAGTTGGGAAATTTTTGGATATTTTGAAAAGTCAACATTGATTCAAATGACCTAAAATTGCTAATAGGCCCATTTTTCTTCCACAATTCACTATCCAAGGCATGTGCACGACCACTTGGCCCAAAGGGAAGTATTTCTTCATTTTTTATTTATTTATTTGAATTTTTATTTATATTAATTCATTTAAATCAAATTAAATATATGAAAAATACTTAACCTAAAGTTTTAAATCTTTTTGTGCATGTTTTACCCTCAAGATTTCGTGCATAATTCAATATGGAAAGAATTGGAGCAATTGGATATGATTTGTGCAAAAATAGCATGAAAAAAGATTGGAAAAAATCTTGAAAAATCAAATCTCTAAAACCATGATTGCAAGAGATTCTGATCAAGTTTATTGACCTAATGGATTCATACATAAACAAGGAACACAACCCTAATGCTCACACACGCGCAGCTGCTCAGAAAAGCCATTATCAAACTTGAAAATTTTGTCTAAAAATTCAAATATGAAAACTCACTTCCAGGGCGATTCAAGACGTAATTTTTGTTTCATTAGCTTGCTGAAGGTCCATTGAACGTGTCCCAATCAAGAACATCCATCAAAACTCAAAGAATCGTTGTACAGAAACTGACTTTTCTTGCTTTTTTTTTACAATCGTGCATCTTCATTCATGCACTTTTAATAAGTTTTGATATGTGATTCATACTCCTTATGCTATTCTGAAACTAACCCATGCGTTTGATTGAGTTTTTGCAAGCTATAGACGATTCTACCATTGGCAATTTCTAGGGTTTATAGGACCTTGGAATTAGGGCTTTTGAAACAAAGAAAAATTGGCCTTCAAGACCCATACCATTAGAATCTGCACGCCTGGACGATCTGGAACCCACCCTCGCGCTCAATTTATGAGCGTCAGAGGGCCATTCGCTATTTTCTTGTATCTCACCTATGGCAACGCGTGCAAAACCGTTGCTAATTTGTTATATGTTTCAGGAAAATAAAACACCATGAAGAAGATGACGTCGTGGCAAATGGTGATAGGCTGATTCAAAAATTCGCGCGCAGACCCACTAACATTCTTGTTTTCTTTTATAATATTTATTAGTTGTTTATTAATCAGAACGCGCAATTGGCTCAGCTGGCAAGCAGAATTGGTGGTAAAGCATATGACCTGGGTTCGAGCCCCAGGTCTTCACACTTTCAATATTATTTTCCAACTCATGTTCACATGCAGCGCCAATGTTGAATACCATGGTACACCTTCAGAACCAAGCGTACACGCGTCCCAGTGAACTCAATCAAAGGCACAGACTGGAGGAATACCATAGGCTTGAGTCAACGCCTATGCACGTGTCCAGCAAAAGTCCAAACAGGCCAAAATAAATGGGCCAGGTTTCTCAATTTTTACCTCCATATTGGGGACTACCACCCCCCTAGGTTTGCCATATCTTTTTTTTTATTTATTTAATTTTATTTTATTTCTTTTAATAATTGTTTTGTTCAATTTAATTAATTATTTTCACAAAATATAAAATATCATAAAAAAATCAGAAAAGAGTTAAAATAATTAATATTTTTGTTTCTAGTATTTTCATAAATAAAATTGTATATAGAATTTAGTTCTAAATTAGGTTTGTAATTTTAATTCTTTTAATAAAAATATAAAAAACATATAGAATTAGGTTTAATTAATTTTTCATCCTTTTCATTTTTTCTTCCAAATATTTAATATTATTTATTTTATTTATTTTATAATCAAATTTGCATATAAAATTTAGGGTTAATTTTAGGTTAAAAACTTTAATATTTTCTTAATAAACTAAAAATAATTAGAATTAGGGTTTGCATCTTATTTTAATTTTAGTTAATTCTTTTTTATATTAAATCATAAATACTAAAAACACCAAAAAAACAAGTTCTTTCCTTCTTTTAATTTTAATCAATTCCTCATTAATTTTGATTTTTGCAAAAGGGTCCAACGCCCTCGTTTCGATTTAATTATTAATTCGCATCTTATTTTATTTCGTTTAAATATTCATGTATCTCTCCCGAAGCCATGTATTTAACTTCTCGCACTTTTTAATTCTTTTATTTTCTTTAATTCTTTATTTCCTCTGTCAAATCGGGTCCTGGTTAATTTTGGCGATGTGGACCCGCGCCCTTTGTAATAGCTTTAGATTTTACATTCCCGCAATATTTTCTTAACTGTTAATCAAAAGCATGAAAGAATGTATGGACAAAATAAAAACAAACGCTAGATCACCTATACCACGACAAGATAAATGCAAATGAAAACGGCACACGAATCGCACACACCACCCCTAGGGTACGCCTCACTGTTGCCTTGCCTCGAAAGGTGATCGTCGAATAGAGGATGTCTTAGTAAGTCCTCATGATCCGGGAACCTGGCATGAGGGTAGCTTCTAAGGTGTCTTCCCATTGCTCTGGTGATCACCATGTCCCTAAACTCGAATTGACCCGAACACCTCCAACGGTGGTGCTACCTACCTCTCAATGGTGGGATGGCACTACTTTAAAGGACATTTACACAGACGAATTCCTTAGGGTATGTAGACGACTCTAGATACTTGCTCTAAATTTCAAAACAAATCAAAAATACTTTTCACACCAACACATTTTCAAAAAGCTTTCGAAAGCAATTTTTCAAACACTCTTGAGGACCGATACAAGAGTCGAACTGGAATTTTCAAAGAAACTTTTTAAAACCCACATTGAAAAGCAAACAAACCATTTTGAAAACATAAATGAGCAAGTATCTAAGAGCCCATGGATAACCATGGATAGAAAGGGTGCTAATACCTTCCCTTTCTATAACCTACCTCCCGAACCGAGAGCAATCTCTTTAAGGAATTTTTCTGTGCTTTTGTCCTTTCCATATTGGAGAAAATAAAAGACGGTGGCGACTCTTGCTTACCGCGACATTTCGCGAAACCAGCGTTAAACAGTCAGTTCCAAATCCACCGATCACAGAACTGGCGACTCTGCTGGGGACCAAACTTAAAGTGAGGTGTACCTTAGGGCTAGTTCATAACTGTGTTTTCAATTGTATTGATTTGCTTGCTTTACTATTGTGGGTTGCATGGGAGTTACATAGATCCTAACCCGGATCTGGGGATACCCTGTTTAGGTAGCATAAGCTGTGAGGGACCTGTCCGGCGTATACCGACATGGGTGAAGCAGTGGCTACGTTGGTGTGGCACCTTGGTCTGTACCGATATCCCTCGTGTTGAAACGGGGAGAATATGGGTCTTCCAAGGAGTCATTAAGCACCAACAGACCTTAGAACCTTAAATGACACAACTTGGCCATTAGAACAGTAGCAGTATGCTACGCCCGTTGAGGCTAAACTCTCGTGATGGTTCTGGCCGCAAGAAAAGATTGCGATGCTGGAGTTATGACCGATTGAGGGTAGTCAATGATATTGGGATCCTCTAAGAACCCGGTTACTTTTGATTAGGACAGGTATGAACCAACAAACTGAAAGAGGGTAATACCTAGACCTCATACTGGCCTAAACTCTAAGGGCTCTTTTGTGTGACTTGTGTGCCCTCGTACTTGCCTACTTGCATGCTTGTTAAACTGACACATGAACTACTTGCAGGTTTGGTCCATAGTCCTTAAGCAGGACTCATAACAGGGTTTACCGAATTTCTTGCAGGTTTTGTTTTAGTCCTTAACTGGGACCCATGACAGGGCTTACTAAGTTTCTTGTAGTTTTTTGTCATAGTCCTTAATTAGGACTCATAACAAAGTTTACCAAGTTTCTTGCAGGTTGTTTATAGTCCTTAATTGGGACTCATGACAGGTTACTTGAGTTTCTTGCAGGTTTTGGTTCGCAGTCCTTAACAAGGGCTCATAACAGGGTTTATCCATATTACCCCATGCATAGCATACCATCATACCATTGCATACATCCTAACCCATTTCAAGGATCTCAAGGGCTTGTGATGCAGATCATAGTGAGTCAACTATCCCAGCAAGGGGCAAAGAGGATTTATTTTCCTCTAGCCAAAGGTCAGGGGCTATGACCCACTGGATATGGTGAGCCTTTGACCCTTCAAGGAGAATCCTCAACAGCATGGGTTTCCTTCAATCAAAGCTACCAATTCCGATGCTAACAATTTTCTTGTTTACCCTGCGAGATCCTTGAAATCATTGTATATCATACATATCATTGCATAACAGGTACCCTTTCTCTGCAGGTCACTTACCATCTCCGATGTTTATTTCAACAATGGCTTCCCAACAAGATAACCAGGACCTTCTTGCTCAAGAGGCTCAGTTCAAGGAGATCTTTCTAAGCCTATCCAAGGGGAAGGAAGAGTTGAGGACACTCCTCATGGGGAATCGGGTCAGAAAGAATCCTGAAGATGACAAGGACGAACAGCTGAAACATCTACAAGCTGAGGTAGACACATTGAAAACCCAGATGCTGGGGCAAAGGGCCCTCATTCAAGGTTTAGCTCAGGAGCAAGGAGAGCTGAGAGCCATGATCAATCAGCTTCCTCAAGGCATGAAGCAACCAGCCCAAATCAGGGACCAGGTCATGGAACAGCTTCCAAGAGGGCAAAGGTCGGGTCCAATGAATAGACCTCTCCGAGTTACTACTACTTCACAGGTCCAACAACGACCTCGCCAAGAACAGCGGGTTGATCAGAACAGGTCGGACAAGCCTAAGAGACAATTCACCAACATCAACATGTCATGGTCACGAGCTTCGCAGCACATGCTAAGGATGAACCTGATTGCGGTGATCAACCCTCCTGCAAATCCAAAGACCTCCTCTCCAAATTACAACCCAGAAGCAAAGTGCGCTTACCATTCTGGTAGCCCGGGGCACGATACTGAGGATTGTTGCACTGAAGTACAAGATTCAGAACATGATCGATGCTAAAGAGATCGAGTTCGAGCCCGCCGAGACTCCCAACGTGACCACTGCTCCCTTGCCAAAACATGGCTAGGACTGAAAAGACTTTTGTTCATTCGAATGTTCAAGTTGCAATTTTCTTTTGTTCAAACATTTACTCATTGTTAAAACATTGTTATTTCATTAATGCATCGCTTATGTCTATTTTGAATCAATATATTCGCATTCACTATATGCAAACTGTTTCCATATTTTTTCTGATGTCAACTCTAATTAATTCTAAGCCTCTTGCGGGAGGATGACGAAAACGATACCATAATCTACAGTATGCTTTTGAACAGACCCCGCTGATGAGGTACAGGCATTGTTTCAAATCCTAAACACTGGAGTTATAAGGAAGATAATCCCTCGTCAACCCCTCTGAGCCAAAGAAGTAGGAGTTTTTATTTTTGAAAATTGAAACCCTTAATCATAACCCGGGGGCAGGGTAGTCTCTCAGTTGATCCAAGTGCATAACAAATGGCACCAAAGAGATCCTTACGAAAAAAGAAAGACAGTGATGGTTCAGAACAATCCAAAAGGACAGGCAGTCATTATCAAAAAAAAATCATAAACGAAAAGCCCAAGAAGTCAAAACCTATAAAAAGGGACTTACAAAACTGGGGCATCCCGCTGACTGTAATTCCAAAAAGGGAAACAGTTCAGGCAAAAAAGAAAGGGATAACAAAAATCAAGAAAGAGGTCCTACAAACCCTCAACAAAAAAGGAAATGACTGCCTAATCAAAATGTACTGTCAATATCCGAACCATCGCTGGTATATCAAAGCAAAGACTCAAACAAGGTCTAACGTATGATCAACTGAGTTTAGGTTTGGAGAACACCACGAAGAGCGGGTGGGTACAAATAATTTGAGCCTTTATCCTTTGTTTCTTAAACCGTGAACCAGGCCACGTTATAACCCTTAAAAGTCCTAGCTGAAGCATGGGTTAGTTCGAAAGCATACTGTTACGAAAGGTATCCTGACTCCTTAAGGCTTACGGTAAATACGGAGTTGACATCACGTTTTACAAACATTCACTTGTTTTATGAAAAAGAATGCATTTTTAAAATCTTCAAGACAGACATAGGCTTTGCATTTTTAACATAACTTTGTTTGCATATGGCTTTTTGTTTGAACATCATAGAAGTTTGCACGACGAATGCCTAATGAACAGAAGTACCTCCAATCAAGGGGCAGACATGACCATGGTCCGTCATCTGGGGCAATCCAATCAAGATTCAAGGAATCTCTCAAAGGGCCAAATAACCTGGGGCAAATCTCCGCCTAAGTCACTTGGGGCATTCCAACAACGAATCTTGCCTGATCAAACACCTTCTGGGGCATGGCAGAACACTTCTAACAGGGGCAATTCCCTACATTCTGAGAACGGACATAGTAAAAAGATACTACGCATGAAAAAAGACCCGCTAGGCTGACATGCCTAGGCAAAAATTAGGGCTTCCCGGCGAACCAAAAGGGTTCGGGCAAAATGAAGGGATGAAATGAAAAATCTGTACACCTGGCAAGTCGAAAACCTGAAAAGGCGGCTTGGGCAAAAAAGGGTATCCCAGTGGACTGAAAACCCGAAAGGGCAGTCCAGGCAAAAGTAAGGGATCAAAGCGTACGACTATGTCCCGTCATCTTGTCACCTGTCTACCAGAAGAAGGTTTGTCCATCAACAACTATCAGCACCTCACAGGTATTCATCTCCCACCCTGGAAACAGGGGCAATCAAGAGTTGTCTAAGCAATCTAATTGTTATGTCCTCCAAGGTATCAAAGTGGGTTCAGCTAAAGAACATGACCAGTACATGTCTTAATTCCCCAGAGAGTGAGTCAGCAAGCCAATACACTCTCCCCGAGCAAAGTCTATCAAATCTCAAGGAAGTTAAGTATCCTCCAGCAGATCTCAACATTCCCCAGCAGCATACATACTCATAACAAGCATCCCCGGCAGTCTTGGTCTGAAGGTTGTTCCCCGGCGGTATATCAACATTCAAAGGAATCACTTCCCCCGCAGTTCAAAACTTCCCAGAAGAGTCCAATCTAGTTCCCCAGGAAAATTAGAATTCACCTCCCCCAAGCAGTAAGCTTATCCCCAGTACATTCTGGAAGCTTATCCTCGCAGAGCACGAACGCATCGTCCGGCTTTATTTAAAGAGTTATTTCCTTAACAGGATATAACTGGGTTATCCTCAGCCAAAAGCCACGGAAAGATCGTCGTCGACACAGTTCTTTCTTATCCCCAGCGAAGTCTATCAATACTTCCAATACAACAAGTATCCTCAGCAAGTTACCATCAACAATTCAGCAAAAGCATTCCTCTCCCCACAGAGTATTGCTTCCCAGCATGGTCGCTAGAGTATCTTTCTCTCCGCAGAATCTTCCATTTGTCAAGTTTATTCCTCAACGGAGTCGTCTTCTCCTACCGGTATTATTGCAGCTATCATCCCCAGCGGAAGCGAAATCAACATCAGCCCAGGATATGACTTCCCGGCACCCGTCAAGGATTTACTTTCCTAGACGAAAACATACATTCATAAAACATTACATACATCATTACAGCATGCATAGACGCATTATATCATACAAATCTCATTTATGTTGAGAACATCATTGCTTGATCCATATCATGCATTGCATATGACTGACCTTTACCTTTCAGGAAAGATGCAGTTGAAATTCTCAATCATATTTCAAGACCTAGACCGGTTCAGTTAATCTACTCCAAAGATTTCTTATCCAGTCCCAGGCCTTCTCTAGTCCAGCTAAATCGACTCCCAACAGATTTTTCTGATAAAGACTCAGTAGAAGTTATCCCAGGTTATAATTTCCTATTGGTTCTCTCTCCGACGGTGCATGAGATTTCCATTGTAGGTTTTTCTTTCAGATTATAATTTCCTATTGGTTCTCTCTCCGACGGTGCATGAGATTTCCATTTTAGGGTTTTCTTTAAGATTATAATTTCCTATGGTTCCCTCTCCGACGGTGAGTGAGGTGATAATTCCTTTTCAGATGGTTCCCTCTCCGACGGTGAGTGAGGTGGTAATTCCTTTTCAGATAGTTCCCTCTCTGACGGTGAGTGAGGTGATAATTCCTTTTCAGATGGTTCCCTCTCCGACGGTGAGTGAGGTGATAATTCCTTTTCAGATGGTTCCCTCTCCGACGGTGAGTGAGGTGATAATTCCTTTTCAGATGGTTCCCTCTCCGACGGTGAGTGAGGTGATAATTCCTTTTCAGATGGTTCCCTCTCCGACGGTGAGTGAGGTGATAATTCCTTTTCAGATGGTTCCCTCTCCGACGGTGTGTGAGGTGATAATTCCTTTTCAGATTATAATTTCATATGGTTCCCTCTCCGACGGTGAGTGAGGTGATAATTCCTTTTCAGATAGTTCCCTCTCCGACGGTGAGTGAGGTGATAATTCCTTTTCAGATGGTTCCCTCTCCGACGGTGAGTGAGGTGATAATTCCTTTTCAGATGGTTCCCTCTCCGACGGTGAGTGAGGTGATAATTCCTTTTCAGATGGTTCCCTCTCCGACGGTGTGTGAGGTGATAATTCCTTTTCAGATTATAATTTCCTATGGTTCCCTCTCCGACGGTGTGTGAGGTGATAATTCCTTTTCAGATGGTTCCCTCTCCGACGGTGAGTGAGGTGATAATTCCTTTTCAGATTATAATTTCCTATGGTTCCCTCTCCGACGGTGAGTGAGGTGATAATTCCTTTTCAGATTATAATTTCTTATGGTTCCCTCTCCGACGGTGAGTGAGGTGATAATTCCTTTCAGATTATAATTTCCTATGGTTCCCTCTCCGACGATTATAATTGCCTATGGTTCTCTTCCCGATCCTGCGAAGATGGTAATTCCCACCAAGATTTTTCTCAACAAGCGTGGTTGAAGTTAAAATCACCCAAAGTTCTCTTACTGTTCATGCTAAGGTAGTAACCATCCCTGGTTCATTCATCATCTTGTGAAGCTCCAGACCCAGCTCCTGTAACCAGGCAGGACATATCTATACCAAGCATCTGAAAAACAGCTCCTGCAACGTGTCAGGTACTCATTTTTCTTTTGCAGGTATGCAGGTTCTCGCTAAGGAATCTCTTACGCGATCAACATCCAGATGGCATCTATAAGCCCATTGTCCCATCCAGTAATCTTTAAATGGCATCTATAAGCCCATTCCACCATCACACTGCTTCTAGGTGAGCGCAAATTTCTAGGCACTCTAGTGTTCAATCATCTTCTACCTTCGGATTACGAAAGGCACGTCAGCCAATCTGCATCCTCAGGTCTAAGAAGATTGAACAGGGGAAACTGTTGTACCCCAAAATTTGCCCTCCCATATTCTCCAATAAATTGCCAAGTCAAGCTACAAAAATCTCCAAGGGTTGCACAGTGCAAAGGTCCCCTATACAGTCAAGATTAGGGTTTTGGTTCTGATCAAGAAAATGAAGTTTCCAAAGGTCCAATCAAGTCTCACATGCCTACAAATATGGTCAAGTATCCTCATATCAAGTTTCAAGACATTCAGCTCAAAATTGCACAGTCAAAAAACCCTAATTGCACTACAGTCAACTGTAGGGGCAAAATGGTCATTTGGCAGTAAAAAGTTCAAATTTTTGGTCAACATATCATTTTGAAGCCACAAACATCATTTGATCAATGCTTGATCATGATTCTCAAAATTTGGCTCAGAAATCATCAAGATGCAAAAGTTTCCTTATTTGGACAGCTGAAAAAGTCAACTGAAATTGACCAGGGCATAACTTTCACATGGATTATCAGAAAAATTCCATCCAAAGCTCATTTTGAAGAGAAAGACATTTCCTACAACTCATCTTCATACTTCAAGTCCAAGAAATTCTCTCACAAAAAGTTATCAATTTCAACATTATAGGTCATTTTCAAAAGTCAACAAAAAGGGACTTTAAGTCAAAGGCCATAATTTGAGATTGGTAAATAAAAATGACATGGGACCAAAGGCATTGGTTAGAGGACTCAAAGACCTTTCCAAAATGTCCAAGAACATGAGAAAAGCTTAAAAATTGAGCAAGTTATGCCTTGTGGAAGTTGGGAAATTTTTGGATATTTTGAAAAGTCAACATTGATTCAAATGACCTAAAATTGCTAATAGGCCCATTTTTCTTCCACAATTCACTATCCAAGGCATGTGCACGACCACTTGGCCCAAAGGGAAGTATTTCTTCATTTTTTATTTATTTATTTGAATTTTTATTTATATTAATTCATTTAAATCAAATTAAATATATGAAAAATACTTAACCTAAAGTTTTAAATCTTTTTGTGCATGTTTTACCCTCAAGATTTCGTGCATAATTCAATATGGAAAGAATTGGAGCAATTGGATATGATTTGTGCAAAAATAGCATGAAAAAAGATTGGAAAAAATCTTGAAAAATCAAATCTCTAAAACCATGATTGCAAGAGATTCTGATCAAGTTTATTGACCTAATGGATTCATACATAAACAAGGAACACAACCCTAATGCTCACACACGCGCAGCTGCTCAGAAAATCCATTATCAAACTTGAAAATTTTGTCTAAAAATTCAAATCTGAAAACTCACTTCCAGGGCGATTCAAGACGTAATTTTTGTTTCATTAGCTTGCTGAAGGTCCATTGAACGTGTCCCAATCAAGAACATCCATCAAAACTCAAAGAATCGTTGTACAGAAACTGACTTTTCTTGCTTTTTTTTTACAATCGTGCATCTTCATTCATGCACTTTTAATAAGTTTTGATATGTGATTCATACTCCTTATGCTATTCTGAAACTAACCCATGCGTTTGATTGAGTTTTTGCAAGCTATAGACGATTCTACCATTGGCAATTTCTAGGGTTTACAGGACCTTGGAATTAGGGCTTTTGAAACAAAGAAAAATTGGCCTTCAAGACCCATACCATTAGAATCTGCACGCCTGGACGATCTGGAACCCACCCTCGCGCTCAATTTATGAGCGTCAGAGGGCCATTCGCTATTTTCTTGTATCTCACCTATGGCAACGCGTGCAAAACCGTTGCTAATTTGTTATATGTTTCAGGAAAATAAAACACCATGAAGAAGATGACGTCGTGGCAAATGGTGATAGGCTGATTCAAAAATTCGCGCGCAGACCCACTAACATTCTTGTTTTCTTTTATAATATTTATTAGTTGTTTATTAATCAGAACGCGCAATTGGCTCAGCTGGCAAGCAGAATTGGTGGTAAAGCATATGACCTGGGTTCGAGCCCCAGGTCTTCACACTTTCAATATTATTTTCCAACTCATGTTCACATGCAGCGCCAATGTTGAATACCATGGTACACCTTCAGAACCAAGCGTACACGCGTCCCAGTGAACTCAATCAAAGGCGCAGACTGGAGGAATACCATAGGCTTGAGTCAACGCCTATGCACGTGTCCAGCAAAAGTCCAAACAAGCCAAAATAAATGGGCCAGGTTTCTCAATTTTTACCTCCATATTGGGGACTACCACCCCCCTAGGTTTGCCATATCTTTTTATTTATTTATTTAATTTAATTCTATTTCTTTTAATAATTGTTTTGTTCAATTTAATTAATTATTTTCACAAAATATAAAATATCATAAAAAAAATCAGAAAAGAGTTAAAATAATAAATATTTTTGTTTCTAGTATTTTCATAAATAAAATTGTATATAGAATTTAGTTCTAAATTAGGTTTGTAATTTTAATTCTTTTAATAAAAATATAAAAAACATATAGAATTAGGTTTAATTAATTTTTCATCCTTTTCATTTTTTCTTCCAAATATTTAATATTATTTATTTTATTTATTTTATAATCAAATTTGCATATAAAATTTAGGGTTAATTTTAGGTTAAAAACTTTAATATTTTCTTAATAAACTAAAAATAATTAGAATTAGGGTTTGCATCTTATTTTAATTTTAGTTAATTCTTTTTTATATTAAATCATAAATACTAAAAACACCAAAAAACAAGTTCTTTCCTTCTTTTAATTTTAATCAATTCCTCATTAATTTTGATTTTTGCAAAAGGGTCCAACGCCCTCGTTTCGATTTAATTATTAATTCGCATCTTATTTTATTTCGTTTAAATATTCATGTATCTCTCCCGAAGCCATGTATTTAACTTCTCGCACTTTTTAATTCTTTTATTTTCTTTAATTCTTTATTTCCTCTGTCAAATCGGGTCCTGGTTAATTTTGGCGATGTGGACCCGCGCCCTTTGTAATAGCTTTAGATTTTACATTCCCGCAATATTTTCTTAACTGTTAATCAAAAGCATGAAAGAATGTATGGACAAAATAAAAACAAACGCTAGATCACCTATACCACGACAAGATAAATGCAAATGAAAACGGCACACGAATCGCACACACCACCCCTAGGGTACGCCTCACTGTTGCCTTGCCTCGAAAGGTGGTCGTCGAATAGAGGATGTCTTAGTAAGTCCTCATGATCCGGGAACCTGGCATGAGGGTAGCTTCTAAGGTGTCTTCCCATTGCTCTGGTGATCACCATGTCCCTAAACTCGAATTGACCCGAACACCTCCAACGGTGGTGCTACCTACCTCTCAATGGTGGGATGGCACTACTTTAAAGGACATTTACACAGACGAATTCCTTAGGGTAGGTAGACGATTCTAGATACTTTCTCTAAATTTCAAAACAAATCAAAAATACTTTTCACACCAACACATTTTCAAAAAGCTTTCGAAAGCAATTTTTCAAACACTCTTGAGGACCGATACAAGAGTCGAACTGGAATTTTCAAAGAAACTTTTTAAAACCCACATTGAAAAGCAAACAAACCATTTTGAAAACACAAATGAGCAAGTATCTAAGAGCCCATGGATAACCATGGATAGAAAGGGTGCTAATACCTTCCCTTTCTATAACCTACCTCCCGAACCGAGAGCAATCTCTTTAAGGAATTTTTCTGTGCTTTTGTCCTTTCCATATTGGAGAAAATAAAAGACGGTGGCGACTCTTGCTTACCGCGACATTTCGCGAAACCAGCGTTAAACAGTCAGTTCCAGATCCACCGATCACAGACGGGGTTTCGTGTCCCAAGATGCATCTCCAATCTTATGTCAGGAAAATACAGCCTCACACTACTGATAGAGATTTGTGGGTCCACTTCTTTCAAGACAGTTTATCCGGGACTCAGCTAGATTGGTTTTATCAATTGGAAAGGGAAAATATTCATAATTGGGAAGACCTTGCCGCTACTTTTTATAAATAGTATCAATACAACACAAACCTTGCTCCTACCCGTACTCAACTCCAGAGTATGGATATGGTTTGAAGTAAAGGTTTCAAAGACTACGCTCAGAAATGGAGGGACTTAGCAGGAAGAGTCCAACCTCCCCTATCTGAAAGAGAGCTAGTAGACATGTTTCTGGGTACTCTGTCCGGTCCTTTCTTTAATCATCTAATTGGAAGCTCCTTAGCAGGCTTCACTAAATTAATCTTGACAGGGGAAATAGTGGAAGATGGGGTTAAAAGTGGAAAGATCCAAAAAGACGCATCCTCCAGTGCCGTGAGAAAACCATTTATCGGGAAGAAAGAAGTTGGTGTTGTGTATCCTCAAAGGAATCAAGATAGAACTGAATGTCGTCCAATGGTAGGGGCTTTCATGATCCCTAAGCCTGCACCTACTAAACAAAGGAGCAATCAGCCTAGAACAGAAAGACCGGTAAGACAATTTACCCGAATTAATATGACACTATCTCAAGTCCTGCTACATTTGTTGAGATCTAATCTGGTAACTTTGAAGGAAGCCCAAAAGAATCCCAACATCGCATCTCCTCATTACCATCCTAATGCTCGTTGTGCTTACCATTCAGAAATTCCAGGCCATGATACCAACAATTGTTGGGCTTTGAAAAACAAGGTGCAAGACCTTCTCAAAGCAAAAGAAATTGAATTTGATGCTCCTGAAATCTCAAATGTTATCATTGCTCCTATGCCCAAGCATGGCCATGATATTAACGCTGTTGAAGATGATATGTTTGTCACTACTGTTGACGAACTTGTTACTCCTCTCCTGACTGTCAAGAAGAACCTGTTAAAAGCCAATTTATTTTTGGGTTGTGATGAAAGCTGCCACCTCTGTTTATCCCTACCAACTAGTTGTCCTTTACAGAAAGCAGGTGTTCAACGCCTGATGGATGACAAGGAGATTTTGTTTGAAAAGACTCCCGTTCCAACCATTTCTTACAATGATGTTTCAATAGTAACCATTTCCGCCAATCCTTCCAGGGTCTCCACCAAAATACCCGTTAGGATCATATCAGTTCCTAAAGTGGCTCCACTGATAATTACTATGCCAGGGCCGATCCCGTACTCATCAGATAAAACTGTCCCATGGAACTATGGGGGCGACGTCTACTATCACGGCGTCAAGTAGGATTGGTTGGCAGTTGAAGACTCAATTCTTGAGAAGGCTGACCCCGACATCGGCAACATTGTAGGAACCAGCAAGATAACCCGAAGTGGAAGAGTATTCTCTCCCGAGATTTCTCCTTCGAAAACTGTTACCGGTCTTGTGATCATCCCTGCTTCTGTTCCCGTTGACACTACTACTACAATCCCTATGGTTACCCCTACTAACACTCCTACCACCGAGTCGACCGAGACTCGGGGAAAGGGCATTTAGGTTGAGCCTGTCCGAATGAAGGCGCAATCAGTATCTATCCCTGAAGCCTCCCAAAAGGATATGGAAGAAATTCTGAAAATTATAAAGAGAAGCGACTACAACGTAGTCGAACAACTAGGGCAGACTCCGTCAAAGATTTCCATGCTGGCTTTATTGTTGTGCTCTGAGGCTCATGCGAAGGCCTTGGTGAAATTTCTTAAAACTTCCCACGTACCACAAGAAACCTCTGTTGATCAGTTCCAAGAATGTGTGGCTAGTTTGACTGCTGATAACGGTTTAGGCTTTTCTGATGCTGACCTAACACCTAGGGGGAGGAAACATAACGAGGCATTGCTTGTCTCTTTCGAATGCAGGGGCACAACTTTGGCCCATGTCCTGGTTGATACTGGTTCATCTTTAAATGTGCTGCCTAAGAAAGCTCTTGGTAGACTCGACTGTGAAGGTTTGACCTTAAAACCCAGCAACATAGTGGTAAGGGCCTCCGACGGTTCAAAGATAATGGTGCATGGAGAGGTGGACATCCCCATAAAAGTTGGAACTCAAACCTTTGATTCAACTTTTTACGTGACGGTCATTCGCCCTTCCTATTCCTGTTTATTAGGCCGACCATGGATTCACAACGTTGGTGCCGTCACTTTTACATTACATCAAATGCTGAAATACCCAACCAAGGGGAAAATCACTATTGTTCATGGAGAAGAGGAATATATGGTCAGTCACTTGAACTCCTTCACATACGTGGAATTGGATGGTGAATTCATTGAAACTCCATTTAAGCACTTCGAGGAAGTCCCACAAACAGTGGCAGCTACAAAGACTATTTCCCAAGTCTCGAAGATTACAAGACCTCCGCTAAAGATGTCTTCTCTGAAAGATGCCAGGGCAGTGGTCGAAGAAGGTGGGTGTACTATTTAGGGCCAACTACCGGATATCCCTTACAAATCTGACAAATTTGGATTAGGTTTCACTTAAGGAGCCCAGAAAGTTGTACGCCGTGCTCGTGCCAGGGGACCACCTTTGAAGATTAGCAACCACGAAGTCAACACGGTGGAGGATAGTGATGACAAATGTGACCTGGAAGAATGGATTTTCCCAACTATCAACGGAGGACTCACCAACTGGGAAGCTAAAGATTTTATCCCAATTACTTTTATCCAACAGTAATTGTCTTTAAATTTTTGTAGGACCTTTAATAATTAAACAATTCATACTTTTAAAACCTTGTGTCTTACCTGAGGCACAACGGTCCATTTGTAAGGGTTGCTACCTCATTTTCATATGTCATCAATGAATTATGGACGTTTTTGCATACAAACTTTGTGTTCTTTGTCTTTCTTTTTCTACATTTTTATTTCTTTCAAAGATAGTTATTGTTGTGCCCAAAAATTTTCTCTCTCATTTTACTCAACACATGCCCATTGAGGTCCTCAACTTGCTCAAGGATGCCCAAGAGTTGACCAGACAAACTCTCTCCTAATGCAATGTACCTTAACCTAGGGTTTCAATTTTCATCAGGGTGTGGGAACTCCAAAGGTCCCAAATGCCTTCCATGGTCCCAATATGTTCTCAAGATCATCCATGTCAAGTTTCATGCCTTGCACAAGAAGTTTGCTCAGTCAAATGCTCAGATGCCTGAAAATCAACTATACTAGGTCAAAAGTCAATTGTGGCCCATATACAGTCAAACTTCAAGATTTTTGGTCAACATCAACATTTTGAAGAGATATCCATCATTTTATCAAGGGTTGATCATGATTCCTCAAGGAATGCCCAAATTCATCAAAACCCAAAAGTTGCTAAATTAGGGTTTCTTAGGAAAAGTCAACCAAACTTTGACCAAGCATAACTTCTTCATACTTTATCAGAAATTTTATATCCAAGGCTCATTTTAAAGAGGATGCAATTCCCTATAACTCATCTTCAGCCCCCAAGTTCAAAATATGCCCTCATCAAAAGATATGAATTTCTACATTATAGGTCCTTTTGAAAAGTCAACAAAAACACTTTTTGGGTCAAAGCTTCTTACATGAACATGGAAGACCCAATTAATATGAAACTAAAAGGGTTGTTTAGGGGACATCCTAAGCTTTCTAAAAAGTCCAAGAAAACCTCTCCATGGTTAAAATTGGAGGAGATATGCATTTTCAAAGTTGACCATTTTTGCAAAATTGCCAAAAGTCAAATGTGCTCAAAAATACATTTTTGTCAAATGGGCCTAGCATTTCATGATTGTATCTTGTTGGAAACATGGTCCACGACCCAAATCAGCATCCACACATTATTTATTTATTTATTTTGATTTTTTATTATTTAAAAGTTAAACTAAATCAAATAAATTGCAAAAAATATAAAAAGATTGGTTTTGATCTGATTTTTTGTAGGAATCAAATCCAATTAGGCTGGCGTATTAGATCAAATCATGCAGGGGATGACTAGAACAAAGATGGCATGATTAGGCCTATTTTGGAAACATATCATACAAGGAGCAAAATCAAATCAAATCTCCATGATTTACCAAGATACAAATTATTTTTGTTGACCTAGTATGCTCTAGTACATATACAGAACACAACCAATGTAAAAAAACAAGGGGATTGCAGGTCGTGAGAGCACAAAACAAAACTCAAAATTTTGCAAAAAAGTGGTGGACTGGTTTCTACCCTAGAGGAAAATTTAAAGCTTTACAAGGCTGCCAATCGCTTCCTGGACATCTCCAGAACATTTTCCAATCGGTTGCACGCCTCCACGAGCCCAGAATCAGCCTACATGATCCTCACGGTTTGGCTTATTTCTTGAATCTGAGTTTGATAATTTACGCATGATTAATCACTTTTACGCATATCATTGTGTTTGTATCATCATTTGGGATGTTTTGGTTTAATTAATTTTGCGTTTTAATGCTTGTATTCATAATTGCCATTGCTAGGGTTTGCCTTTCCGTTTTAGGGTTTTTCTATACAGGTTAAATTGGCCCAAGAAAAGGTTACCATGATGCTCATGGCATCAAGACGAGTTGATCCATGTGCTTAGAATTAATTTATCATGCTTGCTGTTGATTTTTGAAACTTGCAGTGCTATAGCCATGGAGTTTGGCCGTAGGTAAAAGTCCCTAACCTAAAATGAAAGACATGGAAAGAAGAAGCTAACGTGGCTGACCACCATTGGCTTGTTTGAATCACGCGCACGCTTTTTATTTTTCCATTTTATCCACTTTGTTTTATATAATATATATTGTTATTATCATATTAACAACTAATCCATGCAGTACAGATGGCAAGGGTGCACATTTGAAAGTGAAAGGACCTGGGTTCGATCCCAGGTCCCAACATTTTCTCTATTTTTATTGATATTTAATTGCATGTTCTATATATTATATTGCCAAGCGTCTATCATGCGCTCCACTGATCTCAACCATTGGATTCATCATCAATTCAGATCCAACGCCCAACGCTCAAGTCATACCATGGACTATCAGAAAGAGTATCACACTGGATCTAGCGTGTTGACTGGGCTGAGCAAGGAATGTGCCTAACAAATTCAGTGCTACACCCCCTGAATTGCTCAATAATACAGACCCAATTTCTTTTCTTTTTTTTTTTATTTTATTTCCTTATTTTAATTATTTGATTAATTATTTTCCTTTTTTACAAAAATAACAAAAATCATTTTCTTATTTAATAAAAAAATCACAAAAGCATTAAAATCATTTTTTTCATAAAATATTTTATTTCCTTAATTAATTATATTAATTTAATTTAGGGCAATTTAATTCCTTTTTTTCATAATTTAAAACAATTAGAAATTAGGGTTAATTTGCAAATAGTTTAATTTTCTCAATCAAAAAATAACAAAAATATTTTTTAATTAATTAATTAGATTTTTAGGATTCTTAATTCATCCTCGCATTTAATTTTCCGCATGCATTTTTAATTTTCTTTTTTTATTATTATTGTAACTGCTCCTAGTTTGTAATAGTAATTAGGGTTTCAATTCCGCATCTTTATTTTCAGTCCAAAATAATTATGTATCTGCAAAAGCTTTGTAATAGCTAGGACTTTAACTTTCTTGCTTTAATCTCCGCAAACTATAAACTGCTTAGATGAATGTTAATAGGATTGTATGGAAAGACAAACTGAAAATTAATACAGTAGAAAACCCTAAATATGCAAAGATAAATTAACTGAATATTACACTCGCACATGCTCACTCCTAGGGTTTACTCCACTCCGGTTGCCTTCGGTAAACGGTCATGAAGTATAGGGTTCGTTAGTGGTTGTCCTCTAGCCCCGAAAGATCTAAAATGACCCATTTGGATGTTGCCTCAGAAAAAGATCTTTAAGGCTTAGGATGATTACTAACATTTCCTAACATTGCTTTTGTGATCGTATTTGTCCCTTCGAATGTCCCTAAAAAAATCCAACGACGATGCTACCTATTTCTTAATAATGGGATAGCATTATCTAAAAGGAAAACGAACAGACTTTTTTTCGAGTAGGTAGGTTAGTTCCTAGGTACTTGCTCAAACAAATAAATTTTTTTTCACACAAACACTTTTCAAGCAAAGTTTTCAAAACAACTTCGTAACACTCTTGAGGACAGAAACAAGGGTTAACACGAAGTAAAACAAAACTTTTCAAAACAAAGCACACACAAGAAGTTTTCAAAATGAGCAAGTACCTAAGAGCCCATGGAAAACCATGGATAGAAAGGGTGCTAACACCTTCCCTTTCTATAATCTACCCCCCGTACTCAGAAACATCTCGAAAAAGGTTTTTTCTGTTCTTTTTCCTTTTCCTGATTGGATAAAATAAAATTCGGTGGCGACTCTTGCTTACCGCGACATTTTGCGAACAAAAAACGCAAAATCACTATTAACAGTCAATTCTGCCACCGTATCACAGAACTGGCGACTCTGCTGGGGAATAAAATATAAAGTGGAGTAAACCTTAGGATCTAGGTCATATTTAATTGCTTTCTCTTTATTGTCTTTCTTGCTTTATATTTATGGGAACTGTTTGGGTTATTTGATTCTACACCTGGATCGGGAAACACCTTTTAGGTAAGTAGCAATAAACTGTGAGGGAGTTGTGCTGGGGTATACCGACACGGTTGAAGCAATAGCTACGTTGATGTGGCACTTTGGTTGGTACTCGTAACCCTTGAGTCAATCAGGGAGATGTACGGGGCCGTCGCGTGGTGTCATAAAGCATCAACTGACCTTAGAACCTTTAATTGCACAACTTGGCCAGTAGGACGTAGCGAGATGGACGCCTTTGGTGTATGCCCAAAGTCGACAGATACTCGATGCTACACTTATTGAGGTTTTACTTATGAGTTTTGTTTGATTATGAGTCAATCGTCGATTGAACAAGGCTTGGGAGAAAGATCGGTGATATTGAGATCCCTTTAGAACCCGGTTACATTTTTATAGGACAGGTTGAACCAATCCAGCTTCAAGAGGGTATGACCTTAAAACTCAAGCAGGCCTTAAACCTAAGGACTTGGTGTGATATGTCTGTGTTTGCTATACCTGTGATTTATCATGACATTATAAACATTATACCATAGCATATCATACTAACTATTTCAAGGGTTTCTAGGGCTCATCTTTACTCTGTTTCGTAGGATATGACATCTACCCGCAGGAACACTATTCAGATTAACCTAGTGAAAGTATCTCCCCAATTAAAGGACTTCGCAGTAAGGATTCCCGAAAGCTCTCCTTTCACTGAAAAGCATGGTCGGTTGCTCAACTTGGTCACTGCAAAACCTGACGAAGAAATGTTGAAAGTGCTGTTTCAGTTCTTCGATCCTCTGCATCACTGTTTCACATTCCCAGATTACCAGTTAGTGCCTACTATGGAGGAATTTTCTCAGTTATTAGGGATAACCATTCTTGATCATCTACCTTTCAGCGGTACGGAAATACATCCCAAACCTGAAGAAATTGCTAAAGCTCTATCCTTACAACGGTCCGACATAGTGACAAATTGGGAAACCAGAGGGAGTGTTCAAGGAATTCCGGTTAAATTTCTGTTCAAGAAGGCTTACTATTTTTGGGATACCCTGGATCTACAAGCTTTTGAAGAGGTTTTGGCGCTCCTTGTCTACGGGATGGTATTGTTCCCTAATGCGGATCAACTCGTAGATGTGAGTACAATCAAGGTTTTTCTATCTCGAAATCTGGTACCTATATTAATCGGGGATATTCTACACTCTCTGCATGCTCGCACTCTAAAAAGAAGGGGGACCCTCTAGTGTTGCACTCCTCTATTGGCTAGGTGGTTTATTTCGCACCTACCTAGATCTACTTTGACGAATGAATAGGGTAAAAGATGGTCTCATCGACTGATGTCCCTTACGCATTTAGACATTCATTGGTGTTCACGGTTCTCGGAAGATGTTACTATCATTGATCTCTATGGTGAATTCCCTAATGTCCCTCTCTTAGGCATTAGGGGAGGAATCACTTATAACCCTTGCTTAGCATTACGACATTTTGGTTATGCGAGAAGGGATGGTCCTCATGATATACTTATTCAAGGAATCGCCTTCAACTATGAGAATGATGTTCAGGGTTACCACAAAAGGTTCATACAAGCTTGGAGTACGGTACACAGGGTTGACAGCAAGACACTTGGGCATAATAATTCCATACCTCTCGAGCCTTACCTCAGATGGGTACGAGCCCGAGCTCAAACTCTTATGATGCCTTATCCGCTATCCGACCTATGATTATGGAACCAGTTGCCGAGGGAGACACTCCTCATCTTGTTCTTCATCCAGACATGCCAACTGATCACGAAGAGTTACAAAAGTCCTGGGTTCAGCTTAAAGAGGAGCGAGATACATTTGAAGCCCAATTCTACGTCAGTGAGAATAAGATCTTGGGACTCACTAGGCTACTTCATGAAGGGAGGAATATCAACGCCTACGTCGCGCCAAAGAGGACGCGCTCATGGGAAACCTAGTCTTCTTTTTGTTTTATTTTGCTTAATTATACTCTCAAAATACATTCTTTGTAACAATTCAAGATTATTAATACAATTCGCGTTTGTTCCTTTTTGTTTAAGCAAATTTGAGCCTTTAATAACCCTTGAAAACATTGCATACATATCATTGCATAACAAGATTCATAACAGGTTTCTCATCTCCTCCACTGTTTATTTCAGCAATGGATCTTGAACAAACTGTGAAAGATCTTCAGACTCAGAACACGCAGTTCCGGTAAATGATTGTGGCTCTGGCCAAAGGACAGGAAGATCTGAAGGCTCTGATTGTTAAGAAGAACACTAAGAAGACCAAGAGGACAGCCGGTGTGGCACATATGAGCAGAAGGTTCAGAGGGCTGCCAAGACGGGTTATTGATTTAACTTCTTCATCTAAAGAGGGAGAGAATCAAGAGGGTGAAGCCAAAGAAGAGGACCCTTGTCCTAAAGAGTCTGACAATGAAACTGATTATAATGAGGAGCAGTACCCTCCGGCTGATGAAAAGTATAAGCAGTTAGAAGAGCGTCTGAGTGCTATGGAAATTCAGAAGGTTCCTGGGCTGGATTTTGAAGAGTTGGGTCTGGTCTCCGGGGTTGTCATCCCCCTAAAATTCAAGGCATCGGTATTTTCTAAGTATGATGGGGTCTCTTGTACTAAAATGCATCTCCATTCCTATGTGAGGAAGATAAGTCTCATACTGCTGACAAAGACTTGTGGGTTCACTTATTCCAAGATAGTCTGTCTAGAACACAACTGGATTAGTTCTATCAGTTGGAAAGAGACAATGTTCGTAACTGGGAAGACCTTGCTGCTGCATTTTATAAGCAATATCAGTATAATGCAGACCTCGCTCCCACCCGTACACAACTCTAAAATCTGTGTATGGGTTCGAACGAGGGTTTCAAGGATTATGCTAAGAAGTGGAGAGATTTTGATGGAAGAGTTCAACCTTCCTTGGCTGACAGGGAGCTCGTGGATATGTTTCTAGGAACTTTGACTGGGCCATTCTTCAACCATCTGATTGGAAGTTCATCGGCGGTTTTTACTAAACTGATCTTAACCGGAGAAAGAGTGGAAGCTGGAATCTAAAGTGGAAAATACAGAAGGATGCCTCTTCTAGTGCTGCAAGGAAGTCGTTTATAGGTAAAAAGGAAGTCAGTGTCGTCTATAACCAAAAGAATCAGAATCGAACCGAGCACCGTCCAGTGGTAGGGGCTGTTATGATTCCCAAACCTGCACCTGCTCAACAAAGAAACAATCAGCCAAGAGCAGAAAGACCAACTAGACAGTTCACTCAGATCAACATGATGTTGTCTCAGGTTTTACCTCATTCGCTAAAGTCCAATCTGGTTACTCTAAGGGAAGCTCCAAAGAATCTGAACACCACCTCTCCCTACTATAAACCGAATGCTCGTTGTGCTTACCATTCGGAAAGTCCAAGTCATGATACCAATGACTGCTGGGCTTTGAAGAACAAAGTACAAGATCTGATTGATGCTAAGGAGATTAAATTTGATCCCCCGGAGACTCCCAATATTATCACTGCTCCTATGCAAAAACATGGCCGGGGTGTTAGTGTCGTTGAAGAAGATGTGTTTGAAACCTCTATGGAAGAATTGGTGACCCCACTCATGACTATCAAGGGGAATTTGTTGAAGGCCATTTTATTTCCAGGTCGTGGTGAAGGTTGCCACTTTTGTTCATTTCTACCGATTGGTTGCTGTTGTACCCCAAAATTTGCCCTCCCATATTCTTCAAGATTTGTCAAGATCAATCTTCAAATGGTTCAAAATCTCTCAAGGGTTGCACAGTCAAACATCCTCCTAAGCCAGTCAAAATTAGGGTTTTGTTTCTTGCAAGGAAGTTGAGGTGTTCAAGGGCTCAATCAAGTCCCATAGGTCTATACACATTGTCAAGCATCTATATGTCAAGTTTCAAGATTCACAGAGGCAAGTTGCACAGTCAAAAGCCCTAGTTGCTCCACAATCAACTGTAGGGGTAAAATGGTCATTTTGCAGTCAAAAGTCAAAATTTTTGGTCAACATCTTATTTTTAAGCCATAATCATCATTTGATCAAGTCTTGATCATGATTCCACAAGCATGGCTCAAAAATCATCAAAGATGCAAAAGTTGCTATTTTTGGACAGCTGAAAAGTCAACTGTAACTTGACCAGGGCATAACTTTTTCATGGTTCATCAAAAAAATCCCATCAAATTCTCATTTTGAAGGGGAGGACATTTCCTACAACTCATTTTCACATTCCATGTCCAAGAAATGCTCTCACAAAAAGTTATCAATTTCTACATTATAGGTCATTTTCAAAAGTCAACAAAAATGCACTTTAAGTCAAAGACCATAACTTGATACTAGTAAATCCAAATGACTTGGGACCAAAGGCATTGGTTAAAGGACTTCAAGACCTTTCCAAAATGTCCAAGAACATGTTCATATGATCAAAATTGAGCAAGATATGCATTGGAGAAGTTGGGAAATTTTTGTGAAATGACAAAAGTCAACTATCCTTAAAACTTCAATTTTTGACAAAAGGGCCCACTTTCTTCCACTTGATTCAGCCTTGTCATGCCACCCACGTGTCCCATGATTAATTTCAAGATCAGACATTTATTTTTCCATTTTATTTAATTTTTATTGATTTAATTCATTTTAAATCCATAATAATTCAAATAAAATCTAAAAATTAATGGAATGGCATCTTTTAGATTTGAACAACTTTCATATACCACATGCCAGCTACCAAATTCGTGCTAGGGCTATTTTGTGCATGAAATCTTGGTTTTGCTTCAAGTTTGGAAAGTCCTTTAATGGTGGTCAACAAGAATCCCAAACTTAATTACACAAGGTTAAGGCTCAGCTGCTGACCTAATTTCATTCATACATACATAAGCAAGCAAGCCAGACCTAAGACACGACCCAAGCACTGCACAAACGGCCAAACCATATTCAAAAAATCAAGAACAAAGTCAAAACTGTTTTCTCACTTCCACGCCAATTCAAAGCCTTTGATTGTTTCCAATACATTGCTGGAGGCATAAGGAACCTATTGCAATCGAAAATAAGCGCCAAAGCTCAAGAAACTGCCCAGAACAAACTCACGTTTGTGGGGGTTAAAAACCCCCGCTATCCATTTGTTGTTTTGCAGGAACGCAGGAGGAAGACAATGACGTGGTGAGGCATGGTTGGCTCATTCAAACAAAGTAGCGCGCGTATTTTGTTTTCCAGTATATGTGTTGATTGTTATACATTATAATTAATTGCTATTATATTAATAGAAGCGAACAAGTGGTTGAGTGGTTGAAGGAAACGTGCAAATTGTCTTGGGACCTGGGTTCGATTCCCAGGTCCACCCAAAATTCCATGTTATTTTTCTTAATGTGTTCATGTGCAGGCTATCAAAAACATTCCACCATATGCCCCAGCGCTCAGCATGCCAAGTGGCCACTAACAGTAATCCAATGGCCAAAGATGGATGGACACCATGTTCCTGGTCAATGCAACGTGCAGACAATTTCCAAAGTCAACAGGCCTGGAAGCTTAATGGGCTGGAATTTCTAAACAAACCCTCAAATCTGGCCCAAACCCCCCCTTGGGTTTGCATTTCTTTTTTTTATTTTATTTTCTCTCTTTAATTTGCTTTATTTATTTTATTGTTTTTTTAATTACTAACCAGCAAATTAATTAACCTTTTCATAAAAATTCAAAAAAACTAAAAAATCTAAATATTTTATTTATTATTATTAATTTCACTTTTAGTTTAATTATTTTGTAAATAAACACTAATTTAAATTAATTTAGTTTAATTAGGTGTAACTTTAATTTTCTTTTACAATAAATAAAAATGAATTAGACTTAGGTTTTTTTTCTTCTTTCTCTTGACACTTTTAATTTCCTCTTTTTATTTTATTTCATTAAAAACATAAAAAACACAAAAAAAAATTTTCTTTTAATAAATTAATTAATTAGTAATTAGGCTTAATTTCATTAATTGCAAAAAAGGGACAAAGCTCGTTTTCTTCTAAAAAAAAAGGGTCAAAACCCTAAGGACATCCCGATTCAACCTTGCGCGCGCATATTATTTTTAATTCGTTATTTTGATTATTTATGTATCTGCTCCGGCAATGTAATAGTTAATTATGTTTTATCGCTTATTTACTTTTCTCGCACTTATTTTCCAAACGGGTTTTTGTTTTTTGGCGATGTATAGACCCGCGCCTTGTAATAGCGTAGATTCATATTTCCGCATTTTATTTTCCGCACTCTTAACTGTTAATATGCATGAAAGACTTGTATGACAAATAAAACCAATCCGTAGCTCACAAATAACATGTACAAGATAAACATAAACTGAAACAACACACATGCACATGCCACTCCTAGGGTACGCTTCACTGGTTGCCTTGAACGTGGTCATCAAGTATAGGGTGTCTTAGAGGTCGCCCTCCTGTCTAAGATCCAGTTGCCTCGAAACGGTTGCCTCGGATAAAAAGGATCTAAGACATTAAGGTTACCACTAAAGCGTCCTACCATTGCTTTGGTGACCACACATTGTCCCTTAATCGAATTGACCCGAATAACTCCAACGACGGTTCTACCTACCTCTCAATGGTGGAATAACACTATCTAAAGGACTCTTACACAGCCTAATTCCTTAGAGTAGGTAGATTTCTCTTGGGTACTTGCTCTTTCAAAAACAAACAAAAATACTTTTCGCACCTACACTTTCAAAAGGTTTTCAAACAAATATTTCATACACTCTTGAGAACTGATACAAGAGTTACTTAGAAATTTTTCAAACGAAACTTTTTTTCAAAAAACCACACACACTTGAAAAGCAAACAATTTTTGAAAACATAAGAGCAAGTACCTAAGAGCCCGTGGATAACCATGGATAGAAAGGGTGCTAACACCTTCCCTTTCTATAAATCTACCTCCCGAACCGAGAGACATCTCAAAGAAGGAATTTTGCTGTGCTTTTGTCTTTTCCATGTTGGAGAACATAAAAGACGGTGGCGACTCTTGCTTACCGCGACATTTCATGAACCAGCTTAAAAAATAGTCAGTTCTATTTCCACCGATCACAGAACTGGCGACTCTGCTGGGGATACTAATAAGTGAGGGTACCTTAGGATTAGACCACTCTTATGTTTTCAATTGCTTGTTTTGTTTGCTTTAAAATTGTGGGCATGTCTTGGAGTTTCATAGATCCTAACCCGGATCTGGGGGATACCTTTTAGAAAGTAGCAACAAACTGTGAGGGAACTGTACGGGGTATACCGACACGGTTGAAGCAGTTTGCTACGTTGATGTGGCACTTTGGTGAGTACCGGTAACCCTTGAGTCAAGTCAAGGAGAGTACGGGGCCGCCGCGTGGTGTCGTGAAGCATCAACTGACCTTAGGAACCTTACTTGACCATCCTGGCCTCTTTAGGGTAGTGAGATGACCGACTTTGGTGCAGTCTGAAGTTGGTAGATACTCGATACTACACTCATTGAGGGTTGTTTTCTTGGAATATTTTGATCTCCAGTTCAGTGGCTAAATCAAAACAATGAACACAGAAAACAACCCAATGATATTGGGATCCTTAGAACCCGGTTACTTCTGATAGGACAGGTTTTGAGCCCACCAACTTCAAAAGGGTAGTACCTAGACCTCATGCTGACCTAAACTCTAAGGGTTGTCTGGTGTGACTTGTGTGCCTTATCATGTTTGCCTTTCATGAATACTTGTGGTGTGCTTCTATCATAACATCATAAAGCATCATACGCATTTACTAACCATTTCAAGGGTTCGAATCTTCATCTTTGTTCTTGTTTTGTAGGACATGGAAACTATCCACATAAAGACAATTCAGGTCAACCTTGTAAGGATCCCTCCTCAGCTTAAGGAGCTTGCATCCAGGATTCTCGAGAACTCTTCCTTCAGTGAAAGGCATGGTAGACTCATCAGCTTGGTCAACACCAACATTGAAGAAGATATGATAAAAGTTCTCTTCCAGTTCTTTGACCCTTTGCACCACTGTTTTACTTTCCCGGATTATCAATTGGTGCCTACCTTGGAAGAGTTTTCCCAGCTTCTGAAGGTTCCTATCCTTAGTCAACTACCCTACAACGGTACGGAAAGGGAACCAAAACTTGAAGAGGTTGCTAAAGCATTACACCTACAACTATCTGATATCAAGGGGCATTGGGAAATCAGAAGTGGTATCAAAGGATTCTTGGCCAAGTTTCAGTTTGAGAAGGCACAAGAATGTTGGAATTCCCTTGACCTACAAGCCTTTGAAGAAGTTGTGGCACTTCTTGTCTATGGGTTGGTATTGTTCCCGAATCCATATCAGCTTATAGATATCAATGCTGTCAAGATTTTCATGTCCAGGAATCCCATACCTACATTGCTTGGGGACATCCTCCACTCATGTTACACTGAGAAAAAGAGGTGTTCTCATGTGCTGTACTCCTCTCCTGGCAAGGTGGTTTATTTCGCACCTTCCACAATCAGTTTTGAAGAACGAGCAGGGTCTGAGATGGTCACAACGATTAATGACTCTTACACATACTGATATACATTGGTGTTCTCGGTCCAGAGAAAATGTCACTATCATTGATTGTTGCGGAGAGTTTCCTAATGTTCCTTTACTTGGAATCAGAGGGGCATTACTTACAACCCGTGTCTGGCTTTGAGACAGTTTGGATATGCTCGGAGGGATGGCCCTCATGATATGTTGATTCCTGACATAGTTTTTGACTTCGACAATGATGCACAAGGACTCCGCCAGAGATTCATCAAAGCTTTGAGGATGCCCAACAAGGTGGATAGCAAGACATTGGGGTACAAGAACTCCATCCCCCTGGAGCCTTATCTCAAGTGGGTACGAGCCCGCTCCCAGAAGTTGGTGATGCCATATCCCCATGTTCTCCCCGTGATCAAAGAGCCAGTTTTGGAAGGAGAGGTGCCATACACCATTCAACATCCTGACATGCCGACATCTTGGGAAGAAATGCAAAAGAGCTGGATCCAACTCAAGGAAGAACGGAATTCTCTTGAAACCAGTCTACATGCCAGTGAGAAGAAGGTCTTGGAGCTCACCCGCCTATTACACGAGGAAAAGACTCTCAACACTTACATCGCTCCAAAGAGGATGCGCAGTGTCTTTTGGGATTAAGTATTTTGTAATGTTTTGCCCATGAGGCCTTGATGTACTGAACATATTATTTCTTAATATAATGTGTGTTCCCTTTTGTCTACAACGAATTTGAACTTTCGAACTCTTTAATGCATTGCATAAATAGCATATCATGCATCATGTGCATAACAGGTACTCTTTTTCTACAGGTTGCTTAATCTTCTTCGCTGTTTATTTCAGCAATCATCATGAATCCTGAACCTACTACTGAACAAGCTATCAAGGCCCTCCAGGCCCAGAACGCCAAGTTCCAGGAGCTGGTCATGAGCTTAGCCCAGGGTCAACAGGAGTTGAAGACTCTTCTCTTGAAGGAAAAGAAGAAGAAGAAGAGGAGGACTGTGTTGTTTAACACTGGACGGAGGTTTGGGAATACACTGCAGAATGAGGCTGATCAGGCTACTTCCTCTGCAGGGAAGGACAACCCACAAGGGAGAGAGGTTCCTAGTCCTGTGGTCTCTGACAACGAGACAGATTTCAATGATGAACAGTACCCTCCTGCTGAGGACAGGTACAAGCAGCTGGAGGACCGGTTAAATGATATGGAGATTCAACGTGTGCCTGGGTTGGATTTCGGAGATCTAGGTTTATCTTCTGGGGTGGTGATCCCACACAAGTTCAAGGCACCTTATTTCGCGAAGTATGACAGAGCTTCCTGCCCTAAGCTGCACCTCCGTTCTTATGTAAGGAAGATCCAACCTTACACTGCAGACAAGAACCTATGGATCCATTTCTTCCAGGATAGCCTTTCAGGGGCTCAACTCGAATGGTTCTATCAGCTGGATGGAACCAGTATTCGAAACTGGGAGGACTTGGTTACTGCATTTTATAAGCAATATCAGTATAATTCCGACCTCGCTCCCACGCGTACCTAACTCCAGGGTATGTCACTTGGGACGGGTGAAGGTTTTAAGGAGTACACGCAAAACTGGAGAGACCTGGCTGGCAGGGTGCAACCATCGTTGACTGATCGTGAACTCGTGGACATGTTCTTGGGGACCCTGTCCGGTCCATTCTTCAACCATCTGATTGGTAATTCTTCTGCAGGGTTTACATACCTCATTCTGACTGGTGAAAGGATAGAAGCTGGCATCAAGTCGGGGAAGATACAGAAAGTTGCCTCCTCGAGTACTAAAAAGAAGCCCTTCAAGAAGGAAGCTAGTGCTGTTTATGGTCCCAGAAGATAGAGTAAACCGGAACGCCACCAAGCTGTCAACGCGGTGGTAATTTCAAAGCCTGCTGCTGCTCCTCAGCAGTATAACCAACCAAGGGGTGAGAGACCCAAAAGGCAGTACACTCGGCTCAGTATGACCCTGTCTCAGATATTGCCGCAACTACTGTCGACCAATCTGGTCACTGTCAAGGAAGCTCCGAAGGTTGTGAACACAACCTCTCCAAAGTAAAACCCCAACGCCCGCTGCGCTTATCACTCTGACAGCCCGGGGCACACTACGGATGATTGTTGGGCTTTGAGGAATAAGGTTCAAGACCTTATTGATGCTAAAGAAATACAGTTCGAGGCGCCCGAAAGGCCCAATGTTGTGACTGCTCCCATGCCCCAGCATGGAGTGAATGCTGTGGAAGAAGACCGGTATGTAGCCTCCGTGGATGATATTGTTACTCCGTTGTTGACTGTAAAAAGGAACCTGTTGCTAGCCGATTTATTTCTGGGATGTAGTAAAGGTTGCCTTCTATGTGCTGTTTCACCTGCTGGTTGTCCTTTATTGAAGTCAGGTATCCAAAGCCTGATGGATAATAAAGAGATCTTGTTCGAGAAGATTGATGTTCCTACTACCCGTACCGAAGAAGTTTCTATTGTCACTATTTTCAACAACCCTCCTAAGGCTCCCTCAAAGAAGCCTGTCAAAATCATGTCTGTTCAGAAGATTGCTCCTATCATCATCACTGTTCTGGGGCCCATCCCCTATAAGTCTGACAAAGCTGTCCCTTGGCACTATGGGGCAGACGTTTATGTGCTTGGAGTAAAACAAGAGTTCAATACTAGTACCGGCATCGGTAACATCACCGGGCCTGCCAAGGTTACTCGTAGTGGTAGGCTCTTTTCACCAGATATTGTGCCACCAACTATTCAGAGACCTCTTGTCATCACACCGGCCAGTGTGCCCACTTCCCTTCCTGACCAAGTTCCTGTTTCTACCCCTGCTGCCGAGTCATCTGACGCCCGGGGCAAAGGGATTTCTACTGATGTGCCTGCCCAGACGGAGGCACCGAAGACCGTCAATGTTGAAGCTTCCAAGCAAGAGATGGAAGAGATTCTTAAAATTATCAAGAAGAGTGATTTCAATGTAGTTGAGCAGCTGGGGCACACCCCCTCTAAAATATCTATGCTATCACTATTGTTGTGTTCAGAGGCCCATGCCAAGGCCCTGATTACCTTCCTGAAGACGGCCCACGTGCCACAAGAAACGTCTGCTGATCAATTTACCGATTGTGTGGCCAACCTGACTGCTGATAATGGGTTGGGTTTCTCTGACGCCGATCTGACTGCCAAGGGAAAGAACCATAACGACGCCCTGCATGTCTCCATTGAATGCAGGGGCACTACTCTCGCCCATGTGTTGGTAGACACCGGTTCTTCATTGAATGTATTACCCAAGAAGGCCCTAGACAGGTTGGATTGTGAGGGTTTAGAGCTCAAGCCTAGTAACATTGTTGTCCGGGCCTTTGACGGGTCGAAAAGGATGGTACATGGGGAAGTTGACATTCCAATCAGGGTTGGTTCTCAAGTTTTTTATTCTACTTTCTATGTGATGGACATCCGACCATCCTATTCTTGTTTGCTGGGTCGTCCATGGATCCACAAGGCTGGAGCTGTGACCTCCACATTATATCAGAAGCTTAAGTACCCAGTCAGAGGGAAGATCGTAACAGTGTAGGGGGAAGAAGAATATATGGTCAGCCACCTCAATTCGTTCCGGTACGTAGAGATGGATGGGGAATTCATTGAGACCCTCTTTTAACACTTTGAAGAGGTGCCTCAGACATTGGCAGCAGCAGAGACTGTGATTGAAGAGGGTTCTCCTTTGAAGATGGCTTCCTTGAAGGATGCCCGGGCTGTGGTTGAGAAGGGTGAGTGCGCAAACTGGGGCCGACTTCCTGATTTCACTCCAAAGACTGACAAATTTGGCTTGGGTTTCACTGCAGAAGCTCAGAGGGCTGTCCGTAAGGCAAGGATTGGAAGACCTCCCGTATTCATAACCAACCCGAGAGTAAATGCTATTGAGGACGACATAGAGGAATCCGAATTCGACAGCTGGATTTACCCAACGACCGACGGTGGACCAAGCAACTGGACGGCGAAAGATTTCATACCTATTACTTTTTTCATTCAGTAATGAACTCCTTTGTGTTTAAATTTGTAATGAACAATAATTTAAAACTTTATTGCCCGGTGTCTTACCCGGGGCACCGTGGCTTCATTTGTGAGGGCTTTTGTGTGTCACCTTCATATATCATTAATAAAAGCATTGGACGTTTTCGCATTTCAAATCTTGCGCTCCCTTTCTTTCTTTATTATATATATTGCAAAACAACTATATTAACACACACACTTATACAGGTTCCAATCCACTCTGGATCTCACTGGTAACGACTCTGATACTGCCAGTTATGACTTCGAAAATCTGATCAACTTAGTCGAAGACGAAGGTGAAGACGATTGCGAAGTGCCTGGTGAGCTTGCAAGACTGTTACTCCAGGAAGAGAGGGCCATTCAGCCACATGAAGAGCCATTGGAAACGGTAAATCTGGGTACTGAGACAGACATAAAGGAAGTCAAGATTGGTGCCAATCTGAAGGCTAGTGTGAAACAACGGTTGATTCAGATGCTGCATGACTACGTGGAAATCTTTGCCTGGTCTTACGAAGACATGCCTGGGTTGGATACCGACATTGTGGTTCATCACCTGCCTACCAAGGAAGACTGCCCTCCGGTAAACCAGAAGGTTCGTCGTATGCGTCCAGAGATGTCCGAGAAAATCAAAGCTGAGGTTATGAAACAATTTGATGCCGGGTTTCTAGCAATGACTTCTTACCCTCAGTGGGTTGCCAACGTGGTTCCAGTACCGAAGAAAGATGGTAAGGTCAGAATGTGTGTTGATTACAGGGATTTGAACAGGGCGAGCCCCAAGGATGATTTCCCTCTACCTCATATCGACGTTCTGGTTGACAATACTGCTCAACATAAAGTATTCTCCTTCATGGACGGCTTCTCAGGTTATAATCAGATCAAGATGGCTCCTGAAGACATGGAGAAGACCACTTTTGTTACTCAGTGGGGCACCTTTTGCTACAAGGTCATGCCATTTGGGTTGAAAAATGCTGGGGCAACCTACCAACGTGCCATGGTTGCTCTGTTTCATGACATGATCCATCACGAGATAGAAGTATACGTCGATGATATGATTGCAAGGTCCCAAACTGAGGAGGAACACCTTGACCATCTGCAAAAACTGTTTGACCGTGTGAAGTTGTACACGCTGAGGTTGAACCCAAACAAGTGCACCTTTGGGGTGAGGTCTGGAAAACTACTAGGTTTCGTCGTGAGAGACAAAGGTATTCAAGTGGACCCTGCCAAAGTGAAAGCCATACAAGAAATGCCAACTCCCAAGACAGAAAAAGAAGTCAGAGGCTTTCTAGGACGGCTGAACTACATTGCCTGATTCATCTCACATCTAACTGCTACATGTGAACCAATCTTCAAGCTACTGAAGAAAGATCAAGTAGTACGTTGGAACGATGAATGTCAGGCCGCTTTCGACAGAATCAAAGAGTATCTCCAAGAACCACCCATTCTTATGCCACCGGTTGGAGGGAGACCTCTAATCTTATACTTGACAGTACTGGACAACTCAATGGGGTGTGTGCTGGGGCAGCATGACGAGTCTGGCCGAAAAGAGCATGCTATTTATTACCTTAGCAAAAAGTTTACCGACTGTGAGACCCGATACTCACTGCTCGAGAAAACTTGTTGCGCTTTGGTATGGGCTGCTCGCCGGCTGAGACAGTATATGTTGACTCACACTACTCTGTTGATTTCAAAAATGGATCCGATCAAGTATATCTTCGAAAAGCCCGCCTTGTCCGGAAGAATAGCAAGATGGCAAATGATCTTGACAGAATACGACATCCAGTACACGACTCAAAAAGCAATCAAGGGAAGTGTATTGGCAGACCATTTGGCACATCAGGCAGTGGATGACTACCAGTCGATGAACTTTGAATTTCCAGACGAGAATATCATGGTGGTGACTGATTGTGAAGTACCTGGACCGGATGAAGGACCCGAGGAAGGGTCCCGATGGTCTATGCACTTTGACGGAGCCTCAAACGCTTTGGGTAACGGTATTGGCGCTGTGATCATATCCCTAAAAGGCACTCATACTCCACTTACCGCCCAACTATGTTTCAACTGCACCAACAACATGGCGGAGTATGAAGCGTGCATTATGGGTCTTCAAGCTGCAATTGACCTAAGGATCAAGTTTTTGAGTGTCTTCGGAGATTCCGCTCTCGTGATCAACCAGATCAAAGGCGAGTGGGATACGAAACACCCAAATCTTATTCCCTACAAGGAGTATGTATTGACGTTGGTCCCCCATTTCGAAGAGATAACTTTTGAACACTTACCAAGAGAGGAGAATCAGCTGGCGGACGCGCTAGATACGATGTCTTCAATGTTCAAAGTCAAATGGGACAACGAGGCTCCCCGGATCATTATCTGGAAGTTGGACGAACCTGCACATTGCTGCGATCTTGAGGCTGAAGAGGTAACTGAAAAACCTTGGTATCATGAAGTGAAGAAGTACTTGGAAGCTCAAGAATATCCCGAAGGTGCATCCGTTAATGATAAGAAGTTTCTGAGAAGGTTCGCGGCAAAGTTATTCCTCAGTAATGGCATTCTCTACAAGCGAAACCATGATTCAACCTTACTACATTGTGTGGATAAGACTGAAGCAGAAAGGATCATGGCAGAGCTACATGAAGGTACCTTCGGAACACATTCCAGTGGACATACTATGGCAAAGAAAATCCTTCGGGCAGGATATTTCTGGTCCACAATGGAAGCTGACTGTTACCAACATTCTCGAACATGTCACAAATGCCAGATATATGCAGATAAGGTGCACATTCCTCTAGTTCCTCTGAACGTCTTGACATCACCTTGGCCTTTTGCAATGTGGGGCATTGATATGATCGGCGAGATCAGACCTACGACATCCAACGTGCATCGTTTCATCCTGGTAGCAATTGATTACTTCACGAAGTGGGTTGAAGCAGCTTCCTATGCTACGGTAACCAAGAACGTCGTGGCACGGTTCATTCGGCATAACCTGATCTGTCGGTACGGCATCCTGGAGAGGATCATTACAGACAATGATACCAATCTCAACAACAAAATGATCACTGAGCTCTGCGAGCAGTTCAAGATACAGCATCACAATTCTTCTCCTTATCAGCCGAAGATGAATGAGGCTGTAGAAGCAGCTAATAAGAATATTAAGAAGATTGTGCAGAAGATGACAGTGACCTACAAAGATTGGCACGAGATGTTACCGTTTTCTCTTCATGGGTACCGTACCTCAGCACGGACGTCAACAGGGGCCACACCCTTTTCCTTGGTTTATGGCATGGAGGCAGTCTTGCCTATCGAAGTCCAGATACCCTCTCTCTGGATAATGAAGGATGCAGGTTTGAGCGAAGATGACTGGATCCAGACTTGGCTTGATCAATTAAACCTAATCGACGAAAAGAGACTCACTGCTATTTGTCATGGTCAAACGTACCAAAAACGGATGATCAGGGCATTTAACAAGAAAGTCAGATGACAAGAGTATCAAGTCGGAGACCTGGTAATCAAGCACATCATTCTCCCTCAAAGTGATCCCAGGGGAAAATTGACCCCTACGTACGAAGGGCCATTTGTGGTTAAACATGTCTTCTTAGGAGGAGCTATGATTCTAACCACCATGGATGGTGACGACCTTCCTCACCCCGCCAATGCAGACATAGTAAAAAGATACTACGCATGAATAAAAGACCCGCTAGGTTGACACACCTAGGCGAAAATAAGGGCTTCCGGGGAACTAAAAGGGTTCGGGAAAAAATAAGGGATGAAATTAAAAAATCTGTACACCCGGAAAGTCGAAAACCTGAAAAGGCGGCTTGGGCAAAAATGGGTATCCCGGTGGACTGAAAACCCGAAAGGGCGGTCCAGGCAAAAGTTAGGGATAAAGCGTAATACTATGTCTCATTGGATCACCTTGCATCCAGAATTCGGTATCAACTATCAGGCTCAGACGGCACCAATCAGTCAACTTCATCTTCAACTAAGCAGCCAAGTGATGAGACGCTTGAAGACATAAAGGCGATAGCAGAGTTGGAACCTAGTGGGATTAGTTTCACATAGCTGTTTTGTTTCCTTTTCACAAAATTGTATAAACTCTATGTTGTTCGGCGGCGTTCTCTTACTAGGACGTCAGCCTCTTATACACAAACGCCTATTTACAGGCAAATTCAAAAAATTAATACAAATTCACTTTTCAGACAAATTGCCAGTTGTTTTTTCCTTTTTCTGTTTTGTCTTGCAAAGAACGTCCAATGTTCATTTTTGATATATGCATTTGACACTAATTGCTAATCATAAATACTTGCATGCGAAACAAAGGACTAATTACAGGTGACATCAGAAACAGGGGCAATAAGAATTGTCTAAGCGATCTAGTTGCTTTGTCCATCAAGGTACCAAGTTAAGTTCGGCTGAAGAATGTAACCAGGATACCTTCACATCCCTGCAGAGTAAGACAAGATTCAGCCATACTCTCTCCCAAGCAGAGTTGGTCTCCCATCAACCCCGAAAAGGCACAGTATCTCCCGCAAGTCAGCAATGCTCTCCCCCAAGCAGGGTTAGTCTACTGTCAACCTTAAGGAAGATTGGATATTCCCGGAAGATCTCAATATTCCCCAGCGGAGTATACAGATATTCCTAAGCAAGCATCCCCGGTAGTCTTAATATAAGATTATTCCCCGACAGAATACCAAACACCCCAGTGGAGCCACCTCCCCAGTACAGTCTAAAAGGTTTCCCCAGGAGAGTTGAATCAATCTCCCCAGTAGATTCTGGAAGCTTATCCCCAGTAGATTCTGGAAGCTTGTCCCCAGTAGATTCTGGAAGCTTATCCCCAGTAGATTCTGGAAGCTTATCCCCAGTAGATTCTGGAAGCTTATCCCTGCAGAGTACATATCTCTCCCCGGCTTTATTCAAAAGATTATTCCCCACCAGAGCTTATAACTGGGTTATCCTCAGATAATTACCACGGAAAGATCGTCCTCGGCGAAGTTCTTCCTATCCCCTAGCGGAGTTCATCAAATTCCCCAACATAACTTATCAATGGAATCCCCAGCGGAGTTCCCATTAAATCTCAGCGAAGTATCTCTTCCCATAGAGTAATTCCCCGTAGAGTAACCTCTCCAACAAGTTTATTCCCCAAAGGAGTCATCTTCTCCTACCGGTTTATTCTTGCAATCATCATCCCCAGCGGAAATGAAGAACTCTACTCTTCAGCATCAGCCCAGGATTCAACAAGCTCCCGGCATTCGTCAAGGATTTATTTTCCTAGACGAAAATACATTCATAGACATTTCACATTTCATACATCCTATTTACATACATGATAAAGTGCATACGACACTATCTCATTTTGAACATCATGACATCGTGCATTTCATACATCATGACAATGCATACGACTGATGTTTTGCCTTTTCAGGAAAAAGGTCAATCCAAAGATATTACTATCAACTGTCGCAATTCCAGATTCGATACCTGTATCTAGCCAGGGCATATCTGTGAGTGATTGATTATGGATTCGATACCTGTACCCAGCCAGGGTATATCTGCATGAAGAGTTTAGAGATTCGATTCCTGTATCCAGCCAGGGCATATCTGTAGACGACCAATTCCAGATTCGATTCCTGTATCTAGCCAGGGCATATCTGTGAGTGATTGATTGTAGATTCAATACCTGTATCCAGCCAGGGCATATCTGCATGAAGAGTTTAGAGATTCGATACCTGTATCCAGCCAGGGCATATCTGTAGACGACTAATTCCAGATTCGATACCTGTATCCAGCCAGGGAATATCTGTGAGTAACTGATTGTAGATTCGACACCTGTATCTAGCCAGGGCATGTCTGCATGAAGAGTTTAGAGATTCGATTCCTGTATCCAGCCAGGGCATATCTGTAGACGACCAATTCCAGATTCGATTCCTGTATCTAGCCAGGGCATATCTGTGAGTAACTGATTGTAGATTCGATACCTGTATCCAGCCAGGGCATATCTGCATGAAGAGTTTAGAGATTCGATTCTTGTATCCAGCCAGGGCATATCTGTAGACGACCAATTCCAGATTCGATTCCTATATCTAGCCAGGGCATATCTGTGAGTAACTGATTGTGGATTCGACACCTGTATCTAGCCAGGGCATATCTGCATGAAGAGTTTAGAGATTCGATACCTGTATCCAGCCAGGGCATATCTATAGACGACCAGTTCCAGATTCGATACCTGTATCTAGCCAGGGCATATCTGTGAGCAATTGATTATGGATTCGATACCTGTATCTAGCCAGGGCATATATGCATGAAGAGTTTGAAGATCAACCCCTGTAACAGGCCAGGAAACCATCTTTCTTTCTCAAGTACGCAAGTTTCTCGCTAAGGAATCTCTTACGCGATCGACACTTCTGGATGGCATCTATAAGCCCATCTCCACAACTATCCATTACACTTCCAAATGGCATCTATAAGCCCATTCCCGACAAGGTTCTGTCACATCTTCAGATGGCATCTATAAGCCCATCCTCCTATCCACCGTCTCTCCAAATGGCATCTATAAGCCCATTCCTGACACCACATTGCTGATACTCCATTATGCGAGGGCAAATTTCTGGGCACTCTAGTGTTCAATCATCTTCCACCTTCAGATCACGAAAGGCACGCAAGCCAATCTACATCCTCAGGTCTAAGAAGATTTAACAGGGGCAACTGTTGTACCCCAAAATTTGCCCTCCCATATTCTTCAAGATTTGTCAAGATCAATCTTCAAATGGTTCAAAATCTCTCAAGGGTTGCACAGTCAAACATCCTCCTAAGCCAGTCAAAATTAGGGTTTTGTTTCTTGCAAGGAAGTTGAGGTGTTCAAGGGCTCAATCAAGTCCCATAGGTCTATACACATTATCAAGCATCTATATGTTAAGTTTCAAGATTCACAGAGGCAAGTTGCACAGTCAAATGCCCTAGTTGCTCCACAATCAACTGTAGGGGTAAAATGGTCATTTTGCAGTCAAAAGTCAAAATTTTTGGTCAACATCTTATTTTGAAGCCACAATCATCATTTGATCAAGTCTTGATCATGATTCCATAAGCATGGCTCAAAAATCATCAAAGATGCAAAAGTTGCTATTATTGGACAGTTGAAAAGTCAACTGTAACTTGACCAGGGCATAACTTTTTCATGGTTCATCATAAAAATCCCATTCAATGCTAATTTGGAAGGGGAGGACATTTCCTACAACTCATCTTCACATTCCAAGTCCAAGAAATGCTCTCACAAAAAGTTATCAATTTCTACATTATAGGTCATTTTCAAAAGTCAACAAAAATGCACTTTAAGTCAAAGACCATAAATTGAGATTGGTAAATCCAAATGACATGGGACCAAAGGAATTGGTTAGAGGACTTCAAGACCTTTCCAAAATGTCCAAGAACATGTTCATATGATCAAAATTGAGCAAGATATGCATTGGAGAAGTTGGGAAATTTTTGTGAAATGGCAAAAGTCAACTATCCTTAAAACTTCAATTTTTGACAAAAGGGCCCACTTTCTTCCACTTGATTCAGCCTTGTCATGCCACCCACGTGTCCCATGATTAATTTCAAGATCAAACATTTATTTTTCCATTTTATTTAATTTTTATTGATTTAATTCATTTTAAATCCATAATAATTCAAATAAAATCTAAAAATTAATGAAATGGCATCTTTTGGATTTGAACAACTTTCATATACCACATGCCAGCTACCAAATTCGTGCTAGGGCTATTTTGTGCATGAAATCTTGGTTTTGCTTCAAGTTTGGAAAGTCCTTTAATGGTGGTCAACAAGAATCCCAAACTTAATTACACAAGGTTAAGGCTCAGTTGCTGACCTAATTTCATTCATACATACATAAGCAAGCAAGCCAGACCTAAGACACGACCCAAGCACTGCACAAACGGCCAAACCATATTCAAAAAATCAAGAACAAAGTCAAAATTGTTTTCTCACTTCCACGCCAATTCAAAGCCTTTGATTGTTTCCAATACATTGCTGGAGGCATAAGGAACCTATTGCAATCGAAACTAAGCGCCAAAGCTCAAGAAACTGCCCAGAACAAACTCACGTTTGTGGGGGTTAAAAACCCCCGCTATCCATTTGTTGTTTTGCAGGAACGCATGAGGAAGACAATGACGTGGTGAGGCATGGTTGGCTCATTCAAACAAAGTGGCGTGCGTATTTTGTTTTCCAGTATATGCGTTGATTGTTATACATTATAATTAATTGCTATTATATTAACAGAAGCGAACAAGTGGTTGAGTGGTTGAAGGAAGCGTGCAAATTGTCTTGGGACCTGGGTTCGATTCCTAGGTCCACCCAAAATTCCATGTTATTTTGCTTAATGTGTTCATGTGTAGGCTATCAAAAACATTCCACCATATGCCTCAGCGCTCAGCATGCCAAGTGGCCACTAACAGCAATCCAATGGCCAAAGATGGATGGACACCATGTTCCTGGTCAATGCAACGTGCAGACAATTTCCAAAGTCAACAGGCCTGGAAGCTTAATGGGCTGGAATTTTTAAACAAACCCTCAAATCTGGCCCAACCCCCCCCCCCCCCCCCTTGGGTTTGCATTTCTTTTTTTTATTTTATTTTCTCTCTTTCATTTGCTTTATTTATTTTTATTGTTTTTTTAATTATTAACCAGCAAATTAATTAACCTTTTCATAAAAATTCAAAAAAACTAAAAAATGTAAATATTTTATTTATTATTATTAATTTCACTTTTAGTTTAATTATTTTGTAAATAAACACTAATTTAAATTAATTTAGTTTAATTAGGTGTAACTTTAATTTTCTTTTACAATAAATAAAAATGAATTAGACTTAGGTTTTTTTTTCTTTCTCTTGACACTTTTAATTTCCTCTTTTTATTTTATTTCATTAAAAACATAAAAAACACAAAAACATTTTTTCTTTTAATAAATTAATTAATTAGTAATTAGGCTTAATTTCATTAATTGCAAAAAAGGGACAAAGCTCATTTTCTTCTAAAAAAAAAGGGTCAAAACCCTAAGGACATCCCGATTCAACCTTGCGCACGCATATTATTTTTAATTCGTTATTTTGATTATTTATGTATCTGCTCCGGCAATGTAATAGTTAATTAGGTTTTCTCGCTTATTTACTTTTCTCGCACTTATTTTTCAAACGGGTTTTTGTTTTTTGGCGATGTATAGACCCGCGCCTTGTAATAGCGTAGATTCATATTTCCGCACTTTATTTTCCACACTCTTAACTGCTAATATGCATGAAAGACTTGTATGACAAATAAAACCAATCCGTAGCTCACAAATAACATGTACAAGATAAACATAAACTGAAACAACACACATGCACATGCCACTCCTAGGGTACGCCTCACTGGTTGCCTTGAACGTAGTCATCAAGTATAGGGTGTCTTAGAGGCCGCCCTCCTGTCTAAGATCCAGTTGTCTCGAAACGGTTGCCTCGGATAAAAAGGATCTAAGACATTAAGGTTACCACTAAGGCGTCCTACCATTGCTTTGGTGACCACACATTGTCCCTTAATCGAATTGACCCGAATAACTCCAACGACGGTGCTACCTACCTCTCAATGGTGGGATAGCACTATCTAAAGGACTCTTACACAGCCTAATTCCTTAGAGTAGGTAGATTTCTCTTGGGTACTTGCTCTTTCAAAAACAAACAAAAATACTTTTCGCACCTACACTTTCAAAAGGTTTTCAAACAAATATTTCATACACTCTTGAGGACTGATACAAGAGTTACTTAGAAATTTTTCAAACGAAACTTTTTTTCAAAAAACCACACACACTTGAAAAGCAAACAATTTTTGAAAACATAAGAGCAAGTACCTAAGAGCCCGTGGATAACCATGGATAGAAAGGGTGCTAACACCTTCCCTTTCTATAAATCTACCTCCCGAACTGAGAGACATCTCAAAGAAGGAATTTTGCTGTGCTTTTGTCCTTTCCATGTTGGAGAACATAAAAGATGGTGGCGACTCTTACTTACCGCGACATTTCACGAACCAGCTTAAAAAACAGTCAGTTCTATTTCCACCGATCACAGTTGCCCTTTGTTAGAGGCAGGTGTTCAGCGCCTGATGGACGACAAAGAGATTCTGTTTGAGAAGACCCCTGTTCCAATTGTTTCTTGTAAAGACATTACTATCATAACCATTTCTGCCAATCCTCTCAAGGCCTCTGCTAAGAGACCCGTCAGGATTGCATCAATTCCGAAGGTGACTCCATTGATCATAACCATGCCTGGACCAATCCCATACTCCTCGGACAAAGCTTTTCCTTGGAACTATGGGACCGACGTCTATTACCAAGATGTAAAGCAGGACATGCTAGCCATTAAAGACAAGATTGTTGATAATGATGATTCCGACATCGTCAATATTGCCGGAACCAGTAAAATAACAAGAAGTGGAAGAGTGTTCTCCCCTGAAGACTGTTACCAGACCTGTGATCATTCCTGCTGTGGTTCCACCCAAGACTACTACTGCAATTCCAGTAATCACTCCTGTTGACCCTCCCATCACCGAGTCGGCCGAGACTCGAGGCAAAGACATACTGATTGAGCTTGTCCTGACAAAGGCCAATTCAGTAACCATACCAGAAGCTTCCAAAAAAGAAATGGAAGAAATTTTGAAGATAATAAAGAAGAGCGACTATAATGTGGTCGAGCAGCTGGGGCAGACCCCATCCAAAATTTCTATACTGGCTTTGTTGTTGTGTTCCGAAGCCCATGCGAAGGCTTTGGTTAAGTTTCTGAAGATGGCTCACGTACCACAAGAGGAATCTGCTGATCAGTTTGAAGATTGTGTGGCTAGTTTGACTGCTGATAATGGTTTGGGTTTTTCTGACGCGGATCTGACACCAAAGGGGAGGAAATATGATAATGCTCTTCATGTTTCCGTTGAATGCAAGGGCACGACTCTGGACCATATTTTGGTAGATACTGGCTCCTCGTTGAATGTGCTACCTAAAAAAGCTCTGGACAGATTGGACTACGAAGGCTTGACGTTGAAGCCTAGCAATATAGTAGTGAGAGCTTTCGATGGTTCGAAGAGGATGGTGCACGGGGAAGTGGATGTCCCTATCAAAGTTGGTTCCCAGACCTTCGAATCCACTTTCTATGTAATGGATATCAAACCATCATATTCTTGCTTGTTGGGACGCCCTCTGATACATGGGGATGGGGATGTTACTTCTATCCTCCATCAAATGTTGAAGTACCTGGTAAGAGGAAAGATTGTCATTGTGCATGGTGAAGAGGAGTATATGATCAGTCACTTGAACTCCTTCAGGTACGTGGAAATGGATGGTGAATTCATCAAGACTCCTTTCCAGAACTTTGAAGAGGTACCTCAGATTATGGCTACAGCATAAACTACCGACAGTCCTCCAAAGGTCACCAAATCTCCCTTGAAGATGGCTTCACTCAAGGATGCACGAGCAGTGGTTGAAGAAGGTGCTCAAAAGGATGTTCGTCACGCTTGGGCTGGAGGACCTCCCCTACGCATCAGCAATCCTGGGGTCAATGCGCTTGAAGACAGTGATGGTGATTCCAACATTGACAGCTGGATCTTCCCGACTACCAACAGCGGACTCAGTAACTGGACTTCCAAGGACTTTGTACCGATTACTTTTGTTCAGGAGTAATTGTCTTTCTTATTTTTCGGATATGTAATATAAAAACAATATAAACTCTATAGCCATGTGTCTTACCCGGGGCACAATGGTTCTATTTGTGAGGGTTATCATGTTTCATTTTCATATGACATCAATAAAACATTGGACATTTGCATACAAATTTTGCGCTCTCAGTCTTTCTTTTCTTTCATTCTGTCTATACAACTATGCACTTACACACACTCACGTATCCAAATGAAGATCCATATCCACTATGGATCCCATTGATAACAGTTCTGCTACTGCTCATCATGACTTTGAAAATCTGATCAACCAAGCCGAGGATGAAGGTGAGGAAGATTATGAGGTACCCGGAGAACTTACTAGACTATCACATCAGGAAGAAAGGGCCATACAGTCTCATGAAGAGTCAGTTGAGACAGTGAACTTGGGTACAGAGGAAGACAGAAAAGAGGTTAAGATAGGTGCAAATCTGGAGCTTAGTGTCAAACGGCAGTTGGTACAGATGTTGCATGAGTATGTTGAAATCTTCGCCTATTCATATGAAGACATGCTGGGACTAGACACAGATATAGTGGTTCATCGTCTGCCAACTAAAGAAGACTTCCCTCTGGTAAAGCAAAAGGTTCGTTGTATGCGTCCTGAGATGTCAGAGAAGATTAAAGCAGAGGTTATGAAGCAGTTCAACGCTGGGTTCTTGGCTGTCACCTTCTACCCGCAGTGGGTTGCTAATGTGGTTCCAGTGCCTAAGAAAGATGGTAAAGTACGAATGTGTATGGATTACAGAGACTTGAATAGGGTGAGCCCGAAGGATGACTTCCCGCTTCTCCATATCGATGTTCTGGTTGAAAATACCGTACAACATAAAGTCTTTTCCTTCATGGACGGTTTCTCTGGCTACAATCAGATTAAGATGGCACCTGAAGACATGGAGAAGACAACTTTGTTACACAGTGGGGCACTTTCTGCTACAAGGTGATGTCGTTTGGGTTGAAGAATGCTGGGGAAACTCATCAGCGAGCTATGGTAGCTCTATTCCACGACATGATTCACCATGAGATAGAGGTTTACATCGACGCCATGATAGCCAGGTCTCAAATGGAGGAAGAACGCCTTGATCATCTACAGAAGCTGTTTGACAGGTTGAAGACGTACAAGCTGAGGTTAAATCCGAACAAGTGCACCTTCGGGGTAAGGTCTGGTAAGCTTCTGGGATTCATCTTCAGTGACAAAGTTATTCAAGTAGACCCTGCAAAGGTGAAGGCCATACAAGAGATGGAGGCTCCCTGTACTGAGATGGAAGTTAGAGGTTTCTTGGGACGCCTAAATTACATTTCCAAGTTCATTTCACATCTGACTGCTACTTGTGAGCCGATCTTCAAGCTTCTGAAGAAAGATCAAATGCTAAAGTGGAATGACGAATTCCAGGTAGCCTTTAACAGAATCAAACAATATCTCCAAGAGCCTCTTATTCTGATGCCTCTGACTGAAGGAAGACCTTTGATAATGTACTTAACATTGCTAGATAATTCAATGGGGGGGTGTGTGTTGGGGCAGCATGACGAGTGTGCTCGAAAAGAGCATGCAATATACTACCTTAGCAAAAAGTTTACTGACTGTGAAACACGATACTCACTGCTTGAGAAAACTTGCTGCGCTTTAGCATGGGCTGATTGTCAACTGAGACAGTATATGTTGACCCACACTACTTTGTTAATATCTAAGATGGATCTGATCAAGTACATTTTCGAGAAGCCCGCTCTCTCCGGAAGAATAGCAAGATGGCAAATGATCTTGACCGAGTACGACATCCAATACACAACCCAAAAAGCAATCAAGGGAAGTGTGTTAGCTGATCATTTGGCACATCAAGTCGTGGATGACTACCAGTCCAGGAATTTTGAGTTCCCGGATGAGAACATCATGTTAGTAACCAACTGTGAAGAACCTGGACCGGATGAAGGATCTGAGGAAGGATCCCGATGGTATATGTTTTTTGATGGAGCCTCAAACGCACTGGGTAACGGCATTGGTGCTGTAATCATATCTCCCGAGGGCTGTCATACTCCATTCACGACCCGATTATGTTTCAACTGTACCAACAACATGGCAAAGTATGAAGCGTGTATCATGGGTCTTAGAGCTACTATTGACCTAAGGATCAAGTTCTTGAGTGTATTCGGGGATTTCGCCTTGGTGATAAGTCAGATCAAAGGCGAGTGGGATACGAAACACTCGAACCTTGTCCCTTTTAGGGAACATGTACTGACATTGCTGCCGCATTTTGAAGAGATCTCCTTTGAACATTTCCCACGAGAAGAGAATCAGTTAGCGGACACGCTAGCTACTATGTCGTCAACGTTCAAGGTCAGGTGGGACAATGAAGCTCCCCTAATCATTATTTAGAGGTTGGATGAACCGGCATACTGCTGTGAGATCGATATCGAGGAGGTAGCCGACAAACCTTGGTTTCATGAAGTGAAAAGGTATCTCGAGGCTTAAGAATACCCCGAGGGGGCATTTGTCAATGACAGGAAATTCCTGAGAAGGTTTGCTGCAAAGTTCTTACTCAGCAATGGAATCCTCTATAAGCGCAATCATTACTTTACCTTACTGCGGTGTGTAGACAAGAGTGAAGAAGAGAGGATCATGGAAGACCTACACGAAGGTACCTTTGGCACTCATTCCAGTGGACATACCATGGCAAAGAAGATACTACGGGCAAGATACTACTGGTCTACTATGGAAGCCGTCTGTTATCAACATTCTCGAACCTGTCACAAGTGCCAAATCTAAGCTGATAAGGTGCATGTACCTCCAGTTCCCTTGAATTTTTTGACGGCTTCCTTGTCCTTTACAATGTGGGGCATTGACATGATCAGCGAGATCAGACCTACCACGTCCAACGGGCATCGCATCATCCTAGTGGCCATTGATTACTTTACAAAGTGGGTTGAGGCTGCCTCCTTTTCTACGGTTACCAAGAATGTGGTGGCACGGTTCATCAAGCATAACTTAGTTTGTCGTTATGGTATCACTGAGAGAATCATCACAGATAATGGTACTAATCTCAACAAATCGATGATCACTGACCTCTGTAAACAGTTCAAGATTCAGCATCACAACTCTTCTCCTTACAGGCTGAAGATGAATGGGGCTGTCGAAGCTGCTAATAAGAATATTAAAAAGATCATACAGAAGATGACAGTGACATACAAAGACTGGCACGAGATGTTTTTGTTTTCTCTTCACGGGTACCGTACTTCAGCACATATGTTGACAGGGGAAACACCCTATTCTCGTGTATATGGCATGGAGGTTGTCCTACCCATGGAGGTCCAGATCCCTTCTCTATGGATTATGAAGGATGCGGGTTTGAGCGAAGACGATTGGATCCAGACTCAACTTGATCAATTGAACTTAATCGACGAGAAAAGACTTATTGTTGTCTGCCATGGTCAAATGTATCAGAAACGGATGATCAAGGCCTTCAACAAGAAAGTCAGACAACAAGTGTATCAAGTAGGGGATTTGGTAATCAAGCGCATCATACTGCTACAAGGTGTTCCCAGGGGAAAATGGACTCCCACCTATGAGGGACCATTTGTAGTCAAGAACATATTTTCTGGTGGAGCCATGATTCCGACCACCATGGATGGTGACGACCTTCCACACCCTGTCAATGCGGACATAGTGAAAAGATACTACGCATAATAAAGACCCACTAGGTTGACATACCTAGGCAAAAATAAGGGCAAGTCAAAAACCCGAAAGGGGCGGCTTGGGCAAAAAAGGGTATCCCGGTGGACTGAAAACCCGAAAGGGCGATCCAGGAAAAAATTAGGGATTAAAGCGTATCACTATGTCCCATTGGATCACCTTGCGATCAGACCTCAGTAATCAGATATCAAGCTCAAACGGTACCGATCAATCTAGTCCGCTTCGGACAAGCAGCAAAGTGATGAGATGCTCGAAGATATAGGGGCAATAGCAGAATTGAAACCCAATGGGATCGCTACACATAGCTGTTTTTTTTTACACAATTTCTATAATAATTTCCATTTTTACGGCGGCATTCTCTTACTAGAGCGTCAACCTCCTTGTAAAAAACGCCTATTATAGGCTAATTTCAAATCAATACAAAGCGTCTTTTGAGTATAAAACTCTGTGTTTGTTTTTTCTGTTTTCTGTTTTGTTTTGCAAAAAAAATGTCCAATGTTTTATTCTTGATATATGCATTTGAATATGATTACTGTTCACAAATATCTGCATATAAAACAGAAAGACAGTTACTAAGAACTCAAAGAAACTGGTACAAAACCTAAATATCGACAGTTACCCCGTCCATCATGGTACAAGGGGCAGAGACAGTTGGAAGCGAAGTCACTATCACATACAAGCCAGTGATACCTATATTCCCCACAGAGCCGAGACAACCAAGGCCCGACCTCTGTATCCGCAAGCAGGAACTCCTTCCCCAGCAGGTTCCTTCAAAAAGCTGATATCTGCATTCCCCAACCAAGTTTTATAACCATGAGCAGTTTATAAATCCATCTCCCGAGCAAAGTTTATTTCTCTGACAGCGGAAGCACAATCTCCAACAGAGCTCTTCTCTCCAGCAATGGAAATTCATCCCCAACTGAGTTTATTTCTCCAAATTAGCAGATCTTCCAACATAGTATCTCTCTTCCCCATAGAGTCATTCTCCCGTATAACTATTCTCAGACAGAGTCTCCTCCGGAAGAATGTTCTCAAGCAGAATGGATGTAAATCTATAGCTAATCATCTTCAGTCACTATCCCCAGTGGGAACAAAGAACTCAACTCCTTATACTCTCCAGCAGCAGTCCAGGATTTATTTCCCCAACTAGAGAATATCATAATAGAATTTTATATCCATACAACATGGCATGTGCATACATATTATACAACACAATCTCATTTATTTTGAGAACATCATTACTCAATACATTTCATACATCACGACATTACATACGAATAACTCTTTACCTTTCAGGGAAAGATGCAATCAAGTTCTCACAAGTTCTCTCTGGTTCATTCAAACTGACACCAAGGTTTCTATTCAAGTTGAAGATATTCCAACACTTTTCAAGATTTTCTCTAGTTTAGTCAAACCGACACTAAGATTTCTATTCTAGTTGAAGATGTTCTAAGACTTTCGTCTGGGTCAGCCGAATCGCCGCTAAGATTCCCCTGATTTTTATGCCAGTCAAAGTTAATCCGAGACCTCTCCCGGGTTCAGTCAAATTGATACTAAGATTTCTCTCATAGTTGAAGACAACTCAATACCTTTCCCTGGTTTAGTCAAATCGATACTAAGATTTCTATTCCAATTAAAAAAGCTATGAAGCCCGGAAACTGACCGGATAATAGTCAACCAACAATACATCATACTGTGAATCCTGGAGCACGACCGGATAACAGTACAAAATACTATGAAGCCTGTAATCGACCAGATATTGGTATATCTCAAATTCAAGCTATGAAGCCTGGAAATCGACCGGATAATATCTTAATTTCTCCAAATTTCTGAAGCCTGGGACACGACCAGATAATTGTATAAGACACCGTGAAGCCTGGAGCACGACCAGATAACAGTATGAGACGTTGTGAAGTCTGGAGCACGACCAGATAACGACAAGAGACACTGTGAAACCTGGAGCACGACCAGATAACAGTATAAGGTACTGTGAAGCTTGGAATTAGACCAGATACCAGTTTACTCAGCCAATTACTATTGAAGCCTGGAAACGACCGGATGTTAGTATGCCTTAAATTCAAGTTTAAACCTGGATGCAACCGGATAACCACTTAATTCTTTTTGAAGCCTGGAGCACGACTAGATAACAGTTTTTGAGATTGCAAACCCTGGAGCACGACCAGATATCAAGTTTAATCTCATCTCCCCAGTAAGTCACTGTAAAACCTGGAGCACGACCAGATAGCAGTCAATCTTATTATCCTTAACAAATCACTGTAAGGCCTAGAGCACGACCAGATAGCAGTTTATTTTCATCTCCTCGACTAAGAGATGATTCCATAGTAGAGTAACGGACAACTGAAGTTCCTAAAATTCCATTTCTCCCAAGACAGAGACCAACATTCCTCAGCAGATTCCTCCTCAAAGACAGGAACAGGAATTCTCATCAAAGGAATATCTCGGGAAATCAACATCCTCTAGATGGCATCTTTAAGCCCATCTCCGATGATTCTCCATCATATCTTCCGGATGGCATATTTAAGCCCATCTCCTGTGACCTTCCGTCATATCCTCCAAATGGAATCTGTAAGCCCATTCTCGATACTACCTACACAGTCCAGCACCATCTCAGACGAGTGCAAATTTCTGGGCACTCTAGTGTTTAATCATCTTCCACCTTCAGATTACGAAAGGCAGACAACCAATCTACATCCTCAGGTTTAAAAAGATTGAACAGGAGCAAATGTTGTACCCCAAAATTTTCCCTCTCATTTTACTCAACACATTCCCTTTAAGGTCCTTAACTTGCTCAAGGATGCCCAAGAGTTGACCAGACAAACTCTCTCCTAAGGCAATGTACCTCAAACTAGGGTTTCCATTTTCATCAGGGTGTGGGAACTCCAAAGGTCCCAAATGCCTTCCATGGTCCCAATATGTTCTCAAGATCATCCATGTCAAGTTTCATGCCTTGCACAAGAAGTTTGCTCAGTCAACTGCTCAGATGCCTGAAAATCAACTGTACTAAGTCAAAAGTCAACTGTGGCCCACATACAGTCAAACTTCAAGATTTTTGGTCAACATCAATATTTTGAAGATATATCCATCATTTGATCAAGGGTTGATCATGATTCCTCAAGGAATTCCCTAAATTCATCAAAACCCAAAAGTTGCTAAATTAGGGTTTCTCAAGAAAAGTCAACCAAACTTTGACCAAACATAACTTCTTCATACTTTATCAAAAATTTTCCATCCAAGGATCATTTTTAAGAGGATTCAATCCCCTACAACTCATATTCATCCCCAAGTTCAAAATATGCACTCATAAAAAGATATGAATTTCTACATTATAGGTCCTTTTGAAAAGTCAATAAAAACACTTTTTGGGTCAAAGCTTCTTACATGAACATCTTTCTAAAAAGGGTTGTTTAAGGGACATCCTAATCTTTCTAAAAAGTCCAAGAACACCTCTCTAGGGTTAACATTGGAGGAGATATGCATTGTCAAAGTTGACCATTTTTGCAAAATTTCCAAAAGTCAAATGTGCTCAAAAATACATTTGTTGTCAAATGGGCCTTGCATTTCATGATTGTATCTTGTTGGAAACATGGTCCACGACCCAAATCAGCATCCATACATTTTTTGCTTTATTTATTTATTTATTTATTTTTATTTTTTATTATTTAAAAGTTAAATTAAATCAAATAAATTGCAAAAAATATAAAAAGATTGGTTTTGATCTGATTTTTTGTAGGAATCAAATCCAATTAGGCTGGCATATCATATCAAATCATGCAAGGGATGATTAGAACAAAGATGGCATGATTAGGTATATTTTGGAAACATATCATACAAGGAGCAAAATCAAATCAAATATCCATAATTTACCAAGATACAAATTGTTTTTGTTGACCTAGTATGCTCTAGTACATATACAGAACACAACCAATGCAAAAAAAACAAGGGGATTGCAGGTCGCGAGAGCACAAAACAAAACTAAAAATTTTGCAAAAAAGTGGTGGATCTGTTTCTACCCTAGAGGATAATTCAAAGCTTTACAAGGCTGTCAATCACTTCCTGGACATCTCCAGAATGTTTTCCAATCAGTTGCACGCCTCCACGAGCCCAGAATCAGCCTACATGATCCTCATGGTTTGGATTTTTTCTTGAATCTGAGTTTGATAATTTACGCATGATTAATTACTTTTAAGCATAAAATTGTATTTGTATCACTGTTTGGGATGTTTTGGTTTAATTAATTTTGTATTTTGATGCCTGTATTCATAATTGCCATTCCTAGGGTTTGCCTTGCCGTTTTAGGGTTTTTCTATACAGGTTAAATTGGCCCAAGAAAAGGGTACCATGAGGCTCGTGGCATCAAGATGAGTTGATCCATGTGCTTAGAATTAATTTATCATGCTTGCTGTTGATTTTTGAAACTTGCAGTGCTATAGCCATGGAGTTTGGCCGTAGGTAAAGGTACCTAACCTAAAACGATGGACATGGGAAGAAGAAGCTAACGTGGCTGACCACCATTGGCTTGTTTGAATCACGTGCACACTTTTTATTTTTCCATTTTATCCACTTTGTTTTATATAATATATATTGTTGTTAGCATATTAACAACTAATCCATGCAGTACAGATGGCAAGGGCGCATGTTTGAAAGTGAAAGGACCTGGGTTCGATCCCAGGTCCTAGCATTTTCTCTATTTTTCTTAACATTTAATTGCATGTTTTGTATATTATGTTGCCAGGCATCTATCATGCGCTCCACTGATCTCAACAATTAGATTCATCATCAATCCAGATCCAATGCCCAACGCTCAAGTCATACCATGGACCATCAGAAAGAGTATCACACTGGATCTAGCGTGTTGACTAGGCTGAGCAAGGAATGGGCCTAACAAATTCAGTGCTACACCCCCTGAATTGCTCAATAATACAGGCCCAATTTCTTTTCTTTTTTTATTTTATTTCCTTATTTTAATTATTTGATTAATTATTTTCCTTTTTTACAAAAATAACAAAAATCATTTTCTTATTTAATAAAAAAAATCACAAAAACATTAAAATCATTTTTTTCATAAAATATTTTATTTCCTTAACTAATTAGATTAATTTAATTTAGGGCAATTTAATTATTTTTTTTCATAATTTAAAACAATTAGAAATTAGGGTTAATTTGCAAATAGTTTAATTTTCTCAATAAAAAAATAACAAAAATATTTTTTAATTAATTAATTAGATTTTTAGGATTCTTAATTCATCCTCGCATTTAATTCGCCGCATGCATTTTTAATTTTCTTTTTTTATTATTATTGTAACTGCTCCGAGTTTGTAATAGTAATTAGGGTTTCAATTCCGCATCTTTATTTTCAGTCCAAAATAATTATGTATCTGCAAAAGCTTTGTAATAGCTAGGACTTTAACTTTCTTGCTTTAATCTCCACAAACTATAAACTGCTTAGATGAATGTTAATAGGATTGTATGGAAATACAAACTGAAAATTAATACAGTAGAAAACCCTAAATATGCAAAGATAAATTAACTGAAAATTACACTCGCACATGCTCACTCCTAGGGTTTACTCCACTCCGGTTGCCTTCGGTAAACGGTCATGAAGTATAGGGTTCGTTAGTGGTTGTCCTCTAGCCCCGAAAGATCTAAAATGACCCATTTGGATGTTGCCTCGGAAAAAGATCTTTAAGGCTTTAGGATGATTACTAACATTTCCTAAAATTGCTTTTGTGATCGTATTTGTCCCTTCGAATGTCCCTAAAAAACTCCAATGACGATGCTACCTATTTCTCAATAATGGGATAGCATTATCTAAAAGGAAAACGAACAAACTTTTTTTTGAGTAGGTAGGTTAGTTCCTAGGTACTTGCTCAAACAAATAAAAACTTTTTCATAGAAACACTTTTCAAGCAAAGTTTTCAAAAACAACTTCGTAACACTCTTGAGGACAGAAACAAGGGTTAACACGAAGTAAAACAAAACTTTTCAAAACAAAGCACACACAAGCAATTTTCAAAATGAGAAAGTACCTAAGAGCCCATGGAAAACCATGGATAGAAAGGGTGCTAACACATTCCCTTTCTATAATCTATCCCCTGTACTCAGAAACATCTCGAAAAGGTTTTTTCTATTCTTTTTCCTTTTCCTGATTGGATAAAATAAAAGTCGATGGCGACTCTTGCTTACTGCGACATTTTGCAAACAAAAAATGAAAAACCAGTATTAATATTTGATTCTGCCACCGTACCACAACTATACTCTTACACACACTCACATTCAAAATGCAGATCTACATCCATTCGGGATCCCATGGGTAACAATTCTGCTATGGCCTTTTGTGACTCTAAAAATCTAATCTACCAAGTCGAAGATGAAGGTGAGGAAGATTATGAAGTGCCAAGGGAACTTGCTAGGTTACTACAACAAGAAGAAAGAACCATACAACCCCGTGAAGAACCAGTTGACACAGTTAACCTAGGTACCGAAAAGGACAAGAAGGAAGTCAAGGTGGGTGCCAATCTGAAACCCAGTGTCAAGAAGCGTCTAACTCAATTGCTACATGATTATGTTGAGGTCTTTTCCTGGTTGTACAAAGACATGCCAGGACTTGATGCTGATATCGTGGTCCATCATCTACTGATAAAAGAAGACAGCCCTCCGGTAAAACAGATGGTCTGTCGCATGCGGCCATACATGTCAGAGAAGATCAAGGCTGAAGTCATGAAACAATTCAACATCGGTTTCTTAGCCGTTACCTCCTATCCACAATGGGTCTCCAATGTTGTTCCAGTGCCTAAAAAGGACAACAAAGTACGCATGCGTGTGGATTACCGAGATTTGAATAGGGCAAGCCCAAAGGATGATTTCCCACTTCCTCACATTGATATTCTGGTTGACAATACCGCACAGCATAAAGTGTTCTCATTCATGGATGGTTTCTCAGGCTACAACCAGATCAAAATGGCACCTGAGGACATGGAGAAAACAACCTTCATCACATAGTGGGGCACATTCTGTTACAGGGTTATGCCATTCGGGTTGAAGAACGCTGGGGCAACCTATCAGCGTGCCATGGTAGCTATATTTCACGACATGATACATCACGAAATAGAGGTCTATGTGGACAACGTGATAGCCAGATCTCAAACTGAAGAGGAACATCTTGACCATTTGCAGAAGCTGTTTGAGAGACTGAAGAAATACAAGCTGAGGTTAAACCCGAATAAATGCACATTTGGGGTGAGGTCCGGTAAACTCCTATGCTTCATCGTCAGTGGTAAAGGTATCAAAGTGGATCCTGCCAAGGTGAAAGCAATACAAGAAATGCCCGCTCCTCACACCGAGAAGGAAGTCAGAGGATTCTTAGGATGGCTAAACTACATTTCCAGATTCATTTCTCACTTAACAGCTACTTGTGAACCAATCTTCAAATTACTGAAGAAATATCAAATAGTCAAATGGAATGATGAATGTCAAGCTGCCTTTGATAAGATCAAAGAGTACCTACAAGAGCCTCTTGTTTTGATGTCGCCAGTCGAGGTAAGACCCTTGATCATGTACCTAACTGTATTGGAAAATTCAATGGGGTGTGTGCTGGGGAAGCATGACGAGTCTGGCCGAAAAGAGCAGGCTATTTACTACCTGAGCAAAAAGTTTACCGACTGTGAAACAAGATATTCACCGCTCGAGAAAACCTGCTGCCCTCTGGCATGGGCTGCTTGCCGACTAAGACAATATATGTTGACCCATACTACCTTATTGATATCCAAGATGGATCCAATAAAATACATATTCGAGAAGCCTGCCATCTCTGGGAGAATAGCGAGATGGCAGATGATCCTGACTGAATACGACATTCGGTACACTACCCAAAAAGCAATAAAGGGCAGTGTACTAGCCGATCACCTTGCTCATCAAGCTGTGGATGACTATCAATCCATGAAATTCGAATTCCCAGATGAAGACATCATAATGGTAAACAACTCTGAAGAATTCAGACCATGTGACAGACCTGAACAAGGATCCCGATGGACCCTGGTTTTTGATGGGGCGTCCAACACACTCGGCAATGGCATAGGTGCTGTACTCATATCCCCTGAAGGATGTCATACCCCTTTTACCGCAAGACTTTGCTTCAATTGTACAAATAACATGGCAGAATACGAAGCGTGTATTTTTGGTCTCAAAGCTGCCATAGATTTGGGAATCAAGTCCTTAAGTGTATTTGGAGATTCAGCCTTAGTCATCAGCCAGATCAAAGGAGAATGGGATACGAAGCACCCTAACCTTATCCCCTACAAGGAACATGTGTTGACATTAATCCCATACTTTGAGGAAATTACTTTTGAGCATTTTCCACGTGAGGAAAATCAACTAGCAGACACGCTAGCCACAATGTCATCCATGTTTAAACTCAATTGGGATAACGAGACTCCCAAGATCACCATTGAACGGATGGATGAACCAGCTCGCTGTCACGAGATCAATACTGAAGAAGTAGTGGACCAACCTTGGTTCCATGAAGTCAAGAGGTATCTCGAGGCCTAAGAGTATCCGAAAGAAGCTTCAGTCAATGATAAGAAGTTCTTAAGGAGATTCTCTGCTAAGTTCTTCATCAGTAATGGCATTCTCAACAAACGCAACCACGACTCTGTTTTGCTTCGTTGCATAGACAAGGTTGAGGCAGAAAAGATCTTGGTTGATCTACATGAAGGCACTTTTGGCACCCATTCCAGTGGGCATATGATGACTAAGAAGATGCTACGGGCAGGGTATTACTGGTCTACCATGGAAGCAGATTACTACTAACATTCAAGAACCTGCCACAAGTGTCAGATCTATGCTAACAAAGTGCACGTGCCTCCAGTTCCTCCAAACGTCCTGACTGCTCCTTGGCCATTCGCGATGTAGGGCATCGATATATGATTGGAGAAATCAAACCTACAGCTTTTAATGGAAACTGCTTCATCTTGGTGGCTGTTGTACCCCAAAATTTGCCCTCTCATTTCATCAAGATTTCCCCTCACAAGACTCTTTGAACTCCAGACAGGATTAGGATTTTGCTCTGCTCAAGACATCTCCTTGTACAGATGACCTGAAATTAGGGTTTGAGTTTGCACAGGGATTTTTGGACTTCCAATGCTCAAAGTGACTTTCATACTTCATGTTGGACTTATAAGATTGTTCATACCAAGTTTCAAGCCTTGAATCAGATTTTTGCCCAGTCAATTGGACAATTGACCTAAAAAATCAATTGTATTGGGGAAAAAAGTCAACTGTGACCAATTTACAGTCAAAACTCATAATTTTTGATCCAAATCAAAATTATAGACTCATATGGACCATTTGATCAAGTTTGGACCACAACTCCTCAAGAAATTTGATCAGATCATCAAAAGGGCAAAATGGTCATTTTTAGGGTTTTGACTGTATAAGGGCAATTTCTGATTTTTCACCTAGCCAATGGAAAATTGGGTTCAAGCATGGATTCAAGGAATCAATGGCATCATCTTGACCTATTCACAAGGTTCAAAATATCTCAAATGCATTGGATTGACAGATGAATTTTCCAATCAACTGATCAAAATTTGACTGTACACTGAAAAGTCAAACTTTGACTTTTTGGTCAAAATCAAGTTCCAAGGGTCATTTTTCATCAAGATGTGTCAAAACATGAAACTTGTTCATCAATAAACCTAATTTTGCAAATTAGGGTTTAAGATTGAAAAATTTCATAACTTAGAATTTTTCTAAGTTATGAAATTTTCTTATTTTTTCCCAACTTTACCCAACATTTTCACCATGATGCAATTGGATTCAAACAATACTTCCAACATGAAAGTTTTAGTCCTCCACAAAGTCAACAACTTTAATTCATAAAGCTTTCCCAAAATAAGCTTGGATCTCAATTTATGATTTTTGGAACAAGGGTCCATGAAACTTTAAAGTGAAATTTTGCCCTAGTTTAGGCAGGATTTTGACCTATCTTCATGACCATTTTTCACATAGTTCCACTTGGAATCTCAAAATTCATTTCAAAGATGACTTGTATATTATGTTACAAGATTTCCAAAATGTCCAAGAACTCTCCAAAATCATTTATGGTTAGGGAGAATCGAAGATTTGAATTTGGCAAAAACTCACTTTGATCCATGGCATTTTCATGTTGACACAAGTTGCAAAATCTGTCCAAACTTGCTTTGTACTTGATTACAGGTCTCTAAACCCTTACACACTCAAAAATTGAATGCAAACTCATTAATTTAAGGTGTTATTCTGATCAATAGAGGTTTACACATTGAATTAATCTTAAAATGGCAAAAAGGTAGCATTTCCACTTTCATAAAGGCAACTTTATGTCAACATTGCTTCCCTTGAGCCTTGGACCTCTCTCTTTGCAGCAAACAAGTTCCATAAACTTAGGAAAAAGTACAACAATCTTGTGCATGCTTGGAGATAGCCTGCACATGCCTATCTTGTATTATTTCACACTTTTCTTTCAAAACAAGTAAACTTGCCAAAAGGAAAGATCTTGAGTATCTGATATAACCAAGCTTGGTGACCATTCCAAACAAGTTTTTCACATTTCCTTGATTCAGAAACATGAGCCATCCATCCCTAAAACACTCTTGAACATCAAAACACATTCCTCTTGCAAAACAGGGTAACTTCTGCACTTTGAGTTCCAAAACAAAAACCACTCGTGTGTTTTGCCCCAAACCACTTCCATCACATTCCATATAACCCATCTGAATTATCCCAACCATTGGCCCTTGAATGTAACTCCATTTGCAAGCTTCACCATTTCTGATTTCAGCTTGTGTAGGTTGACTTCTACAGGCTTATTCAAGCAAGCTCAAGGCAAACAAAGCATCAGGGAAGGTCAGAGGAAGTTCAAGCAAGCTCACAAACATCTCAGGCCTCATTAAAAACCTCCACATTGCCATACTCATATTCAATTAAAACAGGTATTTTCCAACTTCCTATCTCTCTATTTAGGAATCATTAGGCTTAGGTTTGTGAATAAAAGATATAGTACTCATAGCCATTAAGCTGTACATATGCTTAGTTTTCATTTAAGTTAAGTGTGCTGAGAGAATTTGATTGATGAACTTCCTGAAAAAGTTAGGTTAGAAATTAGGGCCAGAGAAATTCTCTCTGGTCTTTGAGAGTTAGATTAAGTTCTTTATATGGTTGGAATCGTGTTGAAAAATGCTATAACTTTCATGTTGTGAGTTTTTGCTTTAGAGCATATATACAGGAGTTGGACATTTGTACACAGGCGCGCGTTTTTTCTGATTCAAAGGTTGAAGATGAAGTGGAAATGGGTTGGGCTGGCTTGTTTCTGTTTTTGACACCCCCCTGCCTTGCTGACTGCACCCCCTGGCTCATTTGTTTTATATTTTCATATTATTTTCATTTTTTTTTATTTCTGACTTCAATTTATTTTTTCCAAATATAAAAAATTGCTAAAAATATTTTCCTTAAATTTTCACATTTTTATTATTTATTTTATTTTATTTTGACACAGTATTTAGTTTATTAGGTTTACTATATGTATTTTCTCAAATAAAAACTTGTAAATAACATATAAAAATATTATATTTTTATTTTTAGTATTTGTATACTTAAATAATATTTTCTCATATATTATTATTTTCTAAACAATTGTATATATTTTTATATTTTATTTACTTGTACATAAATAAATAATATAATTAATAGATATATCTTTTTTAAAAACAAAATTTAGGGTTTTTACCCTTAACAAGAGTAACTTTTTATTTTCTTTTTTTAACACATTAAATAATATATTTTTACACATAAAAAATAAACAAAAAAAACTTTTTTTTTTGATATTTATAATATATTGCATATATATGTAATTGCTTGTTTAAATAATGTTTATTTATCATTTGAGCAAAGAGATTCAATTTGGTTGTAATAACTTAGGGTTTTAATTTCTTGCAAAATAATCCCCTATTCAAAATTGTATCCCTCTCCCCATATCAATGTTGTAATAGCCTAGATTACTTTTACGCACTTATGCTTTCAAATATGCCATGATAGAGATTAGGGTTTGTATGCAATATCCAAAATTAAAACAAATAGTTAGACCTAATGCAAGACATAAATGCATGAAAATGATAACACAATACACACATGCACCCCTAGGGTTTCATCCACTTGTTGCCTTTAAAATGGCCATGGTATGCATGTTGAGTATCTTGACAAACCAAAAACAAAACAAAAAGATCATAGTCCATCGATGATGCTATCTTGGTTGCCTATACAAAATGATCTAGTCCCTCAAAAAATTTGCTAAGATACTTGGCAATATTGCTATCATGGTCAATACGATGACCCGCGCCTGTGCCGTTTAACATTCAAATACAAGGTTGTTTACCAAATGCAATGGTAAAACAACAATGTAAAAGGGTTAAAAATGTATAGGAAAGATTTTTGAGTAGATAGGGTAGACAACTCTTAGTTACTTGATCAAAACTTGCAAAAACATCCTTGCTATTTTCAAACACACCTCACAACACAATTTCAAAACATTTCCCAAAAACAAACTTTCAAACAATCAAACATTGAAACATCTTTTCAAAAGACAATACACCTTCGTATACATTCAAACAAGAATCATTACAAAGGTTTCCACAATGATGGCCTCTTTTCAAAACATTTTCAAAACCACACACAAAGCACCATTTCAAACAATTGAAAAGCAAAAGCAAGTGATATAAACAAGTAACTAAGAGCCCATGGATAACCATGGATGAAAAGGGTGCTTGCACCTTCCCTTTTCATAATCTACCCCCCGAACCCAAGAAAACATCTCAAAGGTCTTTCATGTGCTTTTTGACCTTTCCTTTGGATAAAATAAAAAGTCGGTGGAGACTCTTGCTAAGCCGAAACATTTGCGAACACAAATGCAAAACCTCAAGTCAGTTCTCCCACCGTATCATAGTGGCCATTGACTATTTCACGAAGTGGGTTGAGGCAGCTTCTTTCGCTTCCGTTACCAAGAATGTTGTGGCCCGATTCATCAAACAGAATCTCATCTGTCGGTACGGTATCCTAGAGAGAATCATCACAAACAATGGTATGAATCTCAACAATACTATGACAGTAACCTACAAGGACTGGCATGAGATGCTACCATTCGCTCTCCACGATTACCGTACCACGACGCACACATCAACAGGGGCAACTCCCTTTTCCTTGGTATACGGCATGGAAGATGTTCTACTAATTGAAGTCCAAATACCTTCTCTGAGAATCATAAAGGATGCAGGGCTGAGTGAAGACGATTGGATCCAAACTCGACTTTACCAGTTAAACCTAATTGGTGAGAAGAGGCTTACGGATGTCTGGCACGACCAGATGTACCAAAAACGCATGATCAAAGCTTTTAACAAGAAAGTCAGGCGTCAGGTATATCAGGTTGGTGACTTGGTAATCAAGTGTATCATATTACCACAAGGTGATCCCAGGGTCAAATGGACTCCTACATACGAGGGACCATTTATGTTCAAAAGCATATTCTCTGGTGGAGCAATGATCTTAACCACTATGGATGGCGACGACCTTCCACACCCTGTAAACGCGGACATATTCAAAAGATACTATGCATAAGAGACCCGCCAGGTTGACACACCTAGGCAAAACAAGGGCATCCTGGTGAACCAAAAAGGTTCAGGAAAAAATTAGGGATAAAACAAAAATATTTGTACACTCGGCAAGTTGAAAACTCGAAAGGGCGACTTGGGGAAAAAAGGGTATCCCGGTAGACTGTAAACCCGAAAGGGCAGTCCAAGCAAAAGTAAGGGAATTAAAGCGTATAACTATGTCCCGTTGGATCACCTTATAGACAACCTTTAGCTTCGACTGACAAACTCAACGGTTTTAATCAATCCAATCAACTTCGGATAAGGCAGCAAGTGGACAAGACGCTCATAGACATGAAGGCTATAGCAGAATGGGAACTCCATGGGATTTTTCACGTAGCTATCTTTTCTTTGTATCAAATTTTCATTTTCTACGACGACATTCTCTTACTAGGATGTTCGTCTCATTGTACAAAAATACTTATTCAAGTTAATACAAAGATATTCCTTTGAAAGTGCAAAAATATATGTTTTTCTATATTTCTGTGTTTTGTTTAAAAAAACGTCCAATGATTTATTTTTGAACATATGCATTTGAACGTAACTACTGTTTACAAATGAACCAAAAAAAGGAACATAAAATAGAAAGACAATCACTAATGGCTTTAAGAAAGAGGATAATATCTTTAGACTATTCCATAAAATCCCCCAACAGTGTGCAACTTAATGATATCAAGCTCTCTCACATCCCTGGCGAAACAAAACTTCCAGTTATCACTCCCCAATAAAAGCCGCCCAATTTCTCAGGATTCCCCAACAGGATTTCACAAGCGATACACGACGTTTCTTACAACAGAGTTTATTTCTCTAAAAAATGGAAGCTCATCAACCCATCAGCAACTTCAAAACATGAAGACCTACACCCTTTGTACGCAGCGGTACTCGAGGATTTATCTTCCCCAGCAACACTGCGGCATAACAATTAACATGTCCATACATCGCTCCTATAAGTCATAACATTGACAGCACAAATACATACGACACAATATCATTTATTTTGAGAAAATAATTACACCTTGCATTTCATACATCATGACATTGCATACAACTAACCTTTCATCTTTTTTAGGAAAGATCAATAAACAGAAAATTGTCAACAAATTTTCAACAAGTCAATTGCAGATCAATTCCCAAGAAAGGACCGGTTAACCATCTACACAACAGATGTTTCTTTAAGACTCTTGTCGGTTCAGTTTAAATATCACAACAATTTATTTTGATTCTTTTCCTGCATCTGTCTTCTCTGGTTCAGATAAATCTCTCAATGATTTGTTCTGATTCTTCTCTAGATCCCTGCCGGTTCAGATAAATCGCTCAAAGATTTACTCTGATTCTTTCTAGTTAAAGAATATTCAAGACCTCTTTTGGTTTAGTTTAAACCCATCAACGATTTATCCTGATACTTTCCAAAGGAACCTTTCGGGTTCAGATAAGTCTCTCAACGGTTTATTTTAATTCTTTCCTGCATGCACTTTCTACGGTTCAGATAAATCGCACATAGATTTACTCTGATTCTTTCCAGTTAAAGAACATTCAAAATTTCTTTTGGTTTAGTTTAAACCCCTCAACGGTTTATGCTGATACTTTTCAAAAGGAACACTTCTGGTTCAGACAAATCACTCCAAGATATATTCTGATTCTTCTCAGTCAAACAACATACAAGACTTCTTTTGGTTCAGATAAGTCGCTCCAAAGATTTATTCTGATTCTTTTCCAGTTGAAATCAAGTTCAGACTTAGTACGGTCTCTGTCAACAGTCACCTTTGGATGGAATCTACAAGCCCATCTCTGGAAAATCCCCATCATTCCTCCAAATGGCATCTATAAGCCCATTCCCATTTTATCTTCGAGTGCAAATTTCTGGGCACTCTAGTGTCCAATCATCTTCCACCTTCAAGTCACGAATGGCAGATCTGCCAATCTAACTCTTCAGGTTTAAGAAGATTGAACATGGGCAGTGGTTGTACCCCAAAATTTTCCCTCTCATTTATCAAATATTTTCTCACAAGATCTCCTTTGGTTCAAGACTGCACAAGGATTGATCAGCTCAAGACACCTCCTTAAGCACTGATGACTGGAATTAGGGTTTGAGATTGCACAAGGATAATTGAACTTTCAATGCCTCATATGACTTTCATGGATCATTATGGACCCCCAAAGTTACTCATGTCAAGTTTCAAGCCTTGGATCATATTTTTGCTCAGTCAATTCAGCAGTTGACCTAAAAATTAGCTGTATTGGGGGTAAAGTCAACTATGGCCAATTTACAGTCAAACTTCATAATTTTTGATCCACGTCAACATTATAAACTCATATATATCATTTGATCAAGTTTGGACCATAATTCCTCAAGAAATTTGATCAAATCATCAAAAGGGCAAAATGGTCAAAATTAGGGTTTTGACTGAGAAAGGGCAATTTTTATTTTTGACCTTGCAAATGGTTAATTGGTTTGAGGCATGATCTCAAGAGTTCAATTGCATCATTTTGACCTAATGGCATGACTCAAAATATTGCTCAAGATCATTTGATTGATAGTTGATTTTCAGTCAACTAATCAAAAGTCAACTGTACACTGAAAAGTCAAAGTTTGACTCTTTGGTCAAAATCAAGTGTCAAAAATCACAATTCATCAAAACCTGTCAAAATATGAAAATTTTTCATCAAGAAATCAAAAAGTCAAGATTTCATTTTGAAAAGTCAAAGTTTTCAAACTTAGAAATTTTTCTAAGTGTTGAAAACTTCATGTTTTTTTTTACAACTTTGAGCCAATTTTTTACCATGATGCAAGATGATTCAAAAGAAACTTTCAACATGAAAGTTGTAGATCTCCATGATATCTACAACATTTATTTACACAACTTCTCCTATAAATGCTTGGATTTTGAGTTATAAATTCATGAAGTCATGGCATTTTTGAATAAAAACTTAGAGAAATGTTCAGCAGTTTTGGTCAGGATTTTATCCCAACTTCTTGGCATTTTTTCATATAATTACAAGATGATTTTTCCAAAATGGCCAACATGAAAGTTATAGAGGGTGCTTCAAGCTTTCGAAAACATTCAAGAGCATGAATTTATCATATTTGAGCTAGGAGATCCAAGGATCTGAAGTTGGACATTCGTTCTTGATTTACAAGGCAGATTTGTGATGAACAAGGAACAAAAATCTTAGCCATGCTGCATAATCTTCACTTGCAGGCCTCTTGACTTGAAAATCTATCCATAATCAGATGTTTACACAATTGATTAAACCATTATCCAAGTGGTTCAAGTATTGTCCATTGCATCTTTCCATTTTTTTCACAAAGGCACCATTGCCATTCTTGCAAAGTTCACTTTAACCATAAAGTCAATTTCTTGAGCCTCTAACTTGTTGTTATAATCACACTCAACTTCTACAAGTCATAAAAACATGTTTAAAGTGATCAACCACTTTAGATAGCTTGGTACAAGCATTGGAAACATGTTCTTCATGCTTGCTTCAAAAACAAGCAAGATAGTCCTAACATGTGATTCAAAATCTGAGTTGTTTGAAGTCTCAAACCTTCTCTATAAATAGAGAGGCCAATCACAAGATAAAGGGGCCAGAAAAATAGGAGCGGAAACTAACACTTAAAATCATTTTTGCTGTCAAAAACCAGATTTGTACACAAAACTTCCATTTTTGAGCTTTGAAGTCCAAATCTTTGAATCTCATACCTTACAAGTTTGATCCAAACAAACCATCCAAACACTTCATATACACCATATAGAAGTTGTTCAAACATAATAATAACTTCTCTAACATCATTACCACCATCTTCTAAACTCAAAAAATATACATTGCAACTTGACTCGGTTGGAGCCGTTCAACCATTTTCAGCACAATAAGAAGGTTGGATCTACTTCAAGAAGGTTCAAAGGAGCTCGATCAATCACTACTTTGCACCTGAAAACATATATACATGTTCTAAATCTTCCTCTTCGAGAGATAAACTTTCTCAAACTGTGATATCATTATTCATACATCATTTGCTTTTGAGCTCAAAAGATATAACAAGACAGATCAAAGTGAAAAAAACTAACAAAAAGCCAGACCAGAGGCTGACACGGGTGCCCGTGTCACACGACACGGCCCGTGTCAGCTTAATTGGGTTGAAAAACATAGTAAACTGCATGGATAGAGACTGACACGGGTGCCTGTGTCACACGACACGGCCCGTGTCACACGACACGACCCGTGTCAATGTTTCTGGTGCGTACACGAGCAGAAAAAAGATGGACAGGGATGACACGGGCGCCCGTGTCACGTGACACGGCTGCGTCAAATTGGTTGGAATAAAAAAAGGTTGAAAAGTCATGGACAGGTCCTGACACGAGTGCCCGTGTCCACTGACACGGCCCATGTCAGCTCAGGCACCAACTTTCTTGATTTTTTGAGATTTTTTAGCTTATTTTGGACATATTGCATTGCTTGGAAATGACCTAACATTATAAAACCTTTGTTTTCAAATGAAACCTCAAAAATATTTTTCTAAACAATTAGTTTTTTTTGTTAACTTAAACTTAGGTTTTTCTTCAATGAAATTAATTACAAAACCTTTTCTATAAAAAAACCCTAAAAAATAATTTCTCTCATTTTACATCCTCTTGCATATTTTACTATTTTTGCATTATAAATTATGTAATTGTCAAAGTCTTGTAATAGTAATTAGGGTTTACTTTACTTTTCATCCCCATTTGTAAATTTGTATACCCCCTCCCCTAATGATGTAATGGCGTAGTAATTTTACTTTCCGTAATTTTCCGCTTTTATATAAATGTTAGTAATTAGAGTTTGTATGGCAAGACTAAAATCAACAATAGCAAACCCTAATTCAAGATAAACAAGCATATAAATCAATAAACTTGGACACTTACACCCCTAGGGTAAAACCACTTGGTTGCCTTATAAAAATGACCATATTATGCATGTGAGGTATCTTAGCAAAAACAATAAAAATACAAGATCATAATCCCTCGATGACGCTATCCATGTTGCATTTCAAAATGATCTTAGTCCCTAAATAAAATGCTAAGATATCTTACAAGATTTCTAATCATGGCTATACGATGACCCACGCCCGTCCCTTTTATGTCCAAAGATAGGGTTACTTACCAAATCAATGGTAAGATAACAATGTCAAAGGAAAGAGGAAATGAACATGAAAAGTCGGTGGCGACTCTTGCTAACTGCAACATTTGCGATCAAACGTAAAACAACTAAGTCATTTCCCCCACCGTGTTACACGCGCTTAGCGCGATTTAGAGCAGTTTGATGTGTAAAATAAGGATGTCGCACTTAGCACGCTAGGTCCGCTTAGCATGGTCTACTGAGATGAGTTTTATTAAAACATATTTAGTTCATTTTTAAGTTATGGTTTTGGGAAAGTTTTTGCTCCCAACTCCATCAACCTTCATTTTTGTTATATTATCTTAGAAAACAACGCTACGACTTTACTTATGGATGATTTGAGGTGGATTTCTCATCGGCCGACACTGACAAACCGGAAGATTTGTGGTTTATCTCTTCTCTTCTCTTTGTATTTCTCTTTTGTTGGGTATTGTATGTATATTTTCTTTGAACTCGTGTATACTTGTCGCCCTTGGTGTTATATAAAATTTGCTTTACAAATCTTTGTCAATTGTTATCCTTGATTGTTACTCAATGCTAGGGATTTGAGTTGCTATAGACACATACTGCTTAGATTCTTATCTAGGATTATTATCTAATAGTGTCTGAATTCTAGAGATAAATTTAGCGCTATTATTCACTTAGGGTGTCTGTGGTTAATGTCTCTGTGTTGTTTTTGTCGCTTCGAGAGATCATCGATGCAAGCAAGCATAATTAACTTATGTGTTGTTGAGGTGGTTGAGAGATTGCTACCGAGGTGATGCAGTCGGCCTCTCAATTTGGGTTAGAAATGACTTAGGTTGTGAGTGACACATGATGATATTGATGAATATTGTAGGTTTAGTATAACAGGTCAATATGTTTAAGTCTGAGAGAAGTAGTATATATGCATGCTTGATAAGTTATTCCTTTTTCCTTTTATAGATTTATTTTCGGTTGATAATTTTCCTTTCAACCCATTTATCCCCAAACTCATTAACGAGAGATTTGTTGAACGATATTTCAATACACCAATCTCTATGGATACGATATGATATAACCTAAATATCTCCCAGTAAATTAATAACTTACTTTTTGCTTGCCTCTTTACCGCCACAACAAAATGGTTTGTTGTCGGGGATTGGTGTTTATTTTTTTTGCATTGCGAAAGTTTCTTTGTTTTTGAGTTTTGTAATTAATGTATATGTTGTATAGAAATTGTTCAAGAATTTGTATATGATTATCATATTTGTGAATTTTACATGTTTTACATACTTGTGCATATATGTGTTTTTTTCTTTGTTTTCATGTGATGTTGTGAATTGTCTTGTTTTTGTAATGTTTGTTGTGTGCTTGTTAGGACACTTTCTTTAGGTTTGCACAGTGTGAAAAAACCATGGCATGACGAGAGGAAGTTACTAGCTCGCACAATAAGGCGTCAAGCTTATGACGCAAAACAAGCATGTGTTGTTTGTATTTGTTAATGTGTATGGTGACTTGTGTTTTAACAAGTTGAAATTGGACCTAATCTAAATTTCAAATCTTCACTTCTCAACTTGTTAATTCACTTTCAAATATGCCATGATAGAGATTAGGGTTTGTATGCAATATCCAAAATCAAAACAAATAGTTAGACCTAATGCAAGACATAAATGCATGAAAATGATAACACAATGCACACATGCACTCCTAGGGTTTCATCCACTTGTTTCCTTTAAAATGGCCATGGTATGCATGTTGAGTATCTTGGCAAACCAAAAACAAAACAAAAAGATCATAGTCCCTCAATGACGCTATCTTGGTTGCCTATACAAAATGATCTAGTCCCTCAAAAAATTTGCTAAGATACTTGGCAATATTGCTATCATGGTCAATACGATGACCCGCGCCTGTCTCGTTTAACATCCAAAATACAAGGCTGTTTACCAAATGCAATGGTAAAACAACAATGTAAAAGGGTTAAAAATGTATAGGAAATATTTTTGAGTAGATAGGGTAGACAAATCTTAGTTACTTGATCAAAACTTGCAAAAACATCCTTGCTATTTTCAAACACACCTCACAACACAATTTCAAAACATTTCCCAAAAACAAACTTTCAAACAATCAAACATTGAAACATCTTTTCAAAATACAATACACCTTTGTATACATTCAAACAAGAATCATTACAAAGGCTGCCACAACAATGGCCTCTTTTCAAAACATTTTCAAAACCACACACAAAGCACCATTTCAAACAATTGAAAAGCAAAAGCAAGTGATCTAAAAAAGTAACTAAGAGCCCATGGATAACCATGGATGAAAAGGGTGCTTGCACCTTCCCTTTTCATAATATACCCCCCAAATCCAAGAAAACATCTCAAAGGTCTTTCCTGTGCTTTTTGACCTTTCCTTTGGATAAAATAAAAAGTCGGTGGCGACTCTTGCTAAGCAGAAACATTTGCAAACAAAAACGCAAAATCTCAAGTCAGTTCTCCCACTGTATCACATAACTGGCGACTTTGCTGGGGAAAATATTATAAAAGTGGGGTTACCTTAGGGTTTAGATCACCTTTGCATGCTTACTTTGTTTGCTTTGATTGCTTTACACTTGGTTCTATTGTTTGGGTTTGAAATCCTCTACCCGGATTTGGGAAACATTCATAGGTAAATAGCAATACATTGTGGAAACTATGCGGGGTATACCGACATGGTTGAAGCAATAGCTATATTAGTGCGACATATTTGTGGGTACCGGTAGCCTTTGAGTCAATCAAAGAGAATACAGGGCCGCTGAGTGATGTCATGAAGCACTAATGAACTTTTAGAACCTTTACTTGACCATCTTGGCCTTTTTAGGGGTAGTGAGATGATCGGCTTTGGTGCAGTCTGAAGTTGGTAGATACTCGATACTACACTCATTGAGGGTTATTTTCTTGGAATATTTCGGTCGCTAGTTAAGTGGCTAAACTGAAACAATGAACACAAAAAATAATCCAGTGATATTGAGCTCCTTAGAACCAGGTTACTATTTATAGAACAGGTTAAGCCAACTAACTTCAAGAGGGTACTTACCTATGAAACCCCATGCAAGCCTGAAACTAGGATCTTGTGTGATTTGCTTGTACATATACTTGTGCATACATCATGAACATCATGAAGCATCATATGCATCCACTAACCATTTCAATGGTTTGGATCTTCATCTTTGTTCCTGTTTTGTAGGTAATGGAATCTCTTCGCAGGAAAACGATTCAAGTCAACCTTGTGAGAATCCCTCCTCATCTCAAGGAGCTTGCTTCCAAGATTCTAGAGAATTCTCCCTTCAGTGAAAGACATGGTAGACTTCTCAACTTGGTCAACTCCAACATTGAAGAAGACATGGTGAAAGTTCTCTTCCAGTTCTTTGACCCCCTACACCATTGCTTCACATTTCCTGATTACCAACTAGTGCCTACTTTGGAGGAATTTTCTCAACTCCTGAGGATTCCTATTCTCCATTAACTACCCTACAATGGTACGGAAAGAGAACCAAATCCTGAAGATGTTGCTCAAGCCTTACACTTGCAACCATCTGATATCAAAGGTCATTGGGAAACCAGAAGTGGTGTCAAGGGTTTATTGGTAAAGTTTCTTTTTGAGAAGGCACAAGACTGCTGGAGTTCTCTAGATCTTCAAGCTTTTGAGGAGATTGTAGCACTTTTCATCTATGGGTTGGTCTTGTTCCCAAACCCTGACCAGCTTATAGATGTGAATGCTGTCAAAATTTTCATATCTCGGAATCCTGTGCCTACATTGCTTGGGGACATCCTCCACTCATTTCACACACGAACAATGAGGAAAAGAGGTGTTCTCATGTGTTGTACTCCTCTTCTAACAAGGTGGTTTATTTCTCACCTTCCCCAGTCAGTCTTGAAGAATGAGCAAGGCTTGAGGTGGTCACAACGATTGATGACTCTTATACATTCTGATGTTCATTGGTGTTCTCGGTCCAGAGAAAATGTCATCATCATTGATCGTTGTGGGGAATTACCTAATGTCCCACTACTTGGCATTAGAGGAGGCATTAACTACAAACCCTGCTTGGCTCTGAGACAATTTGGGTATGCCCGAAGGGATGGCCCTCATGACATGCTGATTCCAGACTTGGTTTTTGACTTCGACAACAACACTCAAGGACTTCGACAAAGGTTTATCCGAGCTTGGAGGATTCCCAACAAAGTGGACAGTAAGACACTGGGGCACAAGAAATCCATCCCCCTTGAGCCTTACCTCAAGTGGGTACAAACCCGCGCCCAGAGTCTTATGATGCCTTACCCCTACATTCTGCCTATGATCAAAGAGCCTGTTATGGAAGGAGAGGTTCCATACACCCTCCTACATCCTGACATGCCAACATCATTGGAAGATTTGCAAAAGAGTTGGATACAACTTAAGGAAGAACGAAACACTTTTGAAGCCAGCTTCTACGCCAGTGAGAAGAAGGTTTTGGAACTTACTCTTTGACTCCACGAAGAGCAGACTCTCAACACCTACATAACACCGAAGAGGATGTGCAATGTCTTTTGACATTAGAATTTTGTATTATTTTGCCCATGGGGCACTTATGTACTAACAAATTCTACGTTATTAATATGACGTGCATTCTTTTTTTTGTTTGCAACAAATTTGAATTTCTGAATCCTTGAATGCATTACATGAATACATATCATTCATCATATGCATAAGCAGATCTTCACACCAGGTTTCCTTATCTCTCTACTGTTTATTTTAGCAAGATGAATATAGAGCAGACGGTCAAAGACCTACAGGCGCAGAATTCACAGTTCCAACAGCTACTCATGACCTTGGCAAAGGGTCAGGAGGAGCTCAAAGGTCTACTGGAAAAAGAAAAGGAGAAAAAGAAAAAGAAAAGAGTTGGTGTGGCCATTATGGGAAGAAGGTTTGAGAACTAAGCTAGAAGAGTCCTGGATTTCCCCTCGACATCCGATGAAGGGGTTGGCAAAGGAAAGGGAGCTGCAGTGCCTTCCGAGTACCCTCCTGCAGACGACAAGTATAAGAATCTAGAAGAGCGTTTAGCAGCCATGGAGGTACAAATAGTGCCTGGGATGGATTTCGAGGAGCTAGGGTTGGTTTCTGGGATTGTGATTCCCCCTAAATTCAATGTGACTACATTTGCTAAATACGATGGTTTGTCTTGTCCGAAGATGCATCTGCGGTCTTACGTCAGAAAGATCCAACCTCATTCTTCTGATAAGGATCAGTGGGTCCACTTTTTTCAAGATAGTTTGTCGGGTACACAATTGGATTGGTTCTATCAGCTTGAGAGATCTGACGTGCACAACTGGGAGGATTTGGCTGCTGCCTTCTACAGACAATATCAATATAATGCGGATTTAGCACCTACTCGTACTCAATTACAGAGTATGGGTATGGTCTCTAATGAAGTCTTTAAGGAGTATGCCCAGAAGTGGCGGGACTTGGCTGGAAGGGTGCAACCACATTTGTCTGAGAGAGAGAGCTTGTGGATATGTTTTTGGGGACCCTGTCAGGTCCATTATTTAATCACTTGATTGGGAGCTCATCTGTAGGGTTCACCGAGTTAATTCTGACTGGTGAAAGAGTCGAAGCTAGCATTAAGAGCGGTAAAATTCAGAAGGATGCATCCGCTTCCGCTGCTATCAAGAAGACCTTTCCAGCCAAGAAATAAGTCTCAGCTGTTTACTCCCAGAGAAATCAAGGAAGAATGGAGCGCCGACCAGTGGTGGGGGCTGTGATGATTCAGAATTCCGCAGTCGATCAACCTCGAAGCAGTCAACCCAAAACCAACCAAGCAAGGGTGGAAAGGCCTGCACGACAATTCACCCGGATCAATATGACACCTGCTCAGGTTCTCCCTCATCTGTTGAAGTTAAACCTTACAAACTTGAAAGAGGCACCGAAGAATCCAAATACCTCTTCTCCCTACTACCGTTCAAATGCAAAGTGTGCCTATCATTCGGACAGTGTGGGGCACGACACCAACAATTGTTGGGCCCTCAAAAATAAGATCCAGGATTTAATAGATGCCAAAGAGGTGGAGTTTGATGCCCTTGAAAAGCCTAATGTGATATCCGCTCCAATGCCAAAACATGGTCATAATGTCCATGCTGTTGTAGAAGATCTTTATGTTGCTGTTGTTGATGACTTAATGACTCCGTTGCCAATGATCAAGATGAATCTGTTGAAAGCCGGGATTTTCCCGGGCTGCGAAAAAGATTGTTACCTTTGTTCAACCTTGCAATCCGACTGTCGGCTATTGAAGTTAGGCATCCAACGCCTAATGGATAATCAAGAAATCCTCTTCAAGAAAACTCCTGTTACTCCTGTCACTCCAATCAACGATGTTGCTATAATCACCATTTTCGACAATCTTTCCAAGGTCTCCAAAAGACCTGTTAAGATTACACCTGATCCAAAGTTTGTACCACTGAAGATAACAATGTCGGGGCCTATCCCATACAAGTCCAACAAGACAATACCGTGGAATTATGGAGGAGAGATCTTTTACCATGGTGTTAAGCAGATCGAATCAGTAGATGAAAGTTCCGATGAAGAGACTTCTGATATAGGAAATATTGCGGGACAAGTAAGATCACCCGCAGCGGAAGAATCTTCTCTCCGGAGATTTCTCCTCCAAGAGAAATATTCGGACCCCCAAATGCTCCTAAGGTTACTCTTGTGTCAGTCAACACATCTGTACGAACTCCAGTGATTGAAGAAATCATAAATCCCGAAGTTGTACCCTCTGTTGTTACTGCTGATAAAGGTAAGGGGATCTAAGAAGCGCCCGTCAGGACGAGGGCTCATCCTTTGGTCATCCCCGAGACCACTCAAAAGGAAATGGAGGAGATTTTAAAAATAATTAAGAAAAGCGACTATGATGTCGTAGAACAACTGGGGAAAACCCCTTCAAAAATCTTTATGCTGGCCCTATTGCTCTGTTCCGAAGCCCATGCCAAAGCCTTGATCAAATTCCTGAAGATGGCCCATGTGCCTCAAGAAACCTCTGCGGACCTGTTCCAGGAGTGTGTAGCCAGCTTAACCACCGACAATGGTCTTGGCTTCTCCGATACCGATCTAACATCTAAGGGGAGAAAGCATAACGACATGCTGCATGTCTCGGTGGAATGCAGAGGGACTACTATTGCTCACGTTCTGGTTGATACCGGGTCATCTTTAAATGTCTTGCCTAAGAAAGCGTTGGACAGATTGGACTATGAAGGTTTGACCTTAAAGCCCAGCAATATCATTGTAAGAGCCTTTGATGGTTCTAAGCGGATGGTCCACGGGGAGGTGGATATCCCAATTAAAGTGGGTACTGAAACTTTCCACTCCATATTTTATGTCATGGATATCCGTCCCTCCTACTCTTGCTTGTTAGGAAGACCCTGTATTTATCATGTTGGGGCCGTTACATCTACTATGCATCAGAAGCTTAAGTACCCAGTCCAGGGGAAAATTGTGACAGTTCGTGGTGAGGAGGAGTATATGATAAGCCATCTGAATTCATTCCGCTATGTTGAATTAGATGGTGAATTCATCGAGACCCCATTTCAGCACTTTGAAGAGGTTTCTCCTAAAGTTGCGGTAGCCAAGACAATGACTTCTGTGCCCTTTATTTCCAAACCTGTGTCCCGGATGTCATCCCTTAAAGATGCGAAGGCTGTGATCAAGGAAGGAGGAAGCACAATATGGGGTCAACTGCCAGATTTTACTTACAAGATAGATAAGTTCGGCTTTGGTTTCACTGCTGCTAGTCAGAAGGCTATGCGTCGCTCCCGGGTTGGAGGACCGCCATTGAAAATCACTCATCATGGAGTTCACGCTTTAGAGGATGATGAAGAAGAAAGCAATTTTGAAGACTGGATCTTTCCAACTATTGAAGGAGGATTGAACAACTGTGAGGCGAAAGACTTCGTTCCCATTACTTTCATCAATTAGTAATTTATCTTTTGAACATTTTCTGTTGGTCTGTAATAAATTTTAAACAATTCGTACACTTTTCGCCTTATGCCTTACCCGGGGCATATAGGTCCATTTGTAAGGGTTTGATTTTTCATCTTCATATGCCATTTTTAATGAATCATGGACATTTTCATATATAAACTTTTGTGTTCATTTTCTTTCTTTTTACATTTTTTTTGTTTAAAGGTGGTTGTCCCTTACACACACCCACACTCACAAAATGTAGGTACCCATCCACTCCGAATTCCATGGGTAACAATTCTGCTATGGCCTTCAGTGACTCTGAAGATCTGGTCAATCATGCCGAATACGAAGGTGATGAAGACTGTGAAGTGCCTGGAGAGTTGACTAGACTTTTGCAACAGGAAGAAAGGGCTATTCTACCTCACGAGGAGTTGTTAGAGACTATCAACTTGGGAACAGAGGAAGACAAAAAAGAGGTTAAAGTGGGTGCTAACCTAGAGCCAAGTGTCAAAGAGCATTTAGTTCAGCTGTTGAATGAATATGCAGAGATCTTCTCCTGGTCCTACGAAGACATGTCGGGACTGGATACAGATATTATGGTTCACCGTCTCCCTACAAGAGAAGACTGTCCACCAATCAAACAGAAAGTGTGCCGAATGAGGCCCGACATGTCCGAAAAGATCAAAGCTGAGGTGAAGAAGCATTTCAATGCTGGATTTCTTGTTGTTACTTCCTATCCATAATGGGTTGCTAACATTGTGCCCGTGTCTAAAAAGGACGGCAAAGTCAGAATGTGCGTGGATTACAGAAACTTAAACAGGACTAGCCCTAAAGATGACTTTCCACTACCGCACATTGACATCTTGGTCGACAATACGGCTCAACATAAGGTATTCTCTTTCATGGATGGATTTTCAGTGTACAATCAGATCAAAATGGCCCCTGAAGACATGGAGAAGACTACTTTTGTTACGTAGTGGGGTACCTTCTGCTATAAAGTGATGCCATTCGGACTGAAGAATGTCGGGGCAACCTATCAGCGCGCCATGGTAGCTTTGTTTCATGACATGATACATCATGAGATCGAAGTCTACGTAGACGACATGATAGCCCGTTCACAGACAGAAGAAGAACACCTCGACCATCTGCAAAAGCTGTTTGTCAGGTTGAAAGAGTACAAGCTCAGACTGAACCCTAACAAGTGCACTTTCGGAGTCAGGTCCGGTAAACTTTTGGGATTCATCGTCAGTAACAAAGGCATCGAGGTTAATCATGCCAAAGTCAAAGCTATACAGGAAATGCCTGCCCCTCGCACTGAGAAGGAGGTCAGAGGTTTCTTGGGACGCCTAAACTACATTGCAAGGTTCATTTCTCACCTAATATCTACCTGTGAGCCAATCTTCAAGTTGTTGAAGAAAGATCTGGTAGTTAAATGGAATGATGACTGCCAAGTTGCTTTCTATAAAATCAAGGAATATTTGCTGGAACCTCCTATATTGATGCCACCCGTCGAAGGAAGGACATTAATCATGTATATAACTGTCCTGGAGAATTCAATGGGGTGCATACTGGGCCAACATGACGAGTCTGGTCGAAAAGAGCATGCCATTTATTACCTTAGCAAAAAGTTTACCGACTGTGAGACTCGCTACTCACTGCTCGAGAAAACTTGATGCGCTTTGGTATGGGATGCTCGCCGGCTGAGGCAGTATATGTTGACACATACCACTTTATTGATCTCTAAGGTGGATCCGATCAAGTACATCTTTGAGAAGCCTGCTTTATCCGGAAGAATCGCTAGATGGCAGATGATCCTCATCGAATATGATATACAGTACACAACCCAAAAATCCATAAAGGGGAGTGTGTTATCCGATCATCTGACCCATCAAGCTGTCGAAGATTACCAATCCATGAGGTTCGACTTTCCCAACGAGGATATCATGACTTTGAGCAACATTGAAGAAAACAGACCGTATGACGGACCTGAACAAGGATCCCGGTGGACTATGTACTTTGATGGTGCCTCCAACGCACTTCGAAACGGTATCGGCGCGGTACTTATCTCTCCAGAAGGTTGCCATACACCTTTCACCGCTAGACTCTGCTTCAGCTGCACCAATAACATGGCCGAGTATGAAGCTTGTATCTTTGGTCCTAAGGCTGCTATTGACTTGGGAATTAAATCATTGATTGTATTTGGGGACTCAGCTTTGGTTATCAGTCAAATCAAAGGAGAGTGGGATACTAAACACCCTAACCTCATCCCTTACAAAGAACATGTCCTGACATTGTTACCACATTTCGAGCAGATCACCTTCGAGCACTTCCCGTGAGAAGAGAATCAGCTAGCAGATGCGCTAGCTACAATGTCATCCATGTTTAAACTTAACTGGGATAATGAGGCTCCTCAAATCACCATTGAACGAATGGACGAACCTGCACATTGACATGAGATTAATATCGAAGAAGTAGTGGACCGACCTTGGTTTCATGACGTCAAAAGGTATCTCGAAGCACAAGAATACCCTGAAGGAGCTTCAGTCAATGACAAAAAGTTATTAAGGAGGTTCGCTTCCAAGTTCTTTCTGAGTAATGGTATCTTATACAAGCGCAGTCTTGATTGCGTCCTACTCCATTGTGTGGACAAGGTTGAAGCTGAGCAGATCATGGCTGAACTACATAATGGCACCTTTGGCACCCACTCGAGCGGTCATACGATGGCTAAGAAGATTCTAAGGGCAGGCTACTACTGGTCTACCATGGAAGCTGAATGTCATCAATATTCCCGTACTTGTCACAAATGCCAAATCTATGCTGACAAGGTACATATTCCTCCAGTTCCTCTCAATGTCTTAGAAGCTCCTTGGCCATTCGCGATGTGGGGTGTCGACATGATTGGAGAGATCAAGCCTACAACATCCAATAGACACCGTTTCATCCTGGTGGCCATTGATTACTTTACCAAGTGGGTCGAAGCAGCTTCCTTCGCCTCCGTTACAAAGAATGTGGTTGCCTGCTTCATCAAGCAGAACCTCATATGCCGGTATGGTATCCCCGACAGGATCATCACAGACAATGGTACAAACCTGAACATCACTATGATCACCGCTCTGTGCGAGCAGTTCAAGATTCAACATCATAATTCATCTCCCTATCGACCAAAGATGAACGGTGTTGTCGAAGCTGCAAACAAAAATACCAAGAAGATCATTCAAAAGATGACAGTCACCTACAAGGACTGGCATAAGATGTTACCGTTTGCTCTGCACGGGTACCGTACCACGGCACGCACTTTAACTGGGGTAACACCCTTTTCTTTGGTATACGGCATGGAAGCTATTTTACCTATCGAGGTCCAGATTCCCTCCTTGAGAATCATGAAGGATACTGGTTTGAGTAAAGACGATTGGATTCAGACTCAGCTTGATCAACTTAACTTGATTGATGAGAAGCGACTTACTGCTGTTTGTCATGGTCAGGCGTATCAAAAACGGATGATCAAGGCTTTCAACAAGAAAGTCAGGCGCCAGGTATATCAAGTCGGAGATCTTGTAATCAAGCGGATCATCTTGCTGCAAAGTGATCCCAGGGGAAAATGGACTCCTACCTATGAAGGACCATTTGTGGTCAAAAACATCTTTTCTGGTGGGGCTATGATTCTAACCACCATGGACGGTGACGACCTACCGCACCCTGCGAACGCAGACATAGTCAAAAGATACTACGATAAACAACCTGACAAGTCGAAAACCCGAAAGGGCGACTTGGGAAAAAATGGGCATCCCGGTGAATCGAAAACCCGAAAGGGCGGTTCAGGAAAAAGTTAGGGATAAATAAAAAAAATATGTACACCCGGCAAGTTGAAAATCCGAAAGGGCGACTTGAGCAAAAAAGGGTTTCCCGGTGGATCGAAAACCCGAAAGGGCGATCCAGGTAAAAGTTAGGGAATTAAAGCGTATGACTATGTCTCGTCGGATCACTTTAAGGACAATCTCTTCACGGACAAGCTCCAAGCTTCTGATCAATCTAATCATCTGCGGACGAAGCAACGAATGGACAAGATACTCAGAGTTACAAAGGCTATAGCAGAATGGGAACCCCATGGAACTGTTACACATAGCCATCTTTCTTTGTGTAAATTTTTCTCAATTTTATGACAACATTATCTTACTAGGATGCCTGTCCCCTGTGTACAAAATACTTACACAAAGTTAATGCAAAGATACTTCAAAGTGCAGAAATTTGTTTGCCTTTTCTTTCTTTTTACGCTTATGTTTTATTTGAAAACGTCCAATGATTTATTAAATGAGCATATGCGTTTGAATATAATCACTGCTTACAAATAAAACTAAATGAGAAAGAATAATTACTGACAGATTGAAAGTATGGGAAAACGTCTTTAGGCTATTCCGGAAAAATCCTCAGCAGAGCTAAAGCCTTGAAATACATATCCCCAGTGGAGTTAAGTTTCAAAATCTCCATCAGATTTGAGTTTTCAAAACCCCCAATCCTCAGCAGAGCAAAACTTTGAACTGCAAATCCTCAGTGAAGATGAAACTTTATTCCCCAATGGAGTCCAAAACATCAACCCTCAAACCCCGGTGGAAGACCATCTAGTTTCCTCAAATTCCCCAGAGAATTGTCTTAAAATCAAAAGATTCCCCTGCAAATTATCTTAGAGCCTGACAACTAACCAGACGACAGCTTCGGATAATTCCTCAGTAGATTGGCATACAACCCAAGCCCTTGAGAACTCTTCAACAGAATAAAAATTCTCCCCACAGAGTTATTTCCCAGCAGATCAAAGATTCTCATTCTCATTTCTCCAGTTGAAGGCTCCAAGGTTTCATTTTCCCCAGTAGAGATCGTCAGAGTTTTCCTTACTCCCCAACCATAGTCATCAAAATTCTCTGGATTCCTCAAGCAGGTTCCCAAGCAGACTTGAAGGATCCCTATATCCCCAGGAAAGTCCTGAAGGATTCTCACATCCCCACAGAAGTTGTCAAAGTTCTTATTAATCCCCACAAGTCGCCAAGGATTTTCTATCCCCAATAGTGGTCCAAGGATTTCTCATCCTCAGCAACCCAAGATTTTGAATCTCCAACAGCGGTCAAGGATTTATTTTCCCCGGCAGCAGTCAAAGATTTCATTATCTCCAGCTATCAAGGATTTATTTTCCTCAGCAAGACAGCTAATCAGCTTACATGCGCATCCATTACATTCATATATCATAAACATTGATAGAACACATTTTATTGCATCATACATGTCATGCAACATGACTTTGTGTTTCAGCTAACATTTTACCCTTTTCAGGATGAGATTAAAAGCTATCGTTAACAACTATTCAAAGATTTCAGATATATTACATATACACTCCAAGACATGGAAGTCATTCTACTAGTCATTCAGACTTCATCAATCAGATACAGACTAGATACGATCCAAACACGGAAGCCATTCTATTTCTCATTCAGATTCAACTATTAAACTCAAGTTCAGATACACTCCAGGCACGAAAGTTATTCTGTCACTTGTCCAGATCCCAGTTACAGTATGGATACACTCCAGACACGAAAGTCATTCTGCTACTCATACAGATCTCAACTTCAGATACAGTCCAAATACGCTCCAGACACGGTTGCCATTCTGTCACTCATTCAGAATTTATCCCCAGCCCAGAGATGCTCCATACACAGATGTTTCTCTATCTCCCATTCAGAATTCAGATGCAATACAAATACACTCCAAACACATCAGTCATTATTATATTCATTCAAGAATCAAATATGATTACAGCTCAGATACGCTCCAGACACGGATGCCATTCCTTTGCTCATACGAATCCAATCTCCAGATACAACTCAGATACGTTCCAGATACGGATACCATTCTGGTGTTCATTCTCCTGATTTTCAACAAACAGTCTTAGATGGCATCTCTAAGCCCATCTCCAGCAATATTCTACCATCTCCAAATGGCATCTTTAAGCCCATTCCCTCATTTACATTTCGATGAGTGCAAATTTACGGGCACTCTAGTGTCCAATCATCTTTTACCCTCGAGTCACGAAAGGCAAACTCGCCAATCTAACTCTTCAGGTTCAAGAAGATTGAATAGGGGCAGCTGTTGTACCCCAAAATTTGCCCTCTCATTTTATCAAGATTTCCCCTCACAAGACTCTTTGAACTCCAGACAGGATTAGGGTTTTGCTCTGCTCAAGACATCTCCTTGCATTGATGACCTAAAATTAGGGTTTGAGTTTGCACAGGGATTTTTGGAATTCCAATGCTCAAAGTGACTTTCATACTTCATGTTGGACTTATAAGATTGTTCATACCAAGTTTTAAGCCTTGAATCAGATTTTTGCCCAGTCAATTGAACAGTTGACCTAAAAAATCAGCTGTATTGGGGAAAAAAGTCAACTGTGACCAATTTACAGTCAAAACTCATAATTTTTTATCCACATCAACATTATAGACCTATGTGGACCATTTTTTCAAGTTTGGACCATAACTCCTCAAGAAATTTGATCAGATCATCAAAAGGGCAAAATGGTCATTTTTAGTGTTTTGATTGTATAAGGGAAATTTCTGATTTTTCACCTAGCCAATGGCAAATTGGGTTCAAGCATGGATTCAAGGACTCAATGGCATCATCTTGACCTATTCACAAGGTTCAAAAGATCTCAAATGCATTGGATTGACAGATGAATTTTTCAGTCAACTGATCAAAATTTGATTGTACACTGAAAAGTCAAACTTTGACTTTTTGGTCAAAATCAAGTGCCAAGGGTCATTTTTCATCAAGATGTATCAAAACATGAAACTTGTTCATCAAGAAACCTAATTTTGCAAATTAGGGTTTAAGATTGAAAATTTTCATAACTTAGAATTTTTCTGTTATGAAATTTTCTTATTTTTTCCCAACTTTGCCCAACATTTTCACCACGATGCAATTGGATTCAAACAAAAATTCTAACATGAAAGTTTTAGTCCTCCACAAAGTTTACAACTTTGATTCACAAAGTTTTCCCAAAATAAGATTGGATCTCAAGTTATGATTTTTGGAACAAGGGTCCATGAAACTTTCAACTTAGTGAAATTTTGCCCTAGTTTAGGCAGGATTTTGACCTATCTTCATGACCATTTTTCACATAGTTCCACTTGGAATCTCCAAATTCATTTCCATGATGGATTGTAGAGAAAGTTACAAGCTTTCCAAAATGTCCAAGAACTCTCCAAAATCATTTATGGTTAAGGAGAATCGAAGATTTGAATTTGGCAAAAACTCACTTTGATCCATGGCATTTTCATGTTAACACAAGTTGCAAAATTTGTACAAACTTGCTTTGTACTTGATTACAGGTCTCTAAACCCTTCCACACTCAAAAATTGAATTCAAACTCATTGGTTTAAGGTGTTATTCTGATCAATAGAGGTTTACACATTGAATTAATCTTAAAATGGCAAAAAGGTAGCATTTTCGCTTTCATAAAGGCAACTTTATGTCAACATTGCTTCCCTTGAGCCTTGGACCTCTCTCTTTGCAGCAAAAAAGTTCCATAAACATAGGCAAAAGTACAGAAATCTTGTGCATGCTTGTAGATAGCCTGTACAGGCCTATCTTGTATCATTTCACACTTTTCTTTCAAAACAAGTCAACTTGCCAAAAGGACAGATCTTGAGTATCTGATATAACCAAGCTTGGTGACCATTCCAAACAAGTTTTGCACATTGCCTTGAGTTAGAAACACGAGCCATCCATCCCTAAAACATTCTTGAACATCAAAACACATTCCTCTTGCAAAACAGGGCAGCTTCTGCACTTTGAGTTCCAAAACAAAAACCACTCATGCGTTTTGCCCCAAACCACTTCCAACACATTCCATATAACCCATTTGAACTATCCCAACCATTGGCCCTTGACTGTAACTCCATTTGCAAGCTTCACTATTTCTGATTTCAGCTTGTGCAGGTTGACTTCTACAGGCTTATTCAAGCAAGCTCAAGGTAAACAAAGCATTGGGGAAGGTCAGAGGAAGTTCAAGCAAGCTCACAAACATCTCATGCCTCATTGAAAACCTCCACATTGCCATACTCGTGTTCAACTGAAACAGGTATTTTCCAACTTCCTATCTCTCTATTTAGGAATCATTAGGCTTAGGTTTGTGAATAAAAAATGTAGTACTCATAGCCCTTAAGCTGTACATATGCTTAGTTTTCATTTAAGTTAAGTGTGCTGAGAGAATTTGATTGATGAACTTCCGGAAAAAGTTAGGTTAGAAATTAGGGCCAGAGAAATTCTCTCTGGTCTTTGAGAGTTAGATTAAGTTCTTTATATGGTTGGAATCATGTTGAAAAATGCTATAACTTTCATGTTGTGAGTTTTTGCTTTAGAGCACGTATACAGGAGTTGGAAATTTGTACACAGGCGCGCGTTTTTTCTGATTCAAAGGTTGAAGATGAAGTGGAAATGGGTTGGGCTGGCTTGTTTCTGTTTTTGACACCCCCTGCCTTGCTGACTGCACCCCATGGCCCATTTGTTTTATATTTTCATATTATTTTCATTTCTTTTTATTTCTGACTTCATTTTATTTTTTCCAAATATAAAAAATTGCTAAAAAAATTTTCCTTAAATTTTCACATTTTTATTTTTTATTTTATTTTATTTTGACACAATATTTAGTTTATTAGGTTTACTATATGTATTTTCTCAAATAAAAACTTGTAAATAACATATAAAAATATTATATTTTTATTTTTAGTATTTGTATACTTAAATAATATTTTTTCATATATTATTATTTTCTAAACAATTGTATATATTTTTATATTTTATTTACTTGTACATAAATAAATAATATAATTAATAGATATATCTTTTTTAAAAACAAAATTTAGGGTTTTTACCCTTAACAAGAATAACTTTTTATGTTCTTTTTTTAACACATTAAATATTATATTTTTACACATAAAAAATAAACAAAAAAAACTTTTTTTTTTTGGATATTTATAATATATTGCGTATATATGTAATTGCTTGTTTAAATATTGTTTATTTATCATTTGAGCAAAGAGATTCAATTTGGTTGTAATAACTTAGGGTTTTAATTTCTTGCAAAATAATCCCCTATTCAAAATTTTATCCCCCTCCCCATATCAATGTTGTAATAGCCTAGATTACTTTTACGCACTTATGCTTTCAAATATGCCATGATAGAGATTAGGGTTTGTATGCAATATCCAAAATTAAAACAAATAGTTAGACCTAATGCAAGACATAAATGCATGAAAATGATAACACAATGCACACATGCACCCCTAGGGTTTCATCCACTTGTTGCCTTTAAAATGGCCATGGTATGCATGTTGAGTATCTTGGCAAACCAAAAACAAAACAAAAAGATCATAGTCCCTCGATGATGCTATCTTGGTTGCCTATACAAAATGATCTAGTCCCTCAAAAAATTTGCTAAGATACTTGGCAATATTGCTTTCATGGTCAATATGATTACCCGCGCCTGTCCCGTTTAACATCCAAATACAAGGTTGTTTACCAAATGCAATGGTAAAACAATAATGTAAAAGGGTTAAAAATGTATAGGAAAGATTTTTGAGTAAATAGGGTAGACAACTCTTAGTTACTTGATCAAAACTTGCAAAAACATCCTTGCTATTTTCAAACACACCTCACAACACAATTTCAAAACATTTCCCAAAAACAAACTTTCAAACAATCAAACATTGAAACATCTTTTCAAAAGACAATACACCTTTGTATACATTCAAACAAGAATCATTACAAAGGTTTCCACAATGATGGCCTCTTTTCAAAACATTTTCAAAACCACACACAAAGCACCATTTCAAACAATTGGAAAGCAAAAGCAAGTGATCTAAACAAGTAACTAAGAGCCCATGGATAACCATGGATGAAAAGGGTGCTTGCACCTTCCCTTTTCATAATCTACCCCCTGAACCCAAGAAAACATCTCAAAGGTCTTTCCTGTGCTTTTTGACCTTTCCTTTGGATAAAATAAAAAGTCGGTGAAGACTCTTGCTAAGCCGAAACATTTGCGAACACAAATGCAAAACCTTAAGTCAGTTCTCCCACCGTATCACAGTGGCCATTGACTATTTCATGAAGTGGGTTGAGGCAGCTTCTTTCGCTTCCGTTACCAAGAATGTTGTGGCCCGATTCATCAAACAGAATCTCATCTGTCGGTACGGTATCCTAGAGAGAATCATCACAGACAATGGTATGAATCTCAACAATACTATGACAGTAACCTACAAGGACTGGCATGAGATGCTACCATTCACTCTCCACGATTATTGTACCACGACGCACACATCAACAGGGGCAACTCCCTTTTCCTTGGTATACGGCATGGAAGCTGTTCTACTAATTGAAGTCCAAATACCTTCTCTGAGAATCATAAAGGATGCAGGGCTGAGTGAAGACGATTGGATCCAAACTCGACTTGACCAGTTAAACCTAATTGATGAGAAGAGGCTTACGGATGTCTGGCACGACCAGATGTACCAAAAATGCATGATCAAAGCTTTTAACAAGAAAGTCAGGCGTCAGGTATATCAGGTTGGTGACTTGGTAATCAAGTGTATCATATTAGCACAAGGTGATCCCAGGGGCAAATGGACTCCTACATACGAGGGACCATTTATGATCAAAAGCATATTCTCTGGTGGAGCAATGATCTTAACCACTATGGATGGCGATGACCTTCCACACCCTGTGAACGCAGACATATTCAAAAGATACTATGCATAAGAGACCCGCCAGGTTGACACACCTAGGCAAAACAAGGGCATCCCGGTGAACCAAAAAGGTCCAGGAAAAAATTAGGGATAAAACAAAAATATTTGTACACTCGGCAAGTTGAAAACCCGAAAGGGCGACTTGGGGAAAAAAGGGTATCCCGGTGGACTGTAAACCCAAAAGGGCAGTCCAGGCAAAAGCAAGGGAATTAAAGTGTATAACTATGTCCCGTTGGATCACCTTACAAACAACCTTTAGCTTCGACTGACAAACTCAACGGTTTTAATCAATCCAATCAACTTTGGATAAGGCAGCAAGTGGACAAGACGCTCAGAGACATGAAGGCTATAGCAGAATGGGAACCCCATGGGATTTTTGCACGTAGCTATCTTTTCTTTGTATCAAATTTTCATTTTTTACGACGACATTCTCTTACTAGGATGTTCGTCTCATTGTACAAAAATACTTATTCAAGTTAATACAAAGATATTCCTTTGAAAGTGCAAAAATATCTGTTTTTCTCTATTTTTGTGTTTTGTTTACAAAAACGTCCAATGATTTATTTTTGAACATATGCATTTGAACGTAACTACTGTTTACAAATGAACAAAAAAAGGAACATAAAATAGAAAGACAATCACTAATGGCTTTAAGAAATAGGATAATATCTTTAGACTATTCCATAAAATCCCCCAACAGTGTGCAGCTTAATGATATCAAGCTCTCTCACATCCCCGGCGGAACAAAACTTCCAGTTATCACTCCCCAATAAAAGCCGCCCAATTTATCACTCCCCAATAAAAGCCGCCCAATTTCTCAGGATTCCCCAATAGGATTTCACAAGCGATACACGGTGTTTCTTACAACAGAGTTTATTTCTCTAAAAAATGGAATCTCATCAACCCATCAGCAATTTCAAAACATGAAGACCTACACCCTTTGTACCCAGCGGTATTCGAGGATTTATCTTCCCCAGCAACACTGCGGCATAACAATTAACATGTCCATACATCGCTCCCATAAGTCATAACATTGACAGCACAAATACATACGACACAATCTCATTTATTTTGAGAAAATAATTACACCATGCATTTCATACATCATGACATTGCATACAACTAACCTTTCATCTTTTTTAGGAAAGATCAATAAACAGAAAATTATCAACAAATTTTCAATAAGTCAATTACAAATCAATTCCCAAGAAAGGATCGGTTAACCATCTACACAACAGATGTTTCTTTAAGACTCCGGCCGGTTCAGTTTAAATATCGCAACAATTTATTTTGATTATTTTCCTGCATCTGTCTTCTCTGGTTCAGATAAATCTCTCAACGATTTGTTCTGATTCTTCTCCAGATCCCTGCCGGTTCAGATAAATCGCTCAAAGATTTACTCTGATTATTTCTAGTTAAAGAATATTCAAGACCTCTTTTGGTTCAATTTAAACCCATCAACGATTTACCCTGATACTTTCCAAAGGAACCTTTCGGGTTCAGATAAGTCTCTCAACTATTTATTTTGATTCTTTCCTGCATGCACTTTCTCTGGTTCATCTAAATCGCACACAAATTTACTCTTATTCTTTCCAGTTAAAGAACATTCAAAATTTATTTTGGTTCAGTTTAAACCCCTCAACAGTTTATCCTGATACTTTCCAAAAGGAACACTTCTGGGTCAAACAAATCACTCCAAGATTTATTTTGATTCTTCCCAGTCAAACAACATACAAGACTTCTTCTGGTTCAGATAAGTCGCTCCAAAGATTTATTCTGATTCTTTTCCAGTTGAAATCAAGTTCAGACTTAGTACGGTCTCTGTCAACAGTCACCTTTGGATGGAATCTACAAGCCCATCTCTGGAAAATCTCCATCATTCCTCCAAATGGCATCTATAAGCCCATTCCCATTTTATCTTCGAGTGTAAATTTCTGGGCACTCTAGTGTCCAATCGTCTTCCACCTTCAAGTCACGAATGGCAGATCCGCCAATCTAACTCTTCAGGTTTAAGAAGATTGAACATGGGCAGTGGTTGTACCCAAAAATTTTCCCTCTCATTTATCAAATATTTTCTCACAAGATCTCCTTTGGTTCAAGACTGCACAAGGATTGATCAGCTCAAGACACCTCCTTAAGCAGTGATGACTGGAATTAGGGTTTGAGATTGCACAGGTATAATTGAACTTTCAATGCCTCATATGACTTTCATGGATCATTATGGACCCCCAAAGTTACTCATGTCAAGTTTCAAGCCTTGGATCACATTTTTGCTCAGTCAATTGAGCAGTTGACCTAAAAATTAGTTGTATTGGGGGTAAAGTCAACTATGGCCAATTTACAGTCAAACTTCATAATTTTTGATCCACGTCAACATTATAAACTCGTATATATCATTTGATCAAGTTTGGACCATAATTCCTCAAGAAATTTGATCAAATCATCAAAAGGGCAAAATGGTCAAAATTAGGGTTTTGACTGAGAAAGGGCAATTTTTATTTTTGACCTAGCAAATGGTTAATTGGTTTGAGGCATGATCTCAAGATTTCAATTGCATCATTTTCACCTAATGGCATGACTCAAAATATTGCTCAAGATCATTTGATTGATAGTTGATTTTCAGTCAACTAATCAAAAGTCAACTGTACACTGAAAAGTCAAAGTTTGACTCTTTGGTCAAAATCAAGTGTCAAAAATCACAATTCATCAAAACATGTCAAAATACGAAACCTTTTCATCAAGAAATCAAAAGGTCAAGATTTCATTTTGAAAATCAAAGTTTTCAAACTTAGAAATTTTTCTGTGTTGAAAACTTCATGTTTTTTTACAACTTTGAGCCAATTTTTTACCATGATGCAAGATGATTCAAAAGAAACTTTCAACATGAAAGTTGTAGATCTCCATGATATATACAACATTTCTTTACACAACTTCTCCTATAAATGCTTGGATTTTGAGTTATAAATTCATGAAGTCATGGCATTTTTGAATAAAAACTTAGAGAAATGTTCAGTAGTTTTGGTCAGGATTTTATCCCAACTTCTTGGCATTTTTTCATATAATTACAAGATGATTTTGTCAAAATGGCCAACATGAAAGTTATAGAGGGTGTTTCAAGCTTTCCAAAACATTCAAGAGCATGAATTTATCATATTTGAGCTAGGAGATCCAAGGATCTGAAGTTGGACATTCATTCTTGATTTACAAGGCAGATTTGTGATGAACAAGGAACAAAAATCTTAGCCATGCTGCATAATCTTCACTTGCAGGCCTCTTGACTTGAAAATCTATCAATAATCAGATGTTTACACAATTGATTAAACCATTATCCAAGTGGTTCAAGTATTGTCCATTGCATCTTTCCATTTTTGGCACAAAGGCACCATTGTCATTCTTGCAAAGTTCACTTTAATCATAAAGTCAATTTCTTGAGCCTCTAACTTGTTGTTATAATCAAACTCAACTTATACAAGTCAGAAAAAACATGTTTAAAGTGATCAACCACTTTAGATAGCTTGGTACAAGCATTGGAAACATGTTCTTCATGCTTGCTTCAAAAACACGCAAGATAACCATAACATGTGATTCAAAATCTGAGTTGTTTGAAGTCTCAAACCTTCTCTATAAATAGAGAGGCCAATCACAAGAGAAAGGGGCCATAAAAATAGGAGCGGAAACTAACACTCAAAATAATTTTTGCTGTCAAAAACCAGATTTGTACACAAAACTTCCATTTTTGAGCTTTGAAGTCCAAATCTTTGAATCTCATACCTTGCAAGTTTTCTCCAAACAAACCATCCAAACACTTCATATACACCATATATAAGTTGTTCAAACATAATAATAACTTCTCTAACATCATTACCACCATCTTCTAAACTCAAAAAATATACATTGCAATTTGACTCGGTTGGAGCCGTTCAACCATTTTCAGCATAATAAGAAGGTTGGATCTACTTCAAGAAGGTTCAAAGGAGCTCGATCAATCACTACTTTGCACCCGAAAACATACATACATGTTCTAAAGCTTCCGCTTCGAGAGATAAACTTTCTCAAACTGTGATATCATTATTCATACATCATTTGCTTTTGAGCTTAAAAGATATAACAAGACAGATCAAAGAGAAAAAAAACTAACAAAAAGCCAGACCAGAGGCTGACACGGGTGCCCGTGTCACACGACACGGCCCGTGTCAGCTTAATTGGGTTGAAAAACATAGTAAAATTCATGGATAGAGACTGACACGGGTGCCCGTGTCATAAGATACGGCCCGTGTCAATGTTACTGGTGCGTACACGAGCAGAAAAAAGATGGACAGGGGCTGACACGGGCGCCCGTGTCACGTGACACGGCTGTGTCAAATTGGCTGGAATAAAAAAATGTTGAAAATTCATGGACAGGTCCTGACACGAGTGCTCGTGTCCACTGACACGGCCCATGTCAGCTCAGGCACCAACTTTCTTGATTTTTTGAGATTTTTTAGCTTATTTTGGACATATTGTATTGCTTGGAAATGACCTAACATTATAAAACCTTTGTTTTCAAATGAAACCTCAAAAATATTTTTCTAAACAATTAGTTTTTTTTGTTAACTTAGACTTAGGTTTTTCTTCAATGAAATTAATTACAAAACCTTTTCTATAAAAAACCCTAAAAAATAATTTCTCTCACTTTACATCCTCTTGCATATTTTACTATTTTTGCATTATAAATTATGTAATTGTCAAAGTCTTGTAATAGTAATTAGGGTTTACTTTACTTTTCATCCCCATTTATAAATTTGTATACCCCCTCCCCTAATGATGTAATGGCGTAGTAATTTTACTTTCCGCAATTTTCCGCTTTTATATAAATGTTAGTAATTAGAGTTTGTATGGCAAGACTAAAATCAACAATAGCAAAACCTAATTCAAGATAAACAAGCATATAAATCAATACACTTGGACACTTACACCCCTAGGGTAAAACCACTTGGTTGCCTTACAAAAATGACCATATTATGCATGTGAGGTATCTTAGCAAAAACAAGCAAAATACAAGATCATAATCCCTCGATGACGCTATCCATGTTGCCTTTCAAAATGATCTTAGTTCCTAAATAAAATGCTAAGATATCTTACAAGATTTCTAACCATGGCTATACGATGACCCACGCCCGTCCCTTTTATGTCCAAAGATAGGGTTACTTACCAAATCAATGGTAAGATAACAATGTCAAAGGAAAGAGGAAATGAACATGAAAAGTCGGTGGCGACTCTTGCTAACTGCAACATTTGCAATCAAACGTAAAACAACTAAGTCATTTCCCCCACCGCGTTACATGCGCTTAGCGCGATTTAGAGCAGTTTGATGTGTAAAATAAGGAAGTCGCACTTAGCACGCTAGGTCCGCTTAGCGTGGTCTACTGAGATGAGTTTTATTAAAACATCTTTAGTTCATTTTTAAGTTATGGTTTTGGGAAAGTTTTTGCTCCCAACTCCATCAACCTTCATTTTTGTTATATTATCTTAGAAAACAACACTACGACTTTACTTATGAATGATTTGAGGTGGATTTCTCATCGGCCGACACTGACAAACTGGAAGATTTGTGGTTTATCTCTTCTCTTATCTTTGTATTTCTCTTTTGTTGGGTATTGTATGTATATTTTCTTTGAACTCGTGTATACTTGTCTCCCTTGGTGTTATATAAAATTTGCTTTACAAATCTTTGTTTTCTTTAGGTTTGCACAGTGTGAAAATACCATGGCATGACGAGAGGAAGTTACTAGCTCGCACAATAAGGCGTTAAGCTTACGACGCAAAACAAGCATGTGTTGTTTGTATTTGTTAATGTGTATGGTGACTTGTGTTTTAACAAGTTGAAATTGGACCTAATCTAAATTTCAAATCTTCACTTCTTAACTTGTTAATTCACTTTCAACTGTTTGTTTCGTTATGTAAATTTGCGTTTTTGCGCAAGCTTGTCATGTTTAGCATGAGGAAATTTGTATGTTGTAAATATTGTGTGTAGTTGAGTGTGTAGGGTGATTGTGGAGGTTGTTGTTGCTGTCTATTTTTTCTTCTGCTGGTGAAGCGCACTAAGTGCAATTTAGGCCGCTTAGCACACTCTCCAATGCTGCGCCAGTGAAGTTATCTTTTAGTGTTCACTTGGCCATCATTTTTCCCACTTTCAACTAGGCCTTGTAGTAGTAAATAAAATTAGTATTATTTTTCTAATTCTTTTGTGTTTGTCATTGAGCTTGTTGTGAATAACTTGGGGATATTGAGGTGATTTGTCAAATTTGATCGTTTCGACTTACGAATGCATGGTAATGATTTTGTTAAAGTTTTGTACACGTTCGAGGTATCTGCTTATCGCTTTCTATATTTTAGCATATTCATGATACTTAGACTTTTTACAATTTTTTTCCATTCATTCTTTTGTATACTTGTTCATTTGTGAATCACTTTAGTTCCTACCCTTTTTGTGAGGTAGCTTTCCATTGTTCATATATGCTAGAGACCACAACTCTTGTTTTAACTGGATTTTTTTATGTTTAATCTTTTGTATGTATTGATTGTATGAAAGTATGATCAAGATTAAGGTGTTGTACCCAAAAATTTTCCCTCCCATATTCATCAACATTTCTCATCACAAGGCTCTTGGAACTCAAGATCAAGCTAGGGTTTGCTCTGCTCAAGACACCTTCTTGCATTGTTAACCTAAATTAGGATTTGAGTTTGCACAGGGATATTTTGACCTGCAATGCACAAAGTGACTTTCATACTTCATGTTGGACTCACAAGTTTGTCCATACCAAGTTTCAAGCCTTGATTCAAATTTTTGCCCAGTCAATTGGACAGTTGACCTAGAAATCAGCTGTATTGGGGAAAAAGTCAACTGTAGCCAATTGACAGTCAAACCTCATGAAATTTGACCCACATCAACATTATGAACTCATATGAACCATTTTATCAAGTTTGAATCACAATTCCACAAGAAATTTGATCAGATCACCAAAAGGGCAAAATGGTCATTTTTAGGGTTTTGACTGCATAAAGGCAATTTTTGACTGTTTGACCTAGCCTAGGGAAAATCAAGCTCACATATGGACTCAAGGACTCAATAACATTGTCTTGACCCATTCAACAAGTTCAAAAGATCTCAAATGCATAGGATTGACAGATGAATTTTTCAGTCAACTGATCAAAATTTGATTGTACACTGAAAAGTTAAACTTTGACTTTTTGGTCAAAATCAAGTGCCAAGAGTTATTTTTCATCAAGACATGTCAAATTATGAAACTTTTTCATCAAGAAACCCAAAAATGAAAATTAGGATTTAAAATGGAAAAATTTCATAACTTAGAAATTTCTAAGTTATGAAATTTTCTTATTTTTTCCTAACTTTGTCCCATTTTTTCTCTAGGATGCAAATGGATTCAAACAAAACTTGCAACATGAAAGTTGTAGTACATGACAAAGTCTACAACTTTTAATCACAAAGTTTTTCCAAAAGAGGCTTGTATCTCAAGTTATGATTTTTGGAACAAGGGTACCTAAAACTTTTAATTTGGAGAAATTTTGCCCTAGTTTAGGCAGGATTTTGACTCATCTTCTTGGCCATTTTTCACATAGTTCCACTTGGAGTTTCAAGTTGAATTTCAAAGATGGATTATAGTACATGTTCCAAGCTTTCCAAATTGTCCAAGAACTCCTCAAATACCCTTGTGGTTAAAGAGAGTCAAATGCTTGAAGTTGGCAAAAACTCACTTTGATCCATGGCCAATACATGTTCATACAAACTTGCATTTTCAAATCAGCATGCTTGGTACTAGCTTGCAGGCCTCAAAACCAGTTTTCACTCCATAATTTAATGCATAACCATTGAGTTAAGGTGTTATCTTGGTCATTTGGACATTTCATACAAGATTAATCCTTATTTGGAAAAAGGTAAAATGCCATTTTTGTAAAGTTGCACTTTATGTCAAACCAAAATCCTTAAGACATGGGGCCATATCTCTGAAGCAAGATTCAATATACCAATTTCAAGAACCAAGAGAAAAGTATGCAGCATGATATAGGGCTTGTACAGGCTTGCATTGAGAACATACACACTCTTGCTTGAAAAAGAAGAAAAGTTGCAAAACATATGCCATCTCACACATCTGTTGAAACCAACTTACACAAACATTGTAGACAAGTTTGATACCTCCCAACAATCCAGAAACACGACCCTTCTGCCTCCAAAACCCCCTTGTACATAAAATCCCTGTTTTGCTGCAAAACAGGGCAAGCTCTGCAAACTTCAAGCCATAACCAAATTCCATCGTGCGTTTTGTCCAAAGATACTTCAAACACCTTCCAACCAACATATCTAAGCTATCCAGATCATCCATTGCTAGCTGTAACACCTCTAATAAACTTTTCCATTTTTGTTTCAAAGCTCTGCAGGTTGAGTTCTACAGCACGATTCAAGCTGTTTCAAAACAAGCCAAGCATTGGTAAAGCTTCCTTGGACCTCAGGCAAGCTCAAAAGAAGCTCAAACACCATTGAAGGTTGCTACATTGTCCAGCTCGAAGTCAACTGAAACAGGTATTTCATGAACTTCTATCTCTCTATTTAGGAATAGTTAGACTTAGGTTTGTGAATAAAATATGTTGTACTCATAGCCCTGAAGCCATACATATGCTTAGTTTTCATTTACATTAATCGTGCTAGGAGAATTTCACTCATGAACTTTCTGAAAAAACTAGGTTAGAAATTAGGGCCAGAGAAATTCTCTCTGGTCTTTGAGAGTTAGTTCAAGTTTTTTACATGGTTGGATTTGTTGTTTAATGCCCTACAATTTTCATGTTATGAGTTTTGTCAAAAAATCAAAGAATCAGGAGTTACAGTTTTGTACATAGCACGCGCGCAGGTTTGTTCAAAGGAAGAAGAAGAAGTGGATTCTGGGCTGGGCCTGGTTTCCTTTGCTTTTGGCACCCTCCACTTTTCTTTTTACACCCCCTGGCCCATTTACTTGAATAATTGTCATTTTGATGTTTTTATTTTTTATTCTGACTTTATTATTTTTTGTCCAAATATAAAAAATGCCAAAAAAATTATTTTCCATATTTTTCATATTTATTTGATATTTAATTTTATTTTACTAAGTATAAACATATAAATAATCTATTTTCTTTTATTAAAACTCAAAAATAATATAAAAAATATACTTATCTTCATTTATTATTTTTATTTACATTTAAAAACATTTTTTTGAATATACACATTTTTGTAAATAATTTATTTTTATTTTTATATATTTAATATATATATATATATATATATATATATATATATATATATATATATATATATATATATATATATATATATATATATATATATATATATATATATATATATATATATATATATATATATATATATATATATTTTATTTAGTTAAATAATTAGGACAAAAATACTACATTTTCATTTTTATTAATATTTTACACTAAAAATATCTTTTTTTTTTACAATATACTTTTATTTTGTATAAATTAATATATTATTGTATATAATTAATAAATAATACTATTTATTTAAGAATTAGGGTTTTTCCCCCCTAAATAACAAAAATAATTAAAATTGACATTTTTTTATTATTTTATTTATTTACATTTCACATTGAAAAATACTTTTTACATACATGAAAATCTTTTTGAATAATACATTTTATTTGATATTTATTAATTATATTTATTTAAATATTAAATATTGCCTTGTACATTCAATATGGTTGTAATAACTTAGAATTTAATTTCTTGTCAAATACCCCCAATTCAAATTTGTACCCCCTCCCTATATCATGTTGTAATAGTGTAGCATTTAAATTCTCGCACATTTAAAAGCTTCCAATTATGACATGCTTAGACTTAGGGTTTGTATGCAAAATAAAATCAACAACTAGTTTGACCTAATCAAAGACAAATATGCATGAAAAAACAAACACAATGCACACTTGCACCCCCTAGGGTTTCAATCCACTTGTTGCCTTCAAAAATGGGCCATGGTTGCATGTCAAGTACTTTGGCAAAATAAAAACAAACAAAAAAGATCATAGTCCCTCGATGACGCTATATGAGTTGCCTAAACAAAATGATCAAAGTCCCTCAAGAAAATTGCCAAATATACTTGACACCATTGCCATCATGGTCTATACGATGACCCGCGCCTGTCCCGTTTAACATCCTAACACAAGGTTGTTCACCAAATACAATGGTGAAATAACACTGTTAAAAGGGTTAAAAACATAAGAAAGATCTTTGAGCAAAATAGGGTAGACCAACTCTTAGTTACTTGATCAAGCTTGCAAAAAACATCCTTGCTATTTTTCAAAACACACTTCACAACACAATTTCAAAACCCTACTTTCAAACATTGAAAACTTTTCAAAAGACAAAAACACCTTTGTATACATTCAAACAAGAATCATTACAAAGGTTACCACAACGATGGCCTCTTTTCAAAACATCTTTCAAAACCACACACAAAGCACCATTTCAAACAATTGAAGAGAACCATTTTAAACAATCGAAAAGCAAAGCAAGTGATCTAAGCAAGTTGTTAGAACAAAGTTTGAATCTACTACCCTAAGTTAAAGTTTTGATGATAACAAAATGCAAGATTAAATAAATTGTATAATTCATATGAGAGATATATGCTACCTAAAAATTATATTGTGCATTTACAGAAACTCTGATGGATATCAGCATAAGAATGTCAACATCAGCATCAGAAGATGAAATATCATATGCCAGCATCAGAAGATCAAAGCATGTGCTTACGCTGAAGCTTGATGAACAGATCTGCGCCTAACATACTCTAAACTCTGATCAAGACCAAAACAATATCATCAGCACCTAGAAGCGTCAGAATAAGCCAAAGCCAATAACACGCTGAATTGACAAACGGTACTGTGCATTCAAGACACTTTATTATCAACGGCTTTATTCCAAGACAAAGATCTTCTCAATATGGAAAGAACGTAATGGGCATTGAAATGGAATAATTGACTACAACATATCTCTTCCAAGGCTTTGTAAACAAGTCAGTGAGAAATGAATTGGCTAATGCTCTTCAACTCTTTACACGCCTAAAGCAAATCATCTTCATCCTCACTCATACAGCTTGTTATATCTCTCAAATTGCTTACTTTATAGTTATAGCATCCTAGTTTCACATAAGCTTAATTTGTGTATTATCACAGTTGTGATATAAAGTTTTTGTAGAAAACATTCAACACACATAGTATTCATTTATCTGTAAGAAAGAAATTCCTTGAGAAACCGGTCTGTGGTTTAGACTCAAGAAGGCTTTAGCAGTTGTTAAAGTAGTTGTAATATTCAGTTGAATATAGTGGATTAAGACCTCGTTGGAGAGAGGCGAAATCACCTTGACGGGTGGACTGGAGTAGTTTGAGATCAAACGAACCAGGATAAAAATAATGTGTTGTCTGCATTTGATTTCAAGTTTTACAATTCAACCCCCCTTCTTGTGTTTTTCACTTCTTCAATTGGCATCAGAGCGCCTGGTTCTGAGCTAAATCACTTAAACGTGTCAGTACAAGATCCAGCGTCAGAAAAACACCATGGCAGGAACATATCAACACACCAGCAATGACAACAATGAAGATAGAGACAGATTCAGCGACAAACCTCCAGTCTTTGATGGAGAGAATTTTGATTACTGGAAAGACAGAATTGAAAGCTTCTTTCTGGAACATGATGTTGATCTGTGGGACATGGTGACAGATGGATACACGCACCCAGTGAATGCAAGTGGTCAGAATATTGACAGGAAGGCAATGTCTGATCAACAAAAGCGTGACTTCAAAAATCACCACAAGGCCAGAACTATTCTTCTCAGCGCCATCTCTTACGCTGAATATGAAAAGATATCTAACATAGACACTGCAAAGAGTATGTTTGACTCTCTCAGAATGACGCATGAAGGCAACATTCAGGTCAAAGAAACTAAAGCTCTTGCGCTCATTCAGAAGTATGAGGCATTCAAAATGGAAGAAAGTGAATCAATTGAAACGATGTTCTCAAGATTTCAAATTCTGGTGGCTGGTCTCAAAGTTTTGGACAAAGGGTATTCTACTGCTGATCATGTCAAGAAGATCATCAGAAGCTTGCCAAAATAGTGGAGGCCAATGGTTACAGCGCTGAAGCTAGCTAAAGATCTCAACAAAATCTCTCTGGAGGAACTTATCAGCTCTCTCAGAAGTCACGAGATAGAGCTAGAAGATGATGAACCTCAGAAGCAAGGTAAGCCTTTAGCTTTAAAATCTAACAGAAAATCTGACTCCAAAGTTTTGCAGGCTGTTGAAGAAACCTCTAATGGGTCCTCATCAGAAGAAGACGAACTTTCCCTCCTCTCCAGAAGAGTGAACCAACTATGGAAGCAGAGGCAAAGAAAGTTCAGGAATACCAGAAGATCTGATCAGAATGAGTCCTCCTCCAGATACAGAAGGTCAGACTCCTCCTTTGGATACAGAAGATCTGAAGGCTCTTCAAGAAGCAGAAAGCCAAACACCAAGGACATCATCTGCTATGAGTGGAACGAGCAAGGACACTACAAGAGTGACTGTTCAAAGCTTCAGAGGGAAAAGCCCAAAAAGAAGTTTGGAAGGGAAAAGAAGAAGAGTCTCATGGCTATATGGGATGACTCTGACTCGTTTGAAGCTGACTCAGAATCAGATGATGAGAGAGCAAACATAGCTCTCATGGCTAATATATCAGAAGATAGTGAAGCTTCTGAATCAGACTCTGAATCAGACACCAAAGAGGTATTCCCCGACTTTGCAATTAATTTTACTAAGGCTGAACTTGCTGAAAGCCTTAACGAAATTCTAGAAAGATATCAGCAGATCAGAGTTAAATTCAGAAACCTGAAAAGGAATCTTGATTCTGACTCTGATAAAACTGAGAGTCTCAAATTGGAAAATTCTGAGTTGAAAAATAAAATTTCAAAATTAGAAAATCTTTTACAAAACTCTCAGAAGGAAACAATTTCTGAAACTCCCAGCAGCGCTGATGAGATCATCAAGGAGTATGATCACAGCTTTCAGAAGTTCCTTGCTAAAAGCATAGATAGAAGCAAAATGGCTTCAATGATCTATGGAGTTAGCAGAAACGGAAAAAAGGGAATAGGATACCAAGGTAAGGTACCTACACCAAAGAATGCCATGGATCTAATTATTAAACGCACTCCTTTGAATTCACACTTTATGTATGGTCACACACATGACATTAAATATACTAGTAGTAATTATTCTGTGAAACCAAAATTCAACCAGAGTTTTGGTAAAACTAACAAATCAGGACCCAAGAAAATATGGGTACCTAAGGATAAAATAATACATGTTGCAGATATCTTTAGCAGCAAATCAGAAACACCAGTCATGGTACCTGGACTCTGGCTGCTCACGACACATGACGGGAAGAAGGCATATGTTCCAAATCCTGGAACTTAAGCCTGGAGGCCACATAGGCTTTGGAGGCAATCAGAGGGGAAAGATCATTGCCTCTGGAACAGTAGGTAATGGAAATCTTCCCTCTATAAATAATGTTCTATTAGTAGATGGATTAATGCATAATCTGTTATCCATAAGTCAATTAAGTGATAACGGTTAGGATATAATCTTTAATCAAAAATCATGTAAAGCTGTTAGTCAGAAAGATTGGACTATTCTATTTAATGGAAAGAGGAAAAATAACATTTATAAAATCAAACTTTCTGAACTGAAAAGTCAAAATGTAAAGTGTCTTCTGTCTGTTAACAACGAGCAATGGATATGGCACAGAAGATTGGGGCATGTTAGTATGAGAAGAATATCTCAGATTAACAAACTCAATCTGGTCAGAGGACTTCCTAATCTGAAGTTCAATTCAGATGCTCTGTGTGAAGCATGTCAGAAAGGCAAGTTTGCAAAACCTGCTTACAAATCTAAAAACGTTGTTTCCACCTCTGAGCCATTAGAACTTCTGCACGTTGACTTATTTGGACCAGTTAAAACTGCTTCAGTCAGTGGCAAGAAGTACGGGTTAGTAATCGTAGATGACTATAGCAGATGGACATGGGTAAAGTTCTTAAGACACAAGGACGAGTCACACTCTGTGTTTGTCACCTTCTGTAACCAAGTTCATAATGAAAAGGATATTAGAATCGTTAAAGTCAGAAGTGATCATGGTGGAAAATTTGAAAACAAATATTTCGAGTCATTCTTTAATGACAGAGGCATTCTGCATGATTTCTCTTGTCTTAGAACTCCCCAGCAAAATGGAGTTGTAGAACGAAAGAACAGAACATTGCAAGAAATGGCCAGAACCATGATCAATGAGACAAACGTTGCTAAGATCTTCTGGGCAGAGGCAATAAACACAGCGTGCTACATTCAGAATAGAATCTCCATAAGACCTATTCTGGAAAAGACTCCATATGAATTGTGGAAGAATAGAAAGCCCAACATTTCATATTTTCATCCATTTGGATGTACTTGTTTTATGTTAAATACAAAAAATTATTTGAACAAGTTTGACTCTAAAGCACAGAAGTGTATTTTGTTAGGATACTCTGAACACTCAAGAGGGTACAGAGTATACAATACAGAAACGCAGATTGTGGAAGAATCAATCAGTGTTCGTTTTGATGATAAGCTTGACTCTCAAAAGTCAAAGCAGAATGAAGTCTTTGTAGGGAAGTTGAATTCACAGGTTCTGAAGACAAGTCATCAGAAGCTCTCAACAAAGACACTCCTTCAACATCAGAAAGAGGCACTGCAAGCAATCCAGCAACATCTGCTGATCAACCTCAGAAAAGACTACCCAGAAGCAGCATGGATCACCCAGAAGAAATAATCTTAGGAAGAAAGGAAGATCCAATCAGAACAAGAGCCAGCTTCAGAAACTCTGAAGAATCCCTCATGGGACTTGTTTCTCTGATTGAACCTTCTTCAATTGATGAAGCACTTCTGGACAATGACTGGATTCTAGCAATGCAAGAAGAGCTGAATCAATTCACCAGAAATGACGTGTGGGATCTAGTTCCCAGACCAAAAGGATTCAACGTCATTGGAACAAAATGGGTGTTCAGAAACAAATTGAACGAACAAGGTGAAGTCATCAGAAACAAGGCACGACTGATAGCACAAGGTTATAGTCAGCAAGAGGGGATAGACTATACAGAAACCTTTGCTCCAGTCGCCAGGTTAGAATCTATCAAACTTTTAATTTCTTTTGCTGTTAATAAAGGCATCACTCTATATCAGATGGATGTCAAGAGTGCATTCTTAAATGGCTATATAGAAGAAGAGGTTTATGTGCACCAACCCCCTGGTTTTGAAAGTACAAAAAATCCAGAATATGTTTTCAAACTAAAGAAGTCACTGTATGGTCTGAAACAAGCTCCCAGAGCTTGGTATGAAAGACTAAGTAACTTTCTGTTAGAAAAAGAATTCACCAGAGGGAAAGTGGACACAACCTTATTCTGTAAGACAGTTAAGAATGACATCTTAGTGTGTCAGATTTATGTTGACGATATTATATTTGGATCTACTAATCCTTCTCTTGGAAGAAAATTTGCTAAGTGTGTGCAGGCAGAATTTGAGATGAGCCTCATGGGGGAACTGAAATTCTTTCTAGGAATTCAGATCAATCAAACTCCAGAGGGAACTTACATTCATCAGAGCAAATATGTCAGAGAACTTCTGAAGAAATTTGATCTTTCAGAATGTAAGTCATCAAAGATTCCAATGCATCCCACGTGCATTCTGGAAAGAGAAGAGGTAAGCAAAAAGGTAGAACAGAAGATCTACAGAGGTATGATTGGTTCTCTTCTTTATCTGACGGCTTCAAGGCCTGATATTTTATTCAGTGTATGCATTTATGCAAGATTCCAATCAGATCCTAGAGAATCTCACTTAACAGCTGTTAAGCGAATTTTCAAGTATCTGAAAGGTACTACTAATCTGGGTTTATTTTATAGAAAATCTAGTGATTACAGCTTAGTAGGTTACTGTGATGCTGACTTTGCTGGAGACAGAGTAGAGCGTAAAAGTACTTCTGGAAGCTGCCAGTTTCTGGGAGAAAATCTGATCTCTTGGTCCAGCAAAAGGCAATCCACAATTGCGCTATCAACAGCAGAAGCTGAATACATAGCAGCAGCAGGATGCAGCACACAAATGCTCTGGATGAAAAGTCAGCTTGAAGACTTCCAGATATTTGAGAGTAACATTCCTATACTCTGTGACAACACTTCTGCCATTTGCTTAAGTAAAAATCCTATTTTGCATTCTAGGGCTAAGCATATAGAAATAAAAAATCATTTCATTAGGGACTATATTCAGAAAGGCATTTTAAACTTAAAATTTATTGATACAGACCATCAATGGGCTGATATTTTCACAAAACCACTTTCTGAAGATAGGTTCAACTTCATTCTGAGACACCTCAGCATGAAGCTCTGCCCAGAGTGAAAATGTTTTAATTTTATATATTAACCTTCAGAATTTGTTTTATTCTACTGTGAACTTCTGATCAATCTTCTTTCAGAAATTTAGACATGCAGATTGTATCATATTCTATCCATAAAGATCTGAGCGTTTCATTTCAAGGATAGATGTGTTGTTCACTAAATCAAACAAGTGTCATCCAGTCATCAGCTAATTCCTGAGGCAGAACACGCGTGCACGCTTCTGAGAAGGCAAAGTGCTGATTGGATGCATTGAGACACATGTCATGGGTAACCGTTCCAAATATCTTTCTAAATCCCCTAAAACCAGCCAACATTAAATGCGAGTAATCATGATTTAATTTTCTGAAACGTTTATGTTTATGTTTTCAAAACACTTTTTGAAACCTATTTAAACGCCTTAAACATCATTCATTCATCTTTTACCGTCACTTACAATCTTCAAATTATTTCTGTGTTCTTACTGCGTTTTTCACTTCTTACTGTGTGTTCATCTTTTCTCAAAGAAACCCTTTCTCAAGCTTTTTCTCAAAAAAACCCTTGTGTGAACATGGCATCCTCTAGCATTCCATCTGTAGGTTCCTAGCAAGATACTTCTTCTGAACAGTATCAGATTCCTTTCAGAACGCTCCTCACTCCGGTCAAGAACTTGGAAGTTCTGTCAGAATTGATAGTTGATTTCAACAGTTTGAAAGAAAATGGCTTTGATTTGTATGAAGAAATTAAGGCACAAGGTTGGGAAAGGTACTTTGATAGGTTGGTGGGACCAACATTCCCCATTCTGGTTAAAGAATTATGGATACATGCGTCTTCCTCAACTCATCAGGTTACTTCGTATATCATGGGAAAGAAAATTGTGATTACTGAAGATCACATTGCAAGGCTGATTGGATACAATGGTGGTGGCATCCGCTGTATAGACATTGCAGAAAGGTGCTCAGATGTTGCTGTTATAGCAAGGCAGATCTTCACACATGGGGTCCCCTCCAGCAAAATAAGAGATTTGAAAGATCAGCACAGAGTTTGGGCAAAGATTATTCTGGGTTGCTTCAATCACAGGAAGCCTACAAGCTCTCCTGATTACATAAACATAGATCAGCAGTTTCTGATCTATTTTATTAATCAGAAGGTAAAGATTAATCTAACTCACCTTCTATTCAACCATCTGAGGACCAGCGTCAAGGAGACTAGAGAAGAAGAAAGGACTAAAAGGGATTGGATACCCTTCGGTAGATTGATATCAGATATTCTAACAAAGAATAGGCTGATTGAACACTTGACAGAGGCATAGGAAATAAGCTCTCTAGAACCTTCTGTTGGCAAGCAGCTGAATGCCAAGAATCTCAAGAAGATGAAGCTGATAGAGAACATTAAGAAGGAGCCCAACGTTACTCCTTTTGCTGAAATCTCCAGCAGAAGAATTCCCCTGGACGACTTCCCCATGTTCTCAGAGATTGACTCCAAGCCTCAAATAGTTCTGAGATACTTGGATGTGTGCAAGGCTGATGGAACAACACCCAATCTCAACATTCAAGATCTTCAGCAGAAGGCACCAGAGGTTACTCTGAAGAAGACTAAGAAGAGAAAGGCTGTATCAGAAGGATCGTCTCAGCAGACCCCAAAGAAGAGAGGTAATCTGTCTTCTGTTAATGTTTTAAATTCATCTGTTGTTCCAACATTTATTCCAACCCCAGCTTCATTTGAAATCCCAATTCCCATTCCAACCATTGATGATATTGAACCTGAGTTTGACCCTTCTGAGTCATTAACCCTCAGAAGATCCCGCACCAAACCTCATAATCCAAAACCTACAACCTCAACAAAACCAGAACTTGAAAAAGTTCTTTCTGAAATAGATCAACTCTCTTCCGCTCCCCTTACAGAAAATCCAAATCCACAACCAGAAACTCCCCATTCACCACAACCAGAAACTACACACTCATCAGAACCAGAAATTCCACAACCTCCATCTCCACAACCAGAACTTAATCCACCTTCACCTCAACACGTATCATCTCCACAACCTAAGTTTCAACACTCTGAGGCTCAAACCCCTGAACCTCAATCATCTGAATCCTCTTAACCACAACCCTTAGCCATACAATTTCCTGGTGGTACCACTGTTAATATCCCTCAACTACTATCCTCACCAGAAATTACTCCACCTAATACCCCATCCAGTCCAATAATCATTCCTGATTCTCCTACTCCCTCACCCAAGAAAAATCCAGATAACCACAACAAGACCTTCATTGATCCAACAGTCCTTGAACGCCTAGCTGCCATTAAAAATAAAACCGCCATTCCCAAACCCAAACAACCAGATGTTGGTTCTAGCATCTTGAATTTTGAAACAGACATGCAGAAGTGGATTTCTTCTCTAAAACAGGCTAATCTGGAAGTGATTGATCCCGCTGTTTCAGACCACCTCTGGACAAGCTTTAGAAGATGGGTATGCGCTGAAACCTTCAAGCTGCAGGACCAAAGCTATGGACAGACTCAACAGAACTTCAGCAATCTGCTGAAAGAAATTGAAGGTCTGCTGAAGGATAAAGTTTTTCTTCTGGACAATGAGCCTTGGTCTGAAAAGCGTCCAGCTTCAACAGTTCAACCAGTAGAAGAACAGACGATTCCAGCTGAAGATTTAAGTCAAGAAGAAGTTGTTGCAGAAAGCTCTCAGAAGCATCCTGATTCTGACACCTCTCAGGCTGCATTGGACAGGCAGACTCTTGAAGAGCTGAAGCAAAATGATCTTCGACTGCAGGAGAGAATGGATGAGAATGATCAACGAATGAAGGAAAGGATGGATGTTCAGGATAGTAAGATTGACTCAGTAGCCAGCATGGTGCATCAGCAGAAGGAAACCACTGATCAGATTAAGAACATGCTAGAAGCTTTGTTCACATGCCTTCCTCCCCATTCTTATATTTTGTTTCGTGATGTTTTCATTGTTTTCTTTACATGTTATCTATAATATTTTCTGAGCTCTGAACTGAATACAATCGTTTTTCTGCACTGATCGTTTTTAACTTCAATTATTTGCACTTTTTGATTGCTGACAAAAAGGGGGAGAAAGAATGATATTTTTCAATAACAGATTACTGAGACAAAAGTCTCAAACATTCTAACACTCTGATATACTTGAATGTTTCCTTGTTCTGCATAAGCTTACAGGTACAAGAATCTGATGAACTCCAATACACTGAAGCTCTGCTCTGATAAAGGAAAGATCTGATGCTAAAGGACTCAAGGAATTAAAGGGAAGTAATAAACTCAGGGGGAGTTTTTCTGATCATAACTCTGATACCTTTTTTTTCTATCTTCTTATTCTCGATACCCTTCTGTTTATCTCTGATACAATTTATCATTTGGTTATCCCTGATATCTTTTTTCTTTAAATTTCAATTGAAAAAAATCCGGTTTTTGTCATCATCAAAAAGGGGGAGATTGTTAGAACAAAGTTTGAATCTACTACCCTAAGTTAAAGTTTTGATGATAACAAAATGCAAGATTAAATAAATTGTATAATTCATATGAGACATATATGCTACCTAAAAATTATATTGTGCATTTACAGAAACTCTGATGGATATCAACATAAGAATGTCAACATCAGCATCAGAAGATGAAATATCATATGCCAGCATCAGAAGATCAAAGCATGTGCTTACGCTGAAGCTTGATGAACATATATGCGCCTAACATACTCTAAACTCTGATCAAGACCAAAACAATATCATCAGCACCTAGAAGCGTCAGAATAAGCCAAAGCCAATAACATGCTGAATTGACAAACGGTACTGTGCATTTAAGACACTTTATTATCAACGGCTTTATTCCAAGACAAAGATCTTCTCAATATGGAAAGAACATAATGGGCATTGAAATGGAATAATTGACTACAACGTATCTCTTCCAAGGCTTTATAAACAAGTCAGTGAGAAATGAATTGGCTAATGCTCTTCAACTCTTTACACGCCTAAAGCAAATCATCTTCATCCTCACTTATACAGCTTGCTATATCTCTCAAATTACTTACTCTATAGTTATAGCATCCTAGTTTCACATAAGCTTAATTTGTGTATTATCACAGTTGTGATATAAAGTTTTTGTAGAAAACATTCAACACACATAGTATTCATTTATCTGTAAGAAAGAAATTCCTTGAGAAACCGGTCTGTGGTTTAGACTCAAGAAGGCTTTAGCAATTGTTAAAGCAGTTGTAATATTCAGTTGAATATAGTGGATTAATACCTCGTTGGAGAGAGGAGAAATCACCTTGACGGGTGGAATGGAGTAGTTTGAGATCAAATGAACCAGGATAAAAATAACGTGTTGTCTGCATTTGATTTCAAGTTTTACAATTCAACCCCCCTTCTTGTGTTTTTCACTTCTTCACAAGTAACAAAGAGCCCATGGATAACCATGGATAGAAAGGGTGCTAATACCTTCCTTTTCTATAATCTACTCCCCGAACCCAAGAAAACATCTCAAAGGTCTTTCCTATGCTTTTTGACCTTTCCTTAGGATAAAATAAAAAGTCGGTGGCGACTCTTGCTAAACCGAAACATTTGCGAACACAAACCCAAAATCCCAAGTCAGTTCTCCCACCGTATCACACAAGGCATTTTTTGTTTGATTTTGATAATAACTATCTTGTCCAAATAGTCAATTCAAATTGGGAGTGTGTTATCATTAGTAACCCCTTTAAACCTTTTTGTCAATGTACATATTGTTTTTTCTTAATGCTTGTTCATGAGTGTTGAGTTCATCTTTTTGTATGGATGTTGATTCTTTTTTTTCTTGAATCCTCAACTATGATTTTTAGTTGAATTTTTACCTTGCCTTAGAAAGTAGGGAGTATTCACATCATGATGATGGTTGAATTCAAGTTGGGGAGAGAAATGTTTATGTATTATGTTGTGATTGTTATGAGGTTGTGATAGAAAAGAAAAAAAGTGTGAGAAAAGAAGAAAAAAAAGGAAAAAGAAATGTGAAAAAAAATTGAAAAGAAAAAGAAAGAAAAAATTCAAAAAAAACATTGAAAAAGAAAAACAAAGAGTTCGAATAATTGTGCTATTGTACCCCAATTTTTCCCCCTAAGATCCATTCATCATACCATGTTGATTCAATCACAACAAGATCACATTAGGGCTTTTGGTTCTTCTCCCTATCTTTAGCTTTGCTATTTGAGGAATCCCAAAGCACCTTGACTTGTTTTCTTTTGTGATCATGAATATTTTGCTTTGATTTTATTTCTAATTAATAAAATGCAATGTTAGTTTGTCTTACTTGTTAATAATGTAGGTAAAGGCAATGAGGTTTAGCAGGTTACTTCATGGGTTCCTGAGTTTATTTCCATGCCCTAGTCAATAAATTTTTATAAATTCAAACCTCACCATTGAAGTTGTCTTGGAATAAATGGCATGACAAGGCTTATTTTGGTTCAACATATTTCAAAGTTATCAAAATTGATTCAAAAGTACAAGGGGTTGAGGGAAGAAGTTCTCATGATTGGACAAGGTCTTGTTCCTATTGGTCACAAGAGCACATTTCTATCAAATTTCAAGATATGGAAGTGGTTTTGGTGGCTATGAGTCCTCATCATCATCCCCAACAACTTCTATTCACAAAGAAAGAATATTGGCACAAGAAGTTTGTTCAAACTTGTCAAAGTTCCTCAAAGCATTCTCTTGATCTAGAGGCTAGGGTTTTGAACTTCAAAGGAGCATATCTCTCTCAATTTTTGGTATTTTTGAGTGATTCCAAAGACATATTTCTATTCAAAGAGTTACCAACAAATCACTTCAAAAGTTCCAAGGAGTTTTCATGTGGAAGGAACTTGGTGAAGAAGAAAGATTACAAGTCATCCAGATGAATCCACAATTTTCCATATGTGACTCCAAATGGTCATAAATTGGTCAATTTTTATCACCTTGAATCCATTCTCTTTCCATGATGATCTTGAATATGTGTACTTTATTCCTTCTTTTATGTGAAAAGTGAGAAAATGGATGGAAGTTGCCTTAAGGATGCAAAAGATTATAGGTCATTTCATGATTTTTGGCCAACTTTAACAAGTCATAACTTGCTCAATTTTTGGAGATTTTGAGTGGTATAAGTTTCAAAATGTCATTCAAGAAATCTAATTCATTCCATATTTTTTGGTCAAGAGCAAATTCCAAGTGGAAGGCCATGTTTGGATGCAAAAGATTATAGGTCATTTTTGAAGAAGAACTTGAAATATTTCTAAGTATAGAAAGTCAACTTTTTTTCTTCAACTTTGACTCCATGTAACTTTTAGCTCAAGCATCCATTTTATTCCATTCTTTTTCCATTGCAAAACTTGTAACCTCATCTTTCCAAAGCATTAAGAATTATGCCCTAAGACCCCTTGAGTTGGAAATGCCATGGATTTGAATTTGGTAACTTGAAACTAAAGTTTCATCACAAGTCAGATTTTGTAATCTTTGTTTTGACTTCTAATCACAAGTTTTCCACGCGTTTTTGTTTCTAATCATGATTAGCAACTTCCCAAAAGTGTTTAGCATCACGAAACACATGATTTAGCTGAGTTTTGATCAAAATTGAGTCACACTTTCTTCATGATGCAGACCCACACAAATTCCTTCCAAAATGCATCATTCACTCTTTCTTTTGATCCCATTTTCTTCTCCTATAAATACATGAACTATCCCATTCGTTTTCCCAAGCTTAGAGAGCCAAGAACACCCTGCCAAAACCTCACACAAACCCACTTTTTTTTAATTCAGTTTCTGAAATTTAAGCTTCCTCTTCCAAAATTCTTTGCGCATTCATCATCCTTGAGCATCATACAAACTCTCCAGCACTTAAACCAATCAAAACGACCCATAATTCAAGCTATAGAAGTCCAGTTTCAGAGCTTCTTACTTGAACTTCGAAAAGGTAGAATTCTCCACCATTTGGATCCAAATCAAGCACTAATTTATTCTACTTCTTCTTCTAATTCTAATGTTGTTTACAATTTTTAAATCCATTGAGAATTGAGAGAGAAATCTCAAATTGAAGGTGCTCGCTATTTTGTGAGTTTTTGATTCATATCTCTCTCCATACCTTATATAAATTTGGCGCGATGGTTGTGTTAGAATCGTCTTGAAGAGACGAGTTCAATGATGTTGGCCTGGGATCCTAATTTTTCCATTTGAAGGATCTCACAAAATCCCCATTGCAGGGTGTCTGGAGGTTGAAGACGATGACATGTCTCGTCTCAGCTAATGGTAGTGCGCCAAACGTTTTAATTTCATTGGTTGCCCTTTTTTTGATCACATGTGCGTTTCACTAAGCTCCATATCAAGCACATCGCGTCTGGTCCATTAGATTAGCTTACTAACGCATTTTGACTATGATCTGATGGTCCATATCTTTTTGGTTTTATGTTATTTTCTGATTTTATATTTTTATTGATTAAATTTTCAAAAATTCATAACTCTTTTATTTTTTATCCAAAAATTATGAAAAATTCACAAAAATACTTTGAATTATTTCTGATCTCATGAATATTTTTTCACATTTTTATTTTAACATTTGGTATTTTTTATATTTTTTGTATTATTTGCTTTCTTTTAATTACTTGAAAAATACTTTCTGACATTTTTTAATTCTGGAAAAATTCATAAATATTATTTTGCACATTTTTTACTTTCTGAAAATTTTATGGAATTTTATATTGAGGTTTACTATTTTTGATCTATTTTATGTTTGTTTTAGTAATTTTAAATGGTTTAAAAATAGTTTCTGACTTTTAAAAATTACCAAATTTTTTATAAAAATATTTGGATCCATTTCTGATTTTTCTATGGCCTTATTTTTTTATTTCTTGATTAATTTGAACATAATTGATATTTTCCTCATTATTTTCTATTTTTAAACATTTTTTACCTTTTAATGTATATATTAAATATAATATTATTTTGTGATTATTTTTTGGCTGTCTTGAGTTGATTTTTTGATCATGACTTTATTAACATCATTGGATCTTGGGTATTGAGTTCAACTCCACCAAAATGGATGAATGATTTTAATAATAGTTTGATTAAAATTTTAATTCAAAAGTGGTTTATTCATTTTTTACCCTAATCCCTCTTCATCTCATCCCCTTCTTATTACACTAAATGTTGTTGGAGCATGATCTTTATATCATGTCTCAAAACAAGTGGTGCATAGATTGCTATTGACCGGCCTCAAAATAAGTGCGACTTCTATATAAGTCCACTTACGATTGCTTAACATAGCGCTAACTTTTGTCCCGATTCGAATAAATGATCATTCGTAGCCCAAACTTATGATTGCAAGCCCAAGTATGTTAATTTGATCTCTTTGATCCAATAACCTTGAGATTCATTGTGTGGAGGCTTTGGTTCTACCAATCCTCTAATGGATCTACAACACCTTTGGTCAACGCGGATCACTTAAACATCGTTGATCATTAAATGGTACTTGTGGAAATTCCAAATGGATGATATACTTGACAAAAAGAAAATGCAACTTGTTGTGTGGAGGCTCTGGTTCTATCAATCCTCTAATGAGTTCCAAATGCAAGTTTCAAGATAGTCATCCAACTAACCACTAATTATTGACTTGTTTTATCTTATGATTTTATCCTTTTTTATGCTTTATGTACTATTTACTTTTAATATTTTCATTTCATGCCATTTTCATCTTTGCTCATTTGAGCATTTATTTTCTTGCTATTTTTACTTTGCTCACTTGAGCTTTTCTTTTATTTTCTTAAGATACTTAATAATCAACATAAACCCTAAAAAAATCTTAATGGTACTTGGACTATTTGGTTACTATCCTTGGCATTATGGAGCATGAGACTTTTTCTTAGACTTAGGATTAGAAACCTTTACCTATCTTGGAGACCTTGTGATCTTATCCGATTATTTTGTCTGGAGTTCTTGAGGTTTACCTCAAGACATTGGGTTGCTTGTTTGTTTTTGTGTGCAGGTTTTTGTGATTACATTCTTTGTTTGTAATCTGGAATTCACCCGTATACAGCCGTTACTCTGCCCAATTTTTGTGAAGACTTAATACACCTGAAGTTTTGGTTCTCTCAAGAGGTCTAGTATCTCTTCTTGCTTGGTTTCAATCCAAATAATGGGATTTATATCTTGGATCATAATGTCAAGTTTTGGCTTCTTGTTGGTTAGATAGTCCTTATCCTTAGCTTTTACCTTATGCTTTAGGATAGCCTCTTCTTCTCCTCCCATCTTCTTTAATTTCAAAAATCTTCTCCCTCCTTTTTAAACTCTTCTTGTTTCTAAACTTGAAAAACTTTCATAATAAACTTGGACTTATGTCCATGATTTTTTTTTCAAAATATTTTCATAAATAAACTTCAATCAATTTAATAATACCTTAACATTTTTTGTGAGAAGACTAAAAGTCAATCAATCTCATTCCAACCATTTTTTTGCCACTTTGGCATTTATCTTTAAACTTTTCTCAAAAGATTAGACTCTTGTCAATCCTTGCAGTGATGTAAACAACTATACTTCTACAATATATAGTAAAGTGAGATATTTTCCACTTGGGTGTTGAGTGAGGCATTGTTGATTTTAAAATCCAAGCCATATCCTCCACTTTGAGATGATGCAAATTCTCCTTTCTCATGATTGTGGGTAGTAAGTATGTTTTCCACACAGACAATGACGATGATGTCTTATCTCTTAAAATTAACCAACACACTTGTGTTTTAAATTTTTAAAAGAGGAACTACGTGTACCCTGATCCCCTATTGCATGAAAGGTGGTACGTAGGCACTAAAGGTTCGCAATCGCGGTGGGTGCAAAAATCATAAAAAATATATACTTCTCTTCTCACCTCCACCATCTATTTCTATACAACACATTTTATAGCCAAAATATACAGAGTTTACAAAGAGGTTCCTACAGAGTACCGTAGATGTTTAGGGTGCTAATACCTTCCCTTTGCATAACCAACCCCCTTACCTTTAATCTTTCCCCCTCTTTGGGTTATTCGCTCTTTTCCCATTCCTTTGGAAAAAATAAAGCGCGGTGGCAATTTTTATTTTTGATTTGTATAAAGTCTAGTCAATCCAATGGCTTAGTCTTGAACATTTCTACCGCTACAGAAAAATGGCAACTTCACTGGGGACAAATTGACCTCTTGTTGGTACATCCCTAAGTGGGTTGATCCTATCTTTGTTTATATCGGTATATGTGCTATTTTTGTTTATGTGTTATACTTTGTATATATGTTTGTTTGGATTTTCCTGGTTTTCAGGGTGCTTGGTGATTACTCATAAGTACTGTACCCGGACTTGGGCAAACTTTAAGATAGGACGGGCGGTATAGTCATGTTAACTTTGAGGGAGTAATCCCAAAAAAGGAGGAATGAGATCCCCCACTCAATGGAGGCCCTTTTGACTGTAGTGTCGTTTACCGAGTAATCGGGAAGACATACTGATTTCGACCTCGGAGCCTGCTGAAACTGAGGATCGTAGAATACCAAACCCATCTTGGCCTTTTAGGTGTAGTGCGGAAGCTATGACGGAGTAATTCGAAAATAGTTGTCACGCGATACTATGCTCGGACGAGTCTTTCTTGAGAATATTACTAATTACCGAGTTAATCGGGAAGTTGGTAATATCCGAAGGAAGGATGTAGACTCTGAGAACCTCTAGAACCTTGTTTGGCAGATGATAACTTTTTAGACCAACACCTTATGGGTAGTACCTTCGACCTCATGCTCGTGACGTTGAACCTATGAACCCTATATGTGTGATCTTGTGTATGATTGTTGCATCATGCATCCATGCACTCATAAGCATCTTTTGAAGAAAACAATATTTCAAGGGATTTAAAGGTTGACTATTTGTGAATATCTCAGGTACTTTTAACCATGGATTCTGGAAAGAGAAAGACCGGGAAATACAGTTTCAAGGATCCCAAGATAGATGAGTTGGTCAGTCTAATTCCAGAGATCGAGTGTTCTGTAGACTTTCGGAAGAAGTATGGATCCATTATTGCTCTCATGAAGCTGAAGATGAAGGAGGATATTCTCTCAACCTTGGTCCAGTTCTATGATCTGTTGTATCACTGCTTTACTTTTCCCGATTATCAGTTGATGCCTACACTGGAGGAGTATTCTTATCTATTGGATTTACCTGTTACCAATCGTGCTCCTTTTACTGGTTTGGAGGGCGAGCCAAAACCACATGAGATTGCTGCTTTGATTCACTTAGGGAAGTCTGAGGTGGAAGCCCATATGACTACCAAAGGAGGGATTAGAGGATTACCATCTCAGTTCTTATTGGAGAAAGCGCGCTACTTTGCTAGAATGAAGAGTACGGTTGCTTTTGAGGCCATCTTTGCTTTACTTGCTTACGGATTGTTCTTATTTCCTAATGTGGACAAGTTTATCGACATTAACGTTATCAGGATTTTCATAATTAGAGACCCAGTTCCTACATTGTTGGGTGATGCTTATTACTCTGTTCATATTCGGAGTTCTTATCATGGGGGAATGATTATCTGTTGCACGCCTTTGTTGTACCGGCGGTTCATCTCTCATATGCCTCAGTCTGATGCTTTTTGGGATGTCAAGAAGGAACCCCGGTGGGCTCCTAAGATCATGGCACTTACTCACTTGGATATTGATTGGTATCATCGAGCTTATCAGGATGTGGAGATTATTGACAGTTTTGGTAGTTTCCCCAATGTACCTCTTCTTGGTACAAAGGGAGGAATTAACTATAACCATGTTCTTGCACGGCGACAGCTTGGTTATTCGATGAGGGATAAACCGAATAGTATTCATTTGAGTATTTTCTTTCTGAAGGAAGGAGAAGACTATAAGGAAGCTAGGGAGCAGATTGCGAAGGCCTGGCCTCACATTTATAAGAATAGTAGGAAGGATTTGGGACCTAGGGGTGCTGTTTCTTTGGAGCCATATCTTCAGTGGGTCCGATTGAGAGTCATTCAGTTGAAGATGCCGTATACTCGGGAGACACCCATGCCTGATCTATTTGTGAAGACCACTCATCCCTTATTAGATTATCTAGAAGAGATGCAACTTGCTTTGGTTAGGATGCAACAGGAAAGGGATGCTTAGAAGAACAAGTTCCAAACATTAGAGAGTTCCTACAGAGCAGACCTGAAGGAGAAAGACAATTTGATCGAGATCCTTGAGAGTCGAGTGGTAGAGTTTATGGAGAGGCAAGGGGATTTATTTTCCCCTAAGCCTCAAACAGGTGCTGATTGCTCACTTCCTGATTCAGATGATTGGAAGGAGGTTACCATCAGACACGTGGAAGAAAACTAGAGGTTGAGGGCTCAGATTGTCAGGCTCACAGGGAAGCGCCAGCGTACAGATTGATCTCCATCAGTTCTTTTTCTCAGGATTTTAGATTGTATTTTCATCTTGTACTTGGGATCATTGAAACTTGTAATCCATTTTGAAGTTATTATAATAAAAAAATTAGTATTTCAAATGCGTTATTACTTTGATATTTGCAATATGTCCATAAATTTTAAATCCCTTGAAATATTAAATAATGAAGTAAAAATAATCATGTGCATTGCATGTCATGCATCATATTGCACATATTTCTTGCATTTTTATGCATATCCAGGTGCCTTACCCAACTTTTTACTTTATTCAGCAAGCTGACTCATCACTACAACACTCGGGCTAATTTCAAAAAGAAGATGGACAACTTAGAACAGGAGAATCGCGAGCTGCACGAAGAAGTTTCTGCTTTGAAGGCCGGCTTGGCCAATTTGACTACTCTTATGGAAGCTCTGGTGGTTGCTCAGAATTAGCCACCGAGTGTTCAACCTCAACCAACAAGGGCAAATACTGAAGTTCTGACTGTTCCTGTATCCGCTACTCCGGCTGTTGTTCAAAACTGTATGCCTCAAGGTTATCCGTGGGGAATGCCAGAGAATTTTGCACCTGAAGGTTTCAATCTTGGCCCTCAAGATGCTTCAGTGGTTCAGACTGTTGTTACTCTGGCACCTCCTGTGGTGCATACTATTCTTGCTGCACCTCCTTCGGTGAATTTGGTTCCTTCCGTTAATGATGATATGTGTCGTCCTTTCCCTCCGCCGAGTGAATACTTAGGTCTTTATGACATAATGGATGATTTTCAAGAGCAGTTTGATAGAATGCAAAGAGAGATGAAGGCTTTTACGGGAAAAGAGCTATTTGGGCAGAATGTGAATGAGCTGTGTTTGGTCCCGAATGTTAAGTTACATGCTAAGTTCAAGGTCCCGGAATTTGAGAAGTATAAGGGCAAGACTTGTCCTCGTGCTCACTTGGTGATGTACGTAAGGAGAATGTCTACCCATACCGATGATCAGCGTCTGCTGATTCACTTTTTTCAGGATAGTTTGATCGGCGATGTGTTGAAATGGTATATGAGTTTAGACAACGCCAACATTCATAGTTTTAATGATTTGGGAGAAGCATTCATCAAACAATACAAGTACAATGTGGACATGGCGCCCGAACGTGACCAACTTAGGGCCATGGTTCAGAAAGACAGTGAATCGTTCAAAGAGTATGCACAGAGATGGCGCGAAGTAGCTGCCCAAGTGATTCCTCCCATGGAATAGAAAGAAATGACTAAGATTTTTCTGAAGACGCTGGGTGCTTTCTACTACGAAAGGATGGTAGCAAGAGCACCAAGTGATTTTACAGAGATGGTAGGAATAGGTGTTCGCCTAGAAGAGGCTGTAAGAGAAGGCCGTTTGATGAAAAGTGAAGGACCCAGATGTGTGAAGAAGCCATCTTATGGGTTTACCAAGAAGAAAGAGGGGGACGCAAATGTTGTTACACAAGAGAGGAGGGTAAATGCTCCTATAAGGAATTATCAGCGTCACCGACAAGTCGCCTCAGTTACTCCTGTGATGAGTGTCGCTCCGACTACCGTTGCTTATCAAAGACTGTCCCCAGGGGAACCAAGGGAATAATCAGAGAAGGGAGAACTATGACCTTATTCCTATGAGCTATAGAGAGCTACTACCGGCATTGATTCAGAAGAAGTTGGTCCAGACACGACCACCTCCCGCTGTACCATCACCATTACCTTGGTATTACAAGGCAGACCAAATGTGTGCTTTTCATCAGGGAGCACCAGGGCATAGTGTTGAGAATTGTTATCCTTTGAGGACTGAAGTGCAAAGGTTGGTGAAGTCTGGAATTCTATCTTTCAAGGACATGGGACCTAATGTAAAAGATAATCCTCTACCCAAGCACGGGGGAGTGAATGATGTGAATATGGTGGCCGGTTGTCCAGGCGACTTCTGGATTTTTTATATTAATCTAGTTAGAGGAGATTTGGTGAAAATGCACGCAGACCTCTGCGAATTCAGCTACTATACGCATGACCATACCGGTTGTGCTATTTGCAGTACAGATATACAGGGTTGTGAGAAGATAAAGACTGATTTACAGGAGATGATGGATGAGGGCTTAATCCATATAATCAGGCCTAGGGAAGAGTATGAAGAAGAAGTAAATATGGTTTCTGGATGTCCTGGTGAATTCAGAATTTTTGATGTGGAGTATTTGAACGAGGATCTCGTGCAGTTGCATGCTACCTTCTGCCGTACTGCTAGTTAGGTGGAACACCAATATGGATCTTGCGTAGTTTGCTGTCGAGACCCCCGAGGATGTTCTATTGTGAGGGAGGGTGTTCAGTTGATGTTAGACAATGGAACTATCAAGATCACAGGTCAGAGGGATGACTATCATGAGATTGATATGGTTGAAGTTTGTTTAATGGAAGAAGAGTCAGAGGAAGAGTATGCTTCCACGAATGAGTATTTCTCTTCAGAAGAAGATTTGTTTTCCAGAAATGACTTTTTGATAACTGATTGTGTTGAAGAAGGGGTAAACGTCATTGTGCCTTGTTTTGGTGCACCCGCTCATTTGGTAGTGGAGTACCATAGCAAACCAGTTGTTACCCCATTGGTAATTAGTTTGCCAGGTCCTATTCCCTACAAATCAGATAAGGTTGTTCCTTACAAATACAACGCTACAATCTTAGAAGATGGGGTGAAAGTTCCCATTCAGCCAATGCTTAATGTTGGAAATATAGCTGAAAATAGCAGGGTGACCCGTAGCGGTCGTGTGTTTGCGCCGGTTGTTCGGAGAGATGTTGTTGCTGGGAAGAAAATTGATGAGAATGATGAGCCTAAGAAGGCTACAAGAGAGACTAGTGGAGCTACATTAGATAAAGAAGTGGATGATATTTTGAAGATAATTAAGATGAGCGACTACAAAATTGTAGATCAGCTACTGCAGACTCCTTCAAAGATATTCATCCTAGCTTTATTGATGAATTCCTCCGCTCATAGAGAATCACTGATGAGAGTACTAGACCAAGCTTTTGTGGAGAGTGACATGCCATTAGATCAATTAAGCAGCGTAATTGGAAATATTACGTCATGTAATAACTTGAGTTTCTGCGATGATGAATTACCAGATGAAGGGAGGAATCACAACCTGGCCCTCCATATATCTATGAACTGCAAGAATGATCTGTTGTCCAATGTGCTAATTGATAATGGATTCGCGTTGAATGTTATACCAAGGAGTACTCTCATGAAGTTAAAATATCAAGGAACACCTATGCGCCCGAGTGGCATCATTGTGAAGGCATTTGATGGGTTGAGGAAATCTGTCATCGGTGAAGTGGACTTACCCATCCATATAGAACCACATTTGTTCCTGATAACCTTCCGGATCATGGACATTATTCTCGCATATAGTTGTTTTCTAGGACGTCCATGGATACACAAAGCAGGGGATGTCTCTTCAATTCTGCATCAGAAGCTAAAGTTTGTGCGTGAAGGGAAGGTAGTGATCATAAATGGGGAGCAGGCATTGTTGATATCCAATCTATCTTATTTCAGTATTTTAGAAGCGGATGCGGTTGCTGTTAGAACCCAGTTCCAAGCCCTATCCATTGACAACATAAGGAGAAATGAGAATTATGTGGTTTCGCTGAAGGACGCGCAGCAGGTTGTGCGCAATGGTTATAATACAGTTTGGGGACGGCTTGTGGAACCACCCGTGAACAAGAATAGAGCTGGTTTGGGTTTTTCTTTGAAGAATGGCAAAGGAGAAAGTTTGAAGTCAAAGTCTACTATGAATAGTTATCATGATGTTTTCTGCAGAAGAGGCTACCTACATCCAATTGATTCTGGAATTAATATTGTTGAAAAGGACGAAGCAGAGCAGGAAGTACCGAATTATGTGACGCATGGAGTCAGAGTTCAGAATTGGGTCACCATTAATGTTCCTTCTTGTATACATGTGTTGTACCCCAAAATTTTCCCTCCCATATTTCTCAAAACATTGCAAGAAAAATCTCCAAGTGGCTCAAGGTTGCTCAAGAGTTGGACAAACAAGCTATCTCCTAGGGCAGTCAACCCCAAATTAGGGTTTTGTGTTGCATCAAGATCTTTGAATCCATATGACCTCAAATGCTCCCCAAATGTCCTAATATGTTCTCAATATCATCCATGTCAAATTTCAATCCTTGCAGAGGGAGTTTGCTCATTCAATTGCTCAAGGGTCCAAAAATCGACTATGCTAGGGCAAAAGTCAAATGTGACCTATAAACAGTCAAACTTCAAGATTTTTTGAAAAAATTCTCATTTTGAAGAATATTTCATCATTTGATCAAGGGTTTATCATGATTCATCAAGGATTGCTCAAAATTCATCAAGACTCAAAAGTTGCTAAATTAGGGTTTTGTAGGAAAAGTCAACCCAACTTTGACCAAGCATAACTTTCTCATAATTTATGATAAATGACCCATCCAAAGCTCATTTTGAATAGGATTCAATTTCCTACAATCCATCTTCATACCCCAAGATCAAAAAATGCACTCACAAGAAGTTATAAATTTGGACACTATAGGTCATTTTTGAAAGTCAACAAAAACACCTTTTTAGCCAAAGCTTATAACTTGAGCATGGAATATCAAAATGAGATGAGACAAAAAGAGTTGGTTAGAGGACATCCCAAGATTTATAAAAAGTCCAAGAACACTTCCAAAAGTTTAAAATTGAAGAAGTCATGAATTGTTGAAGTTGTACTTTTTTGCAAAATTGCCAAAAGTCAACTATCCCCAAAACTTCAAATTTTGTCAAATGGGCTCATTCTTTTCCACTTTATTTGAGCTTGCATAGTTGCCCACGTGTCCTAGCTTCAGCCATGAGCCCATGTTTTATTTTTATTATTTAATTTGATTTTTAAGTGAATTTATTCATTTTAAATCAAATAAAATCCAAAACTTTGATAACATAAGATTTTTCGGCTGTTTCAGGCTTTGATTACCATCATTATCATCATCAAACTTGAATCAAACAAAATCATGTGCAAAAAGATTGAAATTGGAAAAATTTGGAAGGTTTTAAAGAAGAGATCAAATCAAATTTATTTGCATTGATATGAAGGGATTCAGTCCATGATTCTTACCCTAATACACTACACAATACCTAAGCAAGCCAGAGGATACGAAACAAGTGTTGGCAAGTGCAGAGAGAGGCAGAATCAAAATTGGAAAATTCACCAAAAAGTGAGAGATCAAACTCCAAGTTAGAGGCGTTTTCAGGACTTGGGACTTGTCTCAATCAATTGCTGATCACCTCCAGGAGCTTTTACAATCCATACCACGCGTTTTCAAGCACTTTAAAGCACTGTAAGTACCTCGCGGATCCACTTTCTTCTTGAAATCGTAACTCATTATTCTGGCATCATTTGAATAAAGTAATTGCATATTTGTGATCACAAGAGCATTTGCAAGCTTTTTGTATTAGTGAATTTCATTTATATCATCTGTAACAAGAATCACCATAGTTAGGGTTCTTGGAGCCTTTTTGGGGTTTTATATTTCAGGAACAATTGATCCACGTGAAGGGTATGGTTGTAATCACGAGGAGATGACGAGTTCAACCATGCCCTTGGAATTCATTTTTGTGGCCTGAGAAGGATTTTTGAGATGGGCCACCTTGTAGCTACGGACTCCTGTCCGTTGGTATAGGCAGTGGGACTTTTGGCCACGGTTGGGAGGTCAGGGATGATGCGTGGCATCCATCCACTGGCTAATTCAAATATGGCGCACATTTTATTTTTTTTCTGACCAATAATTGTCTTTTTCTTTTATTATTATTGTTTTGTATTCATATAACAAAAGGATCAACATGGCGTGGTGGCAAGCAAGCGAAGCAATTTCCTTCAGGACCTGGGTTCGAGTCCCAGGTCCCCCACTTTCTTAATAATTTTGTCTTTCAGGTATTCCCATGCACGTTTCAGCTTGCAGTGCACCATACTCCCTCATACATCCAAGAGACAGATGGCCAATGGCCAGATCAATGCATGCGCACAAGATCTGTAAAGTCAAAACAAGGCCAGCACTAATGGCCCTTCCAATTGCTATTCATACTCCCAAATTCAGGCTCAGACCCCTCCTCTCTTCTATTTATTTATTTTATTTTATTAATTGTTTTATTATTTTTGTTTAATTTCTAACCAATCAAAATTCTTTTTCTCATAAAATAAAAATCACAAAAATATTTTTTATATTTAATTAAACTTTAAACTTTTATTTTTCTTAATAAACACTAATTAATTAATTTAGGTTTTTTTTTAATTCTAGAATAATTTTAACCTATTTTGTAAATAAATAATTAATTAGACTTAATTAGGTATTAACCATTAATTTAATTAATTTCATTTTTCTTTCTTAAAATAACAAAATCAAAAAATATGTCACAATTAATTTTTCATTTAATTAATTTGTTAATTTAATTTAGTAATTAATTTAGGATATTTCTTTCTTAAAATAAAAAACAACAAAAAGATATTTTCTTTGACCAAACAGGTCAAAACCCTAATCATGCACTCGATTTAATTCCCCGCACGCGTTACTTATTTTTATCCAACAATGTACTTGTTCCCGGATTGTAATAGTTAAATAGGACTTTTAATTATTTTTATCGCTTTATTTATTTTTAAAGGGTTTGTCTTTGGCGATGTAAATACCCGACGCCTTGTAATTTAAATTCCACATTTTATTTCCGCAAATTATAACTGTTAGATGTTTGATAATAGGGTTGCATGACAAGACTGAATGTTTTAACCTAAAATCAACTTAGATCACCCTTAACATGTACAAAGATAAAAATAACTGAAAACTAAACACTCGCACATGCGCACTCTTAGGGTACACCCCACTTGGTTGCCTTCGTACACAGTCATTGAGTATAGGTCGTTTTAGAGGTCGTTCTCTTGTCTAAAAGATCATAGTTGCCTCGAAACGGGTGCCTCGGATATTATTGCCTCAAACAAATGATCTAAGGCATTAGTGTTACCGCTAAGGCGTCCTAACATTGCTTTAGTGACCGTATGTCCCTCATTCGAATTGACCCCCAAACTCCAACGACGGTGCTACCTACTCACTAATAGTGGGATAGCATTGTCTAAAGGAAATTAACATATAACGATTCCTTTTTCGAGTAGGTAGATAGTTCTTAGATACTTGCTCATCCAAAACAAAACAAATTTTTCACACTTACACTTTTACAAACAAAGTTTTAAAAAAAAACTTCATTACACTCTTGAGGACAGAAGCAAGAGTTAAATCGAAGTTAAAACAAAACTTTTCAAAACCTACAAACACAAAGAAAACAATTTTGAAAACAATGAGCAAGTACCTAAGAGCCCGTAGATAACTACGGATAGAAAGGGTGTTAATACCTTCCCTTTCTATAAATCTACCCCCCGTACTTAGAAAATCTTAAAAAAGGAATTTTTCTGTGCTTTTTTCCTTTCCTTGTTGGATAAAATAAAAGTCGGTGGCGACTTTTGCTTACCGCGACATTTTGCAAAAACAAACGCAAAAAGTAAACCAGCATTCCAGAAAACAGTTTGTTCTTCCACGGTATCACAGAATTGGCGACTCTGTTGGGGACTTAGTAAGTGGGTGTACCTTAGGAATAGTTCATCATAATGTTTTCAATTGCTTGATTTGTATGCTTTATCTTTGTGGACTTGTATCAGAGTTACTATAGATCCTAACCCGGATCTGGGGGATACCCTTTAGGTAAGTAGCAATAAACTGTGAGGGAACTGTACGGTGTAGACCGATACGGTTGAAGCAGTAGCTATGTTGGTGTGGCACTTTAGTTTGTACCGATATCCCTTGTGGCGCAACGAGGAGAATATGGGTCTTCTAAGGGGTCATTAAGCACCAACTGACCTTAGCACCTATAATTGACCAACTTGGCCATAGAACAGTAGCAGTATGCTACACTCGTTGAGACCAAACTCTCGCGATGATTCCGGCCGCAAGAAAAGGTTGCTAAACTGGAATTATGACCGATCAAGGGTGTTCAGTGATATTTAGATCCTCTAGAACCCGATTACTATTTCTAGGACAGGTTTGAACCAACTGAACTGAAAGAGGGTAGTACCTAAGCTCCTTGCCAGCCTGAAATCTAAGGGCTATCTGTGTGACTTGTTTGCCCTTAACATGTTTGCTATTTGTGGATACTTGTGGTGTGTTTTCTATCATGACATCATGACATCATGATATTGCATGCATCTTGCATTGGACTAACCTATTTCAAAGACAGGATGGATTCATCTTTGTTCTATTTTATAGGTCATGGCACCCATGCATAGAAATACTATTCGGATCAACTTTGTCCAGATTCCCACTCAGCTTAAGGAATTGGTTGCAAATATTTCAGATACTACCTCCTTTATCAGAAGACATGGTCACCTCCTGGGTTTGGTCACTTCCAAATTGGACGAGCAGATGATGAGTGTCTTAGTCTAGTTCTTTGATCCACTGTACCATTGCTTTACTTTTCCGGACTACCAGTTGGTCCCTACCTTAGAAGAGTTCTCTGATCTGCTTGGTATCTCTATTCTGGAGCAGACCCCGTTCACAGGTTGGGAGAAAATCCTTAGGCCGGAAGAGATTGCTTCAGCCCTCCATCTGACAAAGGCTGAGATAATGTCTAATTGGGAAACTCGTAGTGGAACAAAGGGCTTCTTGACTAAGTTATTGGTTGGTAAGGCTAATCAGTTCTGGGACAGTTTAGACTTCCAGGCATTCGAGGACATCTTGGCTCTTCTTATTTATGGTCTGGTTCTGTTCCAAACTCAGATGCTTTCGTCGACGTGAATGCAGCGAAGATTTTCATGGCCGGTAATCCTGTACCCACTCTCTTGAGTGACATTTTGCACTCTCTTTATGCCCGTACTGCTCGGAAACGGGGAACCCTTATGTGTTGTGCTCCATTGTTGGCGAGGTGGTTTATTTCTCACCTCCTTAAATCAGTTTTGAAGAACAAGGAAGACATGGGATGGGCCCATAGGATTATGTCTCTCTCTCATAATGACATCATTTGGACCATCAAGGGCATGGAAGATGTGGCTATTATTGATCGTTGTGGGGAATACCCCAATGTCCCACTTATAGGAACCAATGGAGGGATTACTTATAATCCGTGTTTGGCCTTACGTCAGTTTGGGCGAGCCAGGAGGGAAGGACCTCATGAGTTACTGATGCCGAGCATTGTCTTTGATTTCCAAGGGGATAGTGACGAGCAACGCCGCAGGTTCATATGAGCTTGGGATAGAGTTCACCGATCTGATCTGCATGAGTTAGGTGCGAAGACTTCTCTTCCGATGGAGCCATATCTCTGATGGGTTCGAATCCGTGCCCAAAAGCTGGGAATGCCGTACGAAGCCGTCCTGCCTATAATTGTTGAGGTTGCTGATGAAGAAGGGGTTCCTCCTACCATCCTCCATCCTTACATGCCTACTGACATTGGGGAATTAAAGAGATCATGGATGTAGCTGAGAGAAGAGCGGGATACTTATAGAGAAAAGTATCACGAGCAAGAGCAGAAGATTCAGAAGTTGACAAGGCAGCTGGAGAATGAGCGGATCCTCAATGACTATGTCTGCATCGACAAGAAACGTCCACGGGAGCACTGATTGTCTTTTTGGATTATTTCTAATTTTGATTTACTTTTCAGTTTTTCTTTCTTGTAACGCCTTAAAGGCATCTGTTGAACAATTGAATTCAAAGTTTATCTAATAAAAGTGTGTTTCATTTTGGTTTACGAATTTGAATCTCTTGACGTCTTTGAAATCATATCATATGCATTTCATTCCCATGCACCTCATAACAGGTACCCTTACAGGTTTTCTCATCTTCTTCGTTGTTTATTTCAGCACTCATCATGTCTTCTGAACCATCAACTGAACAAGCAATCAAGGCTCTGCAAGCTCAAAACGCCCAGTTCCAGGAATTGTTCATGAACCTGGCTAAGGGTCAGCAAGATCTGGAGGCCCTTATCTTGAAAGAGAAGAAGAAGAAGAAGAAAAATATGGTCCTATTTAATATGGGTCGCAGATTCGGAAACGATTTGAGAGAAGAGGCTGATTTGACCCACTCATCTGGAGGGGGAGACAATCAGGAAGAAAGGAGGGCTCCTAGCCCTATGGTTTCAGACAACGAGACCGACTTTGACGAAGACCAGTATCCTCCAGCTGAAGATATATATAAGCAACTGGAAGACCGGTTGAGCGCGATGGAAGTTCAGAAAGTGCCTGGTCTGGACTTTGGTGATTTGGGTATGTCATCTGGGGTGGTAATTCCCCACAAGTTCAAAGCACCAGCCTTTGCTAAGTACGACGAAGTTTCTTGTCCGAAACTGCACCTCTGGTCGTATGTTAGGAAGATTCAGCCATACACCACTGACAAGAACCTCTGGATCCACTTCTTTCAAGACAGTCTCTCAGGGACTCAGCTTGAATGGTTTTATCAGCTGGAAGGAGCTAGTATCCGTAATTGGGAAGATTTGGCCGCTGCTTTCTACAAGCAGTACCAATACAATGCCAACCTTGCTCCCACGCGTACCCAACTCCAGGGTATGTCTATGGGTGCAGGCGAAGGTTTCAAAGACTACGCTCAGAAGTGGAGGGACCTTGCTGGAAGAGTGCAACCACCCTTGGCTGATAGGGAGCTAGTGGATATGTTTCTGGGGACCTTATCTGTCCGTATTTTAACCATCTGATTGGAAGTTCTTCGTCCGGGTTTACAGAGCTGATTATGACCGGGGAAAGGATTGAGGCTGGTATCAAATCTGGTAAAATACAGAAGGGTGCTTCGTCAAGCACCAAGAAGAAACCTTTTAAGAAGGAGTCCAGTGTTGTTTACAGTTCAAAGGGCCATAATAAACCTGAACGCCGCCAAACTGTTAATGCGGTGGTTATATCAAGACCTGTTGTTGCTCCTCAGCGCAACAATCAGCCAAGGGCCGAGAGACCGCGAAGACAATTCACTCAGCTCAACATGACTTTATCCCAAATTCTGCCACAGTTATTAAAGACCAATCTGGTGATTCCAAGGGAAGCCCTAAAGAATCCAAATACAACATCACCGATGTACAATCTGAATGCTCGTTTTCCTTTTCATTCTGATAGCCCGGGGCATGATACGGATAACTGCTGGGTCTTGAAGAACAAAGTACATGATTTAATTGATGCCAAGGAGATCGAGTTCGGGGCACCAAAAAAGCCTAAACATGACGCAGGGGTGAATGCTATCGGGGATGACGATAATGAAGAGTTTGATATTGACAGCTGATATACCCAACTGCCGATGGTGGATAAAGCAACTGGACAGCAAAGGACTTCGTCCCAATTTCTTTTATTACCCAGTAATGAGACTTTTGTTTTAAGTGTGTAATAAACAATGTTTTAAACTTAACGGCCCGGTGTCTTACCCGGGGCACCGTGGCTTCATTTGTGAGGGCTTTATGTGTGTCATCTACATATATCATTAATAAAAGCATTGGACGTTTTTTACATTTCAAATTTTGTGCTCCTTGTTTTTCTTTTATTATATATTGCAAAACAGCTATTTTACACACACTCACATATACAGGTCTACATCCACTCTGGATCTCACTGGTAACAACTCTGCTACTGCCAGTTATGACTTCAAAAGTCTGATCAACTTAGCCGAAGACGAAGGTGAAGATGATTGCGAAGTGCTTGGTGAACTTGATAGACTGTTACTTCAGGAAGAGAGGGTTATTCAAACGCATGAAGAGCTTGTGGAAACGGTAAATCTGGGTACAGAGATAGACAAGAAAGAGGTCAAGATCGGTGCAAATTTGGAGCCTAGTGTTAAGCAACGGCTGATTCAGATGTTGCGTGACTATGTTGAGATCTTTGCCTGGTCTTATGAAGATATGCCTGGATTGGATGTTGATATTGTGGTTCACCGCCTGCCTACCAAGGAAGACTGCCCTCCAGTGAAACAGAAGGTTCACCGAATGCGCCCAGAGATGTCTGAGAAAATCAAGGCTGAAGTTATGAAGCAGTTTGACGCCGGTTTTCTAGAAATTACTTCTTACCCATAGTGGATGGCCAACATGGTACCAGTGCCGAAGAAGGACGGTAAAGTTCAAATGTGTGTTGATTATAGGGATCTGAACAGGGCGAGCCCCAAGGATGATTTCCCTCTGCCTCATATCTAAGTTCTGGTTGACAACACCACACAACATAAGGTCTTCTCCTTTATGGATGGTTTCTCCAGTTATAATCAGGTTAAGATGGCTCCCGAAGACATGGAGAAGACAACCTTTGTTACTCAATAGGGTACCTTTTGCTACAAGGTCATGCCTTTTGGATTGAAGAATGTTGGGGCAACGTATCAGCGTGCCATGGTCGCTTTGTTCCATGACATAATCCATCATGAGATTTAGGTATACGTCGACGACATGATTGCGAGATCCCAGACTGAAGAAGAACATCTTGACCATCTTCAGAAGTTATTTGACAGGTTGAAGTTGTACAAGCTGAGGTTAAACCCGAACAAGTGCACCTTCGGGGTGAGATCTGGTAAGCTGTTGGGTTTCGTCGTAAGTGATAAAGGTATTCAATTGGATCCGGAAAAGGTGAAGGCTATACAGGAGATGCCAACTGCCCGAACAGAGAAAGAAGTCAGAGGCTTTCTGGGACGTCTGAACTACATCGCCCGATTCATCTCACACCTGACTGCTACTTGTGAGCCAATCTTGAAGTTACTGAAGAAAGATCAAGTGGTAAGATGGAATGATGAATGTCAGGCCGCTTTCGAAAGTGTGATCGGTGGATCTGGAACTGACTGTTTAACGTTGGTTTCGCGAAATGTCGCGGAAGCAAGAGTCGCCACCGTCTTTTATTTTCTCCAAATGGAAAGGACAAAAGCACAGAAAAATTCCTTAAAGAGATTGCTCTCGGTTCGGGAGGTAGATTATAGAAAGGGAAGGTGTTAGCACCCTTTCTATCCATGGTTATCCATGGGCTCTTAGATACTTGCTCATTTGTGTTTTCAAAAATGGTTTGTTTGCTTTTCAATTGTGGGTTTTAAAAAAGTTTCTTTGAAAATTCCAGTTCGACTCTTGTATCGGTCCTCAAGAGTGTTTGAAAAATTGCTTTCGAAAGCTTTTTTTGAAAATGTGTCGGTGTGAAAAGTATTTTTGATTTGTTTTGAAATTAGAGCAAGTATATAGAGTCGTCTACCTACCCTAAGGAATTCGTCTGTGTAAATGTCCTATAAAGTAGTGCCATCCCACCATTGAGAGGTAGGTAGCACCACCGTTGAAGGTGTTCGGGTCAATTCGAGGTTCGGGACATGGTGATCACCAGAGCAATGGGAAGACACCTTAGAAGCTACCCTCATGCCAGGTTCCCGGATCATGAGGACTTACTAAGACATCCTCTACTCGACGATCACCTTTCGAGGCAAGGCAACAGTGAGGCGTACCCTAGGGGTGGTGTGTGATTTGTGTGTCAGATTCATTTGCATTTATCTTGTCATGTTATTGGTGATCTATGCGTTTATTTTTATTTAAGGCCATTCATTCTTGCATGCATTGATTTAGCAGTTAAAAAGTGCGAGAAAGGTAAAGTTCCTAAACTATTACAAAGGCGCGGGTCCACATCGCCAAAATTTCCAGGACCCGATTTGACAGAAAATAAAGAAAGTAAAAGTGCGAGAAATTAAATTGTTTACATGGCTTTGGGAGAGGTACATAAATATTAGAAGAAAAAGAAATAAAACGTGAATTGAATTAAAATTAAAAACGAGGGCGTTGGACCCTTTTTAATGAAATTAAATTATTAGCCAATTAATTAAATTAAAGAAAAAGAAATTTATTTTTTGGTTTTTTTTGTATTTTATGAGAATTTAATGAAATTGAATTAAATTGAGAGATTACCCTAATTCTACAATTTTTTTATTTATTAGGAAAAAAATATTAAAGTTAAACCTAAATTAACCTAATTATTTACATGCAATTTTGATTTATAAAAATAAATAATATTTTAACAATTAATCATTATGAAAAAAAAAAGGATAAAAATTAATTAAGACTCTAATTCTACCAATTTTAAGTTAATTAAGAAAATGCTTGAATTAAACCTAATTTAATAGCTAAAATTAATGCATAATATTTATTTACAAAATATAATATATTAAATAAAAATACTTGTTTTTTTTTGTCTTTTTCTGATTTTATATTATTTTTTATGTTTTCTATAAAAATGATTAAATTAAAGAAACTAATTAAAAAAATAATAATTGAAATAAGTAAAATAAAGAAAAGAATAAAAATTCAAACCTAGGGGGGGTCTGCCCCCATTTGGGAGTTTTCTTGCTCAGCAATTTGGCCCAATCATCCCTGGCCCCATTGACCTTTTCAGGACGCGTGTATCCCCATTGACTTGTGTCCATGATGGTCTTCAAACCATGTCCCTTGGATTGGTATTAGCGTATGCGTGGCAAGCTGGATCTTGTGGATGTATGGTGATCCTCAGCAATGAAACTGCACGCAAGTATGTTAATAAATTTAATATGAAAGGGATGGGGGACCTGGGGCTCGAACCCAGGTCCTGTGGTTTACCAATGCTTATGCCTGCCAGTGGAGCTGCTTTACTTCTTTGTACATTATGCAATCAATAAACATAATAAAATAAACAAACGCTGATGCTCTTTTTTCCGCGCGAAATTTTGAATGATCCAATCAACGCTGGCCACATATCCTTCTTCTTCCTTGGCTTGTTTATTTCCTGAAATAAGAAAAGAATGGGCAACGGTTTTGAACCGTCCCCAAAAGCAACAGTATAAAAAATAGCGATTAGGCCGTCCGGCCACATAAATTAGGCGCGAGGGTCCTGTTCTTTTCGTCCAAGTGCGCTGAGTATGGTTATGGCATCACGGTGGTCCAATTTTACAGCGTTAAGAAACGCCCAATTCAAAGCTTGCAAAACCCTAGAAGATAACAATGGCAGATTCGCATATAGTGTATAAAAACGCAATTAATCCATGTGGTTAGCTTCAGAATTAATCAAGGAATGTAAATCAATAAAGAAAACGCGCTAAAAATGCATGAGATTCATGATTCGATTATGACTTTTTTCGTGCAAAGCTTGACTCGGATATACCACCTCCTTGAGTATGGGACAAAATTCTTGATTGGAATCGTCTCCTGGCAACTTTGGCAAGCTAATGGAATGATGATTTTGGCTTGAAAGACCCTGCAATCGTGATTTCAGTTCTTGAGTTTTTTGACAAAAGTGCAAGTTTTATTCTTTGTATATGGCGCAGCTTCCAGTCCTTTGGCACGAGGGTTAGCATGTGTATGTATAGGTGAATGATTAGGGTAAGAATTCTTGTCAAAAAGATCCATGAATTGATGAACCAGTATTTGATTTTCCATGCCATTATTTTCAAATCTTTTTCATGCTATTTTAGTCCAAATCATGTTCAATCACCAAGATACTTTCCAAACCTGATTTGCACGAAATATTGAGTAGATATCATGCATAAAAAGATTGAAAAACCTAGGTTTAGCATTTTTTATATATTTTAATTAATTAAATGAATTTCTAGCATTTAAAAATTCAAATAAATAAAATAAAAATGATAAAAACTTCCCTTTGGGCCAAATGGTCGTGCACATGTCTTGGATGATGAATTGTGGAAGAAAAAGAGGCCCATTAGCAATTTTAGGTCATTTGAAGCAATGTTGTCTTTTCAAAATATCCAAATATTTCCCAACTTCCACAAGGCATAACTTGCTCAATTTTTAAGCTTTGCTCATGTTCTTGGACATTTTGGAAAATACTTTGAGTCCTCTAACCAATTCCTTTGGTCCCATGTCATTTTGATTTACCAATCTCAAGTTATGGCCTTTGACTTAAAGTCCCTTTTTGTTGACTTTTGAAAATGACCTATAATGTTGAAATTGATAACTTTTTGTGAGAGCATTTCTTGGACTTGAAATATGAAGAGGAGTTGTAGGAAATGTCTTTATCTTCAAAATGAGATTTGGATGGAATTTTTCTGATAATCCATGTGGAAGTTATGCCCTGGTCAATTTACAGTTGACTTTTTCAACTGTCCAAATAAGGAAACTTTTGCATCTTGATGATTTTTGAGCCAAGCTTTGAGAATCATGATCAAGCATTGATCAAATGATGTTTGTGGCCTCAAAATGGGATGTTGACCAAAAATTTGAACTTTTGACTGTCAAATGACCATTTTGCCCCTACAGTTGACTGTAGTGCAATTAGGGTTTTGACTGTGCAATTTTGTGCTGAAAGTCTTGAAACTTGGTATGAGGATGCTTGACCATATTTGTAGGCATGTGGGACTTGATTGGACCCTTGGAAACTTCATTTTCTTTATCAGAACCAAAACCCTAATTTTGACTGTTTAGGAGGCCCTTGAACTGTGCAACCCTTGGGGAGATTTTGAAGCTTTGACTTTACAATTCTTGAAGAATATGGGAGGGCAAATTTTGGGGTACAACAGTTACCCCTGTTCAATCTTCTTAGACCTGAGGATGCAGATTGGCTGACGTGCCTTTCGTAATCCGAAGGTGGAAGATGATTGAACACTAGAGTGCCCAGAAATTTGCGCTCACATAGTAGCAGTGGTGGGGAATGGGCTTACAGATGCCATTTGGAGATTGATGGATAGGATGATGGGCTTATAGATGCCATGCTAAGAGATGATGGAAGGTGGATGGGCTTATAGATGCCATCTGGATGTTGATCGCGTAAGAGATTCATTAGCGAGAACTTGCATACCTGCAAAAAAGAAAAATGATTACCCGACCTGTTATGGGAGCTAGTCTTCAAATTCTTTGTGTAGATGTGTCCTGACTGGTTACAGGAGCTGGATCTGGAGCTTCAAACGGTGATGAATGAACCAGGGATGGTTACTACCTCAACAGGAACGGTGAGAGAACCTTGGCTGACTTTAACCTCAACAGCAATCATTGAGAAAATCTTGGGATGATTACTACCTCCGCAGGATCGGGGAGAGAACCATAGGCGACTACAACCTCAACAGAAAACATTGAGAGAATCTTGGATAATTTCAACCTCAACAACAATCATTGAGCGAAATCTGGGATTACCACCTCCGCAGGATCGGGGAGAGAACCATAGGCGACTACAACCTCAATAGCAATCATTGAGAGAATCTTGGATAATTTCAACCTCAACAGCAATCGTTGAGCAAAATCTGGGATTACCACCTCCGCAGGATCGGGGAGAGAACCATAGGCGACTACAACCTCAATAGCAAACATTGAGAGAATCTTGGATAATTTCAACCTCAACAGCAATCGTTGAGCGAAATCTGGGATTACCACCTCCGCAGGATCGGGGAGAGAACCATAGGCGACTACAACCTCAATAGCAAACATTGAGAGAATCTTGGATAATTTCAACCTCAACAGCAATCATTGAGCGAAATCTGGGATTACCACCTACGCAGGATCGGGGAGAGAACCATAGGCGACTACAACCTCAACAGCAAACATTGAGAGAATCTTGGATAACTTCACTTCAACAGCAATCGTTGAGCAAAATCTGGGATGACCACCTCCGCAGGATCGGGGAGAGAACCATAGGCGACTACAACCTCAACAGCAAACATTGAGAGAATCTTGGATAATTTCAACCTCAACAGCAATCGTTGAGCGAAATATGGGATTACCACCTCCGCAGGATCGGGGAGAGAACCATAGGAGACTACAACCTCAATAGCAATCATTGAGAGAATCTTGGATAATTTCAACCTCAACAGCAATTGTTGAGCGAAATCTGGGATTACCACCTCCGCAGGATCGGGGAGAGAACCATAGGCGACTACAACCTTAATAGCAAACATTGAGAGAATCTTGGATAATTTCAACCTCAACAGCAATCATTGAGCGAAATCTGGGATTACCACCTCCGCAGGATCAGGGAGAGAACCATAGGCGACTACAACCTCAACAGCAAACATTGAGAGAATCTTGGATAACTTCAACTTCAACAGCAATCGTTGAGCGAAGCCTGGGATTACCACCTCCGCAGGATCGGGGAGAGAACCATAGGCGACTACAACCTCAATAGCAAACATTGAGAGAACCTTGGATAACTTCAACTTCAACAGCAATCGTTGAGCGAAATCTGGGATTACCACCTCCGCAGTATCGGGGAGAGAACCATAGGCGATTACCACCTCAACAGCAAACATTGAGAGAACCTTGGATAACTTCAACTTCAACAGCAATCATTAAGCGAAATCTGGGATTACCACCTCCGCAGGATCGGGGAGAGAACCATAGGCGACTACAACCTCAACAGCAAACATTGAGAGAATCTTGGATAATTTCAACCTCAACAGCAATCATTGAGCGAAATCTGGGATTACCACCTCCGCAGGATCGGGGAGAGAACCATAGGCGACTATAACCTCAATAGCAATCATTGAGAGAATCTTGGATAACTTCTACTGAGTCTTCAAAAGAAAAACCTTTAGGAGTTGGTTTAACTAGATCAGAGAAGGCCTTTGACTGGATAATAACCAGGAGAACCTTTGGAGTCGATTAACTGAACCGGTCTAGGTCTTGAATGTCTTCAACTGGATGAGAAACAGGGAGATCTAAGGGTCGATCTGACTGAACCAGAGAAGGCCTTTGACTGGATAAGAAATCTTTAGAGTCGATTTAACTGAACCGATCGAGGTCTTGAAATGTAGCAGAGAACTTAACTGAATCTCTCTTGAAAAGTAAAGGTCAGTCATATGCAATGCATGATATGGATCAAGCAATAATGTTCTCAACATAAATGAGATTTGTAAGATATGATGCATATATGCATGCTATAATGATGTATGTGATGTTTAAGAATGTATGTTTTCTTCTAGGAAAGTAAATCCTTGACGGGTGCCGGGAAGTCACTCCTGGGCTAATGTTGAAGAATAGATTTTGCTTCCGCTAGGGATGATAGTTGCAAGAATACCGGTAGGAGAAGGTAACTCCGTTGGGGAATAAACTTGGCGAATGATTACTCTGCGGGGAGGAAAGTACTTCAGCGATTTTGCTGGGAAGCAATACTCTGTGGGGAGAGAGATACTTTGCTGAGATGTTGATGGTAACTTGCTGGGGATACCCTTGTTGTGTTGGAAGTATTAATGGACTTCGCTGAGGATAAGAAGACTCCGTCGAGGACGCTCTTTCCGTGGATTTTGGCTGAGGATAACCCAGTTATATCCTGATAAGGAAATAACTCTTTGAATAAAGCCGGGAGACGCGTTCGCTCTGCAGGGGTAAGCTTCCAGAATTTACTGGGGATAAGCTTACTGCTTGGGGAGATAAATTCCAACTTTCTTGGGGAACTAGATTAGACTTTCCTGGGGAAGTTTTGAGTTGTATCAGGGAAGTGACTCCACTGAGTGTTTGATATACCACCGGGGAACCATCTTTAGGTCAAGATTGTCGGGGATGCTTGTTAAGAATGCATATATACTGCTGGGAAATGTTGAGGTCTGCGGGAGGATTGTAACTTTGCTCGGGGAGAGTGCACTGACTTGTTGGCTCACTCTCTGGGGGGTTAAGATATCTGGTTATGTTCTTCAACTGATCATACCTTGTATCTTATGGACAGAATAATTAGATCGCTTGGACGACTCTTTATTGCCCCTGTTTCTGAGGTGGGAGAGGAAGACCTGTGAGGTGCTGATAGTTGTTGATGGACAACCCTTCTTCTGGTAGGCAGGTGACAAGGTGACAGGACATAGTCGTACGCTTTGATCCCTAACTTTTGCCTGTACCGCCCTTTCGGGTTTTCAGTCCACCGGGATACCCATTTTTGCCCAAGCCGCCTTTTCAGGTTTTCGACTTGCCGGGTGTACAGATTCTTTTTGTTTCATCCCTTCATTTTGCCCGAACCCTTTTGGTTCATCGGGAAGCCCTTATTTTTGCCTAGGTGTGTCAACCTAGCGGGTCTTTGATTTTGCGTAGTATTTTTTCGACTATGTCCGTGCTCAGAAAGTAGGGAGTTGCCCCTTGTTAGAAGTGTTTTGTCATGCCACCAGAAGGTATTTGATCAGGCAAGATTCGTTGTTGGAATGCCCCAAGTGACTCAGGCGGAGATTTTCCCCAGGCTATTTAGCCTTTTGAGAGATTCTCCGAATCTTGACTTAACTGCCCCAGATGATGGACCATGATCATGTCTGCCCCTTGATTGGAGGTACTTCTGTTCATTAGGCATTCGTCGTGCGAACTTCTATGCTGTTCAAACAAAAAGTCATATGCAAACAAAGTTATGTTAAAAATGCAAAGCCTATGTCTGTCTTGAAGATTTTGAAAATGCATTCTTTTTTCCTAAAACAAATGAATGTTTGTAAAACGTGATGTCAACCCAAGATTTTACAGCGAGCCTTCAGGAGTCAGGATACCTTTCGTAACAGTATGCTTTCGAACTAACCCATGCTTCAGCTAGGACTTTTAAGGGTTATAACGTGGCTTGGTTCACGGTTTAAGAAACAAAGGATAAAGGCTCAAATTATTTGTACCCACCCGCTCTTCGTGATGTTCTTCAAACCTAAACTCAGCTGATCGTGCGTTAGACCTTGTTTGAGTCTTTGTCCTGATGTTCCAATGATGGTTCAGATATGATGATTTATTCTGAATAGGCAGTCATTTTTTTTTGTCGAGGGTTTGTAGGACCTCCTTTTTTTGATTTCGCTATCCCTAAATTTTGCCTGAACTGTTTCTTTTGTGGTTACAGTCAGCGGGATGCCCCAGTTTTGTAAGTCCCCTTCATAGGTGTTGACTTATTGGGCTTTTATTTTGAGAAGTAATGACTGCCTCTCTTTATTGATTATTCGGAACCATCACTGTCTTTCCTTGTTTTGTAAGGATCTTTTAGGTGCCATTCGTTATGCACTTGGATCAACTGAGAGAACTACCCTGCCCCAGGTTATGATGAAGGGTTTTGAATTTCGAAAAGAAAAACTCCTACTTCTTTGGCTCAGAGGGGTTGACGAGGGATTATCATCCTTATAACTCCAGTGTTTAGGGATTGAAACAATGCCTGTACCTCATCAGCGAGGTCTGTTCAAAAGCATACTGTAGATTATGGTATCGTTTTCGTCATCCTCCCTCAAGAGGCTTAGAATTTTAGATCAAGAGTTGACATCAGAAAAAATATGAAAATAATTTGCATTTAGTGAATACGAATATATTGTTTCAGAACAGACATATGCGATGCATTAATGAAATAACAACGTTTGATATGAATAAATGTTTGGACAAAAGAAAATTGCAGCTTGAACATTCGAATGAACAAAAATTTCTCAATCCTAGCCTTGATTCGGCAAGGGAGCAGTGATTATGTTCGGAGTCTCAGGTACTTCAAACTGAATCTCTCCAGCGTCGATCATGTCTTGAATCTTGTTTTTGAGAGGCCAGCAGTTGTCTGTAGTATGCCCCGGGCTATCAGAATGGTATGCACACCTATCGTTGGGATGATAGTTAGGAGCAGAAGTGTTTGGATTCCGGAGAGGAGCCCTTAAGGTGATCAGCCCTGCCTCCAACATTTGTTGTAGTGCTTGATCCAGCGACATGTTGATCTTGGTGAACTGCCTTTTAGGCTTGTCTGGTTTGCTCTGATCAATCTGTTGTTCTGGGCGAGGTCGTTGTTGGACCTGTGAAGTAATAGCAGCTTGGAGAGGCCCAAACCATTGAATTCTTGGAAGTTGATTAATGACTGGGTCCCTGACTTGGGCTGGTTGCTTCATGCCTTGAGGGAGCTGACTGATCATGGCTCTCAGCTCTCCTTGTTCCTGAGCTAAACCTTGAATGAGGGCCCTTTGCCCCAGCATCTGGGTTTTCAATGTGTCTACCTCCGCTTGTAGACGTTTCAGCTGTTCGTCCTTGTCATCTTCAGGACTCTTTCTAATCAGATTCCCCAGGAGGAGTGTCCTCAACTCTTCCTGCCCCTTGGATAGACCTAGTAAGATTTCCCTAAACTGAGTCTCTTGAGCGTGAAGGTCCTGGTTATCTTGTTGTGAAGCCATTGCTGAAATAAACAGCGAGAACGGTAAGTGACCTGTAGCAAGGGTACCTGTAATGCAATGATATGTATGTATGCATGCAGTGTTTTCAAGGATCTCGCGGGGTAGACAAGAAAATTGTTAGAATTGGAATCCGGTGACTTGATTGAAGGCACTTCATATTGTTGAGAGTCCTTCTTCAAGAGTCAAGGCTCACCATATCCAGTGGGTCATAGCCCCTGACAACCTTGTCTAGAGGAAAATAAATCCTCTTTGCCCCTTGTTGGGATAGTTGATTCATCATGACCTGCACCACAGACCCTTAAGATCCTTGAAATGGGTTAGGATATATGCAATGGTATGATGTTATGGTATGCATGGGGCAATGTGAGTAAACCCTGTTATGAATCCCAATTAAGGACTATAAACAAACCCTGCAAGAAACTCAGTATACTTTGTTATGAGTCCCAATTAAGGACTATAAACAAAACCTGCAAGCAACTTAGTAAACCCTGTTATGAGTCCCAATTAAGGACTACAAACAAAACCTGCAAGAACTCAGTACACTCTGTTATGAGTCCCAATTAAGGACTATAAACAAAACTTGCAAGTAGCTCATGTGTCAGATAACAAGCATGCAAGTAGTCAAGTACGAAGGCACACAAGTCACACAAGAGAAACCCTTAGAGTTTAGGCCAGCATGAGGTCTGGGTATTACCCTCTTGAAGTTGGTGGGCTCAACCTGTCCTATTAGAAGTAACCGGGTTCTTAGAGGATCCCAATATCATTGACTACCCTCAATCGGTCATAACTCCAGCATCGCAATCTTTTCTTGCGGCCAGAACCATCACGAGAGTTTAGCCTCAATGGGCGTAGCATACTGCTACTGTTCTAATGGCCAAGTTGTGTCATTTAAGGTTCTAAGGTTGTTGGTGCTTAATGACTCCTCAGAAGACCCATATTCTCCTCGTTGCAACACAAGGGATATCGGTACAGACCAAGGTGCCACACCAACGTAGCCACTGCTTCACCCGTGTCGGTCTACGCCGGACAGGTCCCTCACAACTTATGCTAACTAAACAGGGTATCCCCAGATCCGGGTTAGGATCTATGTAACTCCGATGCAACCCACAATAGTAAAGCAAGAAAATCAATACAATTGAAAACACAGTCATGAACTAACACTAAGGTACACCTCACTTTAAGATCCTGTCCCCAGCAGAGTCGCCAGTTCTGTGATCGGTGGATCTGGAACTGACTGTTTAACGCTGGTTTCGCGAAATGTCGCGAAATCAAGAGTCGCCACCGTCTTTTATTTTCTCCAAATGGAAAGGACAAAAGCACAGAAAAATTCCTTAAAGAGATTGCTCTCGGTTCGGGAGGTAGATTATAGAAAGGGAAGGTGTTAGCACCCTTTCTATCCATGGTTATCCATGGGCTCTTAGATACTTGCTCATTTGTGTTTTCAAAAATGGTTTGTTTGCTTTTCAATTGTGGGTTTTAAAAAAGTTTCTTTGAAAATTCCAGTTCGACTCTTGTATCGGTCCTCAAGAGTGTTTGAAAAATTGCTTTCGAAAGCTTTTTTTGAAAATGTGTCGGTGTGAAAAGTATTTTTGATTTGTTTTGAAATTAGAGCAAGTATCTAGAGTCGTCTACCTACCCTAAGGAATTCGTCTGTGTAAATGTCCTATAAAGTAGTGCCATCCCACCATTGAGAGGTAGGTAGCACCACCGTTGGAGGTGTTCGGGTCAATTCGAGGTTCGGGACATGGTGATCACCAGAGCAATGGGAAGACACCTTAGAAGCTACCCTCATGCCAGGTTCCCGGATCATGAGGACTTACTAAGACATTCTCTACTCGACGATCACCTTTCTAGGCAAGGCAACAGTGAGGCGTACCCTAGGGGTGGTGTGTGATTTGTGTGTCAGATTCATTTGCATTTATCTTGTCATGTTATTGGTGATATATGCGTTTGTTTTTATTTAAGGCCATTCATTCTTGCATGCATTGATTTAGCAGTTAAAAAGTGCGAGAAAGGTAAAGTTCCTAAACTATTACAAAGGCGCGGGTCCACATCGCCAAAATTTCCAGGACCCGATTTGACAGAAAATAAAGAAAGTAAAAGTGCGAGAAATTAAATTGTTTACATGGATTTGGGAGAGGTACATAAATATTAGAAGAAAAAGAAATAAAACGTGAATTGAATTAAAATTAAAAACGAGGGCGTTGGACCCTTTTTAATGAAATTAAATTATTAGCCAATTAATTAAATTAAAGAAAAAGAAATTATTTTTTTGGTTTTTTTTGTATTTTATGAGAATTTAATGAAATTGAATTAAATTGAGAGATTACCCTAATTCTATAATTTTTTTATTTATTAGGAAAAAAATATTAAAGTTAAACCTAAATTAACCTAATTATTTACATGCAATTTTGATTTATAAAAATAAATAATATTTTAACAATTAATCATTATGAAAAAAAAAGGATAAAAATTAATTAAGACTCTAATTCTACCAATTTTAAGTTAATTAAGAAAATGCTTGAATTAAACCTAATTTAATAGCTAAAATTAATGCATAATATTTATTTACAAAATATAATATATTAAATAAAAATACTTGTTTTTTTTTGTCTTTTTCTGATTTTATATTATTTTTTATGTTTTCTATAAAAATAATTAAATTAAAGAATCTAATTAAAAAAATAATAATTGAAATAAGTAAAATAAAGAAAAGAATAAAAATTCAAACCTAGGGGGGGTCTGCCCCCATTTGGGAGGTTTCTTGCTCAGCAATTTGGCCCAATCATCCCTGGCCCCATTGACCTTTTCAGGACGCGTGTATCCCTATTGACTTGTGTCCATGATGGTCTTCAAACCATGTCCCTTGGATTGGTATTAGCGTATGCGTGGCAAGCTGGATCTTGTGGATGTATGGTGATCCTCAGCAATGAAACTGCACGCAAGTATGTTAATAAAAATAATATGAAAGGGATGGGGGACCTGGGGCTCGAACCCAGGTCATGTGGTTTACCAATGCTTATGCCTGCCAGTGGAGCTGCTTTACTTCTTTGTACATTATGCAATCAATAAACATAATAAAATAAACAAACGCTGATGCTCTTTTTTCCGCGCGAAATTTTGAATGATCCAATCAACGCTGGCCACATATCCTTCTTCTTCCTTGGCTTGTTTATTTCCTGAAATAAGAAAAGAATGGGCAACGGTTTTGAACCGTCCCCAAAAGCAACAGTATAAAAAATAGCGATTAGGCCGTCCGGCCACATAAATTAGGCGCGAGGGTCCTGTTCTTGTCGTCCAAGTGCGCTGAGTATGGTTATGGCATCATGGTGGTCCAATTTTACAGCGTTAAGAAACGCCCAATTCAAAGCTTGCAAAACCCTAGAAGATAACAATGGCAGATTCGCATATAGTGTATAAAAACGCAATTAATCCATGTGGTTAGCTTCAGAACTAATCAAGGAATGTAAATCAATAAAGAAAACGCGCTAAAAATGCATGAGATTCATGATTCGATTATGACTTTTTTCGTGCAAAGCTTGACTCGGATATACCACCTCCTTGAGTATGGGACAAAATTCTTGATTGGAATCGTCTCCTGGCAACTTTGGCAAGCTAATGGAATGATGATTTTGGCTTGAAAGACCCTGCAATCGTGATTTCAGTTCTTGAGTTTTTTGACAAAAGTGCAAGTTTTATTCTTTGTATATGGCGCAGCTTCCAGTCCTTTGGCACGAGGGTTAGCATGTGTATGTATAGGTGAATGATTAGGGTAAGAATTCTTGTCAAAAAGATCCATGAATTGATGAACCAGTATTTGATTTTCCATGCCATTATTTTCAAATCTTTTTCATGCTATTTTAGTCCAAATCATGTTCAATCACCAAGATACTTTCCAAACCTGATTTGCACGAAATATTGAGTAGATATCATGCATAAAAAGATTGAAAAACCTAGGTTTAGCATTTTTTATATATTTTAATTAATTAAATGAATTTCTAGCATTTAAAAATTCAAATAAATAAAATAAAAATGATAAAAACTTCCCTTTGGGCCAAATGGTCGTGCACATGTCTTGGATGATGAATTGTGGAAGAAAAAGAGGCCCATTAGCAATTTTAGGTCATTTGAAGCAATGTTGTCTTTTCAAAATATCCAAAAATTTCCCAACTTCCACAAGGCATAACTTGCTCAATTTTTAAGCTTTGCTCATGTTCTTGGACATTTTGGAAAGGACTTTGAGTCCTCTAACCAATTCCTTTGGTCCCATGTCATTTTGATTTACCAATCTCAAGTTATGGCCTTTGACTTAAAGTCCCTTTTTGTTGACTTTTGAAAATGACCTATAATGTTGAAATTGATAACTTTTTGTGAGAGCATTTCTTGGACTTGAAATATGAAGAGGAGTTGTAGGAAATGTCTTTATCTTCAAAATGAGCTTTGGATGGAATTTTTCTGATAATCCATGTGGAAGTTATGCCCTGGTCAATTTACAGTTGACTTTTTCAACTGTCCAAATAAGGAAACTTTTGCATCTTGATGATTTTTGAGCCAAGCTTTGAGAATCATGATCAAGCATTGATCAAATGATGTTTGTGGCTTCAAAATGAGATGTTGACCAAAAATTTGAACTTTTGACTGTCAAATGACCATTTTGCCCCTACAGTTGACTGTAGTGCAATTAGGGTTTTGACTGTGCAATTTTGTGCTGAAAGTCTTGAAACTTGGTATGAGGATGCTTGACCATATTTGTAGGCATGTGGGACTTGATTGGACCCTTGGAAACTTCATTTTCTTTATCAGAACCAAAACCCTAATTTTGACTGTTTAGGAGGCCCTTGAACTGTGCAACCCTTGGGGAGATTTTGAAGCTTTGACTTTGCAATTCTTGAAGAATATGGGAGGGCAAATTTTGGGGTACAACATAAAGGATCAAAGAGTATCTCCAAGAGCTACCCATTCTGATGCCTCCAGTTGAAGGGAGACCTCTGATCCTATACTTGACAGTACTCGACAATTCAATGGGGTGTGTGCTGGGTCAGCATGACGAGTTTAGCCGAAAAGAGAATGCTATTTATTACCTTAGCAAAAAGTTTACCGACTGCGAGACCAGATACTCGTTGCTCGAGAAAACTTGTTGCGCTTTGGCATGGGCTGCTCGCCGGCTGAGACAGTAGATGCTGACTCACACTACTTTATTGATATCAAAGATGGATCCAATCAAGTATATCTTCGAAAAGCCTGCCTTGTCCGAAAGAATAGCAAGATGGCAGATGATCTTGACTGAGTATGATATCCATTACACGACCCAAAAGGCAATCAAGGGAAGTGTGTTAGCAGACCATTTGGCACATCAGGCAGTAGATGATTACTAGTCTATGAACTTTGAATTTCCGGATGAGATTATCATGTTGGTAACCGACTGTGAAGAACCTTCGGATGAAGGACCTGAAGAAGGATCCCAATGGTCTATGTACTTTGATGGAGCTTCGAACGCTTTGGGTAATGGCATTGGTGCCGTGATCATATCTCCTAAAGGCTCTCATACTCCGTTCACCGCCCGATTATGTTTCAACTGCACCAATAATATGGCGGAGTATGAAGCATGCATTATGGGTCTTCGAGCAGCTATTGACATAAGGATTAAATACTTGAGTGTATCCAGAGATTCCGCTCTCGTGATCCGTCAGATCAAAGGCGAGTGGGATATGAAACACCCTAATCTTATTCCTTACAAAGAGTATGTGTTGACGTTGCTTCCAAACTTCGAGGAGATAACCTTTGAACACTTCCCTAGAGAGGAGAATCAGTTGGCGGACGCGCTAGCTATGATGTCTTCTATGTTTAAAGTCAATTGGGACAACGAAGCTCCCCGGATTATCATTGAAAGATTGGATGAACCTGCACATTGCTATGACATTGAGACTGAAGAGGTAGCAGATAAACCTTGGTTTCATGAGGTGAAGAGATACCTTGAGGCTCAGGAATACCCCGAGGGTGCATCTATTAATGACAAGAAGTTTCTGAGGAGGTTCGCGGCGAAGTTCTTCATCAACAATGGTATTCTTTACAAGCGTAACCATGATTCAACCTTACTGCGTTGTGTGGATAAGAACGAAGCAGAAAGGATCATGTAGATTCACATGAAGGTACTTTCAGAACTCATTCCAGTGGACACACCATGGCAAAAAAGATCTTTCGGGCAGGATATTATTGGTCCACTTTGGAAGCCGACTGTTATCAGCATTCTCGGACATGTCACAAGTGCCAAGTCTATGCTGATAAAGTGCATATACCTCCAGTACCTCTGAACGTCTTGACAGCTCCTTGGCCTTTTGCAATGTGGGGCACCGACATGATCGGCGAGATCAGACCTACGGCATCCAACGGGCATCGTTTCATCTTGGTAGAGATTGATTACTTTATGAAGTAGGTTGAAGCAGCTTCCTTTGCTACAGTGACCAAGAACATCATGGCACAGTTTATTCGGCATAATTTGATCTGTCGATATGGTGTACCAGAGAGGATCATTACAGACAATGGTACAAATCTCAATAATAAGATAATCACCGAACTCTGCAAGTAGTTCAAGATACAACATCACAACTATTCTCCCTACCGATCGAAGATGAATGGGGCTGTAGAAGTGGCTAATAAGAACATTAAGAAGATTGTGCAGAAGATGACGGTGACATACAAAGACTGGCACGAGATGTTACCATTTGCTTTTCACGGGTACCGCACCTCAGCACGGACGTCAACAGGGGCAACACCCTATTCCTTGGTTTATGGCATGAAGGCAGTCTTGTCCATTGAAGTTCAGATGCCCTCTCTTCGGATTATGAAGGATGCAGGTTTGAGCGAAGATGATTGGATTCAGACCCGGCTTGATCAGCTGAACTTAATCAACGAAAAAAGACTTACTGCTATTTGCCATGGTCAAACGTATCAAAACGGATGATCAAGGCATTTAACAAGAAAGTTAGACGACAAGAGTATCAGGTTGGGGATCTGGTGATCAAGCGCATCATCCTACCTCAAGGTGATCCCAGGGGAAAATGGACCCATACTTACGAAGGGTCATTTGTGGTTAAGAACATTTTCTCAGGAGGAGCTATGATTCTAACCACCATGGATGGTGATGACCTTCCTCACCCCGTCAATGCAGACATAGTGAAAAAATACTATGCATAATCAAAGACCTGCTAGGTCGACTGGCCTGGGAAAAAATAAGGGCTTCCCGGCGAACCAAAAGGGTTCGGGCAAAAATAAGGGATGAAAATGAAAAAAACTGTACACCCGGCAAGTCGAAAACCTGAAAAGGCGGCTTGGGCAAAAAGGGGTATCCCGGTGGACTGAAAACCCGAAAGGGAGGTCCAGGAAAAAATTAGGGATCAAAGCGTAACACTATGTCTCATTGGATCACCTTGCAACCAGACTTCGGTATCAACCATCAAGCTCGGACGACACTAATCAATCTGATCTACCTTCAACCAAGTAGCAAAGTGATGAGATGCTCGAGGACATAAAGGCAATAGTAGAGTTGGAGCCCAGTGGGATTATTCACATAGCTGTTTTGTTTAATTTTTCACAAATTGTGTAAATTCTATTGTTTGGCGGTGTTCTCTTACTAGGACGTCAGCCTCTTGTACAAAAACGCCTATTTACAGGCCAAACTTCAAAATCAATATGATTCATTTTCAGAGAAATTTCAAACTGTTTTTTCCTTTTTTCTATTTTGTTTTGCAAAGAACGTCCAATGTTCATTTTTGATATATGCATTTGACATTAATTGCTGCTCATAAATATTTACATGCAAAACAAAAGACCATTACTTGTAATATCAGAAACAGGGGCAAATAAGAATTGTCCAAACTGTACAGTTGCTCTGTCCACCAGGTACAAGGTAAATTCAGCTGAAGAATATGTTTGAGATGCATTCACTCCCCGCAGAGTAAGACAGTAAGGTTAACTCTCCCCAGCTGAGACTTGCAACTGTAAATGAGTCGGTAATATTCTCCCTAAGCAGAGTTTATCTGTCATCAGCACCGAAAGGTATTAATCTTCCCCAACGGAGTATAAGAGCATTCCCCGGCAGAGTACAAAATATCCCCAATGGAGTTTGAAATTTTTCCCAGTGCAGTCTGAAGAAGCTTCCCCAGTGGAGTTTGGAAAAGCTTCCCCAGTAGACTTGAGAAGATGTCCCCAGCATAGCTCAAAGGATTATCCCCATTAGAGTCTAAAAGGTTATCCCCAGTGAAGTCGTAGCTGAAAGATCATCCCCAGCGAAGTTCTTTCCTTTCACAAACAAGAATTCAATCCCCAACAGGACTGAGTATCCCAGCAACGATAATTCATCCCCAGCAGAATTTATCAATGGAATCCTCTACAGAGCGTCTCTTCCCCATAGAGTAATCTCCTCATCAGTTTATTCCCCAATGGAGTTATCCTCTCCTGCAGGTTTATTCTCACAATCATCTTCATTCGCTATCTCCAGCAGAAACGAAGAATTCAGCTCTTTTCTCCAGCAGCCATCCGGGATTTATTTTCCTCCGCTAAAAACATTACATTGCCATACATCATGACACATGCATATACACATCATACAACACAATTTCATTTATTTTGAGAACATCATTGCTTGATATATATCATGCATTGTATACGACTGACCTTTACCTTTCAGGAAGGATGCATTTGAGTTCTCATTTATGAAGCTTTTACCCCAATCAAAGTACTGACCAGTTCTTAAATCTCAACTGAATTATCCTCGGTTGAATTACATATAAGGTTCTAAATCTCGACAATTTTCCTCTGTCGAAGTGTGGACGAGTTCTTAAATCTCAACAGAATTATCCTCAGTTGAATTACAGACAGTTCCTAGATCTCGATGAAGATGTTTCCCTCAGTCGAAGTACTGACCAGTTCTTAAATCTCAACTGAATTATCCTCAGTTGAATTACATATAAGGTTCTAAATCTCGATAATTTTCCTCCGTCGAAGTGTGGACGAGTTCTTAAATCTCAACAGAATTATCCTCGGTTGAATTACAGACAATTCCTAGATCTCGATGAAGATGTTTCCCTCAGTCGAAGTACTGACCAGTTCTTAAATCTCAACTGAATTATCCTCGATTGAATTACACATAAGGTTCTAAATCTTGACAATTTTGCTCCGTCGAAGTGTGGACGAGTTCTTAAATCTCAACAGAATTATCCTCGGTTGAATTACAAACAGTTCTTAGATCTCGATGAAGATGTTTCCCTCAGTCGAAGTATTAACCAGTTCTTAAATCTCAACTGAATTATCCTCGGTTGAATTACAGATAAGGTTCTAAATCTCGACAATTTTCCTCCGTCGAAGTGTGGACGAGTTCTTAAATCTCAACAGAATTACCCTCGGTTGAATTACAGACAGTTCTTAGATCTCGATGAAGATGTTTCCTTCAGTCAAAGTACTGACCAGTTCTTAAATCTCAACTGAATTATCCTCGATTGAATTACAGATAAGGTTCTAAATCTCGACAATTTTCCTCCGTCGAAGTGTGGACGAGTTCTTAAATCTCAACAAAATTATCCTCAGTTGAATTACAGACAGTTCCTAGATCTCGATGAAGATGTTTCCCTCAGTCGAAGTACTGACCAGTTCTTAAATCTCAACTAAATTATCCTCAGTTGAATTACAGATAAGGTTCTAAATATCGACAATTTTCCTCCGTCGAAGTGTGGGCGAGTTCTTAAATCTCAACAGAATTATCCTCAGTTGAATTACAGACAGTTCCTAGATCTCGATGAAGATGTTTCCCTCAGTCGAAGTACTGACCATTTCTTAAATCTCAACTGAATTATCCTCGATTGAATTATAGATAAGGTTCTAAATCTCGATAATTTTCCTCCGTCGAAGTGTGGACGAGTTCTTAAATCTCATCAGAATTATCCTCGGTTAAATTACAGACAAGTCCTAGATCTCAATGAAGATGTTTCCCCCCAGTTGAATTACCGACAAGTTCTTAAAACTCAGCAGAAGTTCTCTCAGTTGAGGTACATACAAGTTCTTAAATTTCAGCAAGATCAGACTTCCCCAGCGGAATCTTCTACAATAACAGGTATGCAAATTCTCGCTAAGGAATCTCTTATGTGATCGACACTCCTGCAGATGGAATCTTTAAGCCCATCCTCCCGCCAGCAATCTCCAAATGGCATCTGTAAGCCCATTCCCGACATCACAAGGCTGATACCACTTCATGCGAGTGCAAATTTCTGGGCACTCTAGTGTTCAATCATCTTCCACCTTCGGATCGCGAAAGGCATGAAAGCCAATCTACATCCTCAGGTTTAAGAAGATTGAACAGATGAAGTTTTTGTACCCCAAAATTTTCCCTCCCATATTTCTCAAAACGTTGCAAGAAAAATCTCCAAGTGGCTCAAGGTTGCTCAAGAGTTGGACATACAAGCTATCTCCTAGGGCAGTCAACCCCAAATTAGGGTTTTGTGTTGCATCAAGATCTTTGAATCCAGATGACCTCAAATTCTCCCTAAATGTCTTAATATGTTCTCAAGATCATCCATGTCAAATTTCAAGCCTTGCAGAGGGAGTTTGCTCAGTCAATTGCTTAAGGGTCCAAAAATCGACTATGCTAGGCCAAAAGTCAACTGTGACCTATAAACAGTCAATCTTCAAGATTTTTTGTCAACATTCTCATTTTGAAGGATATTTCATCATTTGATCAAGGTTTGATCATGATTCATCAAGGATTGCTCAAAATTCATCAAGACTCAAAAGTTGCTAAATTAGGGTTTTGTAGGAAAAGTCAACCCAACTTTGACCAAGCATAACTTTCTCATACTTTATGATAAATGACCCATCCAAAGCTCATTTTGAATAGGATTAAATTTCCTATAATCCATCTTCATACCTCAAGATCAAAAAATGCACTCACAAGAAGTTATAAATTTGGACACTATAGGTCATATTTGAAAGTCAACAAAAACACCTTTTTTGCCAAAGCTTATAACTTGAGAATGTAATATCAAAACGAGATGAGACCAAAAGGGTTAGTTATAGGACATCTCAAGATTTCAAAAAAGTCCAAGAACACTTCCAAAAGTTTAAAATTGAAGAAGTTATGCATTGTTGAAGTTGTACATTTTTGCAAAATTGCCAAAAGTCAACTATCCCCAAAACTTCAAATTTTGTCAAATGGGCCCATTCTTTTCCACTTGATTTGAGCTTGCATAGTTTCCCACGTGTCCTAGCTTCAGCCAAGAGCCCATGTTTTATTTTTATTATTTAATTTGATTTTTAAGTGAATTTATTCATTTTAAATCAAATAAAATCATATAAAATCCAAAACTTTGATAACATAAGATTTTTTGGCTGTTTCAGGCTTTGATTACCATCATTATCATCATCAAACTCGAATCAAACCAAATCATGTGCAAAAATATTGAAATTGGACAAATTTGGAAGGTTTTAAAGAAGAGATCAAATCAAATTCATTTGCATTGATATGAAGGGATTCAGTCCATGATTCTTACCCTAATACACTACACAATACATAAGCAAGCCAGAGGATACGAAACAAGGGTTGGCAAGTGCAGAGAGAGGCGGAATCAGAATTGGAAAATTCACCAAAAAGTGAGAGATCAAACTCCAAGCTAGAGGCGTTTTCAGGACTTGGGACTTGTCTCAATCAATTGCTGATCACCTCCAGGAGCTTTTACAATCCATACCACGCATTTTCAAGCACTCTAAAGCACTGTAAGTACATCGCGGATCCACTTTCTTCTTGAAATCGTAAATCATTATTCTGGCATCATTTGAACAAAGTAATTGCATATTTGTGATCACAAGAGCATTTGCAAGCTTTTTGTATTAGTGAATTTCATTTATATCATCTGTAACAAGAATCACCATAGTTAGGGTTCTTGGAGCCTTTTTGGGGTTTTCTATTTCAGGAACATGTTGTGTAAGCCCTAGAGGCCAATACTTTTGGTACTTGTATCGAATTATTTATTAATAATAAAAGGCATTTCTTTATTATGTTTGCTTTCCAAAATAATAAAGTCCCTAGAATGGTTTATTTGTTTAATGAAATGTTAAGTGTGACTTAATCATGAGATCCCATTAAACATAAGACATTATTCTTAAAGTATCCATAGTCAAGCTTTAATGTGAAGTGGGATAGCATTAAAGCATTAAGATTATTATGAAGATAGATTGATGATCACATCTCATGGATCATAGATAAGGAGTTATCAAGTCTTGACATAGGTATGAATATTAGAAGTAATATTTATACTGGATTGACCCGTGTGATACGGTGGGAGAACTAACTTGTGGTTTTGCGTTTGTTTTCACAAATGTTTCGGTTGAGCAAGAGTCGCCACCGACTTTTTATTTTATCCTAAGGAAAGGTTAAAAATCACAGCAAAAACCTTTGAGATGTTTTCTTGGGTTTGGGGAGTAGATTATAGAAAGGGAAGGTATTAGCACCCTTTCTATTCATGGTTATCCATGGGCTCTTAGTTACTTGCTTAGATCAACTTGCCTTGATTTTCAATTGTTTGAAATGGTGCTTTGTGTGTGGGTTTGAAAATGTTTTGAAAAGAGGCCATTTATTGTGGCAACCTTTGTAATGACCCATGTTTGGATGTATACAAAGGTGTATGTCTTTTGAAAAGTTTTCAATGTTTTTTGAAAGTTGTTTTGAAAGTGTGTTGTGATGTGTGGTTTTGAAAAATAGGCAAGTGTTTTTGTTTTGCAAGTTGGCAAGTAACCAAGAGCTATCTACCCTAAATTTCTCAAAGATTTTTCCTATGTTTTAACCCTTTTAACAATTTTGTTCCACCATTGTATTTGGTGGACAATCTTGTGTTAGGATGTGAACGGGACAGGCGCGGGTCATCGTTTAGACCATGATTGCAATGGTGCCAAGTGTCTTTGGGCAATTTTTCCTTTAAGGGACTTGATCATTTTTAGGCAATTTTCGAAAGCGTCATCGAGGGACTATGATCATTTGAATTTGTTTTGTTTTGCCAAAGACACCCAACATGCAATATGGCCCATTATTGAAGGCAACAAGTGGAGTAACCCTAGGGGTGCAAGTGTGATTGGTGTTGTCCATTTTCATGTTTTGTTATCTTTTGAATTAGGTCAAGCTATTTGTTGTTTTTGATTTTTGCATACAAAACCTTAAGTCTATCATGGCATATTTAGAAAGCTTTTAAATGCGAAAAATAAAATCCTAAATTATTACAACACAATTATGGGATGGGGGGTACAAATGTTCAAATGGGGATATTTAGCAAGAAATTTAAAGCTAAGCTATTACAATCCAAATGGAATTTACAAGGTATTTAATTGTACAATAATTAAATAAAATACAATAAATATGCAAGATGCAAAAATGATTTTTATATGTATGTAAAATTGTTTTTTCCATGTGACAAATAAACAAAAATAAAAATGAATAATTTTGGATATTTTTCATGTTTAGGGCAAAACCCTAATTTTGCAAATAAAAGGTATTTATTATTTAATATATACAATGTTTATTAATTATGTACAAAAAATAAATAAAAAAAAGAAAGTATATTGTAAAAAGTATTTTTGAGGTTAAATATTAATAAAAATAAAAATGTATTATTTTTATGTTTTTTCCCTAAATATTCTAATAAATATATAAGTATTTATATTATTTACTAAATATATTAAATATATACAAAAATAAAATATTTAATATTTACAAAAAAAGTATATTTTTTAGGAAATGTTTTCAAAATATAAAATAAAATAAAATCAGAAAATAAAAATGTATTTTGTATTATTTTTGTATTTTGAATAAAAAAGGTATTTATATATTTATTTACATAGAAACTAAAGGAAACAAAATAAATACCAAATAAAATGCAAAAAATGTGAGAAAAATATTTTTAATGTTTTTTTTATGTTTGGACAAAAATATAAAATCAAAATCAAAAGGAAAAAATCAAAAATGGCAAGTATATCATGCAATGGGCCAGGGGGGTGCAAATTGAAAAAGAGGGTGTAAAAAGCAGGTTCACTCAGGCCCAGCCCAAGTCAACTCTGTCTTCAACCTCTAGACAGATTCAAACAAAAATGCGCGCCCTTCCTCCATCTCTACAATCTCCTGATTCCTTGATTTTTAGCACAAACTTATAACATAAAAAATGTCAAGCATCAAATCACGAATCCATACATACCAAGAACTTGATCTAACTCTCAGAAATGAGAGAGAATTTCTTCTCCCCCAATTTCTGACCTAGGTTTTTTTCAATGTTCAGGTTCAAAATACTCTTAGCACACACAATATAAATGAAAAGTAACTATATGGATGGCTTTAGGGCTATGATTAGAACATGCTTTCTTCACAAACTTAAGCCTAACTATGCCTGGATATAGAGATAGAAGTTCAAAAACTTACCTGTTCAGCTTGATTCGTGTATGACAATGGAGGTACTTTCAATGCAATGTGAGGACTTGTATAGCTTGCTTGAGGTCCAGGGATGCTTCTCCAACCTCTAGCTTGCTTTGAAACTAGCTGAATCGAGCTATGGAAGTTCACCTACAAAGTTGAAAACTGAAAATGGCAAATGATGTTAGGGATGTTACAGTTCGTGTCCAATGCTTGGGATAGTTTGTATGGGTGGTAGGGAGTGTGTTTGAACTGGTTTTGGCCAAGGCGCACGAAAGGATTGAGTTGTGGACCTCAATCTGCAGCAGGTGCCCTGTTTTGCCACAAAACTGTGTTTTGATGAATGAGAAGGTTTGAACTGATTGATTCGTGCTTTAGGTTAGTTGGATCAAGGGAAAAGTGTTTGCAAAGTTTGTTTTGGCTATTTGTTGCAGCAATGTGAGTTGTTGTTGTGTTTGCAAAGTTGCTTCTATCTTAAGTCAAAAATGCCAAGTTGGGTTACAAGCTTATGAAGGCCCCCTAAACATGCTGCAGAGTTAGTCTTGATCAGTGGGATTAGTTCAATAACTTGTGCCTCAGAGATTTGCATTGTACTTCTTGGATTTGTGTTTGACATAAAGTCATGCTTTACAAGAATGGATAACTTGCTTTTTCCAAATATGGCTTAATTCTTCATGTAATGTCCAAATGCACAAAATAATGCTAGAACACAATGGATTGGCATTTAATTATTGAGTGTAAATGAGATTAGAGGCCTGTAACTAGCTTGTGCAAGCTGATTTCAAAAATGCAAAGTGTATGAACATGCCTTTGGCCATGAATCAAAGTGACTTTTGCCCATATTGACAAATTCGATTCTCCCTAACCACAAGGGTGTTTGAGAAGTTCTTGGACATTTTGGAAAGCTTGGAATGTGTACTACAATCCATATTTGTAATGAAATTTGAAATTCCAAGTGGAAGCATGTGAAAAGTGGTCATGAAGTTAGGCAAAAATCCTGCCTAAAATAGGTCAAAATATTTCTAAGTTAAGAATGTTTTGCACCCTTGTTCCAAAAATTATAACTTGGGCTACAAGCTTCTTTTGAGGAAACTTTGTGAATCAAAGTTGTAGATTTTGCAATGGACTATAACTTTCATGTTTTGAGTTTTGTTTGAATCCAAATGCATCTTGATGAAAAAATGGGACAAAGTTAGGAAAAAATAAGGAAGTTTCATAACTTAGAAAAATTCTAAGTTATGAAATTTTCTCATTCTAAACCCTAATTTGCATTTTTTTGTTTCTTGATGAACAAGTTTCATAATTTGACATGTTTTGATGAAAAATGAATCTTGACACTTGATTTTGACCAAAAAGTCAAAGTTTGACTTTTCAGTATACAGTCAGATTTGGCTCAGTTGACTGGAAAATTCATATGTCAATCTTGTGCATTTGGGATCTTTTGAACTTGTTGAACATGTCAAGACAATGCCATTGGGTCCTTGAGTCCATATGTGAGCTTGGTTTGCCATTGGCTAGGTCAAACAGTCAAAAAATTGCCTTTGTGCAATCAAAACCCTAAAAATGACCATTTTGCCCTTTTGGTGATCTGATCAAATTTCTTGTGGAATTGTGATCCAAACTTGACCAAATGGTTCATATGAGTTCATAATGTTGATGTGGGTCAAAAATCATGAGGTTTGACTGTCAATTGACCACAGTTGACTTTTCCCCCAATACAGTTGATTTTCAGGTCAACTGTCTAATTGACTGGGCAAAGATTGGAATCAAGACTTGAAACTTGGTATGGATAAACTTATGAGTCCAACATGAAGCATGAAAGTCACTTTGGGCATTTTAGGTTAAAACATCTTTGTGCAAACTCAAACCCTAATTTGGGTCAACAGTGCAAGGAGGAGCCTTGAGCAGAGCAAACCCTAACTTGATCTTGAGCTCCAAGGGTCTAGGGATGAGAAAATGTTTAGGAAATGGGAGGGAAAATTTTGGGGTACAACAACCCGCTATAAGAATACTACATAGAATGTTATGCAAAGTGTCATAAGTTATTCTCATGATGATAATGGTGTATACCACCCTTTGACCTGAAACCACTATGGACCCTAGATGTAGAGTCAAGTACTTTATTGCTGATCAAACATCATCCGTAACTGGATGACTATAAAGACGGTTGATGGGTACTTCGCAAAGCATGCTAAGAGACATGAGTGACCTAGATGGAATTTGCTCATCCTGCATAACAGGATAAATGTCTAAGGGCCCAATATTGAACTGGACAAGGGTGACATAGTGTATGCCTTGTGTTCAATATAGACATGAGGGCAAAAGGGTAATTTTACAACACAAATATTATCACGGAAAAGGTTTGGTCAGATTACATGATATTTTCGTGACTTGGGTAACAATGATGTGTTGCTAGATACCGCTCACTGTTTATTATATTAAATGTGTGATTTAATATAATTGCCAACGTCGCGAAAACCTACAGGGTCACACACATAAGGACAGGTTGGTGAGAGATAGAATAAATAAGGAACACCATAAGGTACGGTGCACTTAAGTGTAATACGGAAAGTGGTAAGGTACCACGTGGATAAGTGATATATGGTACATCATAAGGTATGATGTCCATAAGCTTTATTGGGCTTTTAGCTTATAGCCTTAATTGGGCTTTTAGCTTGTTGCCCACACGAGTGATTCTATAAATAGATCCCTTGTGATGAAGCAATTTCACTTGATGCAATTTCATTTTTGATTCTCTCTCTCACTCAAGGTTTCCGTTCGTGATCAGCTAGCACTGTGACCGGAAGCGATATGTTCGTGTGGATTGAGTAGAGGCGTTGTTCTTCATCAACGCTCGTGATCACAACATCAAAGGTCTGAATCGCCATAAGAGGTAAATATTTCTATCACTGACCATGTTCGTTCGTAAGGATCGCTAAAGGAAAATTTTAAATTTTGCTGCGCTTTTGATCGCAATTTTCCTTCAGTGGTATCAGAGCCACTTACGAAACCATGGATCTGATAGTTGTTTATGTTCTATATTTTCTGTTTTGATTCGATTAAAACCAGAATGAATTGAATAATAAATGAGTAATTAAATTTGGCATCTGTTGTGTACGATTTGGATGATTGATGTTGACTATGCTTCGGAATCCGACATTAGTATGGTGAAGCAGCGATACATCGATTGTCCATAGGTTACACAAATAAGATCGATCACTTTTATATATGATATAAGTAAATCTGATGCAACGATGGTATATGGGATATATTGTTTTTGTTTCGTTCATTCAAACACTTGATGATTGTTATTCCTTTGACCGATCGCTGCTCATATGCTTCGGAATCCGACATTAGTATGGTGAAGCAATGGCATGTGATTAATCATACTGAATTATCAATCGAAATGTGTTTGACAGCATGAAACTGTTGCATTAGGGTTAATGACGGCACAAGGGTTGTGTTATTGCAGAGTTATGCGATTAGGGTTGTAAATGCACAAGAGTTGTGCGAAAATGACGCCGATTTCAAATGAATTGTTCATTAAAATTTTGCGGCGGGGCGCTGCCCCTAACAACCCCGCAAAGGGGAGCTGCCCCCTTCACCCCCGTCCGCTGAACGGTCAGCGGAACCACCGTCCACTGACCGGGCAGCGGAACCCCCGGCTAACTCTGCGTAGTGTGATCAATCGTCGAAATTTAATTTTCCTTTTTTTAATTAACAAAATTTAAACTAATAATAAAAGTGTGTTTATTATTATTGTCTTGTGGTGATCAGTTATGGCCTTAGTTTTTTCCTTTATTTTGTTTTGGCATTGTAAAATACAGCCTGCGTGTCGTGCCTCTCTCTAAAATTCTTGATGTAACTTCTTTTCTCATCTCACTCCCTCGTATGTAAAACGAGTTTCTTTTATGTAATGTAATGTTATGAAGAAAGAGAAGAATACAATATCAAAGGAGGATAACCTTGGAGATCTTGCTTGGAGAAGTTTAGATCGTTATTAGGTTAGCTTAGGTTATCTCATTGGCTTGGGAGAACAATTGCACTAGGGGCCATAACTGTATCCTTTTATGTATATTGATGCATGTGTTTGTATGTTGATGCATGAGAGAGACGAATTGCATGTTAAGCCGGTGAGATCAAACTAATAACAAAATCCCTCAAGTTAAATATTAAGTTCATGCTTTCCAAGTTTTAGCACTCATCAAGACTAGTATCAAACAATGTAGGTTTCGCCTACACGAGGTGCATGTTCTATATTAGTAAGGTGCGATGGGATAATTGTAATATCCAACTGCTAAAACAATGGGTCAAACTTAACTAAACACATTATGATAAGATTATACATGTTTAGAAGCAAGAGTTGGGAATGATTCATATGATGAATTAGAATAAGGAGTTATTCACCCAACTGAAAATATTCGAGAGTTGTATGAGATACAATTGGAAGGAGTTCTTACCTAAATAACCTAGTTTTGTGTAATCAGCCTAACGCTGACTTAGAACGAAGTGAAATGTGGATCTCGACCCACTAGAAAGTCTTCCAATGGTATTTTCCGAATCAAATGATGAGGGTCATTTGGTTTGAGTAAAATAGTGGGAGCATATTTGATTAAAGGCCTAATTAAATATGTTTTTTTAATGATAATTATATTTTCAATTTTTTGTAGATTACCATGACAACAAACAACCATATTTTGCGATCAATCCTAGATAAGGAAAAATTGTCTGGGACAGATTTCCTGGATTGGCACCGAAATCTGAGGATCATCCTCAAGCATGATAAGAAGTTGTATGTCTTGGAGACACCTGTTCCTGAAGAGGAACCGCCTAGTTCTGCACCTAAGGCAGAAAGAGATGCTTATAAGAAGCATTTTGATGATGCTAACGAAACCGCTTGTCTCATGCTAGCTACTACGAACTCGGAGTTGCAAAAGCAACACGAGAACATGTCAGCGTTCGATATGATCGGACATCTGAAAATGCTCTATCAAGAGCAGGCAAGAAATGAGAGGTTTCAGGTTTTAAAGGTCCTTTTTAACAGCAAGTTATCTGAAGGAAACCCTATAGGTCCCCATGTACTCAAAATGATTGGGTATGTGGAGAACCTTGAAAGGTTAGGATTTCTGCTTGGAAAGGAACTTGCAACTAATTTTATCTTGCAATCGTTGCCAGATAGCTTTAATCAGTTTGTCATGAATTTCAACATGAATGACATGGATAAGAGTCTTCCAGAATTGCTAAGCATGTTGAAAACTGCTGAGCAGAATATGAAGACAAAAGGGAAGTCCATTCTGATGGTCAGTAATGGAAAGAAGCTGAACAAGAGGCCTACCAAGCAAGTTGGTAAAGGGAAAGGCAAGGAAGTTGCCAAGCCTAAACCTACTGTTCCTGCTTTGAAGCCTGGTGGAGGCATAGCAAAGGAGGGAACTTGCTTCCATTGCGGTAAGACCGGACATTGGAAGAGAAACTGCCCAAAGTACCTGGAAGATATGAACAATGGAGTGGGGACTTCAAATTCAGGTATTTTTGTTATTGAAATTAATTTATCTACTTCTGCATCATGGGTATTAGATACTGGATGCGGTTATCACATTTATACTAATGTGCAGGGGCTAAAAAGGAGTAGAGATTTGGCAAAAGGTGAAGTTGACCTACGAGTTGGAAATGGAGCAAAGGTTGCTGCTTTAGCCGTAGGAACTTATGTTTTGACTTTACCTAGTGGTTTAATAATTCAGTTAGAGAAATGTTATTATGTACCTGCAATTAGTAGGAATATTATTTTTGTTTCTTGTTTGGACAAGTTTGGTTTTTCATTTATAATAAAGAACAATTGTTGCTCTATTTATTTGAATGATATATTCTATGCTTCTGCACAAATGAACAATGGACTATATGTCCTTGATCTTGAAATTCCAATTTATAACATTAATACTAAACGGATTAAACCTAATGAGTTAAATCCAAGCTACCTTTGGCACTGTTGCTTAGGCCACATAAATGAGAAACGCATTTCCAAACTCTATAAAGATGGACTCTTGGACTCTTTTGACTATGAATCATATGAGACATGCAGATCTTGTTTAATTGGAAAGATGACAAAGTCCCCATTCACAGGAAAAGGTGAAAGGGCTAATGATCTTTTGGCCCTCAAACATACTAATGTATGTGGACCACTGAACATACCAGCCAGAGGAGGTTTTCAATACTTCATCACATTTACTGATGATTTCAGTAGATATGTGTGATCGGTGGATATGGAACTGACTGTTTTAAAGCTGGTTCGCGAAATGTCGCAGAAGCAAGAGTCGCCACCGTCTTTTATTTTCTCCAATATGGAAAGGACAAAAGCACAGAAAAATTCCTTATTTAGATATGTTCTCGGTTCGGGAGGTAGATTTATAGAAAGGGAAGGTGTTAGCACCCTATCTATCCATGGTTATCCATGGGCTCTTAGATACTTGCTCATTTGTGTTTTCAAAATGTTTGTTTGCTTTTCAAAGTGAGTGGGTTTGAAAAAGTTTCGTTTAAAATTTCAGTTCGACTCTTGTATCAGTCCTCAAGAGTGTTTGAAAAGTTGTTTTTGAAAGCTTTTTGCAAAGTGTCGGTGTGAAAAGAAGTTTTTGATTTGTTTTGAATCAGAGCAAGTATCTACGAGTCGTCTACCTACCCTAAGGAATTAGGCTGTGTAAATGTCCTTAAGGTAGTGCCATCCCACCATTGAGAAGTAGGTAGCACCACCGTTGGAGGTATTCGGGTCAATTCGAGTTTAGGGACAGTGTGGTCACCAGAGCAACAGTAAGATACCTTAGAAGCTACCCTTATGCCATTGATCTTTTTATTCCGAGGCAACCGTTTCGAGGCAACTTGTTTCGAGGCAACTAGATCAATGGAACATAAGGACTCACTAAGACGTCCTATACTCAACGACCACGTTTCGAGGGGCAAGGCAACAGTGTGATCACCAGAGCAATAGTAGTACACCTTAGAAGCTACCCTTATGCCATGTTCATGGACATAAGGACTTACTAAAACGTCCTATACTCGACGACCACGTTTCGAGGGGCAAGGCAACGGTGAGGCGTACCCTAAGAGTGGTGTGTGAGTTGTGTGTCATTTTCAGTTATTATTTGTCTTGTCATGCATTTGGTGATCTACGCTTTGATTTTATTTGGGCATACATTCTTTCATGTGATTAACAGTTTAAAGGTGCGGAAAGTAAAATGCGGAAAAATAAAGGTCCTACGCTATTACAAGGCGCGGGTGCATACATCGCCAAATTAAAAAAAGACCCGATTTGAATAAATAAAATGCGGAAAGTAAATATCCTAATTAATATTACAAAGCTTTGGGGCAAATACATTATATTCACAAAAGAAATAAAAATAAACGCGCGAAAAGGAATTACAATCGAAGGTGCGAGGGCGTTGGACCCTTTAAAGGAATTAATAAATTAATTAATGATTAAAGAAAGAAGAAGTTATTTTTTATGGTTTTTGGTATTTATGAAAATAAATAAAATTGATTAAAATTGGAAATTAAATAAAACCCTAATTCTAAATCGTTTTTAATTATTAAAGAAAATATTTAAGTTTAACCTAATTTAACCCTAATTAATTAATCACAAGTTTATTTACAAAAATAATTAATTATTAATAATAATGAGAATAAGGAAATTTATTTAATGAGAAAAGGATAAAAATGATAAAAACCTAATTTTTATGTATTTTAGTTATTTAGAAGAAAAACATTAAAGTTGAAAACCTAAATTTAAACTAATTGATTATTGAAAATTCATTTACAAAATATTAATGCATTAAATAATAAACATATTTTATTTTGATTTTTCTGATTTTTGTTTGTATTTTTTGTATTATAAAAATTATTTGGAATTAAATAAAAGCAATTAATCAAATAAAAGAAAAAGGAGAATTAAAATAAAAAAAGAAATATGCAAACCATAGGAGGGGTATCTGCCCAATTTGGAGGTGTCTTGGAAGTATTTTGGCCCACTAGAATCAGGCCCTGTTGACTTTCCACGTTTGCATGCATATGGTTGACTGAATGTGTATGATAGGCTGCACGTTCTAGCCTTTTGATTGATCAAGAATCCACTTGTCAAGCCACTGCGTTGAGGTGCATGGTGGACTGAATGAGGGGCGCTGCATAGAAGGGTGTTAAGAAAAATAATATTGAAGAAGTGGGGGACCTGGGAATCGAACCCAGGTCCTAATGCTTGCATGACAACACAGCTTCCACCAAGCCAAACGCGTTTATCTGATATATAATGGACAATGAATAATAAGAGAGAGAAAACAAGTATTAGTGGGACAATAAAAAAAGCGCCAATTATTCAAACTGGCCAACCATAGTCCAACACGCTAGCATCTTCTTCCTTGGTCTTTCGTTTTGCCTGAAAAATAAGACTAGATAGCGGGGGTTTTAAACCCCCACTAACTGCAACATTAAAAAACAGCGATTAGCACATGAGGGAATATAAAAAGGGCGCGATAGGGGGAATTGATTCGTTTGGACATTCTGAATCCAGTGGTATAGGTCTCGTGGCTTAATTTTTCCACATGAAAGAAACCCTAATTTCAAACCTCTGAAACCCTAAAGAACTTCCATGGTGGATTCTCATACAGGCCTTATTAATTCAATTAAAGCATGCCATTAGCTTCAGAATACCCATGTTAGTACAAATCAATCATTAGAATACATTAATATGGCATGAAAATGTAAATACAAATATGCAAAATTGTATGAACAGGGCGACTGTGTTCTACCACTTCTTCGAGTATGGAGACTTGGCTTTGGTTGGAAAAGATTCCTGGTAGTGTCAGGAGTCTATTGGAATGCTTTTGAGACCTTGAATCACACTGCAACTATGAAAACAGATTTGAGATTTTTGTGAAAAAATGCAAGTTTTGTTTTGAGGTTTCAGCGCAGCATTCTTGTTCTTTAGCATTAGGGTTTGTTTGTATATGTATGAGGAATCATTCTAGGTCAAAAACAAAGCCCATGATCCATGTATTCAATGCTTTTGAATTTGTGATTTTCAAGCATCTTTTTCAATCTTTTTCATACCTTTCTTATGCCAATCATTGAAGATTCTTTCCTTTTGAGGGATGCACGAAATATTGAGGCCTTAATGAGAGAATATGCTGCACAAAAGGATTTGGAAAACATGATTTGCTATTTTTGTCATATTTAATTTTAATTAAATGAATTAATAATAATAATAATTCAAATAATTAATCAAAAATGATAAAATAATTCCCTTTAAAGTCAATGGGTCGTGCATAGCTTTTGGGTGATGATTCTTGGAAGAAATTGTGGCCCATTAGCAATTTTGAGGCATTTGAAGCAAAGTTGACTTTTCAAAATTCCCAAAAATTTCCCAACTTCCACAAGGCATATCTTGCTCAATTTTTAAGCTTTGATCATGTTCTTGGACATTTTGGAAAGGTCTTGAAGTCCTCTAACCAATGTCTTTGGTATCATGTCATTTTGATTTACCAATCTCAAGTTATGGTCTTTGACTTAAAGTGCCTTTTTGTTGACTTTTGAAAATGACCTATAATGTTGAGATTGATAAGTTTTTGTGAGAGCATTCCTTGGACTTGAAGTGTGAAGAGGAGTTGTAGGAAATGTCATTCTCTTCAAAATGAGCTTTGGATGGAATTTTTCTGATAAACCATGTGGAAGTTATGCCTTGGTCAAGTTACAGTTGACTTTTTCAATTGTCCAAAAATAGAAACTTTTGCATCTTGAGACTTTTTGAGCCATGCCTTGAGAATCATGATCAAGAATTGATCAAATGATGTTTGTGGCTTCAAAATAAGATGTTGACCAAAAATTTTGACTTTTGACTGTCAAATGACCATTTTGCCCTTGTTGTTGATTGTTGAGCAATTAGGGTTTTTGACTGTGCAATTTGGTGCTGTGAGTCTTGAAACCTGGCATAAGGATGCTTGACAATGTTTATAGGCATGTGAGACTTGTTTGGACCCTTGGAAACTTCAACTTCTTTGCCAGAACCAAAACCCTAATTTTTGACTGTTAGGAGGCCATTGGATTGTGCAACCTTTGGGAGATTTTGAAGCATGCTCTTAGCAAATCTTGAAGAATATGGGAGGGCAAATTTTGGGGTACAAAAGTTGCCCCTGTTCAATCTTCTTAAACCTGAGGATGTAGATTGGCTGGCGTGCCTTTCGTAATCCGAAAGGTGGAAGATTATTGAACACTAGAGTGCCCAGAAATTTGCGCTCACATGTTAGCAGTGTGATGTGGGGAATGGGCTTACAGATGCCATTTGGAGATTGACGGATAGGAAGATGGGCTTACAGATGCCATGTTGAGAGGTGATGGATAGGTGGATGGGCTTATAGATGCCATTTGGGTGTCGATCGCGTAAGAGATTCCTTAGCGAGAACTTGCGTACCTGAAAAAGAAAGATGATTACCTGACCCGTTACGGGAGTTGGTCTTCAAACTCTTTGTGTAGATGTGCTCTGACTGGTTACAGGAATTGAATCTTTAAACTCTTCAGACGCACCCTCAGCAGGATGATGAATGGATCAGGGACGATTACTACCTCAACAGTAATGATGAGAGAACCTTGGGTGATTACTACCTCAACAGTAACGATGAGAGAACCTTGGGCGATTACTACCTCAACAGTAACGATGAGAGAACCTTGGGGCGATTACTACCTCAACAGTAACGATGAGAGAACCTGGGGCGATTACTACCTCAACATTAACGATGAGAGAATCTGGGGCGATTACTACCTTAACAGTAACGATGAGAGAACCTGGGGCGATTACTACCTCAACAGTAACGATGAGAGAATCTGGGGCAATTACTACCTCAACAGTAACGATGAGAGAACCTGGGGCGATTACTACCTCAACAGTAACGATGAGAGAATCTGGGGCGATTACTACCTCAACAGTAACGATGAAAGAATCTGGGGCGATTACTACCTCAACAGTAACGATGAGAGAACCTGGGGCGATTCCTACCTCAACAGTAACGATGAGAGAACCTGGGGCGATTACTACCTCAACAGTAATGATGAGAGAATTTGGGGCGATTACTACCTCAACAGTAACGATGATAGAATCTGGGGCGATTCCTACCTCAACAGTAACGATGAGAGAATCTGGGGCGATTACTACCTCAACAGTAACGATGAGAGAATCTGGGGCGATTACTACCTCAACAGTAACGATGAGAGAATCTGGGGCGATTACTACCTCAACAGTAACGATGAGAGAATCTGGGGCGATTCCTACCTCAACAGTAACGATGAGAGAATCTGGGGCGATTACTACCTCAACAGTAACGATGAGAGAATCTGGGGCGATTACTACCTCAACAGTAACGATGAGAGAACCTTGGATGTCTTCTACTGAGTCTTCATCAGGAAAATCTTTAGGAATCGATTTAACTGGACCAGAGAAGGCCTTTGACTGGATCGGCATCAGAAAAATCTTTAGGAGTCGATTTAACTGAACCAGGCAAGGTCTTGGACTCTTCAACTGAGTCTTCATCAGGAAAATCTTTAGGAATCGATTTAACTGGACCAGAGAAGGCCTTTGACTGGATCAGCATCAGAAAAATCTTTAGGAGTCGATTTAACTGAACCAGGCAAGGTCTTGGAATCTTCAACTGAGTCTTCATCAGGAAAATCTTTAGGAATCGATTTAACTGGACCAGAGAAGGCCTTGGATTAACTTTGACTGGATAAGAATCAGAAAAATCTTAGGGTCGATTTAACTGAACCAGACTAAAGTCTTGGAATATAGCTGAGAACTTAACTGGATCTTTCCTGAAAGGTAAAGGTCAGTCATATGCAATGCATGATATGGATCAAGCAATGATGTTCTCAACGTAAATGAGATTGTACGATATGATGCGTTTATGCGTGTATCATGATGTATGTGATGTTTTTGAAGGTATTTTCGTCTAGGAAAATATATCCTTGACGAATGCCGGGAAGTTAAATCCTGGGCTGATATAGAGCTTTTGTTTCCACTGGGGAGTGATGATTGCAAGAATACCGGTAGGAGAAGATAACTCTGTTGGGGAATAAACTTGGCGAATGGATTACTCTGCGGGGAGAAAATTACTCTAGCGATCTTGATGGGGAACAATACTCTGTGGGAAGAGAAGTACTCTGTTGGGATGCTTGATGATAATTCCGCTGGGGATACCGTTGTTATGTTGGAAGTTTTAATAGTCTCCGCTGGGGATAAGAAGACTTCGCCGAGGACGGTCTTTCTGTGGCTTTTGGCTGAGGATAACCCAGTTATATCCTGGTAGGGAAATAACCTTTGAATAAAGCCGGGGGGCGCGTTCATGCTCTGTAGGGGAGAAGCTTCCAGAATCTACTGGGGATGAGCTTCCTGCTGGGGAGATTGATTCAAACTTTTTTGGGGAAATCTGGATTGGACTCTCCTGGGGAAATTCTTGAGATATGTTGGGGGAGTGACTCCACTGAATGTCTGGTATACCGCCGGGGAACAGTCTTAGATTAAGACTGCCGGGGATGCTTGTTAAGAATATCCGTATATTATGCTGAGGAATGTTGAGATCTGCTGGAGGATACCCAACTTCCTTAAGGCTGATTGTATAACTTTGCTTGGGGAGAGTGCATTGACTTGCTGGCTCAATCTCTGGGGAATTAAGGTATATTAGTTACCTTCTTCAGCTGATCATACCTTGTATCTTGTGGACAGAGCAATTAGATCGCTTGGACGACTCATTACTGCCCTTGTTTCTATGGGAGAAGGCGCCTGTGGGGGTAGTTGACAAATCTTCTGGTAGACAGGTGACTAGATGCCGGGACATAGTCGTACGCTTAGATCCCTAATTTTTTCCTGGACCGCCCTTTTGGGTTTTCAGTCCACCGGGATACCCATTTTCGCCCAAGCCGCCTTTTCAGGTTTTCGACTTGCCGGGTGTACAGATTTTTTCTTTTCATCCTTTATTTTTTGCCCGAACCTTTTTGGTTCGCCGGGAAGCCCTTATTTTTTCCTAGGTGTGTCAACCTAGCAGGTCTTTGATTAGGCGTAGTATTTTTTGACTATATCCACGCTCTCAGAATGTAGGGAGTTGCCCCTGTTAGAAGTGTTTTGTCATGCCCCAGAAGATGTTTCATCAGACCAGATTCGTTGCTCGAGTGCCCCAAGTGACTCAGGCGGAGATTTGCCCTAGGCTATTTGACCTTTGAGGGATTCTCCGAATCTTGACCTGACTGCCCCAGATAATAGACCATGATCATGTCGTGCCCCTTGATTGGAAGTGCTTTTGTTCATTAGGCATTCGTCGTGCGAATTTCTATGCTGTTCAAACAAAAAGTCATATGCGAACAAAGTTATGTTAAAAATGCAAAGCTTATGTTTGTCTTGAAGTTTTTGAAAAATGCATTTTTCAGTAAAACCAGCAAATTTTGTAAAATGTGATATCAACTCAATATTTTATAGTAAGCCTTAAGGAGTCAGGATACCTTTCGTAATAGTATGCTTTCGAACTAACCCATGCTTCAGCTAGGACTTTTTAGGGTTGTAATGTGGCCTGGTTCACGGTTTAAGAAACAAAGGATAAGGCTCAAAATGCATTTGTACCCACCCGCTCTTCGTGATGTTCTTCAAACCTAAACTCAGTTGATCGTGCGTTAGACCTTGTTTGAGTCTTTGCTCTGATATTCTGGTGATGGTTCGAATGTTGACAATTTATTTTGAATAGGAAGTCATTTCTTTTTGTTATTGAGGGTTTGTATGACCTCTTTTTCCTGATTGATTTCGTTATCCCTAAATTTTGCCTGAACTGTTTCTTTTGTGATTACAGTCAGCGGGATGCCCCAGTTTTGTAAGTCTCCTTCATAGGTTTTGACTTATTGGGTTTTTATTTTTGAGATATAATGACTGCATATCCTTATGATTATTCAGAACCATCATTGTCTTCTTTTTTTTTTGTAAGGACCTTTTTGGTGCCATTTGTTATGCACTTGGATCAGCTGAGAGAACTACCCTGCCCCAGGTTATGATCAAGGGTTTTAACTTTCGAAAAGAAAACTCCTACTTCTTTGGCTCAAAGGGGTTGACGAGGGATTATCATCCTTATAACTCCAGTGTTTAGGAATTGAAACAATGCATGTACCTCATCAGCGGGGTCTGTTCAAAAGCATACTGTAAAGATCGTGGTATCGTTTTCGTCATCCTCCCTCAAGAGGCTCAGAATTATTAATCGAGCGTTGAACATCACAAAAATGAAAGCAATTTTAAATAGTGAATACGAAATAATTACTTCAAAACAGACATGTGTAGTGCATTAATGAAATAACAATGTTTAACATGAATAAATGTTTGAACAATCAAAAGAAAATCACAACTTGAAAAATTCTAATGAATAAAAGTCTTCTGGTCTCAGGGCTTGTTACTTCGACTGGTGCATCTTGTAGGGATGGAAGGAGCATTCAGCCTGGCCCATCTGGGTGAAATCCACAGCTCTTTCATTAATCAGGTCTTGGATCTTATTCTTCAGAGCCCAGCAGTCGTCGGTGTCATGTCCTGGACTGTCAGAGTGGTATGCACATCTTTCCTCAGGATTGTACTTTGGGGAGGCTGTGTTGAGATTCTTAGGAGGGTCCCTTAACGTCACCAGATTCAACCTCAACAATTGTTGTAAAGCTTGAGACGGTGACACATTGAGCTTGGTGAACTGCCTTTTAGGCTTGTCTGGCTTGCTCTGATCAGTCCGTTGTTCTTGGCGAGGTCGTTGTTGGACCTGTGAAGTAGTAGCAGCTTGGAGAGGCCCAAACCTTTGACTTCTTGGAGGCTGATTAATGACTTGGTCCCTGACTTGGGCTGGTTGCTTCATGTCTTGATGAAGCTGACTGATCATGGCCCTCAGCTCTCCTTTCTCCCAAGCTAAACTTTGGATGAGAGCCCTTTGCCCCAGCGTCTGGTTTTTCAATGTGTCTACCTCAGCTTGTAGACGTTTCAGCCGTTCGTCCTTGTCGTCCTCAGCACTGTTCCTGACCAAAGTCCCTGTGAGGAGTGTTCTCAGCTCTTCCTGCCCCTTGGATAGGCTTAAGAAGACCTCCCTGAACTGAGTCTCTTGAGCATGAGGTCCCTGGTTATCTTGTTGGGAAGCCATTGCTGAAATAAACAGCGCAGATGGTAAGTGACCTGTAACAAGGGTACCTGTAATGCAATGCTATGTATGATATGCATGCAATGTTTTCAAGGATCTCGCGGGGTAAACAAGAAGATTGTTAGTATTGGACTCCGGTAGCTTGATTGAAGGAACTTCATGTTGTTGAGAATCCTTCTTCAAGAGTCAAGGCTCACCATATCGAGTGGGTCATAGCCCCTGACAACCTTGTCTAGAGGAAAATAAATCCTCTTTGCCCCTTGCTGGATAGTTGATTCATCATGACCTGCATCACAAGCCCTTGAGATCCTTGAAACGAATTAGTCTTTATGTAGGATAGGATGTATGCAATGGTATGATGGTATGATGTTATGCTATGCGTAGAATAATGTAGGTAAACCCTGTTATGAGTCCAGGTTAAGGACTGTAAACAAGACCTACAAGAAACTCAAGTGTCAGATAACAAGCATGCAAGTAGTCACGTTTAAAGGCACGCAAGTCACACAAGAGAGCCCTTAGAGTTTAGGCCAGCATAGGGTCTAGGTATTACCCTCTTTCAGTTTGTTGGTTAAGACATGTCCTATCAGAAGTAACCGGGTTCTAGAGGATCCCAATATCACTGACTACCCTCAATCGGTCATAACTCCAGCATCGCAATATTTTCTTGCGGCCAGAACCATCACGAGAGTTTAGCCTCAATGGGCGTAGCATACTGCTACTGTTCTATTGGCCAAGTTGGGTCATTTAAGGTTCTAAGGTCGGTTGGTGCTTAATGACTCCTCAGAAGACCCATATTCTCCTCGTTGCAACACAAGGGATATCGGTACAGACCAAGGTGCCACACCAACGTAGCCACTACTTCACCTGTGTCAGTCTACACCGGACAGGTCCCTCACAGCTTATGCTACCTAAAAGAGTATCCCCAGATCCGGGTTAGGATCTATGAAACTCCGATGCAAAGCCCACAAATATAAAGCAATCAAAGAAAAGCAATTGAAAACATAAGTATGATCTAATCCTAAGGTACACCTCACTTTTGAGTATTCCCCAGCAGAGTCGCCAGTTCTGTGATCGGTGGATATGGAACTGACTGTTTAACGCTGGTTCGCGAAATATCGCGGAAGCAAGAGTCGCCACCGTCTTTTATTTTCTCCAATATGGAAAGGACAAAAGCACAGAAAAATTCCTTATTGAGATATGTTCTCGGTTCGGGAGGTAGATTTATAGAAAGGGAAGGTGTTAGCACCCTTTCTATCCATGGTTATCCATGGGCTCTTAGATACTTGCTCATTTGTGTTTTCAAAATGTTTGTTTGCTTTTCAAAGTGAGTGGGTTTGAAAAAGTTTCGTTTAAAATTTCAGTTTGACTCTTGTATCAGTCCTCAAGAGTGTTTGAAAAGTTGTTTTTGAAAGCTTTTTGCAAAGTGTCGGTGTGAAAAGAAGTTTTTGATTTGTTTTGAATCAGAGCAAGTATCTACGAGTCGTCTACCTACCCTAAGGAATTAGGCTGTGTAAATGTCCTTAAGGTAGTGCCATCCCACCATTGAGAAGTAGGTAGCACCACCGTTGGAGGTATTCGGGTCAATTCGAGTTTAGGGACAGTGTGGTCACCAGAGCAACAGTAAGATACCTTAGAAGCTACCCTTATGCCATTGATCTTTTTATTCCGAGGCAACCGTTTCGAGGCAACTTGTTTCGAGGCAACTAGATCAATGGAACATAAGGACTCACTAAGACGTCCTATACTCAACGACCACGTTTCGAGGGGCAAGGCAACAGTGTGATCACCAGAGCAATAGTAGGACACCTTAGAAGCTACCCTTATGCCATGTTCATGGACATAAGGACTTACTAAAATGTCCTATACTCGACGACCACGTTTCGAGGGGCAAGGCAACGGTGAGGCGTACCCTAAGAGTGGTGTGTGAATTGTGTGTCATTTTCAGTTATTATTTGTCTTGTCATGCATTTGGTGATCTACGCTTTGATTTTATTTGGGCATACATTCTTTCATGTGATTAACAGTTTAAAGGTGCGGAAAGTAAAATGCGGAAAAATAAAGGTCCTACGCTATTACAAGGCACGGGTGCATACATCGCCAAATTAACAAAAGACCCGATTTGAATAAATAAAATGCGGAAAGTAAATATCCTAATTAATATTACAAAGCTTTGGGGCAAATACATTATATTCACAAAAGAAATAAAAATAAACGCGCGAAAAGGAATTACAATCGAAGGTGCGAGGGCGTTGGACCCTTTAAAGGAATTAATAAATTAATTAATGATTAAAGAAAGAAGAAGTTATTTTTTATGGTTTTTGGTATTTATGAAAATAAATAAAATTGATTAAAATTGGAAATTAAATAAAACCCTAATTCTAAATCGTTTTTAATTATTAAAGAAAATATTTAAGTTTAACCTAATTTAACCCTAATTAATTAATCACAAGTTTATTTACAAAAATAATTAATTATTAATAATAATGAGAATAAGGAAATTTATTTAATGAGAAAAGGATAAAAATGATAAAAACCTAATTTTTATGTATTTTAGTTATTTAGAAGAAAAACATTAAAGTTTAAAACCTAAATTTAAACTAATTGATTATTGAAAATTTATTTACAAAATATTAATGCATTAAATAATAAACATATTTTATTTTGATTTTTCTGATTTTTGTTTGTATTTTTTGTATTATAAAAATTATTTGGAATTAAATAAAAGCAATTAATCAAATAAAAGAAAAAGGAGAATTAAAATAAAAAAAGAAATATGCAAACCATAGGAGGGGTATCTGCCCAATTTGGAGGTGTCTTGGAAGTATTTTGGCCCACTAGAATCAGACCCTGTTGACTTTCCACGTTTGCATGCATATGGTTGACTGAATGTGTATGATAGGCTGCACGTTCTAGCCTTTTGATTGATCAAGAATCCACTTGTCAAGCCACTGCGTTGAGGTGCATGGTGGACTGAATGAGGGGCGCTGCATAGAAGGGTGTTAAGAAAAATAATATTGAAGAAGTGGGGGACCTGGGAATCGAACCCAGGTCCCAATGCTTGCATGACAACACAGCTTCCACCAAGCCAAACGCGTTTATCTGATATATAATGGACAATGAATAATAAGAGAGAGAAAATAAGTATTAGTGGGACAATAAAAAAAAGCGCCAATTATTCAAACTGGCCAACCATAGTCCAACACGCTAGCATCTTCTTCCTTGGTCTTTCGTTTTTCCTGAAAAATAAGACTAGATAGCGGGGGTTTTAAACCCCCACTAACTGCAACATTCAAAAACAGCGATTAGCACATGAGGGAATATAAAAAGGGCGCGATAGGGGTAATTGATTCGTTTGGACATTCTGAATCCAGTGGTATAGGTCTCGTGGCTTAATTTTTCCACATGAAAGAAACCCTAATTTCAAACCTCTGAAACCCTAAAGAGCTTCCATGGTGGATTCTCATACAGGCATTATTAATTCAATTAAAGCATGCCATTAGCTTCAGAATACCCATGTTAGTACAAATCAATCATTAGAATACATTAATATGGCATGAAAATGTAAATACAAATATGCAAAATTGTATGAACAGGGCGACTGTGTTCTACCACTTCTTCGAGTATGGAGACTTGGCTTTGGTTGGAAAAGATTCCTGGTAGTGTCAGGAGTCTATTGGAATGCTTTTGAGACCTTGAATCACACTGCAACTATGAAAACAGATTTGAGATTTTTGTGAAAAAATGCAAGTTTTGTTTTGAGGTTTCAGCACAGCATTCTTGTTCTTTAGCATTAGGGTTTGTTTGTATATGTATGAGGAATCATTCTAGGTCAAAAACAAAGCCCATGATCCATGTATTCAATGCTTTTGAATTTGTGATTTTCAAGCATCTTTTTCAATCTTTTTCATACCTTTCTTATGCCAATCATTGAAGATTCTTTCCTTTTGAGGGATGCACGAAATATTGAGGCCTTAATGAGAGAATATGCTGCACAAAAGGATTTGGAAAACATGATTTGCTATTTTTGTCATATTTAATTTTAATTAAATGAATTAATAATAATAATAATTCAAATAATTAATCAAAAATGATAAAATAATTCCCTTTAAAGTCAATGGGTCGTGCATAGCTTTTGGGTGATGATTCTTGGAAGAAATTGTGGCCCATTAGCAATTTTGAGGCATTTGAAGCAAAGTTGACTTTTCAAAATTCCCAAAAATTTCCCAACTTCCACAAGGCATATCTTGCTCAATTTTTAAGCTTTGATCATGTTCTTGGACATTTTGGAAAGGTCTTGAAGTCCTCTAACCAATGTCTTTGGTCTCATGTCATTTCGATTTACTAATCTCAAGTTATGGTCTTTGACTTAAAGTGCCTTTTTGTTGACTTTTGAAAATGACCTATAATGTTGAGATTGATAACTTTTTGTGAGAGCATTACTTGGACTTGAAGTGTGAAGAGGAGTTGTAGGAAATGTCATTCTCTTCAAAATGAGATTTGGATGGAATTTTTCTGATAAACCATGTGGAAGTTATGCCTTGGTCAAGTTACAGTTGACTTTTTCAACTGTCCAAAAATAGAAACTTTTGCATCTTGAGACTTTTTGAGCCATGCCTTGAGAATCATGATCAAGAATTGATCAAATGGTGTTTGTGGCTTCAAAATAATATGTTGACCAAAAATTTTGACTTTTGACTGTGAAATGACCATTTTGCCCTTGTTGTTGACTGTTGAGCAATTAGGGTTTTTGACTGTGCAATTTGGTGCTGTGAGTCTTGAAACCTGGCATAAGGATGCTTGACAATGTTTATAGGCATGTGGGACTTGTTTGGACCCTTGTAAACTTCAACTTATTTTCCAGAACCAAAACCCTAATTTTTGACTGTTAGGAGGCCATTGGACTGTGCAACCTTTGGGAGATTTTGAAGCATGCTCTTAGCAAATCTTGAAGAATATGGGAGGGAAAATTTTGGGGTACAACAATATGGTTATGTGTATTTAATGAAACACAAATCTAAAACCTTTGAAAAATTCAAGGAATTCAAGAATGAAGTACAAAACCAACTAGGTAAGAATATTAAAGTTCTTCGATCAGATCGAGGCAGTGAATATTTAAGCCTAGTGTTTGATGACCATCTAAAGGAATGTGGGATTTTATCCCAACTTACTCCTCCTGGAACACCACAATGGAATGGTGTATCTAAGAGAAGAAATCGAACCTTGTTAGACATGGTCCGATCCATGATGAGTCACGCCGATCTTCCGTACTCCTTTTGGGGACATGCACTATTGACTGCAGCTTACACACTTAACTGGGTTCCATCCAAAAAGGTTGAGAAGACACCATATGAGATATGGAGTGGTAAGAAACCACATATGTCTTACATGAAGATTTTGGGTTGCGAAGTTTATGTGAAACGATAAATTTCAACTAAGCTTGAGCCCAAATCTGATAAATGCTTATTTGTGGGGTATCCTAAAGAAACAAGAGGGTATTACTTCTACAATCCTTCTGAGGGCAAAGTGTTTGTCGCTCGAACTGGAGTTTTTCTGGAAAAGGATTTTATTTCCAAAAGAATCAGTGGGAGGAAAATAGAGCTTGAAGAAATTCAAGAACCACAAAGCATTGATACACCTATGGAGGAATTAGAGCAGGAAACACAAGTAGTTATGGAAGAGCAACCTGCTCAAGTAGAACAAGACCAGCGTAGGTCAACCAGGATACGTTAACAACCTGAGAGATATGGATATCTCATAAGTGATCAGGGTGATGTATTACTCATGGATCAAGATGAGCCTGTGACCTACCAAGAGGCCATAACTGGTCCTGAGTCTGAGAAGTGGCTAGAAGCCATGAAATCTGAAATGGATTCCATGTACACAAACCAGGTTTGGACCTTGGTAGAGCCTCATATAGGAGTTAACCCTATAGGATGCAAGTGGGTCTTCAAAAAGAAGACTGGCATGGATGGTAAGATACATACCTATAAGGCAAGACTGATTGCAAAAGGCTATAAACAAATTCATGGGGTTGACTATGATGAAACCTTCTCACCAGTTGCAATGCTTAAATCTGTTCGGATTTTACTTGCTATCTCTGTATATCATGATTATGAAATATGGCAGATGGATGTCAAAACTGCTTTCCTTAATGTGAATCTTCTTGAGGATGTTTACATGACACAACCTAAAGGATTTGACATACCAGAGGAAGCCCAAAAGATATGTAAGTTACAGCGATCAATTTATGGATTGAAGCAAGCTTCCAGAAGTTGGAATCTTCGTTTTGATAAAACAGTAAAACAATATGGATTCATAAAGAATGAAGATGAGCCTTGTGTCTACAAGAAGGTTAGTGGGAGCATGATCGTATTCCTGGTATTATATGTAGATGACATATTACTCATTGGAAACGATTTCCCTACCTTGCAACAAGTGAAGACTTGGTTAGGGAAATGCTTTTCAATGAAGGACCTAGGTGAAGCAGCCTATATATTAGGAATCAGGATCTATAGAGATAGGTCACAAAAACTGCTTGTCCTAAGTCAGAGTACATACATAGAAAAAGTGTTGAGACGCTTTAATATGCATGATTCCAAGAAAGGATTCATACCTATGCAACATGGCATGTGTCTGTCAAAAACACAATCCCCTTCAAGTAAGGAAGAAAGGGATCGCATGGATAAGATTCCATATGCATCTGCAATAGGATCTATCATGTATGCCATGCTATGTACTCGACCAGATGTCTCGTATTCTTTAAGTGCAACGAGTAGGTACCAGTCTAATCCCGGTGATGCTCATTGGGTAGCTGTCAAGAATATCCTTAAGTACTTGAGAAGGACTAAGGACTCATTCTTGATATATGGAGCTCAGGAAGAGCTTGCTGTAATTGGATACACCGATGCTAGCTTCCAGACAGATAAGGATGACTTTAGATCACAATCTGGTTATGTGTTTTGTTTAAATGGTGGCACTGTGAGCTGGAAAAGTTCAAAGCAAGATACAGTTGCTGATTCTACAACCGAGGCTGAGTATATTGCTGCCTCAACTGCAGCAAGGGAAGCTGTTTGGATCAAGAAGTTCATTAGTGAACTTGGCATAGTCCATAGCATTGTGGATCCCATTGATCTCTATTGTGATAACAATGGTGCTATCGCACAAGCTAAGGAGCCTAGATCTCACCAACGATCCAAACACATACTTAGGCATTATCATCTCATTCGAGAGATAATCGATCGGGGAGATGTGAAAATATGCAGAGTACCTACACTTGACAATGTTGCTGACCCATTAAGAAAGCCTCTTGCGCAGCTGAAGCATGATGGACATACTAGATCTATGGGTATTAGGGGTATGCCTGATTGGCTCTAGTGCTAGCGGGAGATTGTTGGTGTAAGCCCTAGAGGCCAATACTTTTGGTACTTGTATCGAATTATTTATTAATAATAAAAGGCATTTCTTTATTATGTTTGCTTTCCAAAATAATAAAGTCCCTAGAATAGTTTATTTGTTTAATGAAATGTTAAGTGTGACTTAATCATGAGATCCCATTAAACATAAGACACTATTCTTAAAGTATCAGTAGTCAAGCTTTAATGTGAAGTGGGATAGCATTAAAGCATTAAGATTATTATGAAGATAGATTGATGATCACATCTCATGGATCATAGATAAGGAGTTATCAAGTCTTGACATAGGTATGAATATTAGGAGTAATATTTATACTGGATTGACCCGCTATGAGAATACTACATAGAATGTTATGCAAAGTGTCATAAGTTATTCTCATGATGATAATGGTGTATACCACCCTTCGACCTGAAACCACTATGGACCCTAGATGTAGAGTCAAGTACTTTATTGCTGATCAAACGTCATCCGTAATTGGATGACTATAAAGACGGTTGATGGGTACTTCACAAAGCATGCTAAGGGACATGAGTGACCTAGATGGAATTTTCTCATCCTGCATAACAGGATAAATGTCTAAGGGCCCAATATTGAACTGGACAAGGGTGACACAGTGTATGCCTTGTGTTAAATATAGACATGAGGGCAAAAGGGTAATTGTACAACACAAATATTATCACGGAAAAGGTTTGGTCAGATCACATGACATTTTCGTGACTTGGGTAACCGTGATGTGTTGCTAGATACCGCTCACTGTTTATTATATTAAATGTGTGATTTAATATAATTACCAACATCGCGAAAACCTACAGGGTCACACACATAAGGACAGGTTGATGAGAGATAGAATAAATAAGGAACATCGTAAGGTACGGTGCACTTAAGTGTAATACAGAAAGTGGTAAGGTACCACGTGGATAAGTGATATATGGTACATCATAAGGTATGATGTCCATAAGCTTAATTGGGCTTTTAGCTTATAGCCTTAATTGGGCTTTTAGCTTGTAGCCCACACGAGTGATTCTATAAATAGATCCCTTGTGATGAAGCAATTTCACTTGATGCAATTTCGTTTTTAATTCTCTCTCTTACTCAAGGTTTCATTCGTGATCAGCTAGCACTGTGACCGGAAGCGATCTGTTCGTGTGGACTGAGTAGAGGCGTTGTTCTTCATCAACGCTCGTGATCACAACATCAAAGGTCTGAATCACCACAAGAGGTAAATATTTCTATCACTGACCATGTTCATTCGTAAGGATCGCTAAAGGAAAATTTTAAATTCCGCTGCGCTTTTGATCGCAATTTTCCTTCAGAACAATTGATCCACGTGAAGGGTATGGTTGCAATCAGGAGGAGATGACGAGTTCAACCATGCCATTGGAATTCATTTTTGTGGCCTGAGAAGGATTTTTGAGATGGGCCACCTTGTAGCTACGGACTCCTGTCTGTTGGTATAGGCAGTGGGACTTTTGGCCACGGTTGGGAGGTCAGGGATGATGCGTGGCATCCATCCACTGGCTAATTCAAATATGGCGCGCATTTTATTTTTTTTAACCAATAATTGTCGTTTTCTTTTATTATTATTGTTTTGTATTCATATAACAAATGGATCAACATGGCGTGGTGGCAAGCAAACGAAGCAATTTCCTTCAGGACCTGGGTTCGAGTCCCAGGTCCCCCACTTTCTTAATAATTTTGTCTTTCATGTATTCCCATGCACGTTTCAGCTTGCAGTGCACCATACTCCCTCATACATCCAAGAGACAGAAGGCCAATGGCCAGATCTTAGGGCTAGGGATTGAAGGACTACTAAGGCATTGGTCAATGCATGCGCACTAGATCTGCAAAGTCAAAACAAGGCAAGCACTAATGGGCCTTCCAATTGCTATTCATACTCCCATATTCGGGCCCAAACCCCTCCTCTCTTCTATTTATTTATTTTATTTTATTAATTGTTTTATTATTTTTGTTTAATTTCTAACCAATCAAAATTCTTTTTCTCATAAAATAAAAATCACAAAAATATTTTTTATATTTAATTAAACTTTAAACTTTTATTTTTCTTAATAAACACTAATTAATTAATTAAGGTTTTTTTTTAATTCTAGAATAACTTTAACCTATTTTGTAAATAAATAATTAATTAGACTTAATTAGGTATTAACCATTAATTTAATTAATTTCATTTTTCTTTCTTAAAATAACAAAATCAAAAAATATGTCACAATTAATTTTTCATTTAATTAATTTGTTAATTTAATTTAGTAATTAATTTAGGATATTTCTTTCTTAAAATAAAAAACAACAAAAAGATATTTTCTTTAACCAAAAGGGTCAAAACCCTAATCATGCGCTCGATTTAATTCCCCGACGCGTTTCTTATTTTTATCCAACAATGTACTTGTTCCCGGATTGTAATAGTTAAATAGGACTTTTAATTATTTTTATCGCTTTATTTATTTTTAAAGGGTTTGTCTTTGGCGATGTAAATACCTGACGCCTTGTAATTTAAATTCCGCATTTGATTTTCGCAAATTATAACTGTTAGATGTTTGATATAGGGTTGCATGACAAGACTGAATGTTTTAACCTAAAATCAACTTAGATCACCCTTAACATGTACAAAGATAAAAATAACTGAAAACTAAACACTCGCACATGCGCACTCTTAGGGTACACCCCACTTGGTTGCCTTCGTACACGGTCATTGAGTATAGGTCGTTTTAGAGGTCGTCCTCTTGTCTAAAAGATCATAGTTGCCTCGAAACGGGTGCCTCGGATAATGTTGCCTCAAACAAATGATCTAAGACATTAGGGTTACCGCTAAGGCATCCTAACATTGCTTTAGTGACCGTATGTCCCTCATTCGAATTGACCCCCAAACTCCAACGACGGTGCTACCTACTCACTAATAGTGGGATATCATTGTCTAAAGGAAAATAGCATAGAACGATTCCTTTTTCGAGTAGGTAGTTAGTTCTTAGATACTTGCTCATCCAAAACAAAACAAATTTTTCACACTTACACTTTTACAAACAAAGTTTTCAAAAAAACACTTCATTACACTCTTGAGGACAGAAGCAAGAGTTAAATCGAAGTTAAAACAAAACTTTTCAAAACCCACAAACACAAACAAAACAATTTTGAAAACAATGAGCAAGTACCTAAGAGCCCGTAGATAACTATGGATAGAAAGGGTGCTGATACCTTCCCTTTCTATAAATCTACCCCCCGTACTCAGAAAATCTCAAAAAAGGAATTTTTTTGTGTTTTTTCCTTTCCTTGTTGGATAAAATAAAAGTCGGTGGCGACTCTTGCTTACCGTGACATTTTGCAAAAACAAACGCAAAACGCAAACCAACATTCCAGAAAACAGTCAGTTCTTCCACCATATCACAACATGTTTCAAAGTAATTTGTTTTGTTAATCTGTTTCTTTATTTTGAAAAGCTTTCACTCTGCCCAAGGTGGAAGTATTAATGTTATAGGGCTTATCTGTTTGCTGTGACTTTTAAGATCATTAATAAAAGTTGTCTTTGCTTCCCAAATTATGTCTTTATCTTTTTCTTTTTCTTGGAAAATGGTAATCAGAAAAAACCTTTCAAAATAAATACTAACTGAAAATTAATCTGCATGATCACTTATTATATGTGTCAGTTTCTAAAAGCAATCATAAATCATATGTGCAGATTAATTAAAAAACCCGTTGAATACAATGACCCTGCACCCTCTCCCAACTTTGAATGTCATGTGTTTGGGGCTGAAGAAGAAGATTATGATGAGATTCCATAAGAAGTCTCACGGTTGCTTGAGCATGAGGAAGATACCATTCAACCATATAAGGAGCCTTTGGAAGTGATCAATTTGGGTTCAGAAGAAGATCGGAAGGAAGTCAAGATTGGAGCATCGTTACATCCTGATGTAAAGAGCGGGTTGATTGAGTTTTTAAAAGAGTATGTGGATATTTTTTCTTGGTCTTATCAAGATATGCCTGGTCTAGATACAGATATTGTCGAGCATCGTTTATCGTTGAAGCCAGAGTGTCCGCCAGTAAAACAAAAGTTGAGAAGAACCCACCCAGATATGGCAGTATAGATCGAATAGGTGGTCCTAAAGCAGATTAATGTTGGTTTTCTTGTGACGTCAGTGTATCCTCAATGGATTTCCAATATTGTCCCAGTACCGAAAAAGACGGAAAAGTCTGCATGTGCGTAGATTACAGAGATCTAAATAAAGCTAGTCTAAAAGATGATTTTCCATTGCCTCGCATCTACATGTTAGTGGACAGCACAACAAAATTCAAAGTATTCCCGTTCATGGATGGATTTTCCGAGTATAATCAAATAAGAATGGCTCCAGAGGACATGGAAAAAAACAACATTTATCACACCCTGGGGAACATTCTGTTATAGAGTGATGCCCTTCGGGTTGAAGAACGTTGGTGCAACGTACCAGAGGGCTATGACAATCCTATTCGATGATCTGATGTACAAAGAAATCAAAGTATATGTTGATGATATGATTGCCAAATCCCAAACTGAAGAAGGGCATATAAAAGATTTGTTGAAGTTGTTTCAGCGTTTTAGGAAGTATCGTCTCTGCTTGAATCCAAATAAATGCACCTTCGGTGTTCTATCGAGGAAGTTGTTGGGTTTCATTGTTAGCCAGAAAGGAATTTAAGTTGACCCTAATAAAGACAAAGAAATACAGGAAATGCCAGCACCAAGAACTGAAAAGCAAGTTAGAGGTTTCCTCGGGCGTTTGAATTACATTTCCAGACTTATTTCCCACATGACTGCAACATGTGAATTGATCTTTAAGTTGTTAAAGAAAGATCAAGGTTGTGTGTGGATGGATGACTGCCAAAGGGAATTTGAGAGTATTAAAGAATATCTGCTTGAACCTCCTATCTTGCTCCCTCCCGTAGAAGGAAGGTCGTTAATCATGTATCTAACAATGTTAGATAAATCCATGGGTTGTATTCTGGGACAACAGGATGAAACAGGGAAGAAGGAGTTCGCCATTTATTATCTCAGCAAAAAATTCACTAATTGTGAGTCGCGATATTCCATGTTGGAAAAGACATGTTGTGCTTTGGCCTGGGCGGCAAAGCGTTTGCGGCAGTATATGTTGAATCATACCACTTGGTTGATCTCCAAAATGGATCCAATCAAGTATATTTTTGAAAAGCCCGCTCTTACTGGGAGAATTTCCCGCTGGAAGATGTTGTTATCTGAATATGATATCGAGTACCGCACTCAAAAGGCTATTAAAAGTAGTGTGTTGGCAGATTACCTTGCTCACCAGCCGGTGGAAGATCATTAGTCTGCAGAATATGAATTCCTCGATAAGGATGTGATGTTCCTGAAAGTGAAATATTGTGATGAACCATTTCCTGAGGAAGGCCCTGACCCTGAATCTCGTTGGAGTATGATTTTTGATGGAGCAGTGAATGCTTATGGTAAAGGAATTGGTGTTGTGATTGTCACTCCTCATGGATCGCACATTCCTTTTACTGCAAGGTTAACATTCAATTGCACTAATAATATGGCAGAATATGAGGCTTGCATCATGGGTCTTGAGGAAGCTATTGATCTCAGAATCAAAATTCTATATGTGTATGGTGATTCAGCTTTGGTAATAAATCAGATTAAAGGAGAATGGGACACTCGTCACCCTGGCTTGATCCCTTACAAATACTATGCTAGAAGATTATTACCCTTCTTCAATAAAGTTGAATTCCATCACATCCCTAGAGATGAAAATCAAATGGCGGATGCTCTGGGAACTCTGGCTTCCATGTACCAAGTGAATACTTGGAATGATATACCCCGAATTACAGTTCGACGGCTGGATAGGCCCTCTCATGTGTTCACGACAGAGGAGGTAGCAGATGAAAAACCTTGGTATTATGATATCAAGCATTTTCTTCAGACTCAGGAATACCCGGTTGGTGCGTCGAGGAAAGATAGAAAGACACTGAGAAGATTGGCAGGCAGTTTCTTCCTCAATGAAAATGTGTTATACAAGAGAAATTATGACATGGTCTTACTCAGATGCGTGGATAGACACGAAGCAGACATGTTGATGCATGAGATTCATGAAGGTTCGTTTGGCACTCATGCTAATGGACATTCGATGGCTAAATAGATGCTAAGGGCAGGTTATTATTGGTTGACAATGGAATCTGACTATTACAAATTTGCAAAGAAGTGCTATAAATGCCAGGTTTATGCAGATAAGGTCCATGTGCCTCTGACACTTCTCAATGTGATTTCCTCCCCATGGACTTTCTCTATGTGGGGTATTGACATGATTGGGATGATAGAACCCAAAGCTTCGAATGGGCACTGTTTTATCTTGGTAGCAATTGACTACTTCACCAAATGGGTAGAGACTGCTTCATATGCCAATGTTACCAAACAAGTGGTTGTGTATTTCATCAAAAATAATCTTATATGCCGGTATGGTGTGCCGAGCAGAATCATCACCGACAATGGCTCGAATTTGAACAACAAGATGATGAAAGAACTGTGTGAAGAATTCAAGATTGTCAATCATAATTCATCTCCATACAGGCCAAAGATGAATGGGATTGTTGAAGCTGCTAATAAGAATATCAACAGAATTCTCCAGAAAATGGTTGTTACTTATAAGGATTGGCATGAAATTCTCCCTTTTGCTCTACATGGATATCGCACATTTGTTCGCACTTCAACAGGAGCAACCCCGTTCTCCCTGGTGTATGGAATGGAAGCTGTACTCCCTGTCGAGGTAGAGATTCCCTCGTTGCGTGTTGTGATCGGTGGGAATAGAACTGACTGTTTTGGAATGCTGGTTCGCGTTTGCGTTTGTTTTTGCAAAATATCTCGGTAAGCAAGAGTCGCCACCGTCTTTTATTTTATCCAACAAGGAAAGGACAAAAGCACAGAAAAATTCCTTTTCGAGATGTTTCTCAGGTTCGGGAGGTAGATTATAGAAAGGTACTTGCTCACTATGTTTTCAAAAGTTTGCTTTTCTTTGCGATTGTGGGTTTGAAAAGAGTTTTGTTTTTGAAAGGGAGTGTAAGTGCGAAAAGTTTGTTTTTGTTTTCAAAAGAGCAAGTACTTAAGAACATCTAGCTACTCGAAAATGAATTAAACTGTACAAATGTCCTTTAGACAATGCTATCCCACTATTGAGGAGTAGGTAGCACCATCGTTGGAGTTTTCGGGTCAATTCGATTAAGGGACGTGTGGTCACTAAAGCAATGTTAGGACGCCTTAGCGGTAACCCTAATGTCTTAGATCATTTTATTCGAGGCAACTATGATCTTTGGACAAGAAGGCGACCTCTAAGACTTTCTATACTCAATGACCACGTTCGAGGCAACCAAGTGAGGTGTACCCTAAGAGTGGCATGTGCGAGTGTATTGTTTTTCAGTTAATTTTATCTTTGTACATGTCATGGGTGAACTACTGTTGATATGAAGTTAAAAATTGATCTTGTCATGCATAGCCTATTATTCAAACATCTAACAGTTAATGGTTGTGGAATATAAATTGCAGTAAATAAATCTAAGCTATTACAAGACGTCGGGTATTTACATCGCCAAAAACAACCCTTGAAATTAAAATGCGGAAAGTAAAATAAAGCGATAAATAATTAAAGTCCTAATTAAAAGCTATTACATTCCGGGAAACAGATACAATAATATGATAAAATGGATCGCGTGCGAAAAATTAAATCGGATGCGAGTTTTTTGGGTTTTGACCCTTTTTTATTAAAGAAAGGATTTTTGTTTATTTTTTAATTAAATGGAATTAAATTAAATGAACAATTAAATTAAATTAAATAATGAAAATATTTTTGGATTTTTGAATTTTTAAAGAAATAAAATAAATTGAATTAATGCTAATAAAAACCTAATATTCTAAATTGATTTTAAATATTACAAAAAATATTAAAAGTTAAATCTAATTAAAGCTAAATTGATTAAATTAATTTATTTACAAAAATAAAAGTGATGAAGTTAATTTTAATAAATAAAATATTTTTTGTGTTTTTGATTTTATTAAGGAAAAATGTTAATTGGTTAGTGATTAATAAAAAGAATAACGATTAATTAATTAAAGGAAAATAATAAAAATAGAGAGAGTTTAGGAGTATACGGGCCTGATTGGAGGGGTGAAACAGTTGTTGGCGTCATGTGTAAACTGTTTTGTTTTGGCCATTTGTGTTTTGGCTTTTGGCTATTTGTGTTCTGGCCTCAATGTTCCTTAACCTTCTCAGGATGTCTGCCTCGCCATGTATTGGTGTCATGTGTAAGCTGTTCTGTTTTGGCCATTTGTGTTTTGGCTTTTGGCCATTTGTGTTTTGACCTCAACGTTCCTTAATGAACCTGCATGGGATCCTGTCTAAAATCTACAGTGTTGAATCTCATGAACACATTAAATAAATTACTATATATCATAAAATACAAATAAAGCCAATATATGAAGAAATTTAATGTTTAGGTCAATATGGCATGTATGAATGATTATACCCTTTTGATCATGATCATGGAGATCAAATCAACCTTACCCTTACTGAAAAAGTAGTGACATGAATGCTTTTATGCCCTTTTGATCATGGAGATCAAGTCAGCCTTACCCTTACCAAAGAAGTAGTGAGATGTTGGTTTGTAACCGGGATGGCTTGTTTGTAGTGAGATGTTGGTTTGTAACCGGGATAACTTGTTTGTAGTGAGAGAGAGATTTGTAATAAGGATTTCAATGTTTTAGGGTTCTTGAAAGAATTTGATATTCTGACAGTGTTGTGGCAAGGTTTTTTTCTCTGGTTTGTGTGAAAAGAATGTGATTATATAATGGAAATTAGAGTAAAGAAAATGGGCTTTGAATGTGCAATTGGGCCTCCAATGTTCACTTGAGTTCGTCACTTTCCAGGCTAAATCGCAGGAACTTAAGCGTAAGTTTTGAAGTTGAAATGTGAAAACAAAATGTAGCCGATATCGAGAACTAACTCCTGTCCGAAAATCGGCTCAATCGGATAAACGGTGAATTAGTTATGAATTTTTGAAGTTTCAGCACAGACAAACTTATTTTGGGCTCCAGTGTCGACTCTGACACGTTCTTCAATAAAAAACTGGTATTGATCGGAGCATAATTCGGTCTCGACTTTTGAAGAAAAGTTGTAGATCTCTGAGTCAGTGACCTTGTGTAAAAATATGAGCCCAATCCGATAAAAATTGACCGAGTTATGAATTTTCGAAGTTTCAGCCCAGATGAAATAATATTCAGCATTCAGGATTTTCGGCGCGTCACGCACTCTGAGCAAAAAACGAAGGCCTTTTGAATACCGTTTAAACTCAATACCTTCTGTGAAAATGTAGCCAACTCAATTTGTGAAATTTTGGCGCCGGAACCAGCTCGATATGATGAAAATCTACCAAGTTATGATTTTCTGAACATGACGCAAATAAACTTCTGTCACAAATTTTCTGTACGAAAATACTTGATAAATCCGTATTTTTGAAGACCTTCTGATCGAAATTAGCTTCCAGCCGTGAGAGATGAAAACGTAGATAATGTCAAGACGGAATTTTGGCCACCGGAACGGGTTCAAAACGAGCCACGATCTTCGAGAAAACTCACACAGTCGGATACCTTCTGAATTTGAGCATACGTTAGGACATTAAGGAGTACTTGAGGTCATTTGGATGTAAGGACCTTGATGCAACACAAAACCCTAATTTTGAATTGACTGCCTTAGGAGATGATTTGATTGTCCAACTCTTGAGCCATATTGAACAACTTGGAGATGATTCTTGACATGTCTTGAGAAATATGGGAGGGCAAATTTTGGGGTACAACACGTGTGATAATGGAAACCAAATTGACAGAGGCTGAATGGGTCCAGAACAGGTTTGACCAATTGAATTTGATTGAAGAGAAGAGAATGACAGCTTTGTGTCATGGACAGTTATATCAGAGAAGAATGAAGAAAGCATTTGATAAAAAGGTCAAACCTCGTGAATTCAGAGAAGGCGACCTCGTGCTCAGGAAGATCATGTCTTTCAACACTGATTCTAGGGGCAAGTGGACTCCCGATTTTGAAGGCCCGTATGTTATCAAGAAAGCCTTCTCTGGTGGTGCATTAATTCTTGAAACTATGGATGGGGAGGAGTTCCCACGTCTCATGAATGCTGACGCAGTCAAGAAATACTTCGCCTAAAGAAATAAAAGAACAGCTCGCTAAGTTGAAAACCTGAAAGAGCGGCTTAGGAAAAAAGGAGTGTCTCGGTAGACAAGACAAGACTTGATCGTTGAAGCAACAATCTTCTCGGATCCTCACCATACTTCAACAAAAGCTGTTGCTCAGGATTTCAAAGTTGTTAGGGGGAATAGTGGTCATTGTATCTCAATGTATCTTTTCCATTATGTATTACCATTTCCCAAACTTTGTAATCATCCATGGAGTCTCGCCATTCGCAGACTACCATTCTATTAATGAAATTCGAGCTTTTATCCAATTCTTTGTGTTCTTATTTTATTTAACTTGCAAAGGCTCCATTTATTACTGATGATAACTTTCAAAGCAAAAAGATTAAAAAGCAAAATTGACTTTTCAAAAAAAAGAGATCTTTACAATTCAATTTACTTTGAGATTTGTGATGACACAATGACAACAAAAAATGGTGATCTCAGGAATGAACAAACTCCGGTTGTTTTGAGAAGTTTTACTTCCTTCATGAAGGTTCTCTCAGGTTATTTTGCTGGTATATGCACGATTTTTGTATGTTTCTCAGATAGTTAAAGACATTACCAATCGGTGTAAGGTGCAGTATTGGGTTTATGATCTCATTGTCTCCAGTCAGGCCTTGGTTCATGTTTGATTTTGGGTTTGCATGGTCAGAAGCCTCTGTCCCAGATTCCCCAGTGAAGTCTTCCCTCATATGATGAAAGGGTTTATTCCCTTGGTATGCTGAGATGTCCCTCTTTTTGCAGTATTGGCACTAATGTTGACTTCTTGATTCCCCGGGAAGGCTATCCCAGGGCATCTTTTGTTGGAATAAGTTTTCATGAAGCAAAGTTTCAATCCGCATCTTTTTCCAGGGAGGTAGGCTTGAATTCCCCAGTGAGGTTTGATTATTTCGGCGTCAGTCTGCTTTATTTGAGGCTGGTCTTGCAATCTCCAGTAGGCATGTTGCTTTTGGAAAAAACGGGTTTCTCCGATGAAGCCGGAAGAAGGATGTTCTATCTCGGTATCTGTTTAATTTGTCTACCTCCGAATTATGTTTCTCTTTAGTAAAGTTAAAGGCAGACAATAGGTTTGGTTTCCGCAGTTGGCCTTTACCTTTCTTGGAATGATCTTTCTGGTTAAAGTTTAGCCAAGTGTTGTTAGTACCTGAGGCGGTTTTGTTTGTTTGTTCCTACTGATTGTGTATCTGTTTTACCAGCATATGCACGATATCACTCATACATTCATACATACATCATGCATAGCTAAAATTGACAAATCATTGTTCATTGATATTGTGTTCTGATCTTTCTACAACGCTCCTTGCTTAGATGGATTCGGTTTTCCCTCTTGAGTTTATTTCTCAAAGGATGTGTCTTTGTTGGCCGTCTTGCTCCGGTTTATTTCTGATTTGAATATGTGGTTGCATGACAATATTATTTACTTTGGATCTCTGAAAACTTTGAGTTTAGTTTGTGCATTTATTTTGCACAAGAAGAGTTTATCTCCTCAGCAGGAATATCGTGGCATTTCCCCGGGAAGTCATATTTCTATCCCCAGAAAGTCATTTCTTGTTGCAATTCTCCATAACAACAAGTAACAAGTCTCTTTATTTGAGACAACTTATGTTTGATCTTTTCCAGGCAGATTTCCTTGGTTAAAGAAGAAGTTGAGACCCGTTCTAGGTGAAACACCAGAATTTTGGGGAAAACATGATGATATATTTTCTCTTTCTACCTTTAGTGAACGTTGGTAGGACATCGGCAGTGAACGTCGGTGTTTATTATCTTTTTGCTATCTTCAGTGAACGTTGATAGTTCATCGTCAGTGAACGGCAGTGATATGATATATTTTCTCTTTCTACCTTCAGTGAACGTTGGTAGGACATCTGCAGTGAACGGAGGTGTTTATTATCTTTTTGCTATCTTCAGTGAACGTTGATAGTTCATCGTCAGTGAAAGGCGGTGATATGATATATTTTCTTTTTCTACCTTCAATGAATGTTGGTAGGACATCGGCAGTGAACGTCGGTGTTTATTATCTTTTTTCTATATTTGGTGAACATCGATAGTTCATCGTCAGTGAACAGAGGTGATATGATATATTTTCTCTTTCTACCTTCAGTGAATGTTGGTAGGACATCGGCAGTGAACGTCAGTGTTTATTATCTTTTTGCTATCTTCAGTGAACGTTGATAGTTCATCGTCAGTGAACGGAGATGATATGATATATTTTCTCTTTCTACCTTCAGTGAACGTTGGTAGGACATCGGCAGTGAACGTCGGTGTTTATTATCTTTTTGCTATCTTCAGTGAACGTTGATAGTTCATCGTCAGTGAACGGCAGTGATATGATATATTTTCTCTTTCTATCTTCAGTGAACGTTGGTAGGACATCGGTAGTGAACGTCGGTGTTTATCATCTTTTTGCTATCTTTAGTGAATGTTGATAGTTCATTGTCAGTGAACGACGGTGATATGATATATTTTATCTTTCTACCTTCAGTGAACGTTGGTAGGACATCGGCAGTGAACGTCGGTGTTTATTATCTTTTTTCTATCTTCAGTGAACGTTGATAGTTCATCGTCAGTGAATGGCGGTGATATGATATATTTTCTCTTTCTACCTTCAGTGAATGTTGGTAGGACATCGGCAGTGAACGTCAGTGTTTATTATCTTTTTGCTATCTTCAGTGAATGTTGATAGTTCATCGTCAGTGAACGGCAGTGATATGATATATTTTCTCTTTCTACCTTCAGTGAACGTTGGTAGAACATCGGCAGTGAACGTTGGTGTTTATTATCTTTTTGCTATCTTTAGTGAATGTTGATAGTTCATCGTCAGTGAACGGCGGTGATATGATATATTTTCTCTTTCTACCTTCAGTGAACGTTGGTAGGACATCGGCAGTGAACATCGTTGTTTATTATCTTTTTGCTATCTTTAGTGAACGTTGATAGTTCATCATCAGTGAACGGCAGTGATATGATATATTTTATCTTTCTACCTTTAGTGAACGTTGGTAGGACATCGATAGTGAATGTCGGTGTTTATTATCTTTTTGCTATTTGCAATGAACGTTGATAATACATTGTCAATGAACGGCAGTGATATGATATTCTCTTTCTACCTTCAGTGAAAGTTAGTAGACCATCAGCAGTGAACGTCGATGCTTGTTACCTACCTCTCTGATTCAATTCTTTTGGTCCACCAATGATTTATTTTCATGGTGGAGTTAATGCTTTGTTTATTTATTTTTGTTGCATCCCCAATGATACTTTGATTCTCTTTGGTACTGTTCATATGCATTCATATGCATAAGCATTTGCATGGCATCTTAGGGCCAAAAATAGGGTTTATTTTATATTTAAGTATCTTCGATCGCGTCAACACGAAGATTTTCAACCTTTGTATCTCCGAATAGAAGAAACTTAAATAAGGGCAGTTGTTGTACCCCAATTTTTCCCCTAAGACCCCTTCATCATACCATGTTGATTCAATCACAACAAGAGCACATTAGGGCTTTTGGTTCTTCTCCCTCTATTTAGCTTTGCTATTTGAGGAATCCCAAAGCACCTTGACTTGTTTATTTTGTGATCATGAATATTTTGCTTTGATTTTCTTTCTAATTAATAAAATTCAATGTTGGTTTATCTTACTTGTTAATAATGCAGGTAAAGGCAATGAGGTTTAGCAGGTTGCTTCATGGGTTCATGAGTTTATTTCCATTCCCTAGTCAATAAATCTTGAGAAATTCAAACCTCACCATTGAGGTTGTCTTGGAAGAAATGGCATGACAAGGCTTATTTTGGTTCAACATATTTCAAAGTTATCAAAATTGATTCAAAAGTACAAGGGGTTGAGGGAAGAAGTTATCATGATTGGACAAGGTCTTGTTCCTATTGGTCACAAGAGCACATTTCTCTCAAATTTCAAGATATGGAAGTGGTTTTGGTGGATATGAGTCCTCATCATCATCCTCAACAACTTCTATTCACAAAGAAATAATATTGGCACAAGAAGTTTGTTCAAACTTGTCAAAGTTCCTCAAAGCATTCTCTTGACTTAGAGGCTAGGGTTTTGAACTTCAAAGGAGCATATCTTGCTCACTTTTTGGTATTTTTGAGTGATTCCAAAGACATCTTTCTCTTTAAAGAGTTACCAACAAATCACTTCAAAAGTTCCAAGGATTTTTCATGTGGAAGGAACTTGGTGAAGAAGAAAGATTACAAGTCATCCAGATGAATCCACGATTTTCCATATGTGACTTCAAATGGTCATAACTTGGTAAAATTTTATCACCCTGAGTCTATTATTTTTCCATGATGATCTTGGAGATGTGTACTTTATGCCTTCTTTTATGTGCAAAGTGAGAAAATGGATGGAAGTTGCCTTAAGGATGCAAAAGATTATCGGTCATTTCATGATTTTTGGCCAACTTCAACAAGTCATAAATTGCTCAATTTTTGGAAATTTTGAGTGGTTCAAGTTTCAAAATGTCATTCAAGAGATCTACTTCATTCCATCTTTTTTAGTCAAGAGAAAATTCCAAGTGGAAGGCCATGTTTGGATGCAAAAGATTATAGGTCATTTTTGAAGAAGAACTTGAAATATTTCTAAGTATGGAAAGTCAAGTTTTTTTCTTCAACTTTGACTCCATGTAACTTTCAGCTCAAGCATACATTTTATTCCATTCTTTTTTAATTGCAAAGCTTGTAGCCTCATCTTTCCAAAGCATCAATAACTATGCCCTAAGACCCCTTGAGTTGGAAATGCCATGGATTTGGATTTGGTAACTTGAAACTAAAGTTTCATCACAAGTCAGATTTTGAAATCTTTGTTTTGACTTCTAATCACAAGTTTTCCATGCGTTTTTGTTTCTAATCATGATTAGCAACTTCCCAAAAGTGTTTAGCATCATGAAACGCACGATTTAGATGAGTTTTGATCAAAATTGAGTCACACTTTTTTCATGATGCAGACCCACACGAATTCCCTCCAAAACACATCATTCACTCTTTCTTTTGATCCCATTTTCTTCTCCTATAAATACATGAACTATCCCATTTGTTTTTCCAAGCTTAGAGAGCCAAGAACACCCTGCCAAAACCTCACACGAACCCACTTTTTTTTAATTCAGTTTCTGAAATTTAAGCTTCCTCTTCCAAAATTCTTTTCGCATTCATCATTCTTGAGCATCATACAAACTCTCCAGCAGTTAAACCAATCAAAATGGCCCATAATTCAAGCTACATAAGTCCAGTTTCAAAGCTTCTTACTTGAACTTCGAAAAGGTAGAATTCTCCACCATTTGAATCCAAATCAAGCACTAATCTATTCAACTCCTTCTTCTGATTCTAATGTTGCTCACAATTTTTAAATCCATCGAGAATTGAGAGAGAATTCTCAAATTGAAGGTGCTCGCTATTTTCTGAGTTTTTGATTCATATCTCTCTCCATACCTTATATAAATTTGGTGCGATGGTTGTGTTAGAATCGTCTTGAAGAGACGAGTTCAATGATGCTGGCCTGGGATCCAAATTTTTCCATTTGAAGGATCTCACAAAATCCCCATTGCAGGGTGTCTGGAGGTTGAAGACGATGACATGTCTCCTCTCAGCCAATGATAGCGCGCCAAACGTTTTAATTTCATTAGTTGCCCTTTTTCTGATCACATGTGCGTTTCACTAAGGTCCATATGAAGCACAGTGCGTCTGGTCCATTGGATTAGCTTACTAACGCGTTTTGACTATGATCTGATGGTCCACATCTTTTTGGTTTTATGTTATTTTCTGATTTTATATTTTTATTGATTAAATTTTCAAAAATTCATAACTCTTTTATTTTTTATTCAAAAATTATGAAAAAATTCACAAAAATACTTTGAATTATTTCTGATCTCATGAATATTTTTTTTAATTTTTATTTTAACATTTGATATTTTTTATATTTTTTGTATTATTTGCTTTCTTTTAATTACTTGAAAAATACTTTCTGACATTTTTTAATTCTGGAAAAATTCATAAATATTATTTTGCACATTTTTGACTTTCTGAAAATTTTATGGAATTTTATGTTGAGGTTTACTATTTTTGATCTATTTTATGTTTTTTTTAGTAATTTTAAATGGTTTAAAAATAGTTTCTGACTTTTAAAAATTACCAAATTCTTTATAAAAATATTTGGATCCATTTCTGATTTTTCTATGGTCTTATTTTTTTATTTCTTCATTAATTTGAAAATAATTGATATTTTCCTCATTATTTTCTATTTTTAAACATTTTTTTTACCTTTTAATGTATATATTAAATATAATATTATTTTGTGATTATTTTCTGACTGTATTGAGTTGAGTTTTTGATCATGACTTTATTAACATCATTGGATCTTGGGTGTTGAGTTCAACTCCACCAAAATGGATGAATGATTTTAATAATAGTTTGATTAAATTTTTAATTCAAAAGTGGTTTATTCATTTTTTACCCTAACCCCTCTTCATCTCATCCCCTTCTTATTGCACTAAATGTTGTTGGAGCATGATCTTTATATCATGTCTCAAAACAAATGGTACATAAATTGCTATTGACCGGCCTCAAAATAGGTGTGACTTCTATATAAGTCCACTTACTATTGCTTAACATAGCGCTAAATTTTGTTCCGATTCGAATAAATGATCATTTGTGGCCCAAACTTATGATTGCAAGCCCAAGTATGTTAATTTGATCTCTTTGATCCAATAACCTTGAGATTCATTGTGTGGAGGCTTTGGTTCTACCAATCCTCTAATGGATCTACAACACCTTTGGTCAACGCCTGTCACTTAAACATTGTTGATCATTAAATGGTACTTGTGAGAATTCCAAATGGATGATATACTTGACAAAAAGCAAATGCAACTTGTTGTGTGGAGGCTTTAGTTCTACCAATCCTCTAATGAGTTCCAAATGCAAGTTTCAAGATGGCCATCCAACTAACCACTAATTATTGACTTGTTTTATCTTATGCTTTTATCCTTTTTTATGCTTTATGTACTATTTACTTTTAGCATTTTCATTTCATGCCATTTTCATCTTTGCTCATTTGAGCATTTATTTTCTTGCTATTTTTACTTTGCTCACTTGAGCTTTTCTTTTCTTTTCTTAAGATACTTAATAATCAACATAAACCCTAAAAAACTCTTAATGGTACTTGGACTATTTGGTTACTATCCTTGGCATTATGGAGCATGGGACTTTTTCTTGGACTTAGGGTTAGAAACCTTGGCCTATCTTGGAGACCTTATAATCTTATCTGATTATTTTGTCTGGAGTTCTTGAGGTTTACCTCAAGACATTGGGTTACTTATTTTTTTTTTGTGCAGGTTTTTGTGATTACATTCTCTGTTTGTAATCTGGAATTCACCCGTATACAGCCGTTACTCTGCCCAATTTTTGTGAAGACTTAATACGCCCGAAGTTTTGGTTCTCTCAAGAGGTCTAGTATCTTTGCTTGCTTGGTTTCAATCCAAAGAATGAGATTTCTATCTTGACTCATAATGTCAAGTTTTGGCTTCTTGTTGGTTAGATAATCCTTATCCTTAGCTTTTACCTTATGCTTTAGGATAGCCTCTTCTTCTCCTCCCATCTTCTTTAATTTCAAAAATTTTCTCCCTCCTTTTTAAACTCTTCTTGTTTCTAAACTTGAAACACTTTCATAATAAACTTGGAATTATGTCCATGCTTTTTTTTTCAAAATATTTTCATAAATAAACTTCAATCAATTTAATAATACGTTGAAATTTTTTGTGAGAAGACTAAAAGTCAATCAATCTCATTCCAAACCATTTTTTGCCACTTTGGCATTTATATTTAAACTTTTCTCAAAAGATTAGACTCTTGTCAATTCTTGCAGTGATGCAAACAACTATACTTCTATGATATGTAATGAAGTGAGATATTTTCCACTTGGGTGTTGAGTGAGGCATTGTTGATTTTAAAATCCAAGCCATATCGTCCACTTTGAGATGATGCAAATTCTCCTTTCTCATGGTTGTGGGTAGTAAGTATGTTTTCCACACGGGCAATGACGATGATGTCTTATCTCTTAAAATTAACCAACACACTTGTGTTTCAAATTTTTAAAAGAGGAACTACGTGTACCCTGATCCCCTATTGCACGAAAGATGGTACATAGGCACTAAAGGTTCGCAACCGCGGCGGGTGCAAAAATCATAAAAAATATATACTTCTCTTCTCACCTCCACCATCTATTTCTATACAACACATTTTATAGCCAAAATATACAAATTTTACAAAGAGGTTCCTATGGAGTACCGTAGATGTTTAGGGTGCTAATATCTTCCCTTTACATAACCAACCCCCTTACCTTTAATCTTTCCCCCTCTCTGGGTTATTCGCTCTTTTCCCATTCCTTTGGAAACAATAAAGTGCGGTGGCAATTTTTATTTTTGATTTGTATAAAGTCTAGTCAATCCAATGGCTTAGTCTTGAACATTTCTACCGCTACATGTGCTAATAAGTGATGTGTGTTGGGTTGAAATTTGGAATGAAGAAGTTTGATTGAAATTATTTTGTTTGAGATATTGTGAATTGATCACTCCCTTAGGTTTAGACAAGTTTTTGTTTCAATTATCTTTAGGATTTATCCATTGTTTGTTAACCAAGCCACATTACAACCTTGAAAAGCCCTTGAGATTCTTGTCTTTGTATTTTCAATATGAGTTTTTAGATGAATACATAATTTAGTCTTTTGTTTGCAAGATTGTGGATGACTGAAAATACCTTATTTTGTGTATTTTTCATCTACCGGTGATTGTTTTTGCTAGGTGTCATTCATTTTTGAACTAGTGTTGTTTTAGAATGTTTGGCATGTTCTTTGTATTTAGCATTTATTTCATGTTTATGTTATAGTTTAGTGGTAAGTATGCTTCTTCGTGTGTACCGTTTTTCATTTGAACCATTGCGTTTGTTTTCTGTTTTCAAAACTTGTTGATTCATGGCATTTTGGTTGATTAATTTTGGGTTCTTTGAGTTGTTTGGCCTTGTTTGAGGATAAACAAGTTCAAGGTTGAGAGAGTTTGATAAGTGAAAATTATAGCTAATTTTGTATATATTTTTTGTTGCACTTATCAACTTTTTGTTGTAAACATCATTGAATAAACCTGACTTTGTTGTAAATACATTTAGTTTGTATATAATTTAGTTTTCGATTCATTTGTGTAAAGTTTAATAGTTTTATTGTCTTTTTATAGGTATTATTGCATATTTAGAGCATCTAGGAATAAGGTGTCTAAGGCACGTCTCCGGATGCGCGTTTTCGGAATAAAAGACCAGTTTTGCCCAGAGAGCCCGCTTAGCGCGCAAAAGGATGCTAAGCGCGAGTGCGTTCAACGCATTTTGTAGCGCGCTGCCTGCGTTTTGACATTTTGCCAGAAGCATTATTTTGAAGCCCGCTTAGCGTAGATATTGTGCTTAGCACGATTTTGGGAGGTTTGATGTGAAAAATAAGTCGCGCTTAGTGCGCCAGGCCCGCTTAGCGCGGTCTGCTGAGATGAGTTTTATAAAAATAGATTTAGTTCATTTTTAGGTTATGGTTTTGGGGAAGTTTTTGTTCCCAACTCCATCAACCTTCATTTTTGTTAGATTATCTTAGAAAAAAACACTAGTGCTTTGCTTATGGATGATTGGAATATGACATGGGAAAGACAATATTCCTATGTTTGTTTCAAGTTTTTTAAAATTGTTCCCAGGTACTTTTTATTCCCAGAAATTATTTTACACATGACTTTTTGACATTTATTCCCATGTCTAAAGGGTGGGAATCCAATATTCTCATGGGAATAAAGTTAACTAACTACAACTTTCCACTAATATTCACATTAATATTTGTTTTTATTTTTTTAATAATTTTTAAATGAAATAAAATGTGTAAATGGTCTCAGGAAATTTTATTTTTAGCCAAACACATGGAAAGGAATATTATTTCTAGGAATATGAATCCTGTGAATATGACTCTGTGATACGGTGGGAGAACTGACTTGATGTTTTGCATTTTGATCGCATTTGTGCGGATAGCAAGAGTCACCACCGACTTTTCTTTTATCCAAAAAGGAAAGGTGAAAAAGCACAAGAAAGACCTTTCGAGATTATTTCTCGGGTTCGGGGGGTAGATTATGAAAAGGGAAGGTATTAGCACCCTTTTCATCCATGGTTTTCCATGGGCTCTTAGTTACTCGCTAGATCACTTGCTTTTGTTCGAATGTGCTTGTGGTGTGTGGTTTTTTTGAAAGTATTTTGAAAATGTAACTTTGTAATGATTCTCGTTTCTATAAGAATGTATACAAAGTGTTTGTTTCGAAAATAGTTCAAAGATGTGTTTGTGAGATGTGTTTTTGAAAGTATTTTGAAAATGTAACTTTGTAATGATTCTAATTTCTATAAGAATGTATACAAAGTGTTTGTTTCGAAAATAGTTCAAAGATGAGAGTGTGGGTGTATAAAAATGTTTTTGTTGTGAAAAAGCGAGTAACCAGGAGCGAACCTACCTACTCAAAAGGTCTTGAATGTGTTTTTCCTCCTCATTTAGATGTTGCTATCTTACCATTGATTTGATAAGAAGCCCCATCGTTGGATGTAAAGGGACGGGCGTGGGACGTTTGTATAGTCATAGAAGACAACCTATGGAATGTTTTAGCAATGTCATTTAGGGACTAGATCGTCTACCGAAAGCAACATCGAGGGTCATCGAGGGACTACGATCTTTTATCGAGGGTCTTTGCTAAAACTCCCATGTTCGAGGGACATGGCTATATTTCCGAGGCAACAAGTGGAATTACCCTAAGGGTGCATGTGTGAATGGTGTGTCTAATTTGCATGCATTTTGTCTTTGATTAGGGGTTGTCTACTTGTTGTTTTTATTTTTCCATACACAACTAATTACTAGCATTTGTACAAAAGTAATAAAAAGTGCAAAACATAAATCCTACACTATTACAACCATATTGAAGTGCATAGAAATGTAAAGGAAAAAATAAAATAAAAAGAAGTCAAAAAGAGTTCCTCCGATTCAGGAACGAGCACCCTTCAATTTGCATTCTGTTGGCCTTCATCGATTGGGGCTAGCACCAGTGAGGTCATGGCCTTCGATTGGCCTGGAAGTCAGTGTATGGCGAAGCCTTCTGGTTCTGCCTTGTTGCCTTGTTGCCTTCTTCGATTGGAGGTTGAAAGCAGTGAGGGAATGCCTTTCGACTGAGCCTGAAATCAGTGAAGGCATGCTTTTCGTCTGGGCCTGGAAGCCAACATGGTTTGTCTCCTGGTTGTCTCTTTCGTTTGACCTGGAGAAAGAGGGTAGAAGCCAGAAGCTTCGTTTCCTATTTCATGTTTCCTGTTTCTTTCGTTTAAAGCATTAAATGGCAACATGGCCTGAGGCCATGCTAGTATTTTTCTTGTAAACAATTTAATAGTTAAAGCAAGTTCAGGTAAACAGAAAGCAAAATGAAAGGGTTAGCTCTAAAAAATATGTTAAAAGGGTGGAAACGAAAGGAACAATGGTATGTACATGTTTCAAACGAAAGGGAAAATTACTATGCCATGAAACGAAAAGTTTAAAGGTAAGAATAACTTACCTTGCTTCAGGCCTTGAATGGATGTGGGAGCTTGAGTGGAGGCCCAGGATGCTGGATCCGAAAGAGGGGGTCAATAGCTGTGCTTGGAACACTGGATTCGAAGGAAGAGAAAAAGCAAGTGTGATGCTTCTTTGATTCGAAGGAGACTGAAGTGTGGTTGTTCTTCAGAATTGAAGGAGATGAATGTGATTCTGTGTTTTTTTTGTGATTTCTCAAGTGTTGATGAACTTGAAAGTTTTGTTGTGTTTGAGAAAATTTGGGGGATTCGTTCCTCTGGTCCCAAGATCCTCTCTTAGATTTACAAATGTTCTTCTATTTATAGAAAAAAGAATGGACATGTTTGAAGTAGCCAGCCTTGCAAAACAATAAAATAATAGGTAACGTGAAAGGAACAAGTGGGGGGCCTGTTGGCAGTTGATTAGACTTGTGCCTCTGGCCCTGCTTTTGGTTTAGACGAAATTCAGGTGGAAAGCTACTTTTGTGATAAAAGTACTTTCTATGAAAAGAAAGGGTATGTAGCCTTTAACCAAAGATAGTATTATCCAAAAGACAAAGCTTAAAACCCTTGTACAAGCCTCTGATTATGTAAAGATTCAGAAGCAACATAGCTTGGCAAATGAGATTTGGTCTTGAGTCGAATGAAAGAATGAGATCGAAGCGCGCTTGTTCGAAGGAAGCCTTTGCCTCAGTCGAAGCTTGTGGTCGAAACAAGCTTACTCGAAGGAAGTTAATGCTCGGTTGAAGCTTGTATCGAAACAAACATATTGCCAATCGAAAGCTCGTGTTCGAAGGAAGCATGTTTCCCAATCTAAGCATGTGGATCGAAACAATCGTAAAGGGAGTCATTGCCTTTTAGTGTGAGGGAAGTTCCTGGCTTCTGAATCGAAGGGTGTTCCTTCAAGGGAAGCAAGAACTTAGTCAAATCTTGTATGAAGATATCTCTTGTCTCAAACGAAACTTGTGAGAGGCAAAGTCTGCAAGAGGCCATTGGTGCAAGTGGATTCGAAGGAGGTTTCAAATAAAAATGAAGGATGTACCTAAACTTGCATTTGAATGAGGCTTTAAGTTCAAAATGAAGGATATACCCAAGTTGCATTCGAAGGAGGCTCTTGCTCAACTGAAGTTTGCACGCAAGCACGCAGAAGGTGAGTGCCCAAACAAAGACTTGCATGCAGGCACTTGTGTCCAAACAAAGACTTTGCCTTGCAGGGGGTACATGTGGCCAGTAGGTCATGGCCTTCGATTGCAAGCATGCAGGCAGCATACTTATCCAATTGAAAGGCTTGCCCTGCATGGGACACTTGTGGCAACAAAAATTGGTTTTCAAAGCAAGCATGCAGGCAGCAAAAGACACAAATGAAGCCTGCAACAAGAAGTCACATGCTCAGGAGAAAGAGGCACGCTAGCAGCCATTTTGAGCAATCGAAGGAGGCCAAGAGTCAATTGAAGGGTGCTGAATCGAAGGAGACCTGTTTTCCTCCAAATTTGTCAAAATGTTATTTTTATCTGTTTTCTCCCTTTTTGACAGTTTCCTTTTAATTTTGGTATTGGAAAATCCCAATGCACTTGTTCAAGCTTGAACCTTGAAAATCCTCGTGAGAAAGGCCTTGAAGAATGAGAGGGAAAATTTTGGGGTACAACAGCTGCCCCTGTTCAATATTCTTAAGCCTGAAGAGTTAGATTGGCGAGTTTTGCCATTCGTGACTCGAAGGTGGAAGATGATTGGACACTAGAGTGCCCAGAAATTTGCACTCGGTGATGTGATGGTAGAGGGAATGGGCTTAAAGATGCCATTTGGAGAGGTGATAGAAAGTTGTTAGAGATGGGCTTGTAGATGCCATCCAAAAGTGGTTTCTGAATCTGAAAGAGAAACTGAATAAGTATCAGAATGGCATTCGTGTTTGAAGCGTATCTAAACTGTATCTGAAAGTTGCAACTGAATGAGTATCAGAATGGTGTTCGCGTCTGGAGCATATCTGTACTGTATCTGAGAGCTGAATGAGTATCAGAATGGCGTCCGTGTCTGGAGCGTATCTGAACTGTATCTGGACTTGAAGTCTGAATGAGAATCAGAATGGCATCCGTGTCTGGAGCGTATCCGTATTGTATCTGAAGTCTGAATCTGAATGAGTAACAGAATAGCATCCGTGTCTGGAGCGTATTTGTGCTGTATATGAATCTGAATAAGTATCAGAATGGCATCCGTGTCTGTAGCGTATTTGTACTGTATCTAAAGTTTGAATCTGAATGAGTATTAGAATGGCATCTGTGTCCAGAGCATATCTGAACTGTATCTGAATCTGAATGAGTATCAGAATGGCATCCGTGTCTGGAGCGTATCTAAACTGTATCTGGACTTGAAGTCTGAATGAGAATCAGAATGGCATCCGTGTCTAGAGCGTATCTGTACTGTATCTGAAGTCTGAATCTGAATGAGTAACAGAATGGCATCCGTGTCTGGAGCGTATATGTGTTGTATCTGAATCTGAATGAGTATCAGAATGGCATCCGTGTCTGGAGCGTATATGTATTGTATCTGAAGTTTGAATCTGAATGAGTATCAGAATGGCATCTGTGTCCGGAGTGTATCTGAACTGTATCTGAATCTGAATGAGTATCAGAATAGCATCCGTGTCTGGAGCGTATTTGCACTGTATCTGAAGTTTGAATCTAAATGAGTATCAGAATGGCATCCGTGTCCGGAGCATATCTGAACTGTATCTGAAATTTCTTGAGAAGGAACCTGTTTGGCTTTATGTGACCTTGCTTTCCACATTCATAGCATGTGACATCTTGTGTTGATGTGGAGGCTTCTTTATCTTTATGCTTATAAAATTTCTTTCTTTTGACAAAGTTAGCATTATGAAGATTATTTTTATCACCAAAATATTTTCCTAACCTTTTTACACGAAGCAAGAAGTTTTCATCTTCCTCCGATGCATCTTTATCTTGACTTTCTTTTGAATCAACTTTCAAAGCAATGCCTTTGGATTTCTTCTCATGATTCTCATGTTTTTCAAGCCTTCCAAGTTCCGTCTCATATTCTTGAAGCTTTCTGAAAAGTGTTGCGGAAGTCATAGTTGCTAGGCTTTTCTTTTCGGATATTGCCGTCACTTTTGGTTGCCATTCCCTAGTTAAAGACCTAAGCACTTTAAGATTTAATTCATCGTTGGTTAAAGTCTTACCGAGTGCCTTCAAATGGTTTGTCAAGTGAACGAATCTCTTTTGCAAGTCAAGGATGGATTCTCCGGGCAGCATTCTGAATAATTCATATTCTTGACTCAAAGTGTTCAATCTAGACCTTTTGACTTCGGCGGTTCCTTCATGAGTTTCTACAAGAGTATCCCAAATTTCCTTTGCCGTTGTACATGCCGAAACTCGGAAAAATTCATCCATACTAAGAGCACTTTGGAGAATATTGATTGCCTTTTTGTCAAAGAGAACTTTTTTCTTGTCATCGTCATCCCATGATGCTTTAGGCTTTGATGACCCGACACCATTGACAACACACACCGGAGTAAATGGACCATTCTCAACAGCATTCCATATTTCTTCTCCTTGCGCTTCAAGATGAGCCTTCATGCGAATTTTCCAAAAGTCAAAGTATTCACCACAAAACAATGGAGGCTTGTTGTTACTACCACCATCTTTGAAAACCGAATTTTGATTTGCGGAAGCCATTCTGGATCTTTAGGAACAAGTTACCTATAACTTGCTCTGATGCCAATTGTAAGTCTAAGAGTGCCTAAGAGGGGGGGTGAATTAGGTATATAAAAATTTATTCAGTTTTATGAGAATACTTGTAGTAATTTGTGGTTAAGTGTTTGAAGGTTTTTGACTATATCTTATCTTTTCTTGATTATGGTGATGAAAACGATAAAAGCGGAAAAGTAAAGAACACGGCGATATATCCTGGTTCCCCTCACAATCCGAGAGTACTCCAGTCCCCTTTCCAACACGAAAGAGATTTCACTATAGTTTAGAATGATTGTACAGCCTATGCTTACTATCTAACCTATAGGGTGACCAAAGGTTCTTAATACCTTTAAGGTCAAACAAACACTAATGTGAATGAAGAACAATCCTCTTCAAATCACAACACTTACTTCCAACAATCCTGGATAGTAAGGGAATACTTTCTTTTTGTAATACAATGATTTATTTGAAAGAGATGGAGAGCACTATCAATCTTTGATTGATCTTCTTCTTCAAGAAAGAAACAACTCTCAAGCAATGATTATAAATGTTCACAATGAATGTATGAAACTTGTAATGATTTCTTAATGAAAATGTATATGGCAAGTTTCACAAAATTTATGATTTGTAAGAACACTTGAAAGTTTGTAAGAATATGCAAATTTGAATGATGAAAATTGTTAATTGAAGAAGGTTATTTGAATTTGAAAATCTGCACAATTTATAATGTCACAAATACCTCTTCATTCATGCCATTTGATATGAAAAGATGCAATGCAATCATGAAAGAATACCATTTGAATTATGTTCAAAAAACAAAAGAAAATCTGTACTGGTTCGCTGGGAACCGGTTCCGACCCAGGCAGAACCCGGTTCTTAGTGAATGTTATAACCCAAAATTCAAAAATAACATGCAGGAACCGGTTCCCCTATAGGTACAACCCGGTTCCTGGTACAAATTCCAGGGAAGTGATTTTTGAACAAGTTTGGAACCCGGTTCCCTGTTAGGTAGGAACCGGTTCCTGAAAGTTTATTTTCAAAAAATCCTTTTGAAAAAGATTTCAAACATAGTTTTTCTTATTGTTAAAAATGTGGGATATGTATATGATTATGAATGCATATTTGTGAACATCTATATTCAAGTTTAAGAATTATTTATACCTTTTGACATTTGTTGTTTCTTTAATAATTCTTCTTCTAATCTTCAAGACTTGTAACAAGGTTTTATATGATATTGATAAACTTTTTGCACATCCTTTGAATGTTGATATTCATGTTGTCTTCATCAAAACCAATGCTTTAAACATGACTTGAGAAGCTTGCAATTACATTCTCCCCCTTTTTGATGATGACAACCAAGTCTTGAAAACAATTCTTGAAATGTTTATGTTGTTTTGTGTAGCAAAAATGTTAAGAAAATGCAAGGCTCCCCCTAAATTGTATGCTCCCCCTAAGTCCATGATTCTTTGAATTTTGGAGTGAGTTTTATGATAGTTATTTTGGCCTGCAATTTCTTTGAAACAAAACAACACATATGCATATTCTTCTCCCCCTTTGTTAACATAAAAAAGGATGGGGAAAAAGAGTGAAACAAATTCATTTAAAAAAACACAAACAATTTTAAACACAACCACACACTAAAACACGAACATAACGAATTGTACGATACAACATATAACAACGAAACATAAGAAACCTAAACATAAATTTTTTGAAGAAAAAATTAAGACGTGCACCTTATGAGAAACATTTAGAGATCACCTTCATCCAAAATACCAAGTTCTCCTTGGATTTTGAAGAATGGTTCTCGAGCAAGCGGTTTTGTGAAGATATCTTCGTCGGATTTCTCATCAAACTTACCGAGATTGTCTTTGTCATTGTTAAGAACAAAACACTTGCATCCAAAAATGTGGAAGTGAGCAATATTTGGCTTTCTTCCTTTGAAGAGTTCATATGGAGTCTTCTTTATTATAGGTCTAATGATAACTCGATTTCCAACATAACATGCCGTACTAACCGCATCCGCCCAAAAATATTTAGGAAGATTTGCATCACTAAGCATTGTTCTTGCAAGTTCCACTAGAAACCTATTCTTTCTTTCAACTACTCCATTTTGTTGTGGAGTTCTAGGTGCTGAAAAATTATGAGAGATACCATGTTCTTCACAAAATTCTTCAAATTGTGCATTTTGGAATTCTCCACCATGATCACTTCTTATGGATACAATCTTTAGTGATTTTTCATTTTGGATTTGCTTAGCATACTTCTTAAAATCTTTAAAGGCATCACTTTTCTGCACAAGAAACAAAGTCCAAGAATATCTAGAAAAATCATCAACAATAACCAAAGCGAATACATTACCTCCGAAGCTTTTTGTTCTTGATGGACCAAAGAGATCCATGTGTAACAATTGTAGTGGACTTGTAGTAGACACCACATTCTTAGATTTTAAAGATGATTTTGTTTGTTTCCCTTTTTAACAAGCATCACAGAGTCTATCTTTGACAAATTTTCTCTTAGGCAAACCAATGACAAGATCACGCTTGATTAGTTTATTCAAGTGTTCCATATGAATATGAGCAATCCTTTTGTGCCAAAGCCATGAATCATCATTGTTTGCCATGAGACATTTTACCTTCAAGGACAAATCATCTAAAGTAATCATAAAAATATTATTAATTCTTTTACCTTTGAGTTTTACCTCATTGGTTGCCTCATCCATAATAAGGCATTCTTCTTTGTTGAATTTGATCTTGAACCCTCTATCGCAAAGTTGACTTATGCTAAGAAGGTTGTGCTTTAATCCTTCAACATAGAGAACATCCTCAATTTGAATGGATGGAGGTGTGCCAACTATTCCAACGCCAAGTATCTTTCCTTTGGTGTTGTCTCCATAGGTGACATACCCTTTGGCTTTATGTACTAGATATGAAAATTGGTGTACATCTCCTGTCATATGCTTTGAACATCCACTATCAAGATACCAAACATTTGATGTGGATTTCAAGCATACCTACAAAAACAAATTATTTCTTGTTAGGTACCCAAGTTGCCTTGGGTCCTTCATAGTTAGTTCCCTTTTTCACCCATGCATAATGTCCACTAGCCATACTGAAATTTCTAATATAGCATGCATTGGGTGTGTGTCCAATAATACCACAGTAAAAATAGTTTGGAACAAATTTGCTCTTGTATCTAGGAATTTGTTTTCTTTTAGATACATTAGCCTTTTTCTTTTGATGATTATGAACAACTTGCTTCTTTTCTACTTTCTTGGGATTGGAACTATTACTAGCCTTTACAAAAACAGTGGGATTGTTACTTGGTTTCTTAGTATTCACATAACCAAGACCTCTTTTATCATTTGGATAACGTTGTTGGCTTAGTAATCCTTCCAATCCTATTTGTCCTTTTTCATATCGTTCAATGACTCTTTTCAATTGAACAATTTGAAAGACATTTGATTCACACTTGGAGCATGCAAAGTTTTCCTTTTCTTTAATAAAATTCTGTTTTTGAAGATCAAAATCTTTAGTCATGGTGTCAATTTTTTCTAGACAAATTAGAAGTTCTTTTTCTTGTTTTAACACCTTTTTGTATAAACTTTTGCAGAGTTCATCAATTGAACCTTGAACATTATCATCAAAAAGATTAAATTCATTACTAACCTCTTCTTCATCGTCGGAGTGATGCGCTGCCATTAAGGCTAAGTTTACACATTCGTCGCTTTCCGATTCCGATGAACTGCTCATATCATTATCTTCCCATGCTATGTAGGCTTTCTTTTGTTTTGAGTCCTTTCCTTTGAATCCATTTTTCTTTGGGAGATTCGGACAGTTTGGCTTTATGTAACCTTGCTTTCCACATTCATAGCATGTGACATCTTGTGTTAATGTGGAGGCTTCTTTATCTTTATGCTTATAAAATTTCTTTCTTTTGACAAAGTTAGCATTATGAAGATTATTTTTATGACAAAAATATTTTCCTAACCTTTTTACACGAAGCAAGAAGTTTTCATCTTCCTCTGATGCATCTTTATCTTGACTTTCTTTTGAATCAACTTTCAAAGCAATGCCTTTGGATTTCTTCTCATGATTCTCATGTTTTTCAAGCCTTCCAAGTTTCGTCTCATATTCTTGAAGCTTTCCGAAAAGTGTTGTGGAAGTCATAGTTGCTAGGCTTTTCTTTTCGGATATTGCCGTCACTTTTGGTTGTCATTCCCTAGTTAAAGACCTAAGCACTTTAAGATTTAATTCATCGTTAGTTAAAGTCTTACCGAGTGCCTTCAAATGGTTTGTCAAGTGAACGAATCTCTTTTGCAAGTCAAGGATGGATTCTCCGGGCAGCATTCTGAATAATTCATATTCTTGACTCAAAGTGTTCAATCTAGACCTTTTGACTTCGGCGGTTCCTTCATGAGTTTCTACAAGAGTATCCCAAATTTCCTTTGCCGTTGTACATGCCGATACTCGGTAAAATTCATCCATACTAAGAGCACTTTGGAGAATATTGATTGCCTTTTTGTCAAAGAGAACTTTTTTCTTGTCATCGTCATCCCATGATGCTTTAGGCTTTGACGACCCAACACCATTGACAACACACACCGGAGTAAATGGACCATTCTCAACAGCATTCCATATTTCTTCTCCTTGCGCTTCAAGATGATCCTTCATGCGAATTTTCCAAAAGTCAAAGTATTCACCACAAAACAATGGAGGCTTGTTGTTACTACCACCATCTTTGAAAACCGGATTTTGATTTGCGGAAGCCATTCTGGATCTTTAGGAATGAGTTACCTATAACTTGCTCTGATGCCAATTGTAAGTCTAAGAGTGCCTAAGAGGGGGGGTGAATTAGGTATATAAAAATTTATTCGGTTTTATGAGAATACTTGTAGTAATTTGTGGTTAAGTGTTTGAAGGTTTTTGACAATATCTTATCTTTTCTTGATTATGGTGATGAAAACGATAAAAGCGGAAAAGTAAAGAACACGGTGATATATCCTGGTTCCCCTCACAATCCGAGAGTACTCCAGTCCCCTTTCCAACATGAAAGAGATTTCACTATAGTTTAGAATGATTGTACAGCCTATGCTTACTATCTAACCTATAGGGTGACCAAAGGTTCTTAACACCTTTAAGGTCAAACAAACACTAATGTGAATGAAGAACAGTCCTCTTCAAATCACAACACTTACTTCCAACAATCCTGGATAGTAAGGGAATACTTTCTTTTTGTAATACAATGATTTATTTGAAAGAGATGGAGAGCACTATCAATCTTTGATTGATCTTCTTCTTCAAGAAAGAAACAATTCTCAAGCAATGATTATAAATGTTCACAATGAATGTATGAAACTTGTAATGATTTCTTAATGAAAATGTATATGGCAAGTTTCACAAAATTTATGATTTGTAAGAACACTTGAAAGTTTGTAAGAATATGCAAATTTGAATGATGAAAATTGTTAATTGAAGAAGGTTATTTGAATTTGAAAATCTGCACAATTTATAATGTCACAAATACCTCTTCATTCATGCCATTTGATATGAAAATATGCAATGCAATCATGAAAGAATACCATTTGAATTATGTTCAAAAAACAAAAGAAAATTTGCATTGGTTCGCTGGGAACCGGTTCCGACCCAGGCAGAACCCGGTTCTTAGTGAACGTTATAACCCAAAATTCAAAAATAACACGCAGGAACCGGTTCCCCTATAGGTACAACCCGGTTCCTGGTACAAATTCCAGGGAAGTGATTTTTGAACAAGTTTGGAACCCGGTTCCTTGTTAGGTAGGAACCGGTTCCTGAAAGTTTATTTTCAAAAAATCCTTTTGAAAAAGATTTCAAACATAGTTTTTCTTATTGTTAAAAATGTGGGATATGTATATGATTATGAATGCATATTTGTGAACATCTATATTCAAGTTTAAGAATTATTTATACCTTTTGACATTTGTTGTTTCTTTAATAATTCTTCTTCTAATCTTCAAGACTTGTAACAAGGTTTTATATGATATTGATAAACTTTTTGCACATCCTTTGAATGTTGATATCCATGTTGTCTTCATCAAAACCAATGCTTTAAACATGACTTGAGAAGCTTGCAATTACAACTTGGGGGATTGTAGAATAGTCTACTGGGGAAGAGGAGTTGTGGTCCTTTGATTTGTAGTAGTCGGAGAGGCAAACTCAAGTTGTGGAATCCTACCATTTGTTGGGGAAATAAACCCTGTTGTCGGTCCGCTAGAGAGGTGACAACTTCGTTGGGGGAAAGTCTTCGAGGATTCTTGAGGTTGTCTTAGCTGGGAAAAGGTGTTCAGAGATTAAACTCTGGCCGGGGAGTCATCCTATGAGAAGGACTTTGGGGAGATTCGTCATTGTCTCTAGTAGAAAGTGTTTGTGGCATTGCCAAAAATGTTTGATTGTACGTAACTCTTTGCTGAGATTTGACGTTCAATGCCCCAAGTGACGGAGATGGAGGCCTGCCCCTGGTTACTCTGCACTTCTTGAGAGGTTTCCTGGAATCTTGACTAGACTACCCCAGGTGTGCTGGATAGTGACATGTCATGTCCCCTTGTTGATAGGAGATTTGTCAATGGAAGTGTCATCCTTTTTGAAGTGATTTTGTTCACTGAGAGGGCTTTCGTTCATCGGATATTCGTTGTGTGAATTTCTCCGCTGTCAAACAAATAGCCAAATGCAAACAGTGATATTCAAGTAATGCAAAGTTTATGCTTGTCTTAAAGTTTTTAAAAATGCATTTTTAGCAGGTAAAGAAGTTTGTAATTCAACTATGGATTTAGAGTAAATCCTTACAGAAGTCAGGATACCTTTTGTAACAGTATGCTTTCGAACTAACCCATGCTTCAATTAGGACTTTTTAAGGGTTGTAGTGTGGCTTGGTTCACGGTTTAAGAAACAAAGGATAAAAGCTCAAAGTTTATTTGTACCCATCCATTCTTCATGATGTTCTTCAGTCCTAAACTCAGTTAATTGTGCGTTTTGAACTCCAATTGAGTCTGGAATGACATTTTAGTGATGGTTCAGACAAGTTAAGTTTGTTGGAAGGCAGTCATTTTTGCAACATTTTTTTTTCATGTTGTTGAGGATTTGTAGTGACCTCTTTCTTTGATTTGTTATCCCTAATTATGTCTGACTGTTCTTGTTTTGAGATTACAGTCAGCGGGATGCCCCAGTTCTCTTAAGTCTCCTTTGTAGGTTTTGACTTAGTGGGCATTTCTTTTTTTTTCTTTTTTTTAGAGATAATGATTGCCTATATGATAGGGAACCATCACTGTCTTTTGATTCCAGAGGAATGGTTTTGATGTCATTCGTTGTATGAGAGTTTGCGGCTAAACGCGCATTTGAATTAACTGAGAGACTACCCTGCCCCAGGTTTTAATTAAAGGTTTCAATTTGTGTTAAAACAGAAAACTTCTACTTCTTTGGCTCAAAGGGGTTGACTAGGGATTATCTTCCTTATAACTCCAGTGTTTAGGATTTGAAAGAACGCTTGTACATCGTCAGCAAGATCTGTCCAAAAGCATATTGTATGAGATTATGGTATTATTTTCGTCATCCTCCCTCTAAAGGCTTGTAACTTTTAGCAAGAGTTGAATGTCATAAAGTGAGTAAAAAGCATAGTTTAAATGTAATGAAAATGAGTGAATCAAATCAAGACAGACATATGCAATTCATTAATGAAACAAAGTTTGACATTAATAGATAATTGTTTGAACAAGAAAAAGAAATTACAACTGAAAATTCAAATGAACAGAAGCCTCTTTGTCTGGACTTGTCACTTTAGGTGGTGAGCCTTTGAAGGATGACAAAAGAACTCAGTCTGTCCATCTTGTGTGAACTCCAAAGCTCCCTCGTCGATCAGGTCTTGAATTTTATTTCTCAATGTCCAGCAGCTATTGGTGTCATGTCCAGGGCTGTTGGAGTGGTACGTACATCTTGCATTTGGATTGTACTTTGGGGAGGCTGTGTTGGGATTCTGAGGAGGGTCCCTTAATATAACCAACTTGGCTTCCAACAGGTGTTGCAGTGCTTGAGATAATGACATGTCAATTTCGGTGAAGCGTCTTTCAGATGTATTCCACCTACGCCGAACACCCTGTTGTTGTTGGCGAGGTTGTTGTTGGGCTCGTGACGCGGAAGCAAATTGGAAAGGTGCACTCTCGGTTTGTTGTCTCATGGGAGACTGATCAATGATTTGATCCCCAATCCTGGGTGTTTTCCCCATTTGGTTACATTCATCCCGATGAAGCTTGTTGATAAGGACCCTCAGCTCTTCTTGTCCTTGTGCTAGATTTTGGATAAGAGCCATCTGGCCCACCAGTTGTCCCATCATTTGGACCTTCATTATGGCTATCTCGGTTTGTAGCTGTTCCAACCGGTCATTTTTGTTGTCATCAGGATTCCCCATGGTCGTTCCCCTAGTGAGGAGAGCTTTCACCTCTTCTTGGCCCTTGGATAGGTTCAAAAACATCTCTTGAAGTTGAGCGTTTTGGATGTCCTTGATAGTCTGCTCTAGAGCCATCTCTACTGAAATAAACAACAGGAAGATAAGGAGACCTGTATGGGAGAAACCTGTCATGATATGATGCATGATATGTGGATGCTTGTTTTCAAGGATCTCGCGGGGTAAACACAAGAAAAAGTTAGAAGTTGAACTTCGATCAACAGCTTTGATTGGAGAACTTTGTATCGGTGGATGTCCTTCCACGAGAATTAAGCTCACCGTGTCAAGTGGGCCATAGCCCTTGACTCAAGTTGTTTGTATTTTATTTTTGACGGCGTTTGTTTAGAGGAAAATAAATCCTCTTTCCCTTTGGTAGACGTTTGGTTCATCATAACCTGCATCAAAGACCCTTAAGATCCTTGAAATGGTGATTGAAAATGCTATGGTACGATGTTATGCTGTTATGTACAGATATGCGAGGTAAGCAAATTTATATACAAATAATCATATTCACACAAAGCAAACAAATCCTTAGTTTTAGGCTTGCATGGAGTTTGTAGGTAAGTATCCTCTTGAAGTTTAGTTGGATCAACATGTCCTAGTTAATATTAACCGGGTTCTAAGGGGTCTCAATGTCACTGATCTTTCCCCCAAGTTTCGTTCAATAAGTGATTGACTCGCAACCAAACAAAACTCAAGAGTCAAACCCCAATGAGTGTAGCATCGAGTATCAACCAATTTTCAGCTTTACACCGAAACCGGCTATCTCACTACTTCCTAATGGCCAAGTTGGTCAAGTAAGGTTCTAAGGTCAGTTGATGCTTCACGACACCACGCGGAGGCCCCGTACTCTCCTTGACTGACTCAAGGGTTACCGGTACCAACCAAAGTGCCACATCAACGTAGCTACTGCTTCAACCATGTCGGTATACGCTGCACAGTTCCCTCACAGTTTATTGCTATTTACCTAAAAGGTGTCCCCAAATCCGGGTGTAGGATTTAAAACAAACCCAAATAAGGAACCAAAATGTAAAGCAAACAAATCAAAAAAATGTAAGCAAGTAAAGGTGATCTAACCCTAAGGTAACCCCAATTTTAAGTACTTCCCCAGCAGAGTTTCCAGTTCTGTGATACGGTGGGAGAACTGACTTGATGTTTTGCGTTTTGATCACATTTGTGCGGATAGCAAGAGTCTCCACCGAATTTTCTTTTATCCAAAAAGGAAAGGTGAAAAAGCACAGTAAATACCTTTCGAGATTATTTCTCGGGTTCGGGGGGTAGATTATGAAAAGGAAAGGTATTAGCACCCTTTTCATCCATGGTTTTCCATGGGCTCTTAGTTACTCGCTAGATCACTTGCTTTTGTTCGAATGTGCTTGTGGTGTGTGGTTTTTTTGAAAGTATTTTGAAAATGTAACTTTGTAATGATTCTTGTTTCTATAAGAATGTATACAAAGTGTTTGTTTCGAAAATAGTTCAAAGATGTGTTTGTGAGATGTGTTTTTGAAAGTATTTTGAAAATGTAACTTTGTAATGATTCTAATTTCTATAAGAATGTATACAAAGTGTTTGTTTCGAAAATAGTTCAAAGATGAGAGTGTGGGTGTATAAAAATGTTTTTGTTGTGAACAAGAGAGTAACCAGGAGCGAACATACCTACTCAAAAGGTCTTGAATGTGTTTTTCCTCCTCCTTTAGATGTTGCTATCTTACCATTGATTTGATAAGAAGCCCCATCGTTGGATGTAAAGGGACGGGCGTGGGACGTTTGTATAGTCATAGAAGGTAACCTATGGAATGTTTTAGTAATGTCATTTAGGGACTAGATCGTCTACCGAAGGCAACATCGAGGGTCATCGAGGGACTACGATCTTTTATCGAGGGTCTTTGCTAAAACTCCCATGTTCGAGGGATATGACTATATTTCCGAGGTAACAAGTGGAATTACCCTAAGGGTGCATGTGTGAATGGTGTGTTTAATTTGCATGCATTTTGTCTTTGATTAGGGGTTGTCTACTTGTTGTTTTTATTTTGCCATACACACCTAATTACTAGCATTTGTACAAAAGTAATAAAAAGTGCAAAAAATAAATCCTACACTATTACAACCATATTGAAGTGCATAGAAATGTAAAGGAAAAAAAAAGATAAAAAGAAGTCAAAAAGAGTTCCTCCGATTCAGGCAGGAGCACCCTTCGATTTGCATTCTGTTGGCCTCCCTCTATTATGGCTAGCACCAATGAGGTCATGGCCTTCGATTGGCCTAGAAGTCAGTGTATGGCGAAGCCTTCTGGTTCTGCCTTGTTGCCTTGTTGCCTTTTTCGACTGGAGGTTGAAAGCAGTGAGGGAATGCCTTTCGACTGAGCTTGGAATCAGTGAAGGCATGCTTTTCGTCTGGGCCTGGAAGTCAACATGGTTTGCCTCCTGGTTGTCTCTTTCGTTTGACCTGGAGAAAGAGGGTAGAAGCCATAAGCTTCATTTCCTATTTCATGTTTCCTGTTTCTTTCATTTAAATCATTAAATGGCAACATGGCTTGAGGCCATGCTAGTATTTGTCTTGTAAACAGTTTAATAGTTAAAGCAAGTTCGGGTAAACAGAAAGCAAAACGAAATGGTTAGCTCTGAAAAATATGTTAAAAGGGTGGAAACGAAAGGAACAATGGTATGTACATGTTTCAAACGAAAGGGAAAATTACTATGCCATGAAACGAAAACTTCAAAGGTAAGAATAACTTACCTTGCTTCAGGCCTTGAATGGATGTGGGACCTTGAGTGGAAGCCCAGGATGCTGGATCCGAGAGAGGGGGTCAATAGCTGTGCTTGGAACGCTGGATTCTAAGGAAGATAAAAAGCAAGTGCGATGCTTCTTTGATTCGAAGGAGACTGAAGTGTGGTTGTTCTTTAGAATTGAAGGAGATGAATGTGATTCTGGGTTTTTTGGTGATTTCTCAAGTGTTGATGAACTTGAGAGTTTTGTTGTGTTTGAGAAAATTTGGGGGATTAGTTCCTCTGGTCCCAAGATCCTCTCTTAGCTTTGCAAATGTTCTTCTATTTATAGAAAAAAGAATGGACATGTTTGAAGTAGCCAGCCTTGCAAAACAATAAAATAATAGGTAACGTGAAAGGTACAAGTGGGGGGCCTGTTGGCAGTTGATTAGACTTGTGCCTCTGGCCCTGCTTTTGGTTTAGACGAAATTCAGGTGGAAAGCTGCTTTTGTGATAAAAGTACTTTCTATGAAAAGAAAGGGTATGTAGCCTTTAACTAAAGATAGTATTATCCCAAAGACAAAGCTTAAAACCCTTGTACAAGCCTCTGATTATGTAAAGATTCAGAAGCAACATAGCCTGGAAAATGAGATTTAGTCTTGAGTCGAATGAAAGAATGAGATCGAAGCGCGCTTGTTCGAAGGAAGCCTTTGCCTCAGTCGAAGCTTGTGGTCGAAACAAGCTTACTCGAAGGAAGCTAATGCCCGATTGAAGCTTGGATTGAAATAAACATATTGCCCAATCGAAAGCTCATGTTCGAAGGAAGCATGTTGCCCAATCTAAGCATGTGGATCGAAACAATCATAAAGGGAGTCATTACCTTTTAGCGTGAGGGAAGTTCCTGGCTTCTGAATCGAAGGGTGTTCCTTCAAGGGAAGCAAGAACTTAGTCAAATCTTGTATGAAGATATCTCTTGGCTCAAATGAAACTTGTGAGAGGCAAAGTCTACAAGAGGCCCTTGGTGCAAGTGGATTCGAAGGAGGTTTCAAATACAAATGAAGGATGTACCTAAACTTGCATTCGAAGGAGGCTTTAAGTTCAAAATGAAGGACATACCCAAGTTGCATTCGAAGGAGGCTCTTGCTCAACGGAAGTTTGCACGCAGACACGCAGAAGGTGAGTGCCTAAACGAAGACTTGCATGCAGGCACTTGTGTCCAAACAAAGACTTTGCCTTGCAAGGGGTACATGTGGCCAGTAGGTCATGGCCTTCGATTGCAAGCATGCAGGCAGCATACTTATCCAATCGAAAGGCTTTCCCTACATGGGACACTTGTGGCAACAAAAATTGGTTTTCAAAACAAGCATGCAGGCAGCAAAAGACACAAACGAAGCCTGCAACAAAAAATCACATGCTCTGTCGAAAGAGGCACGCTAGCAGCCATTTTGAGCAATCGAAGGAGGCCAAGAGTCAATTGAAGGGTGTTGAATCGAAGGAGACCTGTTTTCCTCCAAATTTGTCAAAGTGTTATTTTTATCTGTTTTCTCCCTTTTTGACAGTTTCCTTTTAATTTTGGTATTGGAAAATCCCAATGCACTTGTTCAAGCTTGAACCTTGAAAATCCTCGTGAGAAAGGCCTTGAAGAATGAGAGGGAAAATTTTGGGGTACAACAGATTCTAAGGAATGTTATTTTATAACTTTAAATAAATGCACCCTAAGGGTTTCTAGACAATAATTTCATCTTTGAGTTAAAGTATACTGAGTCGTTGTCCAATATGGTGTTGGTCAAGAAAGTCTCTAGGAAGTGGAGAATGTGTGTTGACTATACCGACTTGAACAAGGTATGCCCTAAAGACTCATATCCGCTCCCCAACATATATAAGTTGGTCAAAAGCCCATCCAAATATAAACCCTCATCCTTCATGGTTGCATACTCCATCTACAACCAAATACCCATATGTTAGCCGGATAGAGGAAAAATCACTTTCATGACTGAACAAGAAACTACCAATACAACAATATACCCTTCGTCTTAAAGAACACGAGAGCTACAAACCAAAGTATGATGAACAACCTTTTAAGGACGAAATGGGCGAGACATTGGAAGTGTACATAGATGACATGATAACAAGTCAAGCGAAGAAGAGTTACATGACCAACATATTGCTTGAGTATTCTAAAGATCTCGACAATACAATAGAAGATTAAATCCATAGAAACACACCTTCAGAATGAGATCCATAAAGCTCATAAGCTTTTATCTAAGAGAAAGAGGGATTGAAAAGAAGGCAATTAACGTCTAATTATCCATCTTTGAAGAGGAAATTAGCATCGTCCTTGTCAAAGACCAAACACCTAACAAAGCCCAGTTTATTTCATCTCAAAGGCCTTATTCGGACTAGAGAAATGAAATTCAAATATAGAGAATGCAACCCTAGCATTAGTGGCGTCATTAAGAAACATACATGTTACATTTTGGCCCATACCATAATAGTGAAGAAATATATTCTACTAAAAAAAGTCATTAACCAACCAGACCTATCCAAAAGATTGACGAATTGGTCTATCGAGATGCCCGAGTTCGATGTTTCTTATGAAACTAGGAATGCTCTAAATGCTCAATAATTTGCATACTTTATACCTGAGATGACTCCCGGAAATCTTGAACCAGCCCATGAATGGATAATATTCAAGGAAACTGATGAATTAGAGTTTGATAATATTCAAGGAACCAGAACACGAAGATGTATACTAGTTCCCCTTTTCAACCAAGGGTACATCTAGTCTCCTTACACCATGTGAGAGATTTTCATTATTGTTAGATCTTTGTACAAGTCTCACACCAAGACTTCTCCTACAATCTTCTAACAACAATAGAGAAGCACACCACTTCCTTGATTTCCAACAACACCAACAACTATGATGGACTTTGAATCAAACCAATTCAAAGGATCTTTTTACAACAATCACCAATACCTTAATGATCACAATAATAAAGATATGATACTTGAGTTTGTATCTCTTTTGACTTGTTTACATTATAAGATATAAGAATGTTTTGGCTCTTGAATCAATTATGTAGAAATTGATATTCCATTTCTCTTGATCGCAATCCAAACATATATACTTAAGTGTTCAGAATAATATAAATGAATCTCTTTTCAATGAAATGAAAGTTATGCACAAAGTTTCATTTTTGATGGAAATATGAATACTTGAAAAAGTTGTTTGAATTATGTAAAAATAATGTATCAAAGAGGTAATTTTGAATTTTGATGTATGAACCTTTATATATATATCATAAAACACCTTTATGAATTAATGCATATGTTTTGAAACAATTCCACGAAGGTTTGCAACATTTTAGACTCACGTTGATTCATTAAAAATCATTATGCTTCAGGTGTAACCGGTTACCATAATGTTGTAACTGGTTACAATAGTAGCTATTAAAAGTATTTTTGAAATTTTCATGGCTGTAATCGGTTACATGTTTTGGTTAACCAGTTATAGCAGCAGTTATTAAAAGATGAACCAATTTTTTTCGAACCTGTAATCGGTTACATGTTTTGTGTAACCGGTTAATGCTGTTATAAAAATGTCAAATACTTGTTTCTATGATGTTGAAGCCAAGTTAAACCATTTTAATGATGCATGAAAGATTTTAGATGAATATGCATGATATTTTTTTAGCCTTTTAAGTATTATATAATGGATTGTATGATATCTTAAATTAATTTCATTATACTTTGAGCTTCCAATGCATATGATCATTTGAGTTTGCCTTCAAGCTTTTTCTTCTTTGATAAATTTTTGTCTTCATCAAAATCAAACTAAGATAGATGATGGAAATCTTCTTCAAATTTTTTACTTGTAATTTATGTAAAAAAAAAGATAAGTTAAAGTGACTAAATTTACTTAAACATGACTTCTTTCATCCCTACTCATGTATTTGATCTCAAAAAAATCAACAAATTTTTTTAAAAAATTCAAATTCTTGGTAAAATCAATAATTTGAATGACTTTTTAAAGACTAAAATAGCCACAGGTAATAATGATCTACATAAAAGAGTTGCATAGCCCATTATCATCATACTTACGTGCATCATTAGCTAATGTATTTATAGATTGTTTACTAATATTACGAATTGATGCATTTTGGTTAAAAGAATCACAAAAGATTTTTCTCCTTTTTAAAAAAGAAAGCATATGAAAAATAGAAAACACTCGTTAAATAATGATTAGGGATTCATATAAACCAATAAATGGTAAATATCCCAAAACGAGTAATTAACAATCTCGTTAGACATAAAAAATTTATTATCATAGCTTTTTTTTGAATAAATTATATAATCCTACAATTTTATTGACAATAAAGTTATTAAATAAATTGAAATAACAATTGATATCACGGAAAATAATATATATACTAGTTATATATCTGTGTGTCCGGACGGATAAAAATTATTTAGTATAGTAAAATTGTACATGCAAATTGAGAGTTAAATTTATGTATGTTTAGCTTCTTAGATTTAACTGATTGTGTCCCTGAAATTTCATAAAATATTTCATTCATATTTCAACATTAAAGACAGTTGCAGCAGGTTAATGATGCATATGATGTACATTTTAGATGCAAATGAGTTCTCTTGTTTGCAAATTTGATGTATTAATTTGAAATTGGTAGAAATGTTTAAAGTAGCAGTAGAAGCATGTTTGTATCAAAAATTGGTATTTCATTGAAATTGGTTTAAAGTAGCCGTAGAAGTATCTAGAATGACATTGAATGAAACCAAAAAATTGGTATTTCATTCAAATTGGTTTAAATCTTCATAGTATACATAATTGACAACCTATATTATAATGATACATTCATGTAAGATTATATGATATAACACTCATAAGTTATGTGAAGACTACACATGAACCATATTGCAGAAGGTTAAAACCTGAAAAAGTTACGATGACACTGTAAAAGTATTGGTCATGGTTAAATACTATGTAGTCATGAATAAAGCAATTATGCAGAATTAAAGATTATAAACCATAAAAATACATTATTGCTATATGGCTATGATGAATTATGCAGTGATCACTTGCACAAATAATAGGGCTTAGCTATCATAAGCAAAACAAACACAGTTATCATCTGGTTATGTTAAAGGAACATAAGTTATAGAAGTTTCCATTTAGTGAAAAAAATATAGCTTACAAACAAAACAACTATGAATCAGAAAAGTGATCGGTCATCATTTCTATCTAATTTTCATCATGCATACGGTCTAAAGTCTGTCAATTGAGTAACATTTTATATTAAGTCTTATTGTTTTCTTAAGTATTTCATGTCTAGCTGATTTTCTTTGAGTTATTTTGATGCTTTTAATGTTTTTTTGTTGGTAGTATGCATATCTCAGGTATAGTGGGTTAGTCTAAAGCAAGAGTACAAAGGTCAAAGAGAAAAAGTGTAAGAGTATGAAGATCAACACGGTCCGTGTCCCATGACACGACCCGTGCCAGCACAGCAATGCCCATACAAAGAACCCAGGAACCAACACGGGTGTCTGTGCTGCCTAGCACGGTCCGTGTCAGAAGGCCTGAAGCAGGAGAAAAGAGAAGTCATTTTGTGAAGCAACACGGCCCGTGTGGGCTCAACACAGCCAGTGTCAGCCTGCGCGTCAGCTATTTTATTTTGGTCCCTTTTATTAAATCTTGACCTTGAGGGCACTTTAAGCATTCCAGCTTGCTGAGATTTGTACCTAGGTATTTATTTGAGTTTTTGAGTGAGAGGCATAAACTTTTTTGCATCGTACAATAGAGAACACACAAGAGATAAGATTGCTTCATCAAGGTTATTGGAAACGGAGGGATTCAAGGGTTTCCACCATTGAAGATCAAAGTCCATCGTTATTCTTGTAATGTGTAACTTCTTAATTATGTCTATCTTGAATATTATGAGAGGCTAAATCCCCCAATGCTAGGGGGTGGTCATGAATTGGTTTATGCAATGGATATGAATTTCTAAGTTAATCAAAGTTTGAATTCATGGTTTTCAATTTAATTATGCAATGTGTTTATGCTTTCTCTTTTGGTAAAATTGGGAATGATCTATGGCTAACAAGTGTAGGACTGTAGTTGTTAGGGTTTTTGCATAATTAGATTATAGTAGATACGACCTAGGACTATGGGTACTGTATAATTACCACAGACAACCTTGTTATTATAATTGCTTGAATTCACTTTTTATCTTCATGGATATTGGGATTAAGTAAGGGTGAATGTTCAAGGGTTTTTCACTACGATAAGGAAAAACAATCTAAAGGTTGGTAATTGAAAAACATAAGTATAACCGTTGAGGACATTAGAATTTATATCTTTGCAATCCAGGTCAACCACTTTCCCTAGCATGTTTTGTTCTTATAAAGAAAAGTCAAGTTATTTTCGCGTTATTGTTTTGTGCAAAGATTTCATCAAAATAAACTATCCAATTATTTTTGTTCAATTGAACTATTGAGAAACTTAGTAGTTACTACGCACTCTTCGAGATCGATCTTTGGGATAAACTCATTATTACTATATTGACTAAAATAGTACACTTCCTATTTTTCCGATCAAAAAACTAAAAACCACATGCCTTTATAATCAGAAAAACTTATCATAAAATAGTATATGCCAAAATCCTGGACAAACCAAATGTTGAAAGGTAACTGAAAAAAGCTATCTACAAATAATTATCGACATAGTAATAATCTAGTTTAGTCATGAGTGATTTGTAAGTAACCCAACGAAATAGTTATGATTCCATACATAAAGATCCATTTAAGAAAGTGTGTCGGACCATATCAATTATAATTTTGGTTGGTTCAACTTGTTGTTTATAACAAGCTAAATTGTATATGTCAGGCGTGGTGCAAGACTTCAGGAGGATATGATGTTGACTAGTTGTATCTAGAATTAAAATTACATTTTTAAAAGTAACTTATTGTATGTGAAATGTGAGTATAGGTTGAAGTGAAATAATGGGAAGAAAGTGTACCTAGTAGCAGTTTGGAACTATGACCATATGTATCAATCTATCAGCATTGAGAAGTGACAGCAGTAAGGTTATGCAAGTTTTATATAAACCATGTATGTAGTGTACCGGCTACCATGGCTTTGTGCTTGCTGCATTCCCAAAAATAAGGAAGAGGTCAAATCGATTTGTCTTAAAATGTGGAAAAGATAACAGCTAAGCAATAAAGTATTGCATAAAAACAGAAAATAAAAAGGTATAGCGATTGATATTGTTAACTTTGGCCTCAAAAATGTGTAGTTTGCAAAAGGTTTATTCCTCCGGGTGTGATTCTCCTTTATTTAGTGGGTTAAAACCTCAATCAACTTCTGATGCGTTCATAAATGCAGGAAAATATCGAAATAATATAAAAGATTATCGAACTCATAAAGACCAATATCAACTTAATGTAATCTATCTTCGCTTTGTAAAGCTAAAGCTAATGAATAATTGATTTAAGGAAAATTAAGAACTAAAATTGATATAAAATAAGATTATGAAAATATATAAGAAAAGAAAGACCGAAATATGTATTCCGTGTACCTCCGGGACTCTGTAGCTCGTTGGCTTATACTGATGTTAAAAATGTGTTTAGTAGAAAATATCAATTTACAGACCGAACTTCACACTTTCGTGGTTCTGAATAAAGTCATCTTCCTTAACCATGATATTTTGCTCTCGCTCACCCATTTTAATTAAAGAATGTGTTTTGAAAGTTGAACAAGTCCTAAACGATACTTAAAACGCTCTCGTCCTCATTAAGATCGATCTCCCATTTTTACTATTCGGTTCAACTCCCACGCTCTCGCAGTGCCAGCTCGAACCTTAGTTAATTTCTCACTCTCGTGACAAAATCATGTTAAGTAACCTCTCACTCCCATGACAAGGCTATTTAAATTAAGTTTAAAAACAAGAACCAAAAAACCAGGATATTCATATAAATATTAAGCCAACATTGTTACTGGGTCCCGTCGGAAACAACGGTCCTCACATACCATACTCGAAACAATTTAGCCAAAAATACTTAAAGAAACAAACATGCAATTATAATTATTAACCATGAACATAGGCATATTTAGATTTGTAATGACAAAACAATATTATAAGAACAAGAAACTAAAATAATTGCAAATAAATAAACCTAGAAGTAAAGCAGACGAAATAAACTTAAATAAAACTACGAACGAAATAAATCTTGAAATTTGAATAAAGCTTTGAAATAATGTCAGCAAGATTGAGATCCAAGAGTACATAGATTGTAGGCCTAAACTAATGGTGTGGTAGTTCCCCGATGTGAGAAACTACAACTTTTACAAAGTGATTTCTGCCTAAAACTATGAACATAGCTTTCGCGCACAAACTTGGATGCCAAACAATGAATGTTAGGTCCTTTATATAGTGAGAAATGCTAGAAGTTATCATGTGAGAGGTAGTGGAGATAATGGAGATCATGGTCGGAGAATTTGAGAAAATCATGGGGTGAGTGGGTGAGATGGTGGACATGGAGAAGGCTGCAAAAAAACTAATATGTGGCTGCAATATTAGAGTTGTGGTGAGGGCCACACATGCTATAGCGAGGGCCACGCTTCTTGGCAAGTTGTGGCGAGGGTCATAAGTTGTGTGGCAAGGGCCACATGTTCAAGTTTGGATTTTTTTTTCTTTTCTTTTGCTTTGTCTTCTCAGTTTCTTGCCCGTTTCTTACTCCTTTTCGCATGAGAGCTCTTTCTTAGCATGTACCTGAAATATCTGAAACGGAATAGAAATGTCGGCATAAAATGACATAAATAAACAAAAACGGTACTAAAAATCATGTGAGCCAAGTCGAATAAATGATATAATTTCGCGTTATCAAATTCCACCACACTTAATCAACTCCTAATCAAACGCGGTTGTTGGGATAATGTTAGATTGATCGGTACTAAGTATTCAATACAAAAAATACCGTAACGACACAATATTCAAAGACTCTCTCTTTATGCAAACCAAATCGAATCATGCCATTATAGCTCAACCTATATCTCTTGTTTTTCTTTCACTCTTTTCATTCAAGTGCGATCACATTAAGCCTGTTATTTGTACACGCACATAGTAGGGGAAATCGATTAGCAACTATGATAATTTTTCTTTTCTTTAGCCCGGGATTCTGGTATTTAAGCGGTGCAGCCCCATTTTTCCCAATTACGGTTGCGGAGGATCGGACCGTAGTCCATCCTACCAAGTCCAGTACCAGAGACCTATGGACCAACCAACAATGGCTGCTAATTATTAAATCCTTATAGGCTTAACAATCGTTGGGCTAAATGATCAGGTGAGGGTCACCTAACTTAGAAGGTTATTTTTCTATTATTAAATCATTTATTTATTAAAAAATGGATCATTCACTTATATTCATCGACTCCCTACGTAGTTTGTGTTTAAGATGGTGTTAACTGCTAATATAAACTACTTAAGAGCTACTTTGAAAACTTGAGCCTAAGGTTTCAGCATAATGGGTATCTAAATTGATTATCACATAACGAGGGGGTTTAGAGTGTCATAACAATATCGATGTTATTGAGACTTTCCCAAGTCTCTCTAACGCAACCTAAATTTTGACAATCTATATACTTTCAGAGTGTGTGTCATGCATTAGAAAAGAAATTTTTTTGTTGGGAGGTTAAAATTTTAAAATTTCTGAGAAATTTAATAACAACTGAAAAACAGACATACATACTTGACATCACATACAATGAATCGACCAAATACCGAAAACAAATAAAATCTTAAAAACATGCAATAAACTAGAAAACAATACATCAAAATAAGAAGCGATAAATGGAAAGCGATAAAGTTCCTCCCTCACACTTAAACCAAACATTATCTCTAATGTTTCAGTAAAAAGTGGGAAGAGGAATAAGAACCTGATCAATGCTCGCCTCGATAGTTGCCTACATGCAACTGATAGGTGCCAAGTAATCGATATCTTTATTTTCTACAAACTCGAAAAAAAGCAAGAACATTAAATAAAAAACTCGTGGGTTGCCTCCCACACACCGATTCTTTTAATGTCGGTAGCTCAACGACTCAAGAGTGTCAGCACTCATGGTGATTCTCTTGAGAATGACCCCTTGATCGAATTTTTAATCATCTTTGGTTTTCAAGCCCCCTTATCAAGCTATCTCACATATCCCTCATCTTTTCTTTTCTTTCTTCTGTGGGGTGGTTTATTCTTTTGAACTTGTGGTGGTGGTTCAAGATCTATCTTGAGTATCACCTTTTCAAGTTTGGGTTTAGTTATTTCATCCACCACCTCAAAGGTTAACCTTCCCCTCTTAAAACTGTTGATTTCCCTAGTTTCATGTTTCTCAAATTTTCTCTTTTTATGCATGACCTCAGGCAAAGGTGCATTGGTGTGGATATTTTTCAATACCTCCACATACGTTTTGGATTAGGAATCTATTTTGGCTTCCACAAACCTTTAAGGAAAATGAATCACTAGGATATAGGAAGGAGGAACAACAATAGGTGTTTCCTTCTCTACCTCCTCGACAACCTCCCATTCGAATGACGTAAATGTATTTTTCTCAATCTCTACTCTTTTCTCACCAGAACTCTTCTCAACCTCATTATTACTCGCTTCAACCTCATTATCACTCTCTTTAAGATTTTAGATTTGTTTTTTACTACTGGTTGTTACAACATCTACATGCTCCTCAGGTAAGGGTTCTAGAGGATTTTGTGCAAGCATGGAGATTTAAGTCTCCAATGTCATGTTGTGAGTCGTGAGAGACCCAACCTCATTGTTCAGCTGCCTAAGGATTTCATTATTATAGAGACTTTGTTTTCTAAAATCTTCATTTTGGATAGTTTGTGTCTCTATATAGCGCTCTATCATAGACTCTATCCTATAGTGAGTCAGCGTCACATCGAAATCCTCCATTGATATTTCGAGGTTAAAATTATGGGATTCTTGCGATTCCTCAAAGTGACAAATGATAAAATTGTGTGTCTCTACAAAGGGCTCCGTCATCCTAGATTCTATCCTAGAGTGAGTTAGTTTCGTAGTGAGATCCCCCATTAATGTGTCGAGAGTGGAATTTTGGAATTCTTGTGACTCCTCAAAATATTAAGTGTGGTGATTGTAGAGGAAATTTGGTTAAGGATAAGTTAGCATCGCATTGTAATCCTCCAGTAATATTTCGAGACCAGACTTATGGGATTCTTGCGACTCCTCAAAATATTGGGATTGGTAGTTATAGAGGTAATTTGAGTGAGAGTGAGTTAGTGACGTATTGAAATCCTCCATCAGTATTTCGAGGTTAGATTTATGGGATTCTTGTAATTCCTCGAAATATTAAGAATGCGAGTTGTAGAAAAAATTTGAATGATACATAGTAATTAAGTTTAGAGTGTCTTAGTCTATACGGTGCAACAACGAAAATAACAATATTGACTGTTGGTCTCCGACAACAGCACCAAAAACTTGATGGGTCCGCAAGTGCACGGAAATATCGAAGTAATATAAAAGATTGTCAAACCCACAGAGACCAATATCAACCTATTATAATCTATCGTCGCTTTGTAAAGCTAAGTCTAATGAATAATTAATTTAGGGAAAACTAAGAACTAAAACTGAAATAAAATAAGATTAAGTAAATATATAAGAAAAGAGAAACCAGAATGTGTATTCCGCGTACCTCAGAGACTCTGTAACTCGTTGGATTATACTGATGTTAAAAATGTGTTTAGTAGAAAACATCACTTTAAAGACTGAACCTCACACTCGTGGTTTTGAATAAGGTCACATTCTTTAACCATGAGATTTTGCTCTCGCTCGCCCATTTTAATTAAGAAATATGTTTTGAAAATTGAACAAGTCCTAATCGATACTTAAAACGCTCTCGCCCTCTTTTAAGATTGATGTGTCGTTTTTACTATCCGGTTTGACTCTTGCGCTCTCGCGGTGCCGACTCGAACCTTAGTTAATTTCTCACTCTCGTGACAAAATCATGTTAAGTAACATATCACTCTCGTGACAAGGCTATTTAAATTAAGTTTAAAAACAAGAATCAAAAACAGGATTTTCATATATATATTAAGCCAACATTGTTATCGAGTCCCGTCAAAAACAATGGTCCTCACATATCGGATTCGAAGCAATTTAGTCGGTCATACTTAAAGAAACAAACACGCAATTATAATTATTAACCATGAACATAAGCATATTTAGATGTGTAATGATAAAATAATATTATAAGAACAAGAAGTTAAAATAATTGCAAATAAATAAACCTGGAAGTAAAGCTGACGAAATAAACTTTAAATAGAACTACATACAAAATAAATCTTGAAACTTGAATAAAGCTTTGAAATGATATCGGCAAGATTGCGATCCAAGAGTACATAGATTGTAAGGCTAAAACTAATGGTGTGGTAGTTCCTCGATGTGAGAAACTATCACTTTTACAAAGTGATTTCTGCCTAAAACTATGAACAGCGCTTCCGCGCACAAACTTGAATGTTCAAACAATGAATGCTAGGTCCTTTATATAGTGAAAAATGCTGGAAGTTATCATGTGAGGTAGTTGAGATAATGGAGATCATGGTCGGAGAAGTTTAGAAAATCACGGGATGAATGGGTGAGATGGTGGCGTGGAGAAGGCCGCAAGAAAACTAATACGTGGCTGTAATATTAGAGTTGTGGCGAGGGCCACGCTTCTTGGCAAGCTGTGGCGAGGGCCATAAGTCTAAGTTTGGATTTTTGTTTTCTTTTCTTTTGTTCTGTCTTCTCAGTTTCTCACCTGTTTCTTACTTTTTTTTCCGCATAAGAGCTTTTTCTTAGCATGTACCTTAAATACTTGAAATGAAATAGAAATACCGATGTAAAATAACATAAATAAACACAAAAAAAATACTAAAATACATACGAATCAAGTCGAATAAACGATATAATTTCGCGTTATCAAATTCCCAAAATATAAACAACAACATATTAAAGATATTAAAGTCATGATATGTAACAACTAAAGGAAAATAAGTTGACACAGGGTTATAATTAAGAAAACCTTCTTTGCATTTTGTATGTAAACTATTGATATGTAACTACAATTAAGAGAAATGCACTAGAGTTTGAAGACAGAAGCTATGATAAATGTTTGAAACATGCATATTGGAAAAAATTTGAAAATTTCATTATATACTAACTTATAGCATACATGAAAAAGTGAGTATCTCAGAGTATGCTATAAATTAGAAGTAGAAGCAATGAATGAGATTTAAAGCTTGTGAATCATAATGGCATGTTTAGATAGTTAAAAGCGAAAATGCCAATACCTACAAAATTATAGCATACTTGAAATTATGTCAAAATATCTATGTGTCAAAATGGAAGTGGCATAAAGTTATAAGAGTTATGAACTACAAAGTTAACAACATTACCATAACGTTTCCTTAACCTTGGTAGTGTATAACTTAAAGATACTGTAAAAATGAAAAAGAAAAAAAAGAAAAGAAAACAGAATTAAAGTCATAGAAAGAAACATGGTGATTTATGTTCAGAGAATAGAAAGTGATAAATGTGATTCAACATGGAAATAAAAAAACAGATGAAAGTCATGAACATACCTTAGTTTGTTCTTCGGGAGTTTTTGCTTTGCACAGTGATGAACACCTTTCCTTTCCTTTGTATAACTTTCTTCGGTGAGAGAAAGAGATGAAATATGTGGAAAGTAGAATTTTGAAGGGAAGTAAATAGAAAGAGGGAAAGGTTATTATAAATTCAACTTCAACAACTATGTGAATATAATTTCAAATACAAAAACAAAATTATTGAATCTAGAACTATCTAGTCCTGACTTCAATCCACTACTGAATTTTTTTTTTGAAGTTGTTTATCTCATTCTATAAAAATAAATTAGATATATTTAGAATATATTATATATTATACTATAATATATAATATATTCTAAATATATATTTAATATTTTATAAAAATATTAATATAAAATAATTAGTAAAGAATACTATTTAAATAGAGCTAATTCATATAATTTCAACATTTTTATTTTTTTATTGATTTTTTATAATTATCCATAAAAAAATAGATTTAACTAATGAAAAGATTATCAATACTCTCTTATATCTTTTTTTATTCAAAAGTTCTTACGAATTCTTTTCATATAAAAGTGTGTTTTTTGAAACTGACATATAACTAATATAATTTTTTCCTATAGTTTAATCTAAAAGACATTTGATCTATAATTAAAATGAATTATTCTATAATTAATCTTATGTCTTATCTATTTGAATTTACTCTTTTTTTTTGGATCGAAATCTAAAATAAAAACATTGATTATTATAATTTTTTTTCCATATATATATATATATATATATATATATATATATATATATATATATATATATATATATATATATATATATATATATATATATATATATATATATATATATATATATATATATATATATATATATATATATATATATATATATATATATATATATATATATATATATATATATATATATATATAAGGGAGGATGAGGATAAATGAGTACATCAAAACTAACAATATTTATCTATTTTGATATAATTATAAAAGTAATATAACATAATACTTGTTTTACTCAAAAATATCAGTTCCTTTTTTGAAAACATTGATTATTTTAGTTTAATATATATATATATATATATATATATATATATATATATATATATATATATATATATATATATATATATATATATATATATATATATATATATATATATATATATATATATATATATATATATATATATATATATATATATATATATATATATATATATATATATATATATATATATATAATTTTTTAATTTATTAATAGTCTTTTTTTTAATATATATAAATTAAAAAATGAATAACTTAACATGGAATTTAATAGTAATATTAATTAATGTATATTACTTAAATACTTAAAATAATAATATTCTTATTTTTACTAGGAGTTTTCTTATTGGCCGGTTTTAACTATGTAAGTTTCAATATTGAGACCATTGTGCATAGATTCATAATAGTTGAGAGGAGAACTAATGAGTGAAACCATAACCTTATTGGTCGATTTTAATTTTGAAGAGGATATCATTAGTTGGGTGAAATCCTCTAATGGAAACTATAGTGTAAAAATTGGCTAACAATGTCTCATTAATTGAAACAAGGATAGGAATCCTCAGAGCTATAATAGAGAGAAAGTCTCTCTGGAAGAAATTATGGACAAATAAGATTGTTGTAATCGATTTTAAAATAAGAGTCGTCACTATTAATTTTTATCTTAGGGAAGGAAATATAACGGATAATCCTAATTTGATTAGAGATTCTAAGTTGTTGGGCTTGTTCTTAGACGAAGGAAATGTGTTAGGCACCCCTCATCTATCTTGTTCACAAAGATACTAGGGTTTAGAATTACGGTTTAGGAAATAGGGTTTTAGTTTTTTATTAGGGGAACTCGCCACGATTTTAGTCGTCTGCCTACGTATCTTTTTATGAGGAATCAAAGTCTAAATTCGTAGTTCGCAGTTGATTCTCCTTGAACTAAGTCTAGGTGTATGAATAACGGAGTTGTTAGACCAAGTTCGCAGTCGATTTAAAATATTTTCATAATCTCCTTTTGAAAATAATCTTGAATTTTAAATTAAGTTAGTAAAAAAGATTGATTTGGTGTTGGTTAAGTATTTTTTTTAAATATATTAATATATAAAAAATCTTTTTAATGCATGACAACAAATAATTTTTATGCAATTTTTAAAAGTAATTAAAGAATCATTTAGTAGAAAAAATAAATATTTTTATCGTAATCAATTTAGAAAAAAATAAAAAAAATAAAGAATATTAATTATAATATAAAATAAATAAAATAAAATATAAAAGCAGCGCCCTGAATTTTATATTAAGGGGTGTATTTTGTTTGGGCTGAGTAAATTAGGGGGGTAAAAAGCAGGGCCCTGAATTCAAATATTGAATTTAGGTCCAGATCACAAGGGGGTGTTTATCTGTATTACGCATAAAAAATTGGGGATTTGGTTTAGCAAGGGCCCAAGTTCATATATTGAATTGGGCCCAATAGCGCTAGGGGTGTGGGTTATGCCTGAAAAGTGATATGGGAGTGTGTATTTAGCATTGGGCTTGGCCCAGATAATGTTCTAATCCTGTTAGCCCGTTTACGGGAAGGTGTAAAGCCTTACGGTGTGCAAAACGCTTACGAATCGTTTGATTTAGATCATATAGCAGTGCATGCGTGAATCCTGAGCCTTTGATCAAAAGTAGCGCAATCATGTGGTTGAGACCTAAAGTTGACCAGGGAGTATGCTAAGATGGGTCGTACAGAGGAACAGAGGGATTATATATTCAATTCCAACACAGATTTCCCATTTTTACGCTTCTCTCTCTCTCTCTCTCTCTATCCCATTCTCTCACTCCACAACAATAACTTTAGAGAGAGAAGCTTTGGCTTCTCTCTAGACTCGTTGTCCACCAGAAATCGCCTTGGCCGTACTGACCGCTGCGAATCACTCCAAAGCCACCGTAAAACCCAGGTTCCCGGTTGAAGCTCAACCGAAACCTTCAAATCTTCAACCAAAACCTAAGAATCCTAGGGTTCTCGCATGAACTCTAACTCTTATACCAACCCAGAAACACAAACCCTTAGAACCCTAACCTTCAAAGAAAGAACCCTAACACTAGATGTCGTACCCCAAATTTTCCCTACCTTTATGATCGTATTTTCAAGATTAAAAATAAAAGAGAAATATTTTAATTAAGGATGGTTCAACAATATCTGATGGCCCGTTCTTAAATCCAAGACAATCAAGGAGTATTTTAATTGAGGGGGATGAGACTCTCTAAATCTGAAAGACTCATATGCCCATAAACCCATTCACGAAGCATGTTGGTCAATGGCCCATGAGATTCGAATGTGGAAAACTATTTCAATAATAATAATTAAATTCTTAATTAAACCCATTTAGGTATTATTGTTGTTAGTAAAAGGGGAGGTGGAAATTCAATATTAGAGCCCAACTTGTTTGATCCATTTCTGTTTTGATCATTAATTGACAAAGGGGTGTGTTTACAAATTACAAATCCATTTGACGTTTTTGTTATAGAAAAAAACCATTATTATTATTAAAACTTTTGCTACTATTATTTCACTAAAAAATTTATTTTATTATTAAAAGAACGTCATATTTTTCTATTGTTACTAATTAAACTTTTTATTTTATTAAGAAAACTTTTATAATAATATTTCATTAAAAGATAATGTATTATACGTTAAGGATTTTTGTTTTGGAAGTTTTGCTGGATAGAAATTTCTAAAATTAAACTCAATTCATGTCAAAAAAAATATAGTGGTATTTGCAACCTATTTTTCAAGCTAAGCTGTAAGTAAAATAACGCAAGGCCCAAGGGAATAAGAAAGAGTAGTTACTGTTTCAAAAGAGAAGATTTTGCGGACGTTTTTGTATCATCAACAATCGCTGTAGAGATTAAAATCAAATCTTTATCTAAATATACAAGCAGTAAATTAAAATCCCACAATAGCAGAAAATCTTTTACAACAATAATACCAAATCAAATATTTTTGCTAAATCAAATCTTTCTCCAATACAATCGGATATTACAGCAAAAGCCCGAAATGATTACAGTAAAAATCTAAAACAATCAAATCTCCAGATTACAGTAAAACGAAATCAAAAACATTACGGATTGAATCAATTACACAGATTTACAATCTCTAATTTATTCTAAAAGCCCTAAATCTAAGCTAGTTAAAACCGTAACAGCAATTCAAATCAAAACCATATAAATAGTGAACAGAGGATACAGAGACGGGGGGGGGGGGGGGGGGGGACTGGATATACATAAGAGGGGTAAATTAACATAAGAAGAGGGGGAAATACAAAATTAACAGAACAGAAGAGCAAGGTATTCAATTGTAGAGAAAAACAAAATTGAAGAAGACGGAGGCCTGGAGAGAGAGACGAAGACCAATTAACATAAGAGGAAGATTTTTGCTCATTTGTTGGAGAAGATGAAAGAGAGATGATTAGCGTTTCAATATCTGAAACCCTAATCTTCGTTGCCATTTCCTCACTTTCGCCACCGTAAGCTGTATGCGAAGCCTTCGCTGTTGACCTGTGCATCAAAGAAACCGAAGAAAAAAATTAGTTTGAAATAGAAACGTAACAGCACAATCGCAAGTGGAGGTAAATAAGAACTTAGCTTTATTGTTTTTTTGGGTTTTACTGTTGTGATTTAGGGAGGATAAGGGGTTGATGTTAATGGAGGGCTAGGGTTAGACGCCGCCGCGGTAGGTTGTAGATATTAGGGTTAACGGAAAGAAGATAAAGGGTTGGGAGAGAAAGAACGAGGAAGGTTTGTTGTAAGACCAAAATGAAAATAAAAATGAAAAACCATAATTTATATTCCGTCAGATCCAGTACGCTCGTGCCTACGGTAATAAACGTGTTCCCGTCAATCTCATCAGTGTGATCATAAGTGGACGACTGTGAGGCCAAGTCCACCCTAATCTCGTACTCCCTCGCACACCCAATCATCCAGACCTCTCACAAAATTTGTTTGGGCCTAGCCCAATTGCTCCTCACACCCTCCCCCTTTGATACAATTACTGAAACAAAGCTAGCAGCGCATCCCCAGGCTTACTGGGCCTGAACTGAACTCAGGCCCTAACTCTTCTCACCCCACCCTTTTTACTTACCATCTAAAAACGCACCACTTGCATTTTAATTAATTTTTATTTTTTAATTATTCTATTTTTCTTATTCTTTTATTATTATTTTCTTTTCTATAATTATTATATTTAATTTTTATACTTTATTTTCTTAAATTCTTACTTCTCACACATTTTTATTTATTATCATATTATTATTTTTATTATGACATTTAAATAACTATTTTACTTAGAAAATCATGTATATTAATTTACATATTTGCATTAAAATATTTTTATATCATGCATTAATTAAGAGGTTTCACAATTAATATTGTTCAAATATATTTAACAAACATTAAATCTTTTTTCGCAATAAAATAATCTAAACAATCAATTTTTACTAAAGGGTTTCAAATCTATTTTGACTAATCGCGTATTTAGTCCAAAATTCCGCAATCTCTACACCTGGTCAAAATGCAAGGTGATTCAAAATGCATTTGCAACCCCTAAAAAACACAAACCCCATACGAACTACGAATTGGGACTCTGATTCCTCATAAGAGGATACGTAGGCATATGACTAAAATCGTGGCGAGTTCCCCTATTAAAAATTAAAATCCTGTTTAACCCGAGATCTAAACTTAAACCTAGTATCCTTAAGAATAAGGTAGATGAAAGGTGCCTAGCACCTTCCTTTCGTCTAATGAAGTCTGAAACCTATAATCTTTGTCTTTACAAATTAGGGTTTCCTATTAGATGCCCTTCCTTAGGATAAAAACTTATAGTGGCGACTCTTGATTTTAAATCCAGTCGTAACAGTTGACGACTCTGCTGAGGACCCCAACCTTAGGTTTTAGGTTTTATTTTGGGTTTTTATTTTTATTTATTTATTTGCTTTATTTATTTATTTATTGCTTTTATTTATTCTTGTCTATTTTTTATCATTATATATTTACTGTGTGGCAGGACTTTTGTTTCAAAAAAATATATTCTCAAATAACCCTTATCAAGAAGGTTCGTCTATTAGCTTAGGGGATACATCATCCATGCGAGTTTATGTGACGACTTCGCCTAGAGTCGGTGGAATTTTGTAAAAGGAATACTTATCGGGAGATATCCTCTTGATGAGTAGGACTTTGGAATGGCACCCATGACTTTTTGTAATGACCTTAACCCAACATCTCATGACGATACCTTTCACGACTTTGAGACGAAAGTCTCGGTCCGTAAAGAGGCTCCACCTAAGGGAGGCCTTTGTGCCTTTTCCCTCTGGTGTTATTCATGATACCCTTAGAGAAGCCACCTTTTGGGAGGGTAGACTAACCTTAGGTTAAAGCTAAGAGCCTACCTTATAAAGATACCTGTCACAAAAACCTATCACAAAATCTCGTCGCTAAACCCTACATCTATGCATTCATACATTTCATATATTCATCATCTATTTCTTTTATTTGTCTTATTCACATGGTAAAAAAATGATAAAATTAAGATTTTGGTGATTATCTTGGAAAATGGATACCCAACGGAAATAACTTGTTCGCGTCAATACGCCAGACATGTCTAAAATCAAAGCCATAAAAGGGAAATTATACGAAAGAGCTCTGAAGATATCCGCACGCCGCTATGGGGATACCCTTGATTCTAAAGATGTTGAACACTTTCTCAAGCTTTATCAAGCAATGGTTGATGGTTCCAGAGCAAACATTCGCAAGCGCACCTAGAAGATTTGTTTCCCTTTGTTTAATTTCTTGCAAACAAGTTTTGGTTTAAGATTGTAATATTTTTCAATATCTGGATTATGTTACTTTCAATAAAGGCATTTTGTTTCCGTATCTCATTTGCATATCTATTTTCAAGACATTCACCAAAATAAAAAAGATAAAAGAAGCAAAAATATAAATATATACCCAAGTGAATAAGACATTTAAAATAAGAAACCATTTCATGTTCATACATATTTATTTTCATGGATGCATTCGCAAACACCTACATTTCATACCCAATCTCATGTTTTTTTTTAAATCTCTCCAGTTAAACCATTGGTAGAAGAAGATCTCCACCTCCTTGGCCTCCATAAGAAACAAGGGCCTACCAACAAAAAGAAATGGAACAAATCAGGGAGAATAAAGCTGAATTCAAAGAGGATCTCAACCAAGTAAAGGGTGATGTGAGTTCAAAGAAAAGAGATATGAATCAAGTTCTCCTAGCTCTAAAGAATATCATTGACCGAAAATACCAAATTCCCAGGGTAGCTTTCGAAGAAATAGCTCAAACGATTGGTGCATCAAGCAGTCACCAGCTAAGAAAAGAGCCAGAGACAGGACCCCAAAAGTCCGTCATGGCCCGACAAGAGACAAGAGAAGCTGAAATCAAAGGGTTTGTCCCACCGCCCTCAAAAGCAGGGGCATCACATACCCTACTGTAATACGGTGGCAGAACTGAATGTTATACTGGTTTGCGTTTTGCGTTTTTTGTTTGCACAATGTCGCGGTAAGCAAGAGTCACCACCGACTTTTATTTCATCTAATAATGGAAAAGGAAAAAGAACAGAAAAAACCTTTTTTCGGGATATTCTGAGTACAGGGGGTAGATTATAGAAAGGGAAGGTGTTAGCACTCTTTCCATACATGGTTTTCCATGGGCTCTTAGGTGCTTGCTCATTTTGAAATTGCTTGTGTGTGCTTTTCTTTGAAAAGTTTTGTTTTACTTCGTTTTAACCTTTGTTTCTGTCCTCAAGAGTGTTACGAAGTTGTTTTTGAAAACTTTGTTTGAAAAGTGTTTGTGTGAAAAAGATTTGTTTGTTTGAGCAAGTACCTAGGAATTAATCTACCTACTCGAAAAAAAGCGTTCTTTTCATCCTATCCTTTAGACCGTGTTATCCTACTATTAGTGAGTAGGTAACCCTAGTCGTTGGATGTTTGAGGGACCATCGAAAGGGACGTAATGGTTATTGAAGGAAACATGTAAGGATACCTTAGCATTTCGAAGGGACTGTCATCATATATTTGTAGGCAACATCGAGGGACAAGATCATTTCTCGTAGGCAACTCGAGGGACATTGAGGGACTATGATCTTTATGATGACTTTTAGATTGAGGGTATTTTGCTAAGGGTATCCCTACGTTCGAGGGACATGACCATTATTTTCTGAGGAAACTAAGTGGGGAAAACCCTAGGAGTGAGCATGTGCATGTGTGATTTTTCAATTAATTATCTTTTCATAATTAGGGTTTTCTACTGGGTTAATTTTCAATTAGTCTTTCCATACAATCCTATTAACATACATCTAAGCAGTTTATAGTTTGCGAAAATAAAATGCGGAAAGTTTAAAGTCCTAGCTTTTGCAGATACATAATTATCTTGGACTGAAAATAAAGATGCGGAATTTAACACCCTAATTACTATTACATCCCGGAAGCAATTACATAATTAGAAAAAAAATGCGAGAAAAGATAAATCTACGCTATTACATTGATAATGCGACCTATACAATTTTCCTAGAAATTAAAATATAAAAAAATAAATAAAAATAAATAAAGAAAAAATTAAAACCTAAAATTCTAAGTTAATTTTTTTGGTGTTTTTTTGTAGAAAATAATTTTAAGTTAATTAAAAAACCTAATTCTAACTAATTTTAATAAAAAAAGTTAATTAACTTAATTTATTAATAAATGAAAAAAAGTCAAAAATTCAGTTACTAACTAAAACAAAAATCTAATCTTAATTTGTTAAAAAAATGGTTAATTAAAAGGTTAATTACAAAGAAAAAAAACTAATACCTAATTGTTTTCCTAATTTGCAGATAAAAAGTTAATTAATTAAATTAAAGAGTTAATAAAAAAAGAGTTAATAATAATATAAAAAAAAATTTAAAACCTAAATTAATTAGGGTTTGTAAAAAAGGTTAAGTTTGCCAATTAATAGGGTTTTTGATTTAAATAAAATTAGAGTTTATATGAATTTAAGGTTTTTAAGGAAGATATTAAAGAGAAAGAAATGATGTACAAAGGGTTAAAAATAAGCAAAATTATACATATTGCCAAGGGTGGGTGTTGACCCAAAAATTAATTTAAAACCGAAAATTAAAAAAAAACTAAAATTAATTATTCGAGTTTATTATGAAAAATCAAAGGTTTCTGAAAAATGTTAAGTTTTATGAAAAAAGATTTTAAACAGAAAGAATAAAAATAGGTAAAAAGGTAAATAGAAAGGAAGTAAACCAAAACCAATAGGGGTGGTTATTGAACACACGCCCTTAGCCTCCTCAGGATGTCTGCCTTGCCATGAGTCATGCATTGGTAGTTGTTCTATTTTGGCCTCCGTATTTTGTAATAACCCTGCATGGGACCCTGTCTAAATTTGTAGTGTTGAATCTCATGAACACATTAAATAAATTACTATATCATAAAATATAAATAAAGCAAATATATGAAATTTTATAATGTTAAAACCGATATGGCATGTATGAATGCTTATATACCCTTTTGATCATGGAGATCAAACCAGCCTTACCCTTACTGGAGAAGTAGTGAGATGTGGGTTTATAACAGGGATGGCTTGTTTGTAGTGAGATGGGGTTTGTAATAAGGATTTCAAGGTTTTAGGGTTCTTGAAAGAATTTGATATTCTGACAGGGTTGTGGCAAGATTTTTTTTTTCTCCTCTTTCTCTGTTTGTGTGAAAAAGTGAGATTATATAATGGAAATTAGAGAAAAGATATGGGCTTTGAATGTGCAATTGGGCCTCCAATGTTCACTTGAATCTGTCACGTTCCAGGCTAAATTGTAGGGGCTAAAGTGCAATTTTTGAAGTTGAAATGTGAAAAAAAAATGTAGCCGACATCGAGAACTAACTCCTGTCCGAAAATAGGCTCAATCGGATAAACGGTGAATTAGTTATGAATTTTTGAAGTTTTAGCTCAGACAAACTTATTTTGGGCTCCAGTGTCGACTCTGACACGTTCTTCAATAAAAAACTGGTATTGATCGGAGCATAAACCGGTCTCGACTTTGGAAGAAAAGTTGTAGATATCTGAGTCAGTGACCTTGTGTAATGAGATGGGCCCAATCCGATAAAAATTGATTGAGTTATGAATTTTTGAAGTTTTGACCCAGATGAAATAATATTCAGCATTCAGGATTTTCGGCGCGTCACGTGCACTCTGAGCAAAAAACAAAGGCCTTTTGGATACCATTCGAACTTGATACCTCCTGTGAAAACGTAGTTAACTCAATTTTTGAAATTTTTGCGCTGGAACCAGTTTGATACGATGAAAATCGATCCAATTATGATTTTCTAAACATGACGCAAATAAACTCCTGTCACAAATTTTCTGTACAAAAATACTTGATAAATCCACATTTTTGAAGACCTTCTGATCGAAATTGGCTTCCAGCCATGAGAGATGAATACATAGATGACGTTAAGACGGAATTTTAGCCACCGGAACGGGTTCAAAACAAGCCACGATCTTCAACTTATGAATTTTTTTGTGCGTAAAAACTGCACTTTCAGCACACTTTTTCACCACATTTCTTCGAGAAAACTCACACATTCTGAGACCTTCTTTAAAGAATTGACTCTTGAGCCGAACTTGAATTTGAGAATACGTTATCAGAGATTTCTTGACAAAAGAACACCTGAACATGACGCGTCGGGTTGGACTTGTGAATCTTTAAACCCCGAATCGTTGCAAAACGGCGAACCGATCTTCAGCACGGAAAATACTCTGAGAACATCCATTGGCGAAATAAACGTCACTTGTAACCTGACGAAGCTTGATAAATATACCTTTATTCCATAACCATAAAACCAATAATATGCGTGTATGAAAAGAAGGTAAATTTTGGGGTACAACAGCTGCCCTTGTTCAATCTTCTTAAACCTGGGGATGTAGATTGGTTGTCTGCCTTTCGTAATCTGAAGGTGGAAGATGATTGAACACTAGAGTGCCCATAAATTCACACTCGTATGAGATGGTACTGGACTGTGTAGATAATTTCGGGAATGGGCTTATAGATAGCAATTGGAGATGATGACAGAAGGTCACCGGAGATGGGCTTAAAGATGCCATCCGGAAGATATGACGGAGAATCGTCGGAGATAGGCTTAAAGATGCCATCTAGAGGATGTTGATTTCCCGATATATTCCTTTGATGAGAATTCTTGTTCCTATCATTGAGGAGGAATCTGCTGAGGAATGTTGGTATCTGTCTTGGGAGAAATAGAATTTTAGGAGCTTCGGTTGTCCATTACTCTACTGGGGAAATAACTCCTGCTTGAGGAAGCGGAAGTGAACTACATATTTGGTCAGGGTACAAGCTGCACCGCGACTTACTGGGGAAATGCGAAACCAATCGGGTTTGATTAGGTCCAGGTCTTACAGTGTTGTGGACTACTGTCTGGAGATAAGAGAAAAGAAACCTGGATGGTAAGGTTATGAGAAGGAACCTGGGTAATAGAGTTACTTCGAAATGAAAGCCTAGATAATAGGGCTGTGAGAAGGAACCTGGATAGTAGGGTTACTTCGAAATGAAAGCCTGGATAGTAGGGCTGCGAGAAGGAACCATGGATAGTAGGGTTACTTCGAAATGAAAGCATGGATAGTAGGGCTGTGAGAAGCAACCATGGATAGTAGGGTTACTTTGAAATGAAAGTCTGGATAGTAGGGCTGTGAGAAGGAACCTGGATAGTAGGGTTACTTCAAAATGAAAGCCTGGATAGTAGGGACATGAGAAGGAACCTGGATAGTAGGGTTACTTCGGAATGAAAGCCTGGATAGTAGGGCTGTGAGAAGGAACCTGGATAGTAGGGTTACTTCGAAATGAAAGCCTGGATAGTAGAGCTGTGAGAAGGAACCATGGATAGTAGGGTTACTTCGAAATGAAAGCCTGGATAGTAGGGTTGTGAGAAGGAACCTGGATAGTAGGGTTACTTTGAAATGAAAGCCTGGATAGTAGGGTTGTGAGAAGGAACCTGGATAGTAGGGTTACTTCGGAATGAAAGCCTATATAGTAGGGCTGTAAGAAGGAACCTGGATAGTAGGGTTACTTCGTATTGAAAGCCTGGATAGTAGGGATGTGAGAAGGAACCTGAATAAGGTTGCTTCGTGAGGAGTTTGGGTAAAACTGCATCTGAACCGAGAAGGAACCTGGGTAAGGTTGCTTTGTGAGGAGTTTGGGTAAAACTGCATCTGAACTGAGAAGGAACCTGGGTAAGGTTGCTTTGTGAGGAGTTTGGGTAAATCTGCATCTGAACTGAGAAGGAACCTGGGTAAGGTTGCTTTGTGAGGAGTTCGTGTAAAACTTCATTTGGAAATGTATGAGAAAGGAACTGTGTAAGATTTTTCAGGATAAACCCGTGTGAAGCTGCATTTAGGAGAAACCCGTGTAAGATTGCTTCGTGACGAACCCGTGTAAAGCTGTATTTGGTCACGCAGATAATTATTTTGTTTAGTTTCAGGAGCTAATCTTGAACTTGCTGGAAGTTGTTGGTGATAACCATCTTTCCTAAAAAGGTACATGATTAATCATATATGATGCATGAAATGCATTGTATGATGACGTTCTCAAAATAAACGAGACTATGTTGTATATAATGTGTATGCGCACGTCATGATATATGAACATGAAATACTATTGTGACACGTCTGAGTTTGGGAAAATAAATCCCTGACTGCTGTTGGAGGGTAATGGAGATTGAGTTCCTGACCGTCGTAGAAAAAGTGGTTCTTCTACTTCTACTGGAGATGGTGAACCGGAGACGACTATGCCGGGGATTTGCCCCTTGTTTACGGGTATTCTGCTGAGGAGAGACTCTGCTTGAGAACAACTCTGTGGGGGAATAATTCTGTTGGAGAGAGAGGCTTCCATAGCTGAAGGGATAAACTTTGTCAATGATTGAGCTTCTGTATTCAGACAAATAAACTCTGTTCGGGAGAAAACTTTATGAACCGCTTGCGATTACAAAATTCGGCTGGGGAATATAGACGTCGGCTCTCCGAAAGAGCTTGGATGGGGAAAGTAACTCCTGTTTGGGGAGGCAGAGATCAAAACTTCGGTTGCCTTTACTTTGTGGGGAGTGTAGATTTTACTAGGACGCATGCTGAGGATATGACAATGACTTCGCATCAAGACTTTTCTGCCCCTATACCTGCTGGAGAAAGTGCCTGCGGAGGCCTTGTGGATTGAGTGTCATCCCAACTTATGAGGTGTTTGGTAACTGCCGATCGGAATGATAAGTCTTCTACTGATAGGCAAGTGACAAGATAACGGGACATAGTCGTACGCTTTAATCCCTAACTTTTTCCTGGACTGTCTTTTTAGATTTTCAGTCCACCGGGATACCCTTTCTTGCCCAAGCCTCCTTTTTAGGTTTTCGACTTGCCGGGTGTACAAATATTTTTTGTTTTTATCCCTAGTTTTTACCCGAACCCTTTTGGTTCGTCGGGATGCCCTTATTTTTTCCTAGGCCAGTCAACCTAGTGGGTCTTTGTTCATGCGTAGTATTTTTCGACTATGTCCATGTTCACCGGGTATGGAGAATTGTCATTATCCATAGTAGTAAGTGTTTCCACACTACCAGAAGATGTTTTTTTGATCGTACATGATTCGTTGCTGGGATTCATGCCCAATGCCCCAAGTGTTTCAGATGGAGATATGTCCCTGGCTATTTGGAATCTTTGAGAGATTCCTTGAATCTTGACTTGACTGCCCCAGATGATGGACAATGATCATGCCGTGTCCCTTGGTTGGAAGTGTTTTTCCACTTGAGGTGATCCTTTTTATTGAGAAGGTTTTTATTCGTTATGTCAATTTCTCTGCTGTTGAACAAATATTCATATGCAAACAATATTATTTTAAGAATGCAAAGCTTATGTCTGTCTTGAAGTTTGAAAATTCATTTTTTAGTAAAACAAGTTTTTTTTTTGTAAAAGTATGATGTCAACTCAGGATTTATAGTAAACCTTATAGGAGTCAGGATACCTTTTGTAACAATATGCTTTCGAACTAACCCATGCTTCAGCTAGGACTTTTAAGGGTTATAACCTGGCCTGGTTCATGGTTCAAGAAACAAAGGATAAAGGCTCAAAATATTTGTACCCACCCGTTCTTCGTAATGTTCTTTGATCCTATACTCAGTTAATTATGCATTTAGATCCCGTTTGAGTCTTTGCTATGTTATTCCAGTGATGGTTCAGAAATTGAACCTTTGTTTTGAAAAGGCAGTCATTTTTGTAATCTTCTTTTTTTCGAGGATTTGTAGTAACCTCTTTTTTTTGTTTTCGTTATCCCTAATTTTTGCCTGAAGTGTTTCTTTTGTGATTACAGTCAGCGGGATGCCCCAATTTTTCTCTTAAGTCTCCTTCATAGGTTTTAACTTAATGGGCTTTTATTTCGGGAGATAATGACTGCCTGTCTTGACGATTATAGGGAACCATCACCGTCTTTTGTTTTGGAAGGACGTCTTCGATGCCATTCATTGTGCACCTGGATTAACTGAGAAAACTACCCTACCCCAAGTTGTGATTAAGGGTTTTAATTTGTGTCAAAGAAAACTCTTACTTCTTTGGCTCAAAGGGGTTGACTAGGGATTATCTTCCTTATAACTCCACTGTTTGGGATTTGAAACATTGCATGTACATCGTCAGCAGGGTCCGTTCAAAAGCATAATGTAGAGGTTGTGGTATCATTTTCGTCATCCTCCCTCTAAAGGCTTACAACTTTTTAGTCGAGAGTTGAATATCACAAAAAGGAACGAAGTTTAAATATAGTGAATATGAATAAATTGATTCAGAACAGACATATGCAATGCATTGATAAAGTAACAAAGTTTGACATGAATAAATATTCGAACAATCAAAAGAAAATTACAAATTGAAAATTCTAATGAACGAAAAGCCCTCTTGTTAGAACTTGTCACTTCAAATGGTGGGCCATGGAGGATTGACAGAAATATTCCATTTGACCGTCTTGTGTGAATTCCAATGCTCCTTCATCAATCAGGTCTTGAATTTTGTATTTCAACCTCCAACAGTCGTTAGTATCATGCCCCAGACTGTTGGAGTGATATGCACACCTTGCATCAGGATTGTAGATAGGCGAAAAAGTCTTGGGATTCGGATGAGGTCATATCAACGTAACCATTTTCATCCTCAACATGTGTTAGAAAGCTTGAGACAGCGGCATGTTGAGTTTGGTAAACTGCCTTTTGGGCATATCTGGCTTACTCTGATCAACCCATTGTTTTTGGCGAGGTTGTTGTTCGACCCGTGATGTAGTAGAAATTTGGAAAGGTCCACTCTTCACCAAACCAACCTTTTTTCTTCTTAGAGGTTGATCAATGATTTGGTCCCCAGCCTCTACTGTTTGCTTCATATTGTTGTATCCGTCTTGATTAAGTTGGTTGATGATGGCTTTCAGCTCTTCTTATCTTTGGGCTAGGTCTTGGATAAGATCCATCTGCCCCAGCATCTGGGTTCTCATTACACCTACCTCAGCTTGCAGTTGTTCCAGCCGTTCGTCCTTATTGCCTTCAGGACTTTTCTTGACCAAGTTCCCAACAAGGAGTGTTTTCAACTCTTCCTGCCCCTTAGATAGGTTTAGGAATATTTCTCTGAACTTAGCTTCTTGAGTTTGAAGATCTCGGTTGTCTTGTTTGAGAGCCATTGCTGAAATAAACAGCGAGAACATGAGAGACATGTACTGGAAGACCTGTTATGCAATGATATGTATAATATATGTATGCAATGTTTTCAAGGATCTCGTGGGGTAAACAAGAAACTGTTAGAATTTGATTGCACCTTGATTAAAGAAACTTCGTGTCGTTGGGTGTCCTTCTTCAAGAGTCAAGCTCACCATATCGAGTGGGTCATAACCACTAACTCAAGTTATTGTGTTTTGATCTCTAGACGACATTGGCTAGAGGAAAATGAATCCCCTTGCCGCTTGCTAGACGTCTGATTTACCATAACTTGCATCGCAAACCCTTGGGATTCTTGAAATGGTTAAGGAAATGTTAAGGCATGATGTTATGATGTGTATGCTATGCGTTTAAGAAAAAGTGTGAGGTGATGTAAGCAAGTAAACCCGACAAGAAATCCAGGTTATTGGATAAGGAATGTAAACAAAACCTGCAAGGAACTCATGTTGTCAGATAATAAAACTGTGCAAGTAGTTCAAGTTGAAAGCACACAAGTCACACAAACAACCTTATGTTTTGGCTTGCATGGGTTTTAAGGTAGTACCCTCTTGAAGTTTAGTTGGTTCAACCTGTCCTAGAAAAGTAACCGGGTTCTAGAGGATCTCAATATCACTGACCATCCTCCACCGGTCATGGTTTCAGCTCACGTAATCTTTTCTTGCGGCCGAAATTATTCTAAGAGTATGATCTCAATGAGTGTAGCATCGAGTATCAACCAGTTCTCATCTCTACACCGATGTTGGCTATCTCGCTACTTTCTAATGGCCAAGTTGGGCAAATAAAGGTTCTAAGGTCAGTTGATGCTTAATGACACCACGTGGCGGCCCCGTATTCTCCTCGTTTCTCCACAAGGGATATCGGTACCAACCAAAGTGCCACACCAACGTAGCTACTGCTTCAACCATATCGGTCTACGCTATACAGTTCCCCCACAGTCTATTGCTACTTACCTAAAAGGTATTCCCCAGATCCAGGTGTAGGATCTATAGTAATCCCAACCAAAACCCTCAAAAGTAAAGCAAACAAAGCAATCAAGAGAAGCAATTATGATGACCTAGATCCTAGGGTATACCCCACTTATATACACTCCCCAGCAGAGTCTCCAGTTCTGTAATACGGTGGCAGAACCGACTGTTATACTGGTTTGTGTTTTGCGTTTTTTGCTTGCAAAATGTCGCGGTAAGCAAGAGACGCCACCGACTTTTATTTCATCTAATAATGGAAAAGGAAAAAGAACAGAAAAAAAACCTTTTTTCGAGATATTCTTAGTACGGGGGTAGATTATAGAAAGGGAAGGTGTTAGCACCCTTTCCATCCATGGTTTTCCATGGGCTCTTAGGTACTTGCTCATTTTGAAATTGCTTGTGTGTGCTTTGCTTTGAAAAGTTTTGTTTTACTTTGTTTTAACCCTTGTTTCTGTCCTCAAGAGTGTTACGAAGTTGTTTTTGAACACTTTGTTTGAAAAGTGTTTGTGTGAAAAAGATTTGTTTGTTTGAGCAAGTACCTAGGAACTAATCTACCTACTCGAAAAAAGGCGTTCTATTCCTCCTATCCTTTAGACCGTGTTATCCTACTATTAGTGAGTAGGTAACCCTAGTCGTTGAATGTTTGAGGGACTATCGAAAGTGACATAATGGTTATTGAAGGTAACATGTAAGGATACCTTAGCATTTCGAAGGGACTGTCATCATATATTTGTAGGCAACATCGAGGGACAAGATCATTTCTCGTTGGAAACTCGAGGGACATTGAGGGACTATGATCTTTATGATGACTTTTAGATTGAGGGTCTTTTGCTAAGGGTATCCATACGTTCGAAGGACTTGACCATTGTTTTCCGAGGCAACCAAGTGGGGCAAACCCAAGGAGTGAGCATGTGCATATGTGCTTTTTTCAGTTAATTATCTTTTCACAATTAGGGTTTTCTACCAGGTTAGTTTTCAGTTAGTCTTTCCATACAATCCTATTAACATACATCTAAGCAGTTTATAGTTTGCGAAAATAAAATGCGGAAAGTTTAAAGTCCTAGCTTTTGCAGATACATAATTATCTTGGACTAAAAATAAAGATGCGGAATTTAAAACCCTAACTACTATTACATCCCGGAAGCAATTACATAATTAGAAAAAAATGCGAGAAAAGATAAATCTACGCTATTACATTGATAATGCGACCTATACAATTTTCCTAGAAATTAAAACATAAAAGAATAAATAAAAAGAAATTCAGGAAAAATTAAAACCTAAAATTCTAAGTTAATGTTTTTGGTGTTTTTTTGTAGAAAATAATTTTAAGTTAATTAAAAAACTTAATTCTAACTAATTTTTAAAAAAAAGTTAATTAACTTAATTTATTAATAAATGAAAAAAAAGTCAAAAATTCAGTTACTAACTAAAACAAAATCCTAATCCTAATTTGTTAAAAAAAAAGGTTAATTAAAGGATTAATTAAAAAGAAAAAAACTAAAACCTAATTATTTTCCTAATTTGCAGAAAAAAAAAGTTAATTAATTAAATTAAAGAGTTAATAATAATATTTAAAAAATTTAAAACCTAAATTAATTAGGGTTTGTAAAAAATGTTAAGTTTTCCAATTAATAGAGTTTTTTATTTAAATAAAATTAGAGTTTATATGAATTTAGGGTTTTTAAGGAAAATATTAAAGAGAAAGAAATGATGTACAAAGGGTAAAAAAGTAAGCAAAATTATACATATTGTCAGGGGTGGGTGTTGACCCAAAAATTAATTTAAAACCTAAAATTAATTATTCGAGTTTATTATGAAAAATCAAAGGTTTCTGAAAAATGTTAAGTTTTATGAAAAAAGATTTTAAACAGAAAGAATAAAAATAGGTAAAAGGGTAAATAGAAAGGAAGAAAACCAAAACCAATAGGGGTGGTTGTTGAACTCACGCCCTTAGCCTCCTCAGGATGCCTGCTTTGCCATGAGTCATGCATTGGTGGTTGTTCTATTTTGGCCTCAGTGTTTTGTACTAACCCTGCATGGGACCATGTCTAAATCTGCAGTATTGAATCTCATGAACACATTAAATAAATTACTATATCATGAAATACAAATAAAGCAAATATATGAAATTTTGTAATGTTAAAACCGATATGGCATGTATGAATGCTTCTATACCCTTTTGATCATGGAGATCAAACCAACCTTACCCTTACTGGAGAAGTAGTGAAATGTGAGTTTGTAACAGAGATGACTTGTTTGTAGTGAGATGGGGATTTGTAATAAGGATTTCAAGTTTTAGGGTTCTTGAAAGAATTTGATATTCTAACAAGGTTGTGGCAAGGGTTTTGTTTCTCCTCTTTATATGTTTGTGTGAAAAAGTGAGATTATATAATAGAAATTAGAGAAAAGATATGGGCTTTGAATGTGCAATTGGTCCTCCAATGTTCACTTGAGTCCCTCACGTTCCAGGCTAAATCGCAGGGGCTAAAGTGCAATTTTTGAAGTTGAAATGTGAAAACAAAATGTAGCCGACATCGAGAACTAACTCCTATCCTAAAATGGGCTCAATCAGATAACCGGTGAATTAGTTATGAATTTATGAAGTTTAGCTCAGACAAACTTATTTTGGGCTCCAGTGTCGACTCTGACACGTTCTTCAATAAAAAACGGGTATTGATCGGAGCATAACCCGGTCTCGACTTTGGAAGAAAAGTTGTATATCTATGAGTCAGTGACCTTGTGTAAAAAGATGGGCCCAATTCGATAAAAATTGACCGAGTTATGAATTTTCGAAGTTTCGACCCAGATGAAATAATATTCAGCATTCAGGATTTTCGGCGCGTCACGCGCACTCTGAGCATAAAATAAAGGCCTTTTGGATACCATTGAACTTGATACCTCCTGTAAAAATGTATTCAACTCAATTTTTGAAATTTTGGCCCTGGAACCAGTTCGATACGGTGAAAATCGACCAAATTATGATTTTCTGAACACGACGCAAATAAACTTTTGTCACAAATTTTCTGTACGAAAATACTTGATAAATCCGTATTTTTGAAGACCTTCTGATCGAAATTTGCTTCCAGCCGTGAGAGATGAATATGTAGATGACGTCAAGACGAAATTTTGGCCACCGGAACGGGTTCAAAACAAGCCACGATCTTCAAGTTATGAAATTTTTTGTGCGTAAAAACTGCACTTTCAACACACTTTTTCACCACATTTCTTCGAGAAAACTCACACATTCGGAGACCTTCTTTAAATAATTGACTCTTGATCCAAACCTGAATTTGAGAATATGTTATCAGAGATAGCTTGACAAAAGAACACCTGAACATGACGCGCCGGGTTGGACTTGTGAATCTTTGAACCCCGAACTGTTGCAAAACGGCGAACCGATCTTCAGCACGGAAAATACTCTGAGAACATCCATTGGTGAAATAAACGTCACTTGTAACCTGACGAAGCTTGATAAATATACCTTTATTCCATAACCATAAAACCAATAATATGTGTGTATGAAAAGAGGGTAAATTTTAGGGTACAACACCTACAAATTCCAATCAACAATGCAGACAACTACTTGGTCCTGTAGTATGGAGACCACAACCTAGAGGATGTCAATCAGGCACCCTTGAAGACAACTAGTACTCATGTTGTTGATAATCCACTGGTGATGAATCAATGTAAGGCTCTCGAAGAAAGGTTGAAAGTTGTGGAAGGTTTCGATGCTTTCAAAGTAGATGATCTCGAAATGGGCCTGGTTCCTGATGTGGTTATTCCTCTGAAGTTCAAAGTGCCCGACTTTGAAAAATACAAGGGGCTCGCTTGTCCAAGAAATCATTTGCGCATGTATTGCAGTAAAATGCATGCCCATGCCCACGATCAAAAGTTGATGGTTCACTGTTTTTCAAACAGCTTAAGCGGGACATCTTTAGACTAGTATATGCAATTGGAGCAAGCATATATTAGAACATGGGCAGATCTTGATAATGCTTTCTTAAAGCATTACAAATATAAACTGGACATGGTACCTACCCGCATGAAATTCTAGAATTTGTCTCAGAAGAAAGAAGAGTCCTTTAAAGAATATGCTCAGAGATGGAGGGAGATGGCATCCCGTGTGCAACCACCGCTGTTGGAAAAGGAGTTAGTCGATATGTTCATGGGAACCCTGCAAGAGTTATATTATGAGAAGATGGTTGGAAGTATCTCTTCGGGATCCGCAGGTCTAGTGACTATCGGAGAAATAATTAAGACTGGAATCAAGAGTGGGAAAATACCAGGGGGACCATCAAATTCCCCCTACAACTCAAAAAGACCTGCTTCAAACTCCCCAAAAGAAAACAGGGAGAAAATAATGTCGTAGCCTCACAACCAAGGGCACAACAACCATTAATGATCCCACAAGGACAACATCAAGGAATATTTGGAAGGTCGCAAAGAAATTTTGATCCATTCCCCATGCCACCTAGCCAGTTATTATAACACATGGTCAAAGCCTCTTTGGTGGAACTCAAACCCCTAGCTCCTTCAGTCGGGCCACTCTCGCGAAAGTAAAATACCGACGCCAAATGCGAATACCATGCTAATTCTCCTGGACACACCATAAAACAATGTTGGGCATTCAAGCACAAGGTTCAAGATTTGTTAGAATCTCAAGACATCACTTTTGAGAAACCTAACATCAAATCAAACCATATGCCTCCGCATGATGGACCGGAAATAAATGCACTTGAAGTAGTCACTAACTTTGGGGAAACTAAACAAGCAAAAGCCCCGATAAACTTGTTGAAGGAATATCTGTTGGAATGTGGGTTCCTGTTGGAGCATAATGAAGCCTTCGAATGAACTCTACATAAACTAGTGGACCAGGGGATAGTCCAATTAGGACCATAGCCTGAAGAAAATTGTAAAGCTACTCTGAAGGGTAAAGCACGGTTTCCTCCAATCCAAGAGATCTTTGTCAATAAGGGAATAAAGCATGGCAGACATGTGGCTAGGATATCCAACAAAGTCAACACCAAAAGGGCAACTGACTTCATCCGAGAATGCACCCCAGGAGAAGAACTCAAATATGGACTACCGTGGAAATTCCCGAGATCTTTTTTTTTCCTAAGTAATTTTTCTTGTTTTGAAAGAACCTATGTCAAGCCCAAAGCATAGGGGTTGCTTGTAAGGGTTCCCCCATTTTGTTTCAAACAATTTTTACAATTAATAAAAGTTATATTTTGTTTTCAATTAAGATCCTTGTTTTTCTCTTGCATTTATCTCTCAAATTTGAAAAATGGCAATACTTTATTTTCATATGCATTTTCAAAAGTTCATATACTAAAACCTGCACCAAAACACGATAAACATGCATATCCATGCCCAAAACCACCGATAATGTTACTGCTGCAACCCGATATAATTTTGATGATCCTATCAACCAAGCTGAAGAGGAAGGTAATGAAGATCTAGAACTTTATGAAGAAATGGCAGAGGAAATAGAGCGAAAGGCTGACAACATACAACCGTATCAAGAGGCTATTGAGACCATTAATCTAGGCACAAAAGAAGATGCAAAAGAAATCAAGCTAGGGGAAATGTTAGACAAAGTGTCAAAGAAAGGCTGATCAGACTATTACATGAGTATATGGATATATTCTCTTGGTCGTATAGGGACATGCCAGGGTTAGACACAGACATTGTGGTGCATAGACTATCTCTCAAGGAAGGTTGTTCTCTAGTTAGGCAAAAACTTAGAAGAACCCGAGCTAGGGGCACGTTGGACACTCATGTTCGACGGGGCTTCAAATGCACTGGGGCACGGTATAGGGGCAGTCTTGACTTCTCCAAAGAATTATCACAAGCCTTATACTGCAAGGTTGTGTTTCGACTGCACCAAAAACATCACTGAGTACGAAGCTTGTATACTAGGACTGGAAGCTACCATTGGTCTAAGAATAAAGCACCTCGAAGTATTTGGGGACTCCGCACTAGTCATATACCAAGGCAACCGCGAATGGGGATACTAAACATCCAAAACTGATTCCATATCGGGATCATGTTTTAAATTTGGTTGCGGAATTCACAAAGATCACTTTCAGTCACATCCCACGAGAAGAGAATCAAATGGCGGGTGCCCTGGAAACTCTTTCAGCTATGCTCAAAGTAACTTGACCAAACCATGAACCACGCATCACAATCAGACACTTCGAAGAGCCCGCACATTGCCATGCTATTGAAGAGAGCCTTCAACAAGAAAGTCTGTCTTCGGATATTTAAAGAAGGAGATCTAGTACTCAAGAAGATCCTACTACCTTGCTGTTGTACCCAAAAATTTACCCTCTCATTTTACTCAACATATGCTCATTGAAGTCCTCAACTTGCTCAAGGGTGCCCAAGAGTTAACCAGACAAATTCTCTCCTAAGGCAATAAACCTTCAACTAGGGTTTCCACTTTCATCAAGATATGTGAACTCCAAAGGTCTCAAAACTTTTCCATGGTCCTAATATGTCCTCAATATAATCCATGTCAAGTTTCATGCCTTGCACAACAAGTTTGCTCAGTCAACTGCTCAAATGCCTGAAAATCAACTATGTTAGGTCAAAAGTCAACCGTGACTCACATACAGTCAAACTTCAATATTTTTGGTCAACATCAACATTTTGAAGTAATATCCATCATTTGATCAAGGGTTGATCATGATTCCTCAAGGAATGCCCCAAATTCATCAAAACTCAAAAGTTGCTAAATTAGGGATTCTATAGGAAAAGTCAACCAAACTTTGACCATGCATAAATTTCTCATACTTTATCTGAAATTTCCCATCCAAGGCTCATTTTGAATAGAATTCAATTCCCTACAACTCATCTTCAGCCCTCAAGTTCAAAAAACGCCCTCAATAAAAGATATGAATTCAGACATTATAGGTCATTTCAAAAAGTCAACAAAAACACCTTTTGGGTCAAAGTTTCTTACATGAGCATGGAAGATACAATTGAAATGAAACCAAAATGTTTGTTTAAGGGACATCTCAAGCTTTCTAAAAAATCCAAGAACACCCCCTTAGGGTCAAAATTGAAGGAGATATGCATTGTCAAAGTTGGCCATTTTTGGAAAATTGTCAAAAGTCAACAATACCCAAAATTGCATTTTTGTCAAATGGGCCTAACTTTTTATGCTTGCATCTTACTTATAACATGGTCCACGACCCAAACACTCTCCCACATATTATTGGCTTTATTTATTTAATTTATTTTGATTTTAATCATTTAAAAATCAAACTAAATCAAATAAATGATATAAATTAGTAAAGATTTGTTTTGATCTAATTTTGAATAGAATCACAATCCAATTATGTTGTCAAACAAAATCAAATCGTGCAAAGGGTTATTGGGTAAGAATGGCAAGAATTAGGTTGATTTAGGAAGAAATAATGCAAAGAGGAAATCAAATCCAATCTTCATAATTTGCCAAGATTTGAATACTTTTTGTTGACCTAATTCAGTGCACTACATATATAGAACAATTCTCAAGCACAAAAAATAGGTTTTGCACGCATAAAACAGCCAAGAGAACTTGCCACTTTTTGCAAAAAAGTCTCAAGTCGATTTCCATCTTAAATCCATCTTCAAGGAGATTTAAGGTTGGCAATACATTCCTGGACGTTTACAGAAGCTTTTCCAACCATTTGCATGCATTGAGGCATCCAGAATCGACCTACACGCACATCACGGGTTGCCATTGTTCTTGATTTTGGTTTTGATTATTTGCGCATGGTTAACATTTTTTAAGCATACATTCATGTTTGTGTTGTCATTTGGAACGTATTGGCATGATTAATTATAAGTTTTGATGCATATAGGGACAATTTCCATTATTAGGGTTTACGCTTGCATTTTAGGGCTTTATTATACAAGTAAAATTAGGGCCAAATATGGGCACTATCAGAATCACGAGGTCATACTGAGTGGATTTGCATACTTAGATTTCATTTATCTTGTTTATTTAAGATTTTTTTAGATGTGCAGGTTATAGTTACAGTCAATAAACCGTAGGTAAAAACCTTTACCTAATACGACGGTACTGGGGAAGAAGATGATTACGTGGTAACGTCCTTTTGGGCTATTTGAATATTGGCGCGTTTCTTCTGGACATCACGTATTTTTCCATTATATATTATTTTGTTCAATTATATTAACAACAGGCCAACTGACCCAATGGCGTGTAGGAGAGTTGTTTAGGAGTTGTGAGTGAGAGGTCAGGGGTTCGACCCCTGCCTCAAACATTTGTCATTTTTCTTTCAAATACTTTGCAGGTTATATAGGCTTTAGCATCCGGTGTCCACCATACGCCCCATATCTCATCCTTGGGATCCATCATCATGTAGATCCAACGCCCCAGCCTTGAGGGTCCACCATGAACCATCAGAAGGAAATCCCATGGGATCAGGCGCAAGACATTTGGGCCAACAAACTGGGCCTTTGCACATTCAGGAAGCACACCCCCAAATTGCTTCTCACAATCAGGCCCAATTCTAATTCTTTATTTATTTCTTTTATTTTATTATTTGTCTTAATTATTTTTGTTTACAAAATCATTTTTTTATTATAAAATCAAAAAATTACAAAAAATATTAGGTTTAGTTTTTTTTTTCATAAATATTTATTTGCATTAATTAATTAGTTTAATTAGGTTAACTTAAATACTTTTTTTTTGTAATTAAAATTTAATAGGAATTAGGTTAACTTAAATACTTTTTTTCATAATTAGAATTTAATAGAAATTAGGTTAATTTGCAAAGTTAATTATTTTTTTTCACAAAAATCCAAAAAAATATCTTTTCTTTATTCGCAAATTAATTGTTTCTAAACTTGACATTAATTCTCTGTTTGATTTACTCGTGCGCGTCTTGTTTTCATTATTTGATTAATTATTGTAACTGCTTCGAGTTTGTAATAGTTAATTAGGTTTAATATTTCGCATATATTATTTTCCCGGTTTTTGATTATGTAATCCCCCTCCCCAAGGCCTTGTAATAACTTGCGTTTTGATTTCTCGCACTTTAATTTCCGCAATTATAAACCGCCTAGTTGTATGGATAATAGGCTTGTATAGAAATAAATAATGTTTAAAACGGTAGATAACCCTAATTGTGTGAATATAAATGAAATTGAAATCAAACACTTGCACATGCTCACTCCTAGGGTTTGTCCCACTTCAGTTGCCTTTGATAAACGGTCATGAAGCCCAGGGAATTTTAGTGGTTTCCCTCTAGTCCCAAAAGATAAAAAATGACCCGTTCGAATGTTGCCTCAAAAAGATCTTTAGGATTTTAGGGTAACTACTAAAGCTTCCTAATCATTGCTTATGTGATCATATTCGTCCCTTTGAATGTCCCTTAAAAATCCAACGATAGGGTTACCTACTCCTTAATAGTAGGATAGCCTTGTCTAAAGGAAACGAGAACGAACAATCTTTTTTTTGAGTATGTAGAACATCTTAAGTACTTTCTCAAATAAACTCTTTCCCACAAACACTTTCAAAAAAGTTTCAAAAACCACTTCGTCACGATCTTGAGGACCGATACAAGAGTTATCACGAAGTTAAACAAAAGTTTTTACAAAACACACACAAGCAATTTCAAAAATGAGAAAGTACCTAAGAGCCCGTGGAAAACCACAGATAAAAAGGGTGCTAACACCTTCCCTTTCTATAATCTACCCCCCGTACTCAGAAACTCTCGAAAAAAGGTTTTTTCTGTTCTTTTCCCTTTCCTTTGTTGGATGAAATAAAAGTCGGTGGTGACTCTTGCTTACCGCACATTTGCGAATACAAAACGCAAAACCAGTATTAACAATCGGTTCTGCCACCGTATCACAGAACTGGCGACTCTGCTGGGGATGTAATAAGTGGGGTATACCTTAGGATCTAGGTCATTTCTAAAATTTCTTTTTTATTTTGCTTTGCCTGCTTTATATTCAAGGGTTTTGTTTGGGTATTATTGACGATCCTACACCCAGATCTGGGAACACCTTTTAGGTAAGTAGCAATAAATTGTAAGGGGACTGTGCGGGGTATACCGACATGGTTAAAGCAGTAGCTATGTTGATGTGGCACTTTGGTTGGTACCGGTAACCCTTGAGTCAATCAGGGAGAGTACGGGGCCGCCGCATGGTGTCATAAAGCATCAACTGACCTTAGAACCTTTAATTGCACAACTTGGCCAGTAGGACGTAGAGAGATAGACGGATTTGGTGTATTCCCAAGGTTGACAGATACTCGATGCTACAACCATTGAGATTTGAGTCTTGAGTTTTGTTTGGTTGCGAGTCAATCTCCTATTGAATGAAGCTTTGGGGAAAGGTAGGTGATATTGAGATCCCTTAGAATCCGATTACTATTTATAGGACAGGTTGAACCAATCCAACTTCAAGAAGGTATACCTTAAAACCCATTCAAGCCTAAATCTAAGGCTGTTTGCGTGACTTGTGTGCTTTCTACTTGAACTACTTGCAGAGTTTTATTATCTGACAACATGAGTTCCTTGCAGGTTTTGTTTACAGTTATTATCCAATATCTTAGATTTCTTACAAGGTTTACTTGCTTATATCACTTTTCACTTTTGCTTAAAATCATAGCATACACATTATAACATCATGCCTTAACATTTCCTTAACCATTTCAAGGATCTCGAGGGCCTGTGGTGCAGGTTATGATGAACCAGACGTCTAACAAGGGGAAAGGGGATTTATGTTCCTCTAGCCAGTGTCGTCAAAAGATCAAAACATGATAACTTGAGTCAGGGGCTATGACCCACTTGATATGGTGAGCTTGACTCTCGCAGAAGGACATTCGATGATACGAAGTTTTTCAATCAAAGCTGCAAATCTCAACTTCTGACATTTTCTTGTTTACCCTGCGAGATCCTTGAAAACATTGCATACATATATCATACATATCATTGCATAAACAGGTTTCAAAGTAGGTCTCTCATGTTCTCGCGGTTTATTTCAGTAATGGCTCTCAAACAAGACAATAAAGATCTCCAAATTCAAGAGGCTCAGTTCATGGAAATGTTCCTAAACCAATACAAGGGGTAGGAAGAGTTGAAAACACTCCTCACTGGGAACCTGGCCAAGAAATATCCTGAAGATAATAAGGACGAACGGTTGGAACAACTGCAAGCTGAGGTTGAAGCAATAAGAACCCAGATGCTGGGGAAAATGGCTCTTATCCAAGGCCTAGCCCGGGGACAAGAAGAGTTGAGAACCATTATCAACAAACTTCATCAAGATGGATACAACCGTATGAAGCAAACAGTCGAGGTTGGGGACCAAGTCATTGACCAACCTCCAAGAATACAAAAGGTTGGTTTGGTGAAGAGTGTACCTTTCCAAATTGCTACTACCTCACGGGTCCAACAACAACCTCTCCAAAAACAACGGGTTAATCAGAGTAAGCCAGATACACCCAAGAGGTAGTTTACCAAACTCAACATGTCGTTGTCTCAAGCTTTACAACATATGTTAAGGATAAATCTGGTTACGTTGATAGGAACTCATCCGAATCCCAAGACTTCTTCGCCTAACTACAATCTTGATGCAAGGTGTGCATATCACTCCAACAGTCCGAGGCATGATACTGATGACTGTTGGAGGTTGAAATGCAAAATTCAAGACATGGTTGATGAAGGAGCATTGGAATTCACACAAGATGGTCAACTGGAATGTTTATGTCAATCCTCCAAGGCCCACCATTTAAAGTGACAAGTTCTAACAAGAGGGCTTTTCGTTCATTAGAATTTTCAATTTGTAATTTTATTTTGATTGTTCGAACATTTATTCATGTCAAACTTTGTTACTTTATCAATGCATTGCATATGTCTGTTTTGAATCAATTCATTCGTATTCACTATATTTAAACTCCATTCCTTTTTGTGATATCCAACTCTCAATTAAAAAGTTGTAAGCCTTTATAGGGAGGATGACGAAAATGATACCACAATCTCTATAGTATGATTTTGAACAGACCTCGTTGACGATGTAGAGACGTTGTTTCAAATTCCAAACAGTGGAGTTATAAGGAAGATAATCCCTAGTCAAGACCTTTAAGCCAAAGAAGTAGGAGTTTCTTCTTTTCACATTAATTAAAACCCTTAATCATAACCTGGGGTAGGGTAGTTTTCTCAGTCAATTCAGACGCGCATTCAGTCGCAATCTTCTGCTTCGTACACAATGAATGGCATCGAAGACGTCCTTCCAAATCAAAATACGGTGATGGTTCCGCATAATCGTCAAGACAGGCAGTCATTGTCTCTCAAAATAAAAGCCCACTAAGTTAAAACCTATGAAGGAGACTTAAGAAAAAAACTAGAGCATCCCACTGACTGTAATCACAAAAGAAACAGTTCAGGAAAAAGACAGGGATAGTAAAACCAAAAAAGAGGTTACTACAAATCCTCGGCAAAAAAAAAGATTACAAAATGACTGCCTTTTTCAAATAAACTTTCAGTATCCAAACCATCACTGAAACATCAAGGACAACATTCTAGAACTCAACTGGGATTCTAAACATGCAATTAACTGAGCATAGAACTGAAGAACATCACGAAGAGCGGGTGGGTACAAATAAATTTTAAGCCTTTATCCTTTGTTTCTTGAATCGTGAACCAGGCCATGTTATAACCCTTAAAAGTCCCAGCTGAAGCATGGGTTAGTTCGAAATCACATTGTTACAAAAAGTATCATGACTCCTATAGGACTTGCTATAAATCCTGAGTTGACATCACATTTTAAAAAATTTGCTTGTTTTACTGAAAAATGCATTTTCAAAATTTTCAAGACAGACATGAGTTTGCATTCTTTAAATGACATTGTTTGCATATGACTAGTTGTTTGACAGCATAGAAATCCGCACAATGGATATTCAATGAACAAACATCCTCTCAATGGACAGAATCACCTCAGTAGGAAAGACACTTCCAATAACAGGTCTTCCATAAGCAAGGGGCATGACATGATGTCTAACATAACTGGGGCAGTCTCTCCAAAAGTGCCAAATAACCAGGGGAAGATCTCCATCTGAATCACTTGGGGCATTACGCATGCATTCCAGCAACGAATCATGTGCCATCAAGAAAACATCTTGACAGTACTACAACACAACACTATGGACGGTGACAACTCCCTACATCCTAAGAACGTGGACATAGTCGGAAAAGACCACGCATGAAAAAGACCCGCTAGGTCGACTGGCCTAAGCAAAAATAAGGGCATCCCGACGAACCAAAAAAGTTCGGGCAAAAATTAGGGATAAAAACAAAAAATCTGTATACCCGACAAGTCGAAAACCTGAAAAGGCGGCTTGGGCAAAAAAGGGTATCCCAGTGGACTAAAAATCTGAAAAGACAGTCCAGGCAAAAGTTAGGGATTAAAGTGTATGGCTATGTCCCATCATCTTGTCACTTGCCTATCAGTAGAAGACTTATCATTCTGATCGGCAGTTACAAGGCACCTCATGAGTTGGGATAACACTCAATCTATCCACAAAGCCTCTGCAGGTACTTTCTCCAGCTAGTACAAAGGCAAAAAGGTCCTGATGCAAAGTCATGATCATATCCTCAACATGCGTCCCAGTGACATCTACACTCCCCACAAATTAGAGGCAACTAAAGTTTTGACATCGGCTTCCCCAGATGTGAGTTACTATCCCCATCCAGGTTCCTTCAGAAAACTGACATCTATATTCCCCGACCGAATTTCATAGTCGTAAGCGGGTCATAAAGTTTTCTCTCGAGCAGAGTTTATTTCTCTGAATACAGAATCTCAATCCCCGATAGAGTTTATCCCTTCAGCTACGGAAGTTCATCCTCCAACAGAGTTATGCTCCCGCAGAGTTATTCTCAAACAGAGTCTCTCCCCGGCAGAGTAGCTGTAAACAAGGAGCAAATCTCCAGCATAGTCATCTCCGTTCACCATCCCCAGCGGGAGTAAAAGAACCACTTTTTCTACAACGGTCAGGAATTCAATTTCCAGTACTCTCCAACAGCAGTCAGGGATTTATTTTCCCAGACTCGGACGTGTCACAATAGCATTTCATGTTCATACATCATGACATGCGCATACATATCGCATACAACATAATCTCATTTATTTTGAGAACATCATCATACAATGCATTTCATGCATCACATATAATTAATCATGTACCTTTTCAGGAAAGATGGTTATCATCAACAATTTCCAGCAGGTCCAAGATTAGCCCTTGAAACTAAATAGAGTAATTATCTGCGCGACCAGATGCAGCTTTACACGGGTTTGTCACGAAGCAATCTTACACGAGTTTCTCCTAAATACAACTTCATATGGGTTTATCCTGAAAAAATCTCACACGGGTCCCTTCTCATACATTTCCAAATAAAGTTTCACACGAATTCATCCCGAAGTAACCCTACTATCCAGGTTCCTTCCCATAAGCCCTACTAACCAGACTTTCATCTTGAAGTAACCCTACGATCCAGGTTCCTTCTCATAGCCCTACCATCCAGGCTTTCATTTCGAAGTAATCCTACGACCCAGGTTCTCTCATAGCCCTACTATCCAGGCTTTCATTTTGATGTAACCATATGACCCAGGTTCCTTCTCATAGCCCTATTATCCAGACTTTCATTTCAAAGTAACCTTACGACCCAGGTTCCTTCTCGTAGCCCTACTATCCAAGCTTTCATTTCAAAGTAACCCTACAACCTAGGTTCTTTATCATAGCCCTACTATCCAGGATTTCATCTCGAAGTAACCCTACTGTCCAGGTTCCTTCCCATAAGCCCTATTATTCAGGCTTTCATCTCGAAGTAACCCTACGATCCAGGTTCCTTCCCATAAGCCCTACTATCCAGGCTTCCACCTTGAAGTAACCCTACTATCCAGGTTCCTTCCCATAAACCCTACTATCCAGGTTCCTTCTCATAGCCCTACCATCCAGGCTTTCAATTCGAAGTAACCCTACTATATAGGTTCATTCTCATAGCCCTACTATCTAGGCTTTCATTTCAAAGTAACCCTACTATCTAGATTCCTTCTTATAGCCCTACCATCCAAGCTTTCATTTCGAAGTTACCCTACTATCCAGGTTTCTTCTCATAGACCTACCATCCAGGCTTTCATTTCAAAGTAACCATACTATCCAGGTTCCTTCTCATAGCCCTACCATCCAAGCTTTCATTTCGAAGTAAGCCTACTATCCAGGTTCCTTCTCATAGCCCTACCATCCAGGATTTCATTTCGAAGTAACCCTACTATCCAGGTTCCTTCTCATAGCCCTACCATCTAGGCTTTCAATTCGAATTAACCCTACTATCCAAGTTCCTTCTCATAGCCCTACCATCCAGGTTTTCATTTCGAAGTAACCCTACTATTCATGTTCCTTCTCATAGCCTTACCATCCAGGCTTCCATTTCGAAGTAACCCTACTATCCAGGTTCCTTCTCATAGCCCTACTGTTGTACCCCAAAATTTTCCCTCCCATTTTACTCCACATATGTCCATGGAAGTCTACAACTTGCCCAGGGATGATCAAGAATTAACCAGGAAAATTCTCCTCTTAAGGCAATGAACCTCCAACTAGGGTTTCACTTCTTATCCAGATAGTTGAGCTCCAAGGGTCCCAAATGGTTTCCATGGCCCTAATATGTCCTCAAGATCATCCATAGCAAGTTTCATGCCTTGCACTACAAGTTTGCTCAATCAACTGCTCAAATGCCTGAAAATTAACTGTACTAGGTCAAAAGCCAATTGTGGCCCAAATACAGTCAAACTTCAATATTTTTGTTCAACATCAACATTTTGAAGTTATATACATAATTTGATCAAGTTTTTATCATGATTCCTCAAGAAATGCTCCTAATTCATCAAAAGTCAAATGGCAAATTAGGGTTTATATAGGAAAAGTCAACTAAACTTTGACCAGGCATAACTTTCTCATACTTTATCAGAAATTTTTCCACGAAAGCTCATATTGAAGGGAATCTAATTACCTACAACTTATCTTCAGCCCACAAGTTCAAGAGATGCACCATTTGAAAGATACAAGCTCATACATTATAGGTCATTTTCAGAAAGTCAACAAAAGCCACTTTTTGCCAAGACCTTTTACATCAAGATAGTATCTTCAAATGCAAAATTGATAAAAAGAGGGATTGAAGTAGACATCTTGGGATTTCCAAAAAAGTCCAAGATCATCATCATGAGATAAAATTTGAGCAAGTTATGGCTTTCCCAAGTTGGGAAAAATTTGGAAATTTCAAGAATGGTGCATTGAGCAAATTTGAATTTTTGAGTCAATGGCCTAACTTTTTAAAGTTAAAACATCTTCCTAAGCTTATAGAGGACCCCTAATTTCATTATCATATTGCCTTGCTTTTTTTAAACTATTTTATTCATATTTATTTTGATTTTATTCACAAAAATACAAAATAAATTATATAAAATAATAAATGGTGGATCATAACAATTGGGCTTGTGTTTTGATTCAGCTTCAGGCCCATTTTTCATTCACAAATGGCCAGGTTCATTTAAGCAAGGATAAGGCAAGTTTTGGCAAATTTGGAAGGCTTTGAATTTGTTGGATTTTTGTTGGAAAACATAAGTTATGGCCATGATCTTTTCCATTCAATTGTGTCTCCTCACTCCATACCATATATACAGCATGCTAGCAAGCCTAACTCACACCCATAGCCTGGAGGACCCTTGCCACTTTGCAAAAAAAATCACAAAGTTGTCCAACTCGAAATTCAATTTCCAGCCTCCATTACTCCAAACGAAGGTTTCTAGTCCAATCCTGGAGGCTCCCTGAATTTATTTCAACCATTTTCGAGCCTTGAAATGCACTAGAACACCACAACCAAGTCACACGGTTTACATCTTTTTTTCCATTTTAATTTATTTAATTCATGCACTATAAACACATTCTAATCATGCATTACTGACCATGCTCGTATTTGCAGGCTATCTGTGTGGTTTGATTTGATGTTTGGCGCAGGGATTGAATATCACCATTGTTAGGGTTACAAGCTTAAAATTAGGATTTCTAGATTTAGCCAAAATTAGGTCTAACCAAGGGTCTCGTGGTGCTCAGGAGGTTGAGGATAACTCATCCATGGCCTTACCGTGAATTTATTATGCGTGTCGTTGTTGTTTTGAATGCATGGTTTTTAGTGACGGATAAAAAATTGTCGCTATAGGTACATTGATCTAAAACGATGGACAGAGGTGGAAGACAATTGCGTGGCAGCCTCCCAATGGCTCGTTTGAATCAGCGCGCCATTTTTTTTGTTTCTATAATATTAACCTTTTTTTATTATATATTATTATTGAATTATTTCATACAACGAATGACCATCCAACTCAGTTGGTAGAAAAGCGCTTTGTGAAGGGAAGGGACCTGGGTTCGAGTCCCAGGTCCATCATTTTATTTTTCTAACAATTGTTGTTTGCAGATCTAGTGTATACTAGCTACGCAAGCCCAGTGTATGCTTCCAGATCATAGCCATTAGATCTTGTTCAATCTAGATCAAGAGGCATGAAACGTGCAAGCGCACCATATGCCCTCAAGGCTGCTCCTCACTGAATCAAGTCAGCTGATGGGCTTCTCCTAAATGGGCCAAATGTTTTCAGCAAATACACCCCCCATTTGCTCTTGACAGCTAAGCCCATTTTCTATATTTTTGTTATTTATTTTCTTTTTTTTTCTTTAGTTATTATTTATTAGTTTTCAAAAATCTTTTTTTCTTAATGATAATAAAATCAAAAAAATAAATAAATAGATTTAAGTTTTTTTTCCAAATTATTTTAATTAATTAATTAATTACTTTAAATTTTTTTATTATCAACTTAAAATCAATTAGACTTAGGTTCACTTTAATTTAATTATTTTTCTTAGATAAAAAATGCATAAAAATATTAGAATTAGGTTAATCTCATTTCAAATTTATTTTCTTAAATTAAGTTTAGGCTTAACTTATTTATTTTTAATAAATAAAAACAAAACCAAAAAAATATTTTTCTTGTTTACTTAGAGCTTCTCTTAGGTTTTTTTTAGGCATATTATTTTATCTCGCGCGTGTTATTTTACTTCTCGCATTTTATACAAATAATGTAATTGATTATGGGATGTAATAGGCTAGGTTTAAAATTCTGTTTTTTTTTTATTTCTTGCACTTTTCTTATGTAAATGTCCCAAGGCCTTGTAATAGCTAGGGTTTTAATTTCTTGAACTTTACTTTCTGCAATTATAAACTGCCTAGATGTATGGACAATAGGATTGAATGGCAAGATAAATCAATTTAAAACAGTAGAAAACCCTAAATGCACAAGATAAATGAAACTGAAATCAAACACTTGAACATGCTCACTCCTAGGGTTTTGTCTCACTTGGTTACCTCGGAAATAATGGTCGTGTCCCTCGAATGTAGGGATATCTTAGCAATGACCCGCGATTCAAAAGTCGTCATAAAGATCATAGTCCCTCTTTGTCCCTCGAGTTGCCTACGAGAAATGATCTTATGACGATAGTCCCTTTGAAATGCTAAGGTATCCTTACTTGTTGCCTTCAGTGACCATTTCGTCCCTTTCGAATGTCCCTTAAAATTCCAACGATGGAGCTACCTACTCGTTAATAGTAGGATAGCGCTGTCTAAAGGAAAACGACAGACCTTTTTCGAGTAGATAGGTAGTTCCTAGATACTTGTTCAAACAAAAAAATTTCACTTTCAAACATTTTTCAAAACAGTTTTCAAAACAACTATGTCACACTCTTGAGGACAGATATAAGGGTTATCACGAAGTAAACGAAACTTTCCAAAACACACACACATACAAACAATTTTAAAAATGAGCAAGTGCCTAAGTGCCCGTAGAAAACTACGGATGGAAAGGGTGCTAACACCTTCCCTTTCCATAATCTACCCCCATTACTCAGAAACTCTCGAAAAAGGTTTTTTCTGTTCTTTTTCCTTTTCCTTTGTTGGATGAAATAAAATTCGGTGGAGAATCTTGCTTACCGCGACATTTGCAAACAAAAAATGCAAACGAATATAACAGTCGGTTCTGCCACCGTATCACAGAACTGGCGACTCTGCTGGGGAAATAATAAGTGGGGTATACCTTAGGATTTAAGTCACTTCTAAAATTGCTTGCCTGTCTTTTGCTTTGCCTGTTTTATATTCAAGGGTTTTGTTGGGGTTATATAGATCCTACACCTGGATCTGGGGATACCTTTTAGGTAAGTAGCAATAAACTATAAGGGAACTGTGTGGGGTATTCCGACACAGTTGAAGCAATAGCTATGTTGATGTGGCACTTTGGTTGGTACCGGTAACCCTTGAGTCAATCAGGGAGAGTACGGGGCCTCCGCGTGGTGTCATGAAGCATCAACTGACCATAGAACCTTTACTTGTACAACTTGGCCAGTAGGACGTAGCGAGATGGCTGGCTTTGGTGTATTCCCAAGGTCTACAGATACTCGATGCTACACTCATTGAGGTTTGACTCTTGATTTTTGTTTGGTTGCGAGTTAATCGCCTATTGAATGAAGCTTGGGGGAAAGATCGGTGATATTCAGATCCCTTAGAATACGGTTACTATTTATAGGACATGTTGAACCAATCCAGCTTCAAGAGGGTATGACCTTAAAACTCATGCAGGCCTTAAACCTAAGGACTTGGTGTGACTTGTTTGTTGCTTGCTATACATGTGTTTTTTTAGCATAATCATGACATCATAATCACGACATATCATACTGACCATTTCAAGGACTTTCTAAGGCTCATCTTTGCTTTGTTTTGTAGGACATGGCATCCGCCCGTAGGAATACTATCCAGATTAACCTTGTGAAAGTGCCTCTCCAACTAAAGGAATTGGCATTAAGGATTCCTGAAAGCTCTCCCTTCACTGAGAAACATGGTCGTTTGCTCAACTTGGTCACTTCAAAACCTGATGAAGAATTGCTAAAAGTGTTATTTCAGTTCTTTGATCCTTTGCACCGCTGCTTCACCTTCCCGGATTACCAGCTAGTGCCTACTATGGAGGAATTCTCTCGGTTGTTGGGGGTACCTATTCTTGATCGGTTACCTTTCAACGGTACGGAAGAAAATCAAAATCCTGAAGAGATTTCTCGAGCTCTGTCCTTACAACGGTCTGACGTAGTGACAAATTGGGAAACTAGAGGAAATTTCCAAGGAATCCCGATTAAATTTCTATTCGAGAAGGCTTATTATTTTTGGGATACCCTAGATTTACAAGATTTCAAAGAGGTATTGTCACTTCTCATCTACGGGATGGTACTTTTCCCTAATGCGGACCAACTCCTAGATGTGAATACTATTAAGGTTTTTTTGTCTTATAATTCGGTGCCTACATTACTTGGGGATATTCTGCACTCTCTGCATGATCGCACTCTAAAGAGAAGGGGGACACTCCTGTGTTGAACTCCTCTATTAGCTAGGTGGTTTATTTTGTACCTACCCAGGTCTGTTTTGAAGAATGGGCAGGGTATGAAATGGTCTCATAGGCTGATGTCCCTTACACATTCAGACATTCATTGATGTTCATGGTCCTTGGAAGATGTTACCATCATCGATCGTTGTGGTGAATTCCCTAATGTCCCCCTCTTAGGCATTAGGGGAGGAATCACTTATAATCCTTGTTTGGTACTGCGGAAGTTTGGTTATTCAAGAAGGGATGGTCCTCACGATATGCTTATCCAAGGAATCGCCTTCAACTATGAGAATGATGCTCAGGGTTACCGCAAAAGTTTCATAAGAGCTTGGGGCATGGTACATAAAATTGATATCAAGACACTGGGGCACAAGAATTCCATCCCTCTTAAGCCATATCTCTGATGGGTATGAGCCCGCGCCCAAAGTCTTATGATGCCTTACCCTGTTGTCCTACCAATAATTATGGAACCAGTTGCTAAAGGAGACACCGTCTATCTTGTTCATCATCCTGACATGCTAACTTATCATGAGGAGTTACAGAAATCCTGGGTTCAACTTAAAAAGGAGCAGGATACGTTTGAAGCTCAATTATATGCCAGTGAGAAGAAGCTCTTGGAGCTCAGTAGGCTACTTCATGAAGAAATGAACATAAACACCTACATTGCGCCAAAGAAGATGCGTTCTTGAGAGACCTAGTTTTCTTTTTGTTTCAAGTTTTGTTTGTTTGATTGTAATTTTAAAGGGCATTCTTTGTAACCGTCCGAAATTATTAATACAACTAACGTGTGTTTCTTTTTAGTTATACAAATCTGAGCCTTTACAAGTCCTTGAAATCATTGTATACGCATACCATCCATGACATTGCATAAACAGGTACCATTACAGGTTTCTCATCTTCTTTGTTGTTTATTTCATCAAAAATATCTTCTGAACAAAGCATCAAAGATCTACGGGCACAAAATGCCCAATTTCAACAGATGTTCATAACTCTGGAAAAAGGGCAGGAGGATCTGAAGGCCCTCATCCTGAAGGAAAAGAAGAAAAAGAAGAAGGTCTCTGGTGTTATGAATCTGGGCAGAAGGTTCAGGGGGCCGTTAAAGCAACCAGTTGATCTGACCTCCTCGTCTACAGAACGGGAGAATCAAGAGAGGGTGACAAGGGAGAAGGACCCCAGCCTTGAAGTTTTTGACAATGATACAGACTACAATGATGAGCAGTATCCTCCCATTGAGGATAGATACAAGCAGTTAGAGGATCGGTTGAGCGCTATGGAAGTCCAAAGAATACCTGGGTTGGACTTTGAAGAACTGGGATTGGTGTCGGGAGTGGTCATCCCACATAAATTTAAGGCTCCGGTTTTTGCAAAATATGATGGGGTGTCTTGCCCAAAGCTCCATCTCTGTTCCTATGTAAGGAAAATCCAGCCCCACACTAATGATAGGAACTTGTGGGTTCACTTATTTCAAGACAATCTGTCAGGGGCTCAGCTTGAATGGTTCTACCAACTGGAGGGAACCAATGTCCGAAACTGGGAGGATTTGGCTGCTGCTTTTTATAAGCAGTATCAATATAACACCGACCTTGCCCCTACTCATACTCAACTCCAGAGTATGTCCACGGGTGTAGGTGAAGGCTTTAAGGATTATGCGAAGAAGTGGAGAGATCTGGCCGAGAGAGTCCAACCCCCTTTATCTGACAGGGAGTTGGTTGACATGTTTCTTGGGACGCTGTCTGGTCCATTCTTCAATCATTTGATTGGTAGCTCATCAGCTGGTTTCACCGAGATGATATTAACAGGAAAAAGGGTGGAAGCCAGGATTCAGAGCGGAAAAATACAGAAAGACACCTCTTCGAGCTCAGTAAAGAAGCCTTTCGCAGGTAAGAAGGAAGTCAATGCTATATATAGCCCAAGAGGTTAGAGTAGAGTTGAACACCGTCCAACGATAAGTGCTGTGATGATACCTAGACCGGTGGCTACCCCATAATGCAACAATCAGCAAAGGGTAGAAAGACCGCAAAGGCAGTTACCCGGATTAACATGACATTGACTGAGGTTCTACTCCATCTGCTAATATCCAACTTAGAAACCTTGAAAGAGGCTCCCAAGAATCCTAACACCATATCTCCTCGGTACAATCCAAACGCTCGGTGTGCCTACCATTCTGAGAGTCCTGGCCACGATACAAATGACTGTTGGGCTCTGAGAAATAAAGTACAAGATCTGATTGAAGCCAAGGAGATTGAGTTTGATGCTCCAGAAAAGCCCAATGTCATAACTGCTCCCATGCCTAAACACAACCGTGGAGTTAATGCCATTGATATTGACCTGCTCATTACCTCTATTGATGAAGTTTCTACTCCTCTTATGACTGTTAAGAAGTATTTGTTATTGGCCGGTTTATTTCCGGGTTGTGGTGAAGATTGCCACATGTGTTCATCTCTGTCCACTGGTTGCTATTTGCTGAAAGCAGGTGTTCAACGCCTGATGGACAGCAGAGAAATTTTGTTCGAAAAGACTTTGATTCCAACTGTTCTGCTTGAAGATATTGCCATTATAACCATTTCCACCAATCCTTCCAAGGTCTCCTCTAAAAGACCTGTTAGGATTACGTCCGCTCCGAGAATCACCCCGTTAATAATCATTGTTCCTGGTCCTGTACCGTACTCATCGGACAAAGCTATCCCGTGGAATTATGGCGCTGATGTTTACTATCATGGCGTTAAACAAGATCTGAAAGATGAAGAGGCTGATCCTGATATTGGTAACATTGTCGAAACCAACAAAATCACCCGAAGTGGAAGGGTATTCTCTCCCGAGATTTCCCCTAAGACTATTAACAAGCCTATTGTCATTCCATCTGCTGTTCTTGCTAGTACATCCACTACAGTTCCTCTTCTTACTCCAGTTATTACCCCTGTTGGTGAATCGTATGATACCCACAGCAAGGAAATTATAGGTGATCCTGCCCAGACGGAGGCGCCTAAGAAAATTGTTGTGAAAGCCTCTAAGCAAGAAATGGAGGAAATATTGAAAATCATTAAGAAGAGCGACTATAATGTGGTAGAGCAGTTGGGGTAGACCCCGTCAAAGATATCCATGTTGTCTCTGTTGTTGTGTTCTAAAGCCCATGCGAAGGCTTTGATTGCATTTCTCAAAACTGCGCATGTGCCGCAGGAAACTTCAGCTGATCAGTTTAAAGATTGTGTGGCCAGCCTGACTGCTGATAATGGGCTGGGTTTTTCAGATGCAGACTTGACACCAAAGGGAAGGAAGCATAATGATGCTCTTCATGTCTCGATTGAATGCAGGGGCACCACTATGGCTCATGTACTGGTAGATACTGGGTCTTCACTGAATGTTCTGCCGAAGAAGGCGTTGGACCAGTTGGATTGCGAGGGTCTAACTCTAAAGCCTAGTAACATTGTGGTAAGGGCTTTTGACGAATCAAAGAGAATGGTGCACGGGGAGGTGGACATCCCTGTCAAAGTGGGTTCTCAGACTTTTGGGTCCACCTTCTACGTGATGGATATCAGGCCGTCCTATTCTTGTTTGCTTGGTCGTCCTTGGATCCACGAGGCTGGGGAAGTTACTTCCACACTCCACCAAATGCTGAAGTATCCGGTGAAAGGAAAGATTGTCACAGTGCAGGGTGAAGAAGAATATATGGTGAGGCACCTCAATTCCTTCCGCTACGTAGAGATGGACGGGGAATTCATAGAAACTCCTTGTCAGAACTTCGAAGAGGTCCCTCAGATCCTAGAATCAACTGAAACTACTACCAACAAACCTCCTTTGAAGATGGCTTCTCTCAAGGACGCCAAGGCTGTGGTTGAAGAAGGTGGGTGTGCCAATTAGGGTCAGCTCCCTGATTTCACTCAAAAAACTAAAAAATTTGGTTTGGGCTTTACTAAAGGGGCTCAAAGGGCTGTTCAACGCGCTCGGGCTAGAGGACCTCCCCTACGCATCAACAATTGTGGGGTTAATGCCAATGAAGACAACGTGGAGGATTCAGACATAGACAGTTGGATCTACCCAACTACCAACGGTGGATCGAGTAACTGGACGGCTAGGGACTTTATACATGTTTCTTTTATTCCGCAGTAATTGACTTACCTGTTTTGATATTTGTAATGAACAATTAAAAACTTTACGGCCCTGTGCCTTTCCCGAGGCACAATGGTCCTATCTGTGAGGGTTATTATATGTCATTTTATATATCATCAATAAAACATTGGACGTTCCTTGCATACAAATTTTGCGCTCTCTGTTTTTCTTTTCTGTTTTTACCTTATCAAAACAGATATGCTCTTACACACACTCACGTATCATAATGCAGATCCATGTCCACTTTGGATCCCATTAATAACAGTTCTGCTATTGCCAGTTATGACTTCGAAAATCTGATCAACCAAGCCGAGGACGAAGGTGAGGACGATTGTGAGGTACCTGGAGAACTTGCTAGACTACTACAGCAGGAAGAAAGGGCCATACAACCCCATGAAGAGCTGGTTGAGACAGTTAACTTGGGTACGGAGAAAGACAGAAAGGAGGTTAAAATAGGTGCAAATCTGGAGTTTGACGTCAAACGAAGGTTGATAAAGATGTTGCACGACTATGTTGAGATCTTCGCCTGGTCCTATGAAGACATTCCTGGTTTGGACACTGATATTGTGGTACATCGCCTGTCGACTAAAGAATATTGTCCTCCGGTTAAACAAAAGGTCCGCCATATGCGCCCTGAAATGTCAGAGAATATCAAGGCAGAGGTCATGAAGCAGTTCGACAAAGGGTTCTTAGTTGTCACCTCCTATCCGCAGTGGGTTGCCAACATTGTTCTGGTACCTAAGAAGGACGGAAAGGTACGGATGTGTGTGGATTACAGAGACCTGAACAAGGCAAGCCCCAAGGATGACTCCCCGCTTCCCCACATTGACGTTCTGGTTGACAACACCTCACATCACAAAATATTCTCCTTCATGGATGGTTTCTCTGGCTACAACCAGATCAAGATGGCTCCTGAAGACATGGAGAAGACAACCTTTGTCACACAGTGGGGCACCTTCTGCTACAAGGTGATACCTTTTGGGTGGAAAAATGCTGGGGAAACCTATCAGCGAGCCATGGTCGCTTTGTTCCACGATATGATTCACCATGAGATCGAGGTTTATGTTGATGACATGATAGCCATGTCTCAAATCAAAGAGGAACACCTTGATTATCTACAAAAGTTGTTCGATAGGTTTAAGACATACAAGCTGAGGTTGAATCTGAATAGTGCACCTTCGAGCTAAGGTCTGGTAAGCTTCTGGGTTTCATCTTCAGTGACAAAGATATTCATGTAGACCCCGCAAAGGTAAAGGCCATACAAGAGATGCCGACTCCACGTACTGAGAAGGAAGTTAGAGGTTTCTTGGGACGCTTGAATTATATCGCCAGGTTTATTTCACATCTGACTGCTACTTGTGAGCCCATCTTCAAGCTTCTGAAGAAAGATCAAGTGGTAAACTGGAATGATGAATTCCAGACTGCTTTCGAAAGTATCAAAGAATATCTTCAAGAACCACCAATTTTGATGCCTCCGATTGAAGAGAGACCTTTGATATTATACTTAACAGTGCTAGACAATTCAATGGGGTGTGTGTTGGGGAAGCATGACGAGTCTGGTCGAAAAGAGCACGCAATATACTACCTTAGCAAAAAGTTTACCGACTATGAGACAAGATACTCATTGCTCGAGAAAACTTGCTGCGCTTTGGCATGGACTGCTCGCCGACTGAGAGAGTATATGTTGACCCACACTACTCTGTTGATATCTAAGATGGATCCAATCAAATACATCTTCGAGAAGCCCGCACTCTCTGGAAGAATAGCGAGATGGCAGATGATCTTAACTGAATATGATATACAATATACAACCCAGAAAGCAATCAAGGGAAGTGTATTGGCTGATCATTTGGCTCATCAGGCCGTGGATGAATACCAGTCCATGAATTTTGAGTTCTCGGACGAGAATATCATGCTAGTGACTGACTACGAAGAACCTGGACCGAATGAAGGACCTAAAGAAGGATCCTGATGGACTATGGTTTTTGATGGAGCTTCTAACGCACTCGGTAATGGCATTGACATCGTAATCATATCTCATGAGGATTGTCATACTCCTTTCACTGTCCAACTATGTTTCAACTGCACTAACAACATGGCGGAGTATGAAGCCTGTATCATGGGTCTCAAAGCCGCTATCGACCTCAGGATCAAATTCTTAAATGTCTTCAGCGATTCAGCCTTAGTGATAAGTCAGATCAAAGGTGAATGGGATACGAAGCATCCGAATCTCATCCCATACAAAGAGCACGTGCTGACATTGCTCCCGCACTTTAAGGAGGTAACCTTTGAACATTTCCCACGAGAGGAGAATCAGTTAGCAGACGCGCTAGCCTCTATGTCTTCTATGTTTAAGGCCAGGTGGGATAACGAAGCTCCCCAAATCACCATTGAAAGGTTGGACGAACCAGCACACTACTGCAAGATTAATACTAAAGAGGTAGCAGATAAACCTTGGTTTCATGAAGTGAAGAAATACCTCGAGACTCAAGAGTATCCCAAAGGGGCATCTGTCAATGATAAGAAGTTTCTGAGAAGGTTCGCTACGAAATTCTTCCTCAGTAATGGAATCCTCTACAAGCGCAACCATGACTCTACCTTACTGCGGTGTGTAGACAAGAGCGAAGTAGAGAGGATTATGACAGATTTACATGAAGGTACCTTCAGAACCCATTCAAGTGGACATACCATGGCTAAGAAGATCCTACGGCCAGGATACTACTGGTCCACTTTGGAAGCAGATTGTTATTAGCACTCTCGAACTTGTCATAAGTGCCAAATTTATGCTGATAAGGTGCATGTGCCTCTGGTTCCTTTGAATTATATCGCCATGGTCAGACGTATCAAAAGCGAATGATCAAGGCTTTTAACAAGAAAGTCATATGTCGAGATTATCAAGTCGGGGATCTAGTAATCAAATGCATCATACTGCCGCAAGGTGATCCTAGGGGAAAATGGACCCCCACGTATGAAGGGCCATTTGTGGTTAAGAACATTTTCTTGGGAGGAGCTATGATTCTAACCACCATGGATGGTGACAACCTTCCTCACCCTATCAATGCAGACATAGTGAAAAGATACTACGCCTAATCAAAGACCCACTAGGTTGACTGGCCTAGGCAAAAATAAGGGCTTCCCGGCGAACCAAAAGGGTTCGGGCAAAAGTAAGGGATGAAAATGAAAAAATATGTACACTCGGCAAGTCGAAAACCCAAAAGGGAGGCTTGGGCAAAAAAGGGTATCCCGGTGGATTGAAAACTCGAAAGGGCAATCCAGGAAAAAGTTAGGGGTTGAAGCGTATCACTATGTCTCATTGGATTATCTTGCGACCAGACTTCGGTATCGACTATCAAGCTAGGGCGGCGCCAACCAATCTGATCAACCTTCGGCCAAGTAGAAAAGTGATGAGACGCTTGAATATATAAAGGCAATAACAGAGTTGAAACCCAATGGGGTTGTTTTACATAGTTGTTTTTCTTTCTTTTACACAAATTGTATAATTTCTATCTTTCGGCGATGTTCTCTTACTAGAGCGTCAACCTCTTTGTACAAAGCGCCTATTACAGGCCAACTTCAAAAATCAATACAAGTCATTTTCACAAGAAACTTCAATTTGTTTTTTCTTTTTCTGTTTTGTTTTGCAAAAACGTCCAATAATTTATTTTTGATATATGCATTTGAAAATGATTTCCGCTCATAAATATTTACATAAGAAACATAGGAAATTACTCGTAATTCCAGAAACAGAGAAAAAACAAGAAGTCCCAAACCCGACGGTTACTCTGCCCAGCAGGTACCGGGATAGAGCCAACTTGGGAACGTAATAATTGGTATATACACTTCCCACAGAGTAAAAGTATCCAAAGGCGTTGATGTCAGCTTTCTTGAAACAAGACAACACTCTCCCCAGTCGAGGTTCATAATCACGGGCGAGTCAGTAAATTTCATCCCCCAAGCGGAGTTTATTTCTCTGGATATAAAAGCGCAATCTCCAACAGAGCTCATCATCTCCAGCAACGAATTTCATCCCCAGCTGAGTTTATTCCTCCAGATCAACAGGTCTACCAACAGAGTATCTCTTCCCCCTAAGTTTGGTCCCCACAGAGTTTATTCTCCAGCATCTCTTCTCGACAGAATATTTAAAAATCTCCAGCAACCGTCAAGGATTTATTTTCCCAAGACGTGAGCATACCCCGATAGCATTTCGTGAACATACATCATGACATACGCATACATATCATATACAACATAATCTCATTTATTTTGAGAACATCATCTCACCCAGTATGTCATGCATCACATATAATTAACCCTGATATCTTTTGCAGGAAAAGATGATTAGCTTCAACTAATCCAGCAGTTATACAGATCACATCTACAGACGACTAATGGAGACTCAGTTCCCGAAAACAAACGGGTCAACTAATCTACGCTATCGCATTGAAGTAACCCTACCATCCAGGTTCCTTCTCACAACCCTACCATCCATGCTTTCATATCGAACTAACCCTACTATCCAGGTTCTTTCTCACAGCCCTACTATCCAGGCTTTCATATTGAAGTAACCCTACTATTCAGGTTCCTTCTCACAACCCTACTATCCAGGCTTTCATATCGAGGTAACCCTATGACCCAGGTTTCTTCTCATAACCCTATTATCCAGGATTTCATCTCGAAGTAACCCTACTATTCAGATTCCTTCTCACAACCCTACTATCCAGGCTTTCATTTCGAAGAAACCCTACGACCCAGATTCCTTCACATAGCCCTAATATCCAGGCTTTCATATCGAAGTAACCCTACTATCCAGGTTCTTTCTCAATGCCCTACTATCCAGAATTTCATATCTAAGTAACCCTACTATCCAAGTTCCTTCTCACAGCCCTACTATCCAGGCTTTCATATCGAAGTAACCCTACTATCCAGGTTCCTTCTGACAACCCTACTATCCAGGCTTTCATATCGAAGTAACCCTAATATCCAGGTTCCTTCTCACAGCCCTACTATCCAGGATTTCATATCGAGGTAACCCTATGACCCAAGTTCCTTCTCATAGCCCTATTATCCAGGCTTTCATCTCGAAGTAACCCTACTATCCAGGTTCCTTCTCACAGCCCTACTATCCAGGCTTTCATTTCAAAGAAACCCTATGACCCAAGTTCCTTCTCACAACCCTACTATCCAGACTTTCATATTGAAGTAACCCTACTTTCCAGATTCCTTCTCACAGCCCTACTATCCAGGCTTTCATATCGAAGTAACCCTACTATCCAGGTTCCTTCTCACAACCCTACTATCCAGGCTTTCATATCGAAGTAACCCTACTATCCAGGTTCCTTCTCACAGCCCTACTATCCAGGCTTTCATATCGAAGTAACCCTATTATCCAGGTTCCTTCTCACAGCCCTACTATCCAGGCTTTCATATCGAAGTAACCCTACTATCCAGGTTCCTTCTCACAGCCCTACTATCCAGGCTTTCATATCGAAGTAACCCTACTATCCAGGTTCCTTCTTACCGCCCTACTATCCAGGCTTTCATATCGAAGTAACCCTACTATCCAGGTTGCTTCTCACGACCCTACTAGCCAGGATTTCATATCTAAGTAACCCTACTATCCAGGTTCCTTCTCACAGCCCTACTATCCAGGATTTCATATCGAAGTAACCCTATTATCCAGGTTCCTTCTCACAACCCTACTATCCAGGCTTTCATATCGAAGTAACCCTACTATCCAAGTTCCTTCTCACAACCCTACTATCCAGGCTTTCATATCGAAGTAACCCTACTATCCAGGTTCCTTCTCATAGCCCTACTATCCAAGCTTTCATATCGAAGTAACCCTTCTATCCAAGTTCCTTCTCACAACCCTATTATCTAGGCTTTCATATCGAAGTAACCCTACAACTCAGGTTCCTTCTCACAAGCCCTACTATCCAGGCTTTCATTCCGAAGCAACCCTACTATCCAGGTTCCTTATCATAACCTTACTATCTAGGTCCCTTCTCTCTTATCTCCAAACAATAGTTCACAACACTGTAAGACCTGGACCTGATCAAACACGATTGGTTTTGCATTTCCCAGTAAGTCGCGGTGCATCATATACCCTGACCAGATATGCAGTTCACTTCCGCTTCCTCAAGCCGGAGTTATTTCCCCAGTAGAGTAATAAACATATGAAGCTCCTAAAATTCTATTTCACCCAAGACAGATACCAACGTTCCTCGGCATATTCCTCATCAGCAACAGTAACAGTAACTCTCATCGAAGGAATGTCTCAGGAGATCAACGTCCTTTAGATGGCATCTTTAAGCCCATCTTTGACGATTCTCCGTCACATCCATAATGGAGTCTTTAAGCCCATATCTGACGATCTTCTATCATCAACTTCCAAATGGCATCTATAATCCCATTCCCAATATCACAAATCAAGTGCCACTTCATGCGAGTGCAAATTTCTGGGCACTCTAGTGTTCAATCATCTTCCACCTTCAGATCACGAAAGGCAGACGAGCCAATCTACATCCTCAGGTTTAAGAAGATTGAACAGGGGCAGTTATTGTACCCCAAAATTTTCCCTACCATTTTACTCAATTCATGTCCATTGAGATCTTCAATTTGCTCAAGGTTGCCCAAGAGTTGACCAGACAAACTCTCTCCTAAGGCAGTGTACCTCAAATTATGGTTTCCATTTTCATCAAGATAGGTGAAACACAAAGGCCTCATATGCTCTCCATGGTCTTAATATGTTCTCAATACCCTACATGTTAAGTTTCATGCCTTTCACAAGAAGTTTGCTCAGTCAACTGCTCAGATGCTTGAGAATCGACTGTATTAGGTCAAAAGTCAACTGTGACCCACATACAGTCAAACTTCAATATTTTTGGTCAACATTAACATTTTGAAGTGAATTTCATCATTTGATAAAGGGTTGATCATGATTCCCCAAGGAATGCTCCAAATTCATCAAAACCCAAAAGTTGCTAAATTAAGGTTTCTTAGTAAAAGTCAACCAAACTTTGACCAAGCATAACTTCCACATGCTTTATCAGAAATTTTCCATCCAAAGATCATTTTGAATAAGATGCAATTCCCTACAATTAATCTTCATATCACAAGTTCAAAATGTGCACTCATAAAAAGATATGAATTTCTACATTATGGGTCCTTTTGAAAAGTCAACAAAAACACCTTTTGGGTCAAAGCTTCTTACATGAACATAGAAGACTCAATTGAGATGAGGCTAAAAGGGTTGCTTAAGGGACATCCTAAGCTTTCTAAAAATTCCAAGAACACCTCTCTAGGGTTAAAATTGGAAGATATATGCCTTGTTATATAATATTAATTGCTCTTGTTATACTAACAAAACAACGCAGATGGCTCAGTGGTAAAGTGCGCTTGGTATTGGGTGGGAGGACCTGGGTTCGATCCCAGGTCCCATAAAATTTTATTTTCCAACTTTGTGCTTGCAGATTCTATACACCACCTTGCCAAAGTGTCTTCCATGCACCTCACTGATCCAGCCATTGGATCCATTGCTAGCCAAATCCAGCGCTCAAATCCATGAGGGACTATGATGCACCCTCAAGTCAACGCTACAAGAGATCAGGCGCTGATTGGGCTTTGAGTGTTTTTGGGCTTGAAAATTTCAGACTGGCATCCCCCATTTGCTAGCATACATGCCCAATTTGCATTTTCTTTTCTATTTTCTTATTAATTTCTTTAATTAATTTATTTTATTTGTTTTAATTAATTAACCCAAAAAATCATTTTCTTTTTTTTTAATCAAAATCAAAAAACCAACAAAAATACATAAAAATATTTTAAATAAAAACATTTTATTTCTTAATTAATTTAGTTTAATTGACTTAGGCCAATTTAATCTCCTTTTATAATTAAAAATAACTAGACTTAGGATTTGAATTGTACATAATTTAATTAATTTTCTTTAAAAATACACCAAAATCATTTTTTCATTAAAATATTTATTTTAATTAATTAGGTTAACTTAAATACTTTTTCATAATTAAAAAGCAATTAGAAATTAGGGTTTTATTTAAATTGCAATTTCATTGTTTTCTCCAATAAAAAATGTACAAAAATCTTTGTTCTTTCAATTAGGGTTTAGGTTATTTTTTCAATTTCTCCTCGCATTTAATTTGTCGCACGCATTTTAATTTGTTTTATTATTATTGTAACTGTTTCGAGTTTGTAATAGTTTTAATTAGGGTTTTAAATTCCGCACTTTTATTTCCCGTCAAGACAATTATGTAATTGTCAAAGCCTTGTAATAGCTAGATTTATTTTTTGCACTTTAAATTCATGAAAATATTTAACTGTGTAGATGTATGATGATAGGATTGTATGGCAAGAATATCTGAAATTAAAATGGTAGATCACCTAATGTGAAAAGATTAAATAACTGAAACAATTCCTATGCACATGTTCACTCCTAGGGTTTACCTTACTTCAGTTGCCTTCGGTAAACAATCATTAAACATATGAGATTTTAGTGGTTGCCCTCCAGTCTAAAAGATCAAATTGTCCCATTCGAATGTTGCCTCAAAAAGATCTTAAGACTCTAGGGTTACTACTAAAGTTTTCTAACTGTTGCTTTGGTGACTGTACTTGTCCCTGTCCAATGTCCCTTACAACTCCAATGGTGGTGCTACCTACTCCTTAATAGTGGGATAACGCTGTCTAAAGGAAACGAGAATAATCAATATTTTTTCGAGTAGGTGGAATCTTAAGTACTAGCTCAATAAAAACTTTTCCCACAAACACCTTTTAAAACAAATTTCAAAAAACAACTTTGTCACACTCTTGAGGACTGATACAAGGGTGATCTCAAAGTAAAACATTTTCAAAACAAGCACACACAAGCAATTTTTTTTAAAAGATGAGCAAGTACCTAAGAGCCCATGGAAAACCATGGATAGAAAGGGTGCTAACGCCTTCCCTTTCTATAATCTACCCCCCGTACTCAGAAATCTCAAAAAAAGGTTTTTTATGTTGTTTTTTCTTTTCCATAATTGGATGAAATAAAAGTTGGTGGCGACTCTTGCTTATCGCGACATTTTGAAAACAAAAAACGCAAAACGCAAACCAGTATTAAACAGTCGGTTCTACCACCATATCACAGTGTCTATTTACCACATGAATCAAGGTGAGGTAGCAGAATCTTCTTGAGCACTAAATCCACGTCTTTGAACATTCTAGGATGAACCTTCTTGTCAAATGCTTTCTTCACCCGTTTTGGTACAACTGACCGTGGCACAAAGCTGTCAAGCATTTTTCTTTAATGAGGCTAAGTTGATCAAGTTACGTCTGAACCCAGTATGCTTCTTCAAGATTTATTTCCATTAGGACTCGAAGTGATGAAATCTCTACTTCAACCGGGAGTACTACCTCCATGCCATATACTAGAGAGAAAGGAGTTGCACCTATTGATGTGCGTACGAAGGTACGATAGCCATGTAGATCAAAGGGAAGCATTTCATGTCAATCTTTGTATATTTTCACCAATTAATGAATGATTTTATTGATTTTCTTATTGGCAGCTTCAACGACCCCGTTCATCTTGGTTCAATATGGTGAGTAATTATGATGCTCGATCTTGAAGTCATCGCATAATTCCTTCATCATTTTATTGTTCAAATTGGACCTGTTGTCTATAATAATCCTTCTAGGAACCCCATATCTACATATAAGATTTTGCTTGATGAATCGGGTAACCACTTGTCTTGTCCCACTTGTGTAGGATGCAACTTCCACCCACTTGGTGAAGTAGTCAATGGCAACTAGTATGAACCGGTGTCTATTGGAGGCTTTCGATTCAATCATTCCTATCATATCAATTCCCCACGTCAAAAATGGCTAAGGAGAACTCAGGATGTTTAGAGGATTTGGAGACACATGCATTTTGTCGGCATAGATTTAGCATTTGTGACATGTCTTTGTATAATGGTAGCAATCACCTTTCATCGTCAACCAATAATAACATGCTCACAAGATCTTTCTAGCCATAGCATATCCATTTGTATGACTTCCAAAAGTACCATCGTGGATTTCTCTCATAAGTGTATCTGCTTCCTGTTTCTCCACACACATGAGCAACACCATATCATAGTTTCTTTTGTATAATACTTCACCATTCAGAAAGAACTTTGAAGATAACTTCTGCAAATTTTGTTTGTCAATCACAAAGGCATTTTCTGGATACTCATGTTTCTCAATGTACCTTTTGATGTCATAAAACCAAGGCTTGTCATTCGGTCCTTTTTCAATAGCTAGGCAATGTACAGGTTCTTCAAAATGTCTGATTGTAATGTATGGTTCTTTGTAAACTCCGTTGTTAGCTTTAAAACATGATCCCGATATGGAATCAATCTAGAATGTTTAGTGTCCCTGTGATACGGTGGGAGAACTGACTTGTAGTTTTGCGTTTGTTTTCGCAAATGTTTCGGTTGAGCAAGAGTCGCCACCGACTTTTTATTTTATCCTAAGGAAAGGTTTAAAAAGCACAGCAAAAACCTTTTGAGATGTTTTCTTGGGTTCGGGGAGTAGATTATAGAAAGGGAAGGTATTAGCACCCTTTCTATCCATGGTTATCCATGGGCTCTTAGTTACTTGCTTAGATCACTTGCCTTTTGTTTTCAATTGTTTGAAATGGTGCTTGTGTGCGTGGGTTTGAAAATATTTTGAAAAGAAGCCAATGTGGTGGCAACCTTTGTAATGATCCATGTGGGGATGTATACAAAGGTGTATGTCTTTTGAAAAGGTTTTCATTTTTTTTTGAAAGTTTATTTATTTTGAAGGTGTTGTGATGTGTGGTTTAGAAAATAGGCAAGTGTTTTGTTTTGCAAGTTTGATTCAAGTAACTAAGAGGTTATCTACTCCTAAATTTTCTCAAAGTTTATTGCTATGTTTTAACCCTTTTAATAAGTTTGTTCCACCATTGTATTTGGTGGACAATCTCATGTTAGGATGTGAAAGGGACGGGCGCGGGTCATCGTTTAGACCATAATTGCAATGGTGCCAAGTATCTTTGGGCATTTTCTTTAAGGGACTTGATCATTTGTTTAGGCAACATTTTGAAAGTGTTATTTGAGGGACTATGATCATTTGGTTTGTTTGTTTTGCCCAAAGAGACCTAACATGCAATATGGCCCAATTTTGAAAGGCAACAAGTGGAATACCCTAGGGGGTGCAAGTGTGATTCGTGTGTCCATTTTCATGCTTGTTTATCTTGAAATTAGGTCAAAACTATTTTTCGTTATTTTTCGCATACAAACCCTAATTCTAACATGGTATAATTAGAAAGCAATAAAGTGCGAAAATAAATTTACTAAGCTATTACAAAACCATATATGGGAAGGGGGGTACAAATGTTCGAATGGGGATTTTGACCAGGAATTTAAACCTAAAACTATTACATCAATATTGAATTATTTACAAGGTGATTAATTTCCATAAATTAAATAAAAATAGAACAAATGTGCAAGATGCCAAAAATGGTTTTTATATGTATGGAAAAAGGTATTTTTACATGTCAAAAGAAAGTATTATTATTTTTTAAGTTTTTCATATTTAGGGTCAAACCCTAATTCTATAAAAATGTATTATTTATTTAATATACACCATATTTATTATTTATACATAAGAATAAAATAAAAATAAAGTATATTTGTAAAAATGATTTTTTAGTGTTAAATATTAATAAAATAAAATATGTATATTTTTAGTATTTTTATCCTAAGTGTATTAATATATATATATATATATATATATATATATATATATATATATATATATATATATATATATATATATATATATATATATATATATATATATATATATATATATATATA